>CM045493.1:27717606-28917606 GCA_024704745.1 Rosa lucieae | reverse complement strand
GCTCATTGGAGCTATGAATGTCGCTGAAAAGCATGACAACATCCTTGTGAAGAACTATAATTCGAGATCCATGGGAACAGAGCATATTCCGAAATCCAATTATAGTCGCGCCCCAAAGAGAGGGCGCCAAGAGTGAAACCCTAATCTTAGAAATACATTTGGACGTTCTGGTCCATATAATCACTCTACTTGGGAAGATAATCGCCAAAATAGGCGAACACGAAACTGAAGAGGTAAACGTGGAAAGAGAGAGGGAGGCAACGCCTCTGGCCATGTTGGTGGCGCCACCAACACTAAGATCCATCTAAATGACGCTTTCAAAGCGCCCCAATCAATGAAGTTTGAGCAAAGAGATGTATGTTCTCGATGTGGAGTGTCTGATCATTGGGCACACATTTGTAGAGCTCGTGAAGAAATTGTCACCGCTTACAAAGCATATTGTGAAGCAAGGGAATCTCACTATATGGAACAAGAAGATCAAGAAGATGATCTAGAGTGAAGGGTTGAAGACTACAAATCTGGCTGGGATCAATAGATCGCCAATTCTGTTTAAGTCTTTATTTTTCCAAGAGATGTAATAGGCAATTGCCATATATTTTTGTAGTAAATGCTAATGGTTTAGCTTTTCTTCAAAGTAGGCTCACTCAAAGTAAGTGTGATGACTAGGAAGGTTCTGAGATTAGTGGTACTTAAGCGCGCCTTGCTCCACCGACATCTCTTTACTCACCTGGTCACATTTATTTTGGAATTACCGAAAGAAGTTAGACGACTACCATTGTTTTGCATTAGCTATCATTTTGGATTAGATTTTGTTTAGTCAAAGAGACAATGATGTAACTCCATTGGCTTATGAATAAAACTTCGAGTTCTTTATGACTCAATTTTGATTCTAAGCATATGACTTTTGTGACTACGATGGCTGGGCCATCAATATTAATTCAAGGATATGGAATAGCCCAAGTTCCACTTGCCAAATGACACCTTAATTACTGTCACAGAAACTCTCTACGCTTCTAGGGCGAATCACACTATGAATAGCCGACGGATTCCATGCGAAAATGCATGTAGAGAACGGAAATGAGTTCCTTTGCAATACCTCTAATGATTGTGAATAAAGGCGCATCTTAGAGAAATTTATGTGTCTCTCTAGTGGCTTTTATGTCAGTATTCGAGCTATTAAATCCAATAAAGTTATGAGAGAAGATCTCTTGGATTTAGACACATATTGGCTTTGTCACGACAGGATAGGTCATCCTGGTCATGATATGATGATCCGTCTACTAAAGACTCCACATGGAAATCATTTCCTTCGAGCGAAACGAAGCATGAATCAAAAGTTGATTTCTGGACTAAGTGTGACCGACGCAGCTGCCTAGGGCACCGCCTCCGACCTCCACTAGCTTAGGGATGGCGCATTCCCTATCCATAATGCCATGGATAGCGTCTGTTTCTGGTGGCTTTCTCCGGGTACCTCACACAGAATGCTATACCGTCTGGGGCACCGATCGGCTCCTAGATCATGTATCAAGGACACAACGTTAGAGGGATAAACCGTACCGGACGGTTTATACCTCTCCGATGCATGAGTGAGAAACTAATAGCTGTGTAGAATAAATTGTGGATAAAGGAGTTCTTACCTGTCAAAGGTGGTTGTGCTATAATCTTTATATTCAAGCGTGGGAAGGGAGTCTCCCATATCCTCGATGTGGGACACAGGTTCTTCTGATGCCATATCAGTCTTGTATTTGTAAAATAGATGGGCTGTGCTGGCCTTGCCCCGGGCCCTGTGTGCCCGGGGTGGCATCTTATGTGAAGCCCGCCATGGTGGGGTGTGGACCCGACTCATGGCGTAGTACCTGGGAGTACCGATGGGGCTCAGGGGCTAGTGCTAAACCTAGTTGAGACTCCCTAGTATGTACAAGTCCCCCAAGTTCCCGTTCAAGATGTTTCTTGGGTGGGGACTTATTATTTTTTAGTCTCAAGGTTTGGCACTAGTGTGCCTATAGGTAGTCCCCCAAGTTCTCTCAAAAGAGAAATCTTGAGCGGCGACGCTGTAGGTAAGCCACTTTCTTGGGATAATGAAGTTGTCCCTGGGACTGGATGGGATGGAGAATTTGAGCCTCCGGAACCCTATGGGGTAACGAGAGAGCTTGGCTCCGATACCCGATGGGGTAGAAAATTTGAGCCTCCTGTACCCAATGGGGTGGAGAGAGAGCTTGGCTCCGATACCCGATGGGGTAGAAAATTTGAGCCTCCGGTACCCAATGGGGTGGAGAGAGAGCTTGGCTCCGATACCCGATGGGGTAGAAAATTTGAGCCTCCGGTACCCAATGGGGTGGAGAGAGGGCTTGGCTCCGATACCCGATGGGGTAGATAATTTGAACCTCCGGTACCCGATGGGGTGGAGAGAGAGCTTGGCTCCGATACCCGATGGGGTAGAAAATTTGAACCTCCGGTACCCAATGGGGTAGAGAGAGGGCTTGGCTCCGATACCCGATGGGGTAGATAATTTGAGCCTCTGGTACCCGATGGGGTAGGCGTTGCATGTCGGCCACGTGGGGCAGACTGGGTTGTGCAATAAATGCTCGTCCCTTCTCCTGCCGAGGCTTCGAGAAATGGGAGAATGCGTGGGACACGTGTAGCGATCCTACGGTTGAGGGCGTTTAGGTTTCGACAGTCCTGATGCATTGGAGATTGAATTTAAGAGGGAAACTGACTGTTTTCCCTCACTTTTCGCAAAAAAGAAGCTCGAGAGATTTGGAAGGTTTGCAGTGAAGACAAAGGGAGAATCAAGAGAGAATTGTGAGTGCCTGTGGAGTGAGATCGATCGTCTGCCGAAGAAAAGGTTAGATCTCTCTCTCTCTGCCTGTGGATTTTACCTGTTTACTTGCTAGGTCTGCCTCTATTACTGCCAAGGCAGTTTTCTGTTTGTGTTTGTGTTGCTCTTGTTTGCTTAAATACAGAAACGAACAATGCCAGTGTCGTTGTCCTTTTGTTTCAGATTTTTGGGTTTGTTTCATTTTGTGGGTTTTGGGTTGAATTTCTGGGTTTTGGGATGAATTTCTGGGTTTTCCTTTGAATTTCTGGGTTTTGGGATGAATTTCTGGGTTTTGGATAGGCTAACCCTTGTGCTTCTGGTTCCAGATATAGCAAGATTTGAGGTCCCCGGTACCGTAGTTAGGATGGAATCAGAAGCCAGGGGTGGGGATACGGGATCGTCGTACCAGTCTTCTGCCAGGCAAGCTGAAGTGGATATCGACCGGTACCTAGGCAAGGGTAGACCAATTAGCGGAGAACACGGGGTCCTCGACTGGGGTGTTCTCGGAGAGTAGTGAGGAGTCCGACGAGGGTGAGAGCGAGGGTGGATCCGCGGAGGCCCCGGTAGTCACAGTGGCCATTCCCGAGGGCATTCCAAAGCCGAGGTACACACTTGCGGAGGGGACCGTATGCGACGAACCTGGGAGAAGCATGACGATGAAGGAGATCGTAGACATGCGACTGAAGTGGGGGATACCGGACGCAGTGGAGCTTAGACCTCTTAGGGATGGGGAGATGGCCGCGAATCCTGCCCCAGGGTGGGTGGCGCTGCACGAGAATCAGCTCCACTAAGGGTTATCGCTACCCCTGCCCCAGTGCCTACAGTATCTGCTGCGGATGCTGAACCTGTCACCGGGGCAGCTGACCCCGAATGCCGTTCGCCAAATGTATAGTATGATGGCCATGTGGGACTTGCGCCAGCAAGGGTGGCCTTCCATAAATGAGTTCCACGCGGTACACCGGGTACTGTACTCTAGGAAGAAGTCTTGTGCGGGTACGGTGACCTTTGCCGCAAGGGATTACGAGCCGCTAGTTACTGATATGCCTACCTCGATGAGCAAAAGGTGGAGGAACAAAGTGTTCCTAGCTGGGGGCGGTGGCAGATAAAAAATAAGAAGTGGCAGCTGACCGGTACCTTCCAAGCTATCGGGGACCAGTCTTATACGCTATCCGAAGTAGAAAGGAAGAGGATAGCCCGGGTATATGCCGTGTGGTTAGAGAAAGAGAGGAGCTCTTATAGGTTCATCCGGCACTCTATACTTTATAGGCTAGGGTTAGGGTGGCTCCCCGGTAAGAGACTTATTATATTATACATATGTAGCTTTTTTTTTTGTGTATATTTTTTTGTGTGTCACTCGTCCTTTTTACTTTCGACTAATCTTTGAACTGATTGTAGTGAAAGCCCCGAAGAGGAAACCCCGGAAAGGCAAGGAGGAGGACAGGATGGATGATGCCCAACTGATGGACATGCTGATGGGCCAGGGAAAAGATGCTCTGCACATCGACGTCGACCTAGGGTCGAAAGGCACGAATCGGTCTATTGAAGAGACCCTTTTGGAGATCACCGATGAGGGATACGGTGAGCCTGACCCCGACGCTCCTGTGACCCACGCCGTGTAGCCCTCCATGGTCGATGTCATTACGATAGATGACACCGGAATGGGAAAAGTACCGGCCTCAGTGCCTATTTCCTCTCGTTCCACTGGGAGCGATGAGGCGTTACTCCCCGGTGAGAAGAAGAGATCCCACAGGCACCGGCATCGAACTGATAAGGAGGTGACGTACACTGGCCGGGATGTCCAGGGTACTGGTGCGAAGAGGCAGAAGAAAGATCACCCGGGATCAGGGCCGCCTCCTTCTCTTGGCCTGTTATCTCCCGCCGTTCCTGTAATCCCCAAGAAGCCCATTAAGCAGCTGCTGAATGAATACAGGGTTGCCGATGAAAAGTTCGTGCGGTCCATGCTTGGGGATCTGAAGGATATTGACCTCGACCGGGTTCGAGCCAAAGATAATACTCCCTAGGAGAATCGCCGTCTCGCCCGGGAATCAATGATGCGGGTACGTCTTGTTTTATTTTCTCTCTACCTTTTTTGTTATACGTTTTAATCGGTGTATCTGCAGGCACTCTTCAATGTGTACGCCATCGACGCCAGCAAGGAAGATACTCATCTAAAGGAGGAGGTTAGCAATCTCTCCGGGCAGGTGAAGTATCTTCATGGCGAGAAGGCCAAGCTGGAGAATGAGCGGGACTCATTGAGGGCTGAGATGGCCGCCTCTAAGCAGCGGATTGCGGAGCTTGAGGGTGAGGTTGCTGAGGCGCGGGAGGAGGTAAAGAAAGCCCGAGACTCCGAGAAAAAGGCTGCAGAGTCTGCCGTCTCATGGAAGGAGAAGGCAGACCATCTGGAGGATCGCCTTCCCACAGAGAGGCACGAGGCCATGGAGGAGTACAAGTCCTCGGATGAGCTTATCTCTATGCTGGCTGCTGCCCAAGATAAGGCTGTCATCATGAAGTTTAAGGAGTGGGTGGCGGCCGGGTACTTAGATGAAGCCAAATTCAGACGGGGTCTCCTGGAGAAAAGGAAGAAGGATCGGGAGGCGGCGGCCAAGTCCGGTGCCGGTGGGTCTCAGAGTACCAATGGCGATCGGTTGTAAAAATTATTACCATTTTTTTTTTTGAACTATTGTCTAATTTTGTCTGGTAGTCCAGGCTTTTTGTGAATGGGAACATTCTCGATTTGAATGGGAATTAGAAAGGAATTAAAATTTCTAGGATTTTCGTACCTTTGAGCATTTGTTTGCATCACTTATTACCGGAATAAAGTAACTGACAATAGCTATGTCCGGGAATGTCCGGGGTAGGTAAAAAAAATGCTAGAAATGGTCTGAATAATTCATTTTTCCATTGAAATACCACACGGTGGTTAAATACAGAATGAGTACCCGATGGGTAGCTTGCCATAGCTGTATGTCCAAAAAGCAAAAGCTAGGACAAGATGCTCCCGGAGCTACTTGTAATAGTACCGCAGGCGCTGGGTATTCCATGGATGCCTGGAAACGACCCCGTTCATATCCCGGATGAAAAAGGTTGCGGGACCTACTTCTTCAATGATCTCGTAAGGCCCTGTCCAGGATGGATCCAGTCCCCGGGGCTCTGGGTAGACTTGCTTCATGACCCAGTCCCCCAATTTTAATGTCCGGGACTGTACCTTGGCATCGTAGTAACGAGCTATCCTCCGCTTGTTTGCCAAGTTATGCATATGTGCCACTTCTCTTCGTTCCTCGAGTAAATCAGCATCGAGGTGTAGGCCATCTGAGTTGGTACCCTCATCGAAGTATTCGATCCGGGGACTCTGGATTTGTGTTTCAATAGGGAGTACTGCTTCTGATCCAAAAGCCATGCAGAAAGGGGTCTCGCCCGTGGCCTCTGTTGCCGTGGTTCTGATAGCCCACAACACTTCCGGGAGTTTAGCGGCCCAAAGACCCTTGGCTTCGTCAAGCTTTTTTTTCAGTATTTTCTTGTTTATCTTGTTGACAGCTTCGACCTGACCTTTTGTCTAGGGGTGAGCCGGGGAAGCATAGAGGATCTTAGTGCCGAGGTTCTGTGTGTAAGCCCTCAACTCATCATTGTCGAACTGGGTACCATTGTCCGTGACTATGGTATCCGGGACTCCAAACCTGCAGTAGATGTTCTTCCATAGGAAGTTCTTGACTTTTTCCGTGGTGATGGCGACGAGAGGTTCTGCCTCTACCCACTTTGTTTGGTAGTCCATGGCAACAATGGCGTATTTGAACTGTCCCACTGCTGTGGGAAGTTTACCAATCAAGTCCAAACCCCACTGACAGAACGACCATGGTGCAAGGAGGATGGAAAGGGCGATGGGCGGTGCTCGTGGGATATTTGCGTACATTTGGCATTTGTGGCAAGAACTGGATATAGTTTGAGCCAAGGCCGACATGGTTGGCCAGAAATATCCTGCCCTTAGGGTCTTGTGTGCAAGAGATCGAGCTCCGGCATGGTTACCACATACACCAGCGTGAATGTCCGTCATTATTTTGTGACCTTCCTCCGGTGTCACACACTTCAGGTTGGGAAAGCAATGTCCTCTTCTGTAGAGTTTGCCATTCATGATCGTGTATCGAGCTGACCTTAGCTGCAGTCTTCTGGCCTCGACCTTATCATCCGGTGCTAGGCCATCAACCATGTATTTCAAAATTGGGTCCATCCATGAAGTTGTGTGATCCACCGAAAATATTTCTGACACCGTTTTGGAAGTGCTAGGTCCCGCGAGTATTTCAACTTTAGTGGTCCTGTAGGTAGGGTTTGGAGAAGTTGATGCAAGCTTAGCAAGGGCGTCTGCCTTGTCGTTTTCTGCCCTTGGTATTTGGGTAAAAACGTAGGAGGTGAACCTCTGAACTAAAGCCCGGGCCAAGGCCTGGTAGGAGGACATGTGGGGCTCCTTTGCCTCGAAGTTACCGCTGACCTGGTTTACGACCAACTGGGAATCACTGAAGATATGGAGGTGTTGGACCCCTAGTTCCCGGGCGATCTGCAGACCGGCTATGAGTGCCTCGTATTCTGCGGTATTATTGGATGCTTTGAAGGAAAATTTTAGGGCGTACTCATAGACTTGCTCGTCCGGGCTAATTAGTAGGATGCTGGCTCTACTAGTTTTCTTGTTGGATGATCCGTCCACGTATAATCGCCAAGTGCTTGGCGGAGGTGGATCCGAGGCTAGCGGTTCAGGTGGTTCCTTGTTTGGGTCATGGGAAGGGATTGATTCGAAAATAAAATCGGCCCTGCCTGGCCTTTGATAGCTGTCCGGGGTTGGTACTTGATATCGAATTCCCCAAGCTCGATGGCCCATTTAATTAACCTGCCCGATGTCTCTGGTTTCTGCAAAACCTGCCTCAATGGGTGATTAGTGAAAACGGTGATAGAATGTGCTTGGAAGTAGTGTCTGAGCTTCCAGGCTGATACCAGGAGAGCCAGTGCTACTCTTTCAATGTCCGGGTACTTGGACTCTGCACCAGTGTAACCTTTCCCAGCGTAGTACACTGGGTACTCTCAATCAGAGTCCTTCCTAATCAGGACTGAGCTCACAACAGTTGCCGATGCTGCCAGATATAAGTAGAGCATTTCTCCGGGAACAGGTTTGTAGAGTAGGGGTACCTGTGACAAGTACGACTTCAAGCCAAGGAAAGCAGCCTCGTGCTCCGCTGTCCAGGCTATCACCTCGACATGTTGGGTTTTTGCAGTTTGAAGAAAGGAGAACACTTGTCTGTCAGCCTGGAGATGAATCTTGACAGGGCGGCCACCTTGCCTATAAGAGATTGGACATCGTTCCGGTAGGTTGGGGATACCATGTCTATTATAGCCTGCACTTTCTCTGGATTGGCCTCAATTCCCCTGTGGCTAATGATGTACCCGAGAAACTTTCCTGCCTCGACCCCGAAGATGTACTTCTGTGGGTTAAGCTGCATCCCGTTGCGTAATATGATGGTGAAGACGATTGACAAGTTGGCTACATGATCCTCATGAGTTAAACTTTTTACCAGCATGTCGTCCACGTATACCTCCATGATAGTACCGATAACTTCCTCAAACATGGAGTTGACAAGTCGCTGATAGGTGGCACCTGCATTCTTTAACCCGAAAGGCATGACCTGGTAGCAATAGAGACCTTTGTTTGTAGTGAAGGAAGTGTGCTCCTCGTCTGCCGGGTTCATTCGAATCTGGTTGTACCCGCTAAACGCATCCATGAAGCTGAGTAACCGGTACCCGGCGGTGGAGTCGATCAATTGATCAATTCGCGAGAGCGGGAAGCTATCTTTAGGGCATGCCCAATTGAGGTTTGTGTAGTCGACACACATGCGCCATGTTCCCGGAGATTTCTTTGGTACCATTACCACGTTGGCTAACCACCGGAGGTATGTTACTTCCTGACAAAGTTGATGGAGATCAACTTCTTTACCTCAACCTGGATAGCCCGGTACTTATCGTGTGTGAAGGCCCTTCGCTTTTGTCTTACCGGTGTTGAGTAAGGAACGATACTAAGATTGTGCGTGGCTACTTCTGGCGATATCCCGAGTATGTCCTCATAGGACCAAGCGAACGCGGATGTGTTAGAGCGGAGAAACGAGATTAATCCTTCCCTTACAACCGGAGACAGCCCTGTACCAATCCTAACAGTTCTGTCCGGGAACTGCTCTGATAGCACCACCTCTTCAATGTCTTCTACGGCACCGGGCCGTTCTTCGTCCAGGTCGGTATCGGCCCTGGGATCCTCGTATCTGTCCAACTGAGGGTTAGTAGCTACGTCCAACATTTCAGACTTTCCCTTATCGCGGGATACAGTTAGAGAATAGCATTTCCTTGCAGCGGCCTGATCACACCGAATCGTAGCTGTGCCGGCCGGGGTCGGTACTTTCATCATCAACATGCGACCTGCTATGAAGGTTTTCAGACGCCAAAGTGTCGGACGGCCCAGGATAGCATTATAGGACGAGACGCAGTCCACTATGATGAACTCTGTTTTGATGGTTGGACGATGTCTCCTGAAAAACTAATTAGGGGCTCATTATCCTGTGACAGTTTGGCTCTTCCTCTGTTCAAAGCTTTGTATGCATCGCGAAATAATACGCTAACCGAGGCCCCAGTGTCTACGAGCACCCTGGACATTATGTAGTGGTCCATTTGGAGTGTGATTAGGAAGGGATCATCATGGGGCATCCTCAGATTGGCTTCCTCCTCCTGCAGGAATGTCACCGATGTCCACCTGGTGCCACCGTTTTGCTGCGGGGCTTTGTGGAAGTTGAAAACTTCCGGACGGCCGAAACTAGAATTTCGTTTCTTCCCCTGGGCGGGCGACTCTTTCGGACCTCCACCGTGGATCGTGAATATCTGGCCGTACACATCGACCGCTCCTATCTCCTTAGCAGGTAGGTATCGTTGAAGCTTTCCCCTCTGGATGAGGGACTCGATGGTATTTTTTAAAGCAACACACAGATTGGTATTGTGTCCGGCATCCTCGTGGTAAGTGCAGAATTTTCTGGTATCCTGCTGGGTAAGTTTGCTCTTTGGGAACTTCCTTGGGGGTGGTCCCGGTATCTCATCCCTGTTTTCGTTCCAGACAGTCTCGTATGAAGCGTTCAGGATTGTGAACACCTCATACCGAGGTGGTGGTGGTGTCCTTGGGCCCTGCTGTGCCCTTGGCTCCCGGTTAGGGTCGGTGTTCCCGTAACTGTTCGACTTGGACGATGATTCTTTGCCTCTTTTGTTCGAGGTATGGGGTGACCTATCATAACTGTGGACCCACTCCCTCTTTCGTGGCTCATCCCTAATCGTCGAAGTCGGCGTGGAAAATCTTAGTTCTGGTCTGGGGGTGTCCCCGTATGTTTCGAATTCAGCCTGAGCGTGTCTGATGGCGGTTCATAGAATCGAGCGACAAATTTGTCAGCCAACTCCTTAAAATTCCCTACAAACCGACCGGCAGTTCGTAGAACCAACTTAAAGCCTCCCCTGACAGGGTTTCCTGGAACATGTTACAACACACTTCGTCCGTATATCCCTTGGCGTTTGTTTGCGATCGGAAAGCCTGTAAATGTTGGTAGGGATCTCCAACTCCCGTATAGTCAATTTTCAGTGGTTTCGATGTATTCGCTCGAATGGCTCCCCTAACCTGTTGGGTGAAAGGCCTCGGGCGGTCCTCGTAACTGTTCATAGCTCTCCAGGTGTCTCTATTTTCTGTGGCCTGTACCCTTGCCTGCAGGGCATGCAAGGAGTTGCTCATTTGTACGAGTAATGCCGTGTTTGCGTCGGGTACCGGCGTGATACCGTGAACTGGCTGTGGTAACGGTGGTGGTGGTAGATGCCTCAAGCTTTCCGGGAATAAGTCTACCGGTACCTGGATTAACCTCTGGCTGCCCTCCGTAGGAGGTGCTGGTGTGGTGTTGGTGTTTCCTGTTATCGTGGCAGCGTTCAAGTCTGCTAGCTGGGATGCTCTAGCCAGGGCCTGAGTAAGTGCCTCGTTGTGCTGGTGCCTCCTGTCTAGTGCTCGGGCCAGCGCCGTGTTTTCATCTTCCAAATCCTGCATTCTCTGTTGTGTGAGGCGGTTTGTTTCCCTATCGGTACTTCGTTGTTCCCGATCGATCCTGGACTGCTCCTTGAAGGCTGCGATCTCAGCTCGCATAGACTCTAACTCCGATACCGGAGTCACCTGATCCGGGACTATCGGGTCCAAGGATCCAAGGCTATGGATTTCCTCCTGAACAGCTGGCGCCTCTGCTGACGAAGTTCCCGGGGAGAACATAAGTGCCCGGGCGACACTTCTCCCCTCTCATGTCACCTCTGGCTCACTCATATCCGGTATAACCCCTATCTGGCGCGCCAATGTTTCTGGTGGCTTTCTCCGGGTACCTCACACAGAATGCTATACCGTCTGGGGCACCGATCGGCTCCTAGATCCTGTATCAAGGACACAACGTTAGAGGGATAAACCGTACCGGACGGTTTATACCTCTCCGATGCCTGAGTGAGAAACTAATAGCTGTGTAGAATAAATTGTGGATAAAGGAGTTCTTACCTGTCAAAGGTGGTTATGCTATAATCTTTATATTCAAGTGTGGGAAGGGAGTCTCCCCTATCCTCGATGTGGGACACAGGTTCTTCTGATGCCATATCAGTCTTGTATTTGTAAAATAGATGGGCTGTGCTAGCCTTGCCCCGGGCCCTGTGTGCCCGGGGTGGCATCTTATGTGAAGCCCGCCATGGTGGGGTGTGGACCCGGCTCATGGCGTAGTACCTGGGAGTACCGATGGGGCTAAGGGGCTAGTGCTAAACCTAGTTGAGACTCCCTAGTATGTACAGCGTCCATCATGGTGATGGCGCCCCAGGTGATGTTGCAATCACCAACTTGCTTCAAATAGCGTTTCAGACGCTCAGGCCTAACCAAAATACTCATTGGTTGCTTCTAAGGCCTCTCGCTCGTTTTACAAAGCCCGTTCCTTAGGGAAATTAGGACTAAGACCGTCTTATGCAAAGGAAATGAACATATTCATTATGTTCTTACATAGAATCCATGGGGATTCTGTGGATTGATTCAACCAACTTGCGGACGCTTAAATATTTCATGATGTTGATTGACACGCAAACACGCTGGTCACGTGTTGTGCCATTGTCCACCTATAAATGATGCTTATGCTACACACCTAGCACATATCATATGACAACGGGCTCACTCCCTAGATCATCCTATTCAGTCAATTGGATTTGACTATGCTAGAAAGTTTACATCGAAAGACTTTCGATGGATATTGAAATGGGACTGATGTTGGACATCATATTTCTATGTACACACTCAAATGGTCTTGCGGAAACAACTACGATGATAGTCCAGACATTGGAAATGCGCACCAATCTCCTTATATCTGCTTGGGGTGATGCAATATCGCATGCAGCTATGCTAATTAGTCTACGACCCACCGCCACTCAATGTACCTCTGCATTACAGCTAGTGACTGGGTACAAGAATCGTACTTACACATATTTGAGTGAGCCATTTATGTGCCAATTACGCCGCCACAGCGCTCTATGATGGGTCCTTACAAACGAATGGGCAACTACGTTGGATTTGAGACTCCAACAATCATCCGCCACTTAATGCCCTTGCAAGGCGATCTCATTACTGCTAGATTTACGGGTTGTCACTTTGATGAGACAGTCTTGCCGTCGTTAGGGGGAGATAAGAACACGGAACACGAATGTTCAGCAGGAATGACAGGAATTGTCGTGGCATGTCCCCACTATGTCTCATCTCGATCCCTGTTAAAGTGACGAGATCACACAAAGATACTGCAAACAATCCTACAAAGAAGGACGTCCCTACGAGAGGACGTAGCGCCACCCTACAAGGAGGTAGGCATGGTGCTAACGCCAAAGAGAGTGGCACTCTGGCGTTACAGGCCATGGCCCCAGCTAGGATGCGTGGGAGGCCCGTAGGTTTGAATGACACTTTGGCACATTTCAATCCTTTGATCATCAAGACTCAAAATCCGTCTCATAAGAATCTTCCGGGTTAGGGTTATCGTTGGGGGACGCCTCAACGTCAGAACCTATTCCTGAGAATATAGAGCTCTATAAAAATTACATTAGTGTACTTGAGACGTGGGATCGAAACTCCATCATAATTGATGATGTAGTTGCGTATTTCGTTGCGCATGAGTTTGTTGAGTCAGATGATATCGAACCACGCTCCGTTGATGAATGAATGCCAACATAGAGAGATTTGGCCTAAATGGAAAGATGCGATCCAGGTTAAGATGGATTCTCTAACGAAGAGGAAGGTTTTCAAGCTAGTGATGTTAACATCTCCTAACATAAAACCTTTTGACTAATGGGTCTTCGTTAGAAAGCGTAGTAGGAAAAAGAGATGGTAATCTCGCCTTATGGTGCAAGGCTTCTCATTAAACGCCCTGAAATCGACTATGATGAGACATATTCTCTCGTATTGGATGTCATTGCACTCCACTACCCTGTCAGTTTGGTAGTTTCCTAATAACTGATCATGCAGCTTACAAATGTGGTCACTACGTATCTCTATGGGGATCTACATACGGAATATACATAAAGGTTCATGGTGAATTTCATTTACCCAAGTCAAGTGGCTCTAGACCACGGAGCACGTTTATAGAGAGGTTGAAACGCTTGCTAAAATGACTACTTGATTGGGAAGGGATATGCCCACGCGTTTCCATAACAAGTTTCGGATTCCATCACGGATCATGTTGGACATGATCTTCATTAGAAGCCCTTAAAGAGTTAAGGGAAACTGCTGAACACTTGAAATCTGATTTTGAGATGAAGGATTATGGGAGAACACGATTATGTCTTAGTTTGGAACTTGAGCATCGTGTCGATAGATGCTTTGGCATTTTCACAAGGTCAAACCTTCAAGCACCCCCACGATCGTCCGTAGTCTTGATCCTGAAAATGATCCTCTTCGTCTAAAGGATGATGACAAAGATATGCTAGAGGCAGAAGTGCCTTACTTGAGTACAATTGGCGCATTATTGTACTTAGCTCAATGCACAAGACCGGACATCTCGTTTGCAGTGAACTTGTTAGCTAAGGTATGGCTCTGCGCCAACGCGACGCTATTTTAATTGGTGTAAAAGATATCTTTCAGTACTTGAGATGTACAATTGATATGGGCTTGTTCTATCCCTATAAAGATGATAGGAGCATTTTAATGCGACGTTTTACTTGTTTTTCCCTACATTTCTTGCGTTATTTCCTTAATAAAACCCTGTTTAGGAAAGTTTCCATTCTTTGAATGGGAAAGTTCCTATTTGTAGAAAGTTTCTATATTTGTAGTTTCTATTTATCTTTTTTTAGTAAGTTTCCATTTTCGGTAGTTTCTATTTTTCTTTCTTAGAAAGTTTCCCATTTTCAGTTTAGGAAAGTTGCCATTTTTCATTTTTAGGAAAGTTTCTATTTTTCTTACTAGTTTCTATTTTCAGGACCTCCGAGCTAGAAAGTGGAAATGAACTCACAAATGGAAAGAGGAGCTTGCGATCACCAAGGGGAGCAAAGATGAAGAACAATGAGCCACATAAATGAGCAGAAATGAAGAGAAGAAGTTTTCCTGGTCCAACCAGGAAACCCTGCGGAAAGGAGGAAAGCCCACCAAGGAAGTTTCCAACGTTACTATGAAAAAGAAATGGAAAAATAAAGTGTTGTGACGTTGGAAGATGACATGGCACAGAAGTGACGCATGGAGGCCCATAAACTCTCAAGACTTGTTGGATTTTCGGCTAATTGGATAAAAGCCCACAAGAGCCCATGGAACTAGGGTTTGTGACGCAAACCCTAGCATTAAAGATGTTGTTGCCGTGAATTTGCAAGAGAAAAACAAGGAGGTGGCGTCCATGAAAATCAGAAATTAAAAGGAGATTTTCTAGGGTTATTTTTATGGAAATAAATCAAGAGATAAACCCTAGAGACTCCTAGCCGTCCAAGCAAGAGAGAAACAAGGAATTGCCGTGCAAAATAAAAGAGAAACCCTAGAGAATTCGGCCAAGGGATAATGAAGAGAGAAACTAGGGTTTTGCCGTGTGGAAAATCAGAAATTCAAGAGAGATTTCGTGGAGATTTCTTAGGGAGCTTTTAAAGGAAAGAGAATATGTGTTGAACACAAAAAGCTCTAAAAGGAGTCTAGATTCATCCCCTTTAATCCCTAAATATATTGTTGCCGAAATTGGTGTATAAAATCAGAAATTACCTTTTTATTTCGGCAAGAATTATTTAGGGAATTAATATTGGAATTTTGTGATTGGTTGCACCACTTCATAGGGCTTATGTGGCAAGAATTCATTGGAGGAAAATATGTGGACGAAGCAAGCAATAGCCGTGAGCTTTTCTAGGGTTTTGGACGGCATGGAGACCTAGGAGGCCGTGCTCCTATATATTCTTCCCCTTCCACAACGTCGAGGAGTTCCTAGTTCCATTTTTACGTTCTATACTTTAAGAAAAATTCAGAAAACTCTCTAGCCTAGCCGTGCTCTTCTCCATCCTCTAGGGCAACCACGAAGTGCAAGCAAGGCCAAGGAAGAAGAAGACAAGCCGTGCACATCATCCACCCTCCACCTTGAAGATTGCTTTCGAAATTCAAGAGACCACCTCATCACTTCATTCATCTCATCTTCATCACGGTGTAATCCGATTCTCCTTGTACCTTTGCTTTGTAATTTTCGTTGGTTTGCCTTAGTTGACACATATGTATGAACAAGTATTGTTTTCTGAAATTTTATGATTAATTGTTAATTTTCAGATTCATATGTTGCGATTTATGGTTGCTTTTGTGTGAGTGTTTGATTAAATTTGCATGATAGAAATCGTTTGTATGATGATCTTGAATGGTTCGAAACATTTAGGGTTTTTATGTGAATGTTGCTACGAATTTGAGAACATGAATCAACTTTTTGGTTTTGTGTTCTTGAATCAATAAGTAGTAAAGGTTTTGTACAAAAACCGAAATTTAATCAAAGGAGATTGCAATTAGGTGAACTTTTTCATACTAAGTTGCACATTTGAATTGATAGCCTTTCTAGATGCTTAATGCGTTAAACATGACATGATTGACTAGCTTTCTAGGGTTTGATTGCATGTTTGATAGGATTAATCTAGGTGCTTTCACTTAGGTTAATTAGCGTTGAAAGTAAAATATGGGAAATTGTTTGCTTAGAACGTTTCACATGATCAATTCCTCTTGCATGACTATGATGAACAATGATGAACTTGAATTAACTTTGATTATAAATTCCGATTTGATCTTTGTTCGTGCATTTCATTTGCATTTTTATGTTTTTGCATTTTAATTGTTTTGTTAGCTTAGATTTAATTTCGAAATTAGAAAACCAAAAACCAAAAATCCCCCCTTTTCGTAAATATGTATATATTTTGTTATATTTTTGTGAATATTATACTTTGTTTTAATTTTAATTGTTTAATTGTTTGACAATGACAGGTGTACCCTCAATCCCCGGAATAGAACGATCCCTATTTACTTTATACTACTAATGACATTTCAGGGTTAAATTGGTCGCTTCCCAAAAGCGACATCAATTTTTGGCGCCGTTGCCGGGGATTGAAAAATCACTTGTTAAATATGTGAATATTTGTGTTGTTTATATGTTGTGACCGAAAAAAAAAAAATTACTTGTTAATTGTTTGTAATTTTCTTAATTGTCGAAAATTAGTAGATTAATTACTTAGGTTGTTATTTTTATTGTTGAATACGAATTTTAATTGTGAGTTGTAAATTAAAGAGGAATAGGTGAAGTCGTGTTTATTAATATTGGCCTAAACCCCTTATTGGTACCTAGTTCAGGTCCCTTAAGGTTGAGGGCGGCCTTTATTAACATTCATTGAACTGTCTTCACACTTAGGACCTTTTTCATCCAAGTAAGTATAGCCTATGTGGGATGGTGTCTAGGAAGGGGACAACGCTCATGACAGGTTCTTGAATCCAGAAGTGCATGCAAATGGGCCTAAACCACAATGTGGGAGTAGCTCATGCCAAAATGGATTCTACCTCTCGTGGTCGCCCTCCCCTACCTGGCCATTTCAGTAAGGTTGCCCAAAGGATGTAGGAGGGACTTTGTGTCTAGACGACTATACTTGGGCCGCACGTCCTCTTGATTTACCACTTGGAATTGAATTTGAAATCAATGATATATATAACAAATGAAAATATTGTGATTCACTAAGGTATATTGGATTAAACATAGTCTTGAGAAGGGTAGCTGATTCAGTCCCATTGCACATCGAGACTCCCTGTTCCCGTACCTAAGTGTTGAAAATAATTGTAAAAAAAAGGAAACAATGGAGATATTTGTAACTAATTTCGTAAAAAAAAAAAAAAAAAAAAAAAAAAAAAAAAATTTTGTGATGTTTGTTTGTTGCCTTGTTTGAAAGTTTTGTTAAAATGTGACTAAACAAAAGAAATGTAAAGAATTAATTGTAAATGTAGTTAAATTCTTGATTATTATAAGTGTGTAAAATCGTATGAGTAGATAAGGGCCCTTTTGTTAATATTGGCCTTAACCCTTCATTAGTGCCTTTCTAAGGTCTTATGAGGTTGAGGGCGGCTTTTATTAGCATCTGGAGAACTGTCTAACACATGAGTTCTTTTCAAGCTGAGTAAGGGGCATATAGGTGGTGTCTTAGGTTGAGACCCTGGGTGATGGGTTCAAATTGGATCTCAGAGATACTATAGACCGTGCGTAAACCACAATGTGGGAGTAGCCGATAGGGGCCTAAACCTCAATGAGGGAGTAGCCTCCGTAGTGTCACTTAAATGAGTCCTCCCTCTCACTTACCTCTTAATCTGGCCATCTAGCCTTCTGAAACAAAGGAAAGTGACTTATGTCTAGGCGACTATCCCTAGATCGTAGCTCACCAATAGTAGTGGTTTCTATTGGGCTCGACTTACAACTTATAATCAATTGAGATATTAACTTTATTTTGTAAAGATAATAAGATACTTGAACATAACCTTCACTTGTAAATTGTGTGTTTTGTATATTTTATACTTGTATAAATTTCTTATGTGGTTTATTTGTGAAAAGATTATGGATATTTTGTAATTTATACTTCTCTTTATACTTGTATAAATCATAAATAGTAAAGTCGTGAATAGTAACTTGTGAATAGTGACGCGTGAATAGTAAAGTTGTGTATAAATCACTAATTTGTAATTAGTTTACTTTATACTTTGCTAACTTCTTTGAATTCTGATGATGTTCAGGAATCCTATGAATGACCGAGCCTTTTGGACCATCTACAATAAAGGAAATTGAAGCAAGGCTCGCTCGTTTGAAGGGTCCTTCACTCCTTGAGTTCACAAGTCCTTCTCCTTCAACGTATAGAGAGTACACATTTAACGAGCAAGGGAAGAGGACCTACTGTTCTGAGGAGTCTACATCACCTACACCAAGTCCATCTCCGCCTTCACGTTCACGTTCACCTGTGGTTTCGTCCAACTCTACACCACCACCTTCACCACCACCTGAAGAAGTCAAGGAGGAAAGAATGGCATCTATTAGGGAACTCTCCACCGCAACTGTTGAAGGAGGACCCCCTACAGGCATAGTATACCCTGCCCCTGCAGCTGGAAGACAAGCAGAGTTTGAGCTTAAGAGTGGATTGTTGCACAAGCTCCCTATTTTTCATGGCCTTAATATGGAGGATGCTAACAAGCATATCAGAGAATTTCAGTCTGTTTGTACAAACATGCAACCACAAGGAGCTGATGAAAACATTCTGAAGATGAAGGCATTTCCATTCTCCTTAGCTGACAGAGCCAAAGATTGGCTATATGAGATTCCTGCTGGACGTATTACATCATGGGAAACAATGAGGAAGGCCTTCTTGGAAAAATACTTCCCAGCTTCAAAGGTCATCACACTCAGGAAGAAGCTCAGTGGAATTGAGCAAGCCCATGATGAGTCCTATTCTGCTTACTATGAGAGGTTCAACTCCCTACTTGCACAATGCCCTCAACATCAGATGAAGGATGAGACCCTACTTACATGCTTCTACGAAGGACTCTTACCCTTGGAAAGGCAAATGCTTGATGCTGCAGCTGGAGGAGCTTTTGTGGATAAATCACCTGTGGTTGGGAAGGAACTTATAGCAAATCGTGCCCTAAACTCCCAACAGTATGAGGGTGTGAGACAAACCACTCGTAGGGTAAATGAGGTGAGCACTAGTCCTGCCATTGCGGATCAATTGAGCAAACTCACCCTTCTTGTGAACAAGGTGGCGACTACTCAAGGCCATGGAGGACCCTCTGCTTGTGGGGTATGCTCTACCCAAGGACATCCTACTGATCAATGTCCTCAACTAAGTGAGAATGGTGGTTGGGAGTCTGTGAATGCCATAGGAGGCTATCAAGGGAACCAAGGGGGTCCCCAACGTCCAAGGTATGATCCATATTCGAATACCTATAACCCTGGATGGAGGGACCACCCCAACTTCAAGTGGACCAACAATGAAAATGGTCAGAACCCTCTTGGTGGCAGTTTCCAACGTCCTCAAGGACCTCCTTATCAAAGACCTTACATGCCTCCTCAACAAAACGTAGGGAATCCCTACTCTCACTATGATAAGACGATAGAGGCATTGACTAATTCCACTCAAGCATTGACTAATGCCACACAGACTTTGCTTCAAGGACAACAGACCCACACCAAGGACATTGCTGAGCTCAAGAAGCAAATGGGACAAGTGGTGGACTTCATG
The DNA here is from genome assembly GCA_024704745.1 of Rosa lucieae. Lineage (NCBI taxonomy): Eukaryota > Viridiplantae > Streptophyta > Magnoliopsida > Rosales > Rosaceae > Rosa > Rosa lucieae. Next base: position 28,897,988 of record CM045493.1, on the reverse strand, counting down.
ACCAAGTTTCATGAAACTGGTAAGCTTCCAAGCAACACAATTCCAAACCCAAATGGAGGCTTTGAAGGTCAAACCAACTGAGGACAAGAGGAAACCACGTCTAGGCTGAGAAGACGTTAAAACCAAGCGCTACTTGGGAGGCAACCCATGCAAACCAGATTTGCTTTCTTTATCCTTATCTTTTATTTTTCGTTTCTTTGTTTTAGTAGTTATTTTCGTAAATTTCATCCCTATATGCTTAAGTGTTTCATTGCATGTTTATACTTGATTACATTGAGGACAATGCAATATTTAAGTGTGGGGGAAGAGATTTATATTTTGAGTCTTTTATTTTGAGTCATATATTGAAAAATACAAAAAAATTGAAAAATGTCAAAAATTTGAAAATTTTCGTTGCTTTTGTTTTTGTTTTGAGTCTTAGGATGCCCTTTCAACTGTCTAGGATGATTCTATATCTCTGAAATCATGACTAAAAGAGGATCACAAGATTGAGATGATTTTTAAACATGGTATTCTTTGGTTAATTGAGATATATGAAAAATGTATGCATGTGTAGTGGATATGGATTTCGTACTTTGGTACAGAATATAAAGCATGTTAAGATGAGTTTTGATTCATGTAAACCCATGTGAGATATTTGAGCCCATGTCCCTTTTTCTTGGAGTGATAAATGAAATATATTCTTAATTTCTTGGCGATGTTTTGATGATCTCATTATTCTTTCATTTTGATTGATTGCTTGCCATAGATTAAGTTTGATGGACTAGAGAATGCTAGAATTCACTCTTGTGCTTGTTGAGACGTTATATCAATACATGGCCCTGATTCTGGAAGGGATAGAGGCACCTTAGGAATTACCACCATTGCCATATAAACTTGTGTCCCCAATTGTGCCCGTCGTGGGACTCCCCTAGATAAGCCCCTTGAGCCTACATTAAGCCTTTTCATTCATCACCCTTAAAACCCTTAACCATGAAGCTTAGTATAGTTACAACCCTACCCTTTGTTCTAAGAACTTAGTGGAGCTATCTTTTGAGACATACTACATGGGTTTGGTGCTAAGGATGAAGATTGAGAAGAGGTGCAAGTTCAAGTGTGGGGGTAGACTCGTCCATAAAGAAAAGAAAATATATGTGAAAGCCGTGAAAAAATAAAAATGAAAAGAAAATTGTGTACGGCTAGAAAAGAAATGTTTATGGATTTTAGTCCCCCATACTTAGTGATTTTGGAGTTTACTTTGAATTGAAGGCCACTACAGAAAAATTTGGCCTTTGTCCATTTCACTATAGTTCAAGGGAAGTTTACAATGAAGATTGGGCCCAACATGAAGACATTAGGCCCCTTTTATGTTACCTCTAGGGAAAGTGACGTTTTTGCAATGCCTTGGTGGATTTCTTGAGGTTTCTACATCTATATGTGCTCTACTAGGTTTTTAGGACACTTTGATAAATCCTTACCCTTCATTTCTTAAAACCTTGAGCCTTGGCCCCATTACAACCTTTAAGAAGACCTTCTTGATCCTTAAGATGGGACAGCCTTTGATGTGGAGATGAGTTACAAGAGTTGAACCTATGGCTTGGGTCCATCTGTGCAAGTAGTTGGTATCCTTCATGAGATCTTTAAAGAAAATTATACATGTGCTTTCGTTTCTTACATTATGTGATATACTTGTTATCTTTCACATATACTTGAGTGTATAAGCTTTTAAGCATTGCCATGATCTGAGAGAAGAAAGAGTGGATATACCTTTGTGAGGACTGAATCAAACTTGTTTGAAACATGCTTAACAGAAACCATCACCATTGTTACAACCAAGTCCTACTTGTGTATGTGTAAATTATGTGTTTCAATTAACTCTCGAATGCCTAACATTGAATTTTGGTTAAGTGCTAATCTTGGTGTTATGAAAGTAAGAGATTGCTGAGACAAATAGTTGAAGGGCAATAGAGTCATTGTTTTTTTTGGAGTCTTTAATTTCGTTGAGTCTTAGTGTGATTTTGCTAAGGGACTAGCAAAAGCTAAGTGTGGGGGAATTTGATAGGAGCATTTTAATGCGACGTTTTACTTGTTTTTCCCTACATTTCTTGCGTTATTTCCTTAATAAAACCCTGTTTAGGAAAGTTTCCATTCTTTGAATGGGAAAGTTCCTATTTGTAGAAAGTTTCTATATTTGTAGTTTCTATTTATCTTTTTTTAGTAAGTTTCCATTTTCGGTAGTTTCTATTTTTCTTTCTTAGAAAGTTTCCCATTTTCAGTTTAGGAAAGTTGCCATTTTTCATTTTAGGAAAGTTTCTATTTTTCTTATTAGTTTCTATTTTCAGGACCTCCGAGCTAAAAAGTGGAAATGAACTCACAAATGGAAAGAGGAGCTTGCGATCACCAAGGGGAGCAAAGATGAAGAACAATGAGCCACAGAAATGAGCAGAAATGAAGAAAAGAAGTTTTCCTGGTCCAACCAGGAAACCCTGCGGAAAGGAGGAAAGCCCACCAAGGAAGTTTCCAACGTTACTATGAAAAAGAAATGGAAAAATAAAGTGTTGTGACGTTGGAAGATGACATGGCACAGAAGTGACGCATGGAGGCCCATAAACTCTCAAGACTTGTTGGATTTTCGGCTAATTGGATAAAAGCCCACAAGAGCCCATGGAACTAGGGTTTGTGACGCAAACCCTAGCATTAAAGATGTTGTTGCCGTGAATTTGCAAGAGAAAAACAAGGAGGTGGCGTCCAAGAAAATCAGAAATTAAAAGGAGATTTTCTAGGGTTATTTTTATGGAAATAAATCAAGAGATAAACCCTAGAGACTCCTAGCCGTCCAAGCAAGAGAGAAACAAGGAATTGCCGTGCAAAATAAAAGAGAAACCCTAGAGAATTCGGCCAAGGGATAATGAAGAGAGAAACTAGGGTTTTGCCGTGTGGAAAATCAGAAATTCAAGAGAGATTTCGTGGAGATTTCTTAGGGAGCTTTTAAAGGAAAGAGAATATGTGTTGAACACAAAAAGCTCTAAAAGGAGTCTAGATTCATCCCCCTTTAATCCCTAAATATATTGTTGCCGAAATTGGTGTATAAAATCAGAAATTACCTTTTTATTTCGGCAAGAATTATTTAGGGAATTAATATTGGAATTTTGTGATTGGTTGCACCACTTCATAGGGCTTATGTGGCAAGAATTCATTGGAGGAAAATATGTGGACGAAGCAAGCAATAGCCGTGAGCTTTTCTAGGGTTTTGGACGGCATGGAGACCTAGGAGGCCGTGCTCCTATATATTCTTCCCCTTCCACAACGTCAAGGAGTTCCTAGTTCCATTTTTACGTTCTATACTTTGAGAAAAATTCAGAAAACTCTCTAGCCTAGCCGTGCTCTTCTCCATCCTCTAGGGCAACCACGAAGTGCAAGCAAGGCCAAGGAAGAAGAAGACAAGCCGTGCACATCATCCACCCTCCACCTTGAAGATTGCTTTCGAAATTCAAGAGACCACCTCATCACTTCATTCATCTCATCTTCATCACGGTGTAATCCGATTCTCCTTGTACCTTTGCTTTGTAATTTTCGTTGGTTTGCCTTAGTTGACACATATGTATGAACAAGTATTGTTTTCTGAAATTTTATGATTAATTGTTAATTTTCAGATTCATATGTTGCGATTTATGGTTGCTTTTGTGTGAGTGTTTGATTAAATTTGCATGATAGAAATCGTTTGTATGATGATCTTGAATGGTTCGAAACATTTAGGGTTTTTATGTGAATGTTGCTACGAATTTGAGAACATGAATCAACTTTTTGGTTTTGTGTTCTTGAATCAATAAGTAGTAAAGGTTTTGTACAAAAACCGAAATTTAATCAAAGGAGATTGCAATTAGGTGAACTTTTTCATACTAAGTTGCACATTTGAATTGATAGCCTTTCTAGATGCTTAATGCGTTAAACATGACATGATTGACTAGCTTTCTAGGGTTTGATTGCATGTTTGATAGGATTAATCTAGGTGCTTTCACTTAGGTTAATTAGCGTTGAAAGTAAAATATGGGAAATTGTTTGCTTAGAACGTTTCACATGATCAATTCCTCTTGCATGACTATGATGAACAATGATGAACTTGAATTAACTTTGATTATAAATTCCGATTTGATCTTTGTTCGTGCATTTCATTTGCATTTTTATGTTTTTGCATTTTAATTGTTTTGTTAGCTTAGATTTAATTTCGAAATTAGAAAACCAAAAACCAAAAATCCCCCCTTTTCGTAAATATGTATATATTTTGTTATATTTTTGTGAATATTATACTTTGTTTTAATTTTAATTGTTTAATTGTTTGACAATGACAGGTGTACCCTCAATCCCCGGAATAGAACGATCCCTATTTACTTTATACTACTAATGACATTTCAGGGTTAAATTGGTCGCTTCCCAAAAGCGACATCAAAAGAGAAGATGGATTCAGACCCATCACACACCAGAAACGCCGCCAATGCTGGCCTGCGTTCTCTATCCCCATCCCAAAACGATATAAGTGTTTTGGAAGGTTTTGCTGATGCTGGGTACCTCTCTGACCCACACAAAGGTCGCTCCCAAACTGGTTAAGTGTTCACCATGGGAAAAGACCGTGATATCTTGGAGGTCTACAGAACAGACCGCAGTCGCTATATCTTCGAACCATGCAGAGATTATTGCTCTTCACGAAGTGGTTCGTGAATGTTTATGGATTAGATCCATAATCACGCATGTTCGAACAATTGTGGTTTGAAGTCTACCACAAGATGAGCCTACGAGCATTTAGGATAATGCTATTCGTTTTGAACAAATGAAGCAAGGCTACATCAAAAGCGACAACACCAAGCATAATCAGCAACAACAGACTCTCCACAAATACCAAAGTGAACTAGGTTCGATCTGAGGATAATGTGGCAGACTTGTTTACTAAGTCATTGCCCAAATACACGTTCGAGAAACATGTGGCAGGAATTGGCTTGCTGAAATTATCTGAACTCCCATGATCGTAGTCATCAGGGGGAGACGCAGACATCAGGGGGAGATGTCTACATGTTCACCTCGAAACGTGAAGGGTGTGTTGTGCTCTTTTTCCCCTTCGACCGAGATTATTTTTTTCCCACTGGGTTTTTGTTACTCGGAAAGGTTTTTAACGAGGCAACGAGAGAAGCACCGCGTTTGGGCAACACAAGGGGGAGTGTTCAAGTAAACCCTAATTTGTGTTTGGCCCAAACTCGAGGTTACTTGACCTAGTGGTAATAGGGTTAAATTAGAAGGATCTAGATTCCTATTCAATGTACGATTACTTTCCTTGTATGATTGAGATTCTATACATTGTAATCCTCTATATAAAGAGGCCCCTATTATCAATGAGAAGATACAACAATTTCCTCTCAATTTCAGTTTCTCCATAACAATTATCTATTTTTACATTAATTATTGCAGTTGTCAGAAAATGCATATAATAGGAATTATATTTGGTTAAGGAGACTATTTAACTAATAGTAATTCGGTGAGCCTAGGTTACAAGGTTTTTTTATTTAAGAGAAAAAAACGTAATTGTCAATTGATAATCAAACATAATTGGCTAATGATATAAATAATTAGTAATAAAGACCATGTAATTAATAGTTTGAAGAGGCTAAGGGATAAACCAGTTACCAAATTTTAAATATTTTAGACTATTGGATATATTATCAATCCAATGATTCAAAATATGTCAACAAAATTAGTGTATGCCAAACACCCGGGTACTTAAGAAAATTCTCATATAAAGGTAGAAGAACCTAAAGAGAAGGCAAAAATAAAAAAGTTTCAGTAGTAAAGGACTAGCAATAGATTTTTCCTCAATAACCGTCTCACTGCTGCAACAAAGTCACCGTCAGGTCACGGTCTAGGCTTGGTTCAGTTACCGGTATTTTGCCATCTTTGACACTATCTCTTAGAGCAAGTTCACCCGTAGTCAAGAAAAGGCAAAGTCGAGAAGTCAAGAATTCGACCGGTCAAGTACTATTCACTGCCACTGGACATGGGTTTACACCCATTGTTTTTTTTGCCCGGTCAACACTGTTCATTATTATATTTTTTAACTGTTCATTGAAAACAATTTTTTTGGGTGTGAGATGTTAGAAAAAATTGTAGGGGGGTCTCGAAAATCAACTTTTTACACATCCATAATTTGGGAAATTTCCTTCATGAAAGTTATAGAGATCGTCGATACGAGTGCGTGCATATGTGGAATGAAAAATCGGAGTTAGTATGAATTAGTTATAAATTTTTGAAAATTTGAAAATTTTCTATAAATAGCAAAAATTTCTGGTCCTTTTTCATAAGGACTAATTTTCTGCTTTTCTTCACTTTCACCCCTGAAACTCTCTCTTCTCTCTCCTCAGCCGAGCTGGCAGCCCTCACCCCCAGTCAAGAATTTAGTCATTTGCTTGCCCGTTTCTTTGGCCTTGGTCATGAAAAGGCAAGGCTTGCCTGGTCAAAGATGGACCGGTGGAAGCAACAAAATGACTTTGGCCGGTCAACACATCATCATTCCCCCAATTTGCCCGGACAAAGTGCAACCGCTGCACTTGCTCTTAGCATGCTCCATATATCATGTTCTTGGTGACCCAAATCTGGAGGAATGATATACACAACTGGAAGCTTGCACTCCTCTATTCTCCTTCCACTTTCCTTGGCAAAAGTATCTTTCGGAAGCTCATCAGCAGCATAATTTGGAGGCACTATTGTAGTCTGTATGAGGTATTTGTCTTTGCACTCCACAGTTGCAGGATATTTAACGATGACTTGCTGGGTGAGTCTGATGACACATGAGTGCCGAGCCTGTATAACACCCGACTTGGGATTTGCAATGTACTTCTTAGGGTTAGTGGTTTTAATCTTGAACGCAAGTACGCACCACAGTGTTCTGTGTTATTGAAAACGTTTAGATTACAAGAGCTTTGCTTTCTTCGCTCAACTAGAAATTTCAGTTTATCATCGGGATGAACAGAGATGATCAACTGATTACCATCACCGTCGCTATTGATGGACCGCCAAGATGTACGTGAACGATTTTTTTCCTTCTCCAGACAACATGATGATAGCTGAAGCAATAACGCTACTAGAACAATGGGCAATGTGTTAATGGAAAACACGTACAATAGAATCTTCTAGCAAACACCGTCACACGAAAGAAGAAGAGAGAACTTCTCTATATACAGTCTGAGGGGTGAATGACCCAGAAATAATTAGGAAGGTAATAATAATAAATTTATTCCTTGTACGCGAGGACATGCAAGTACTTTTCACTTTTCACATCATTTTTTCCCCAATTGATAAAAACCTATTTATCTAAGGTGTGTTGCTAGCTTCATGTTATTTTTCTTAATTATTGATACCAATTGGATATGGACCTTTACCTCCTAGCTAGCCTAGCTAGCAGTGGAAAATTAAGCATCTCAATGTATCAAATTATCAATATTGATCAATTCATGGGTTTAGACTAAATTAGATCAATAGAAGCCAACACATTAGTTGACATGAATTAATGAATAATAAAGAAAATTCTGCCTCATGAGACCCCACCCTAGTAGTATGCCTTTATACAAATCTTTCAAGAAATAAAAATGAGTTTCAGTAGTAAACTAAACCAAGAAGAGCTCTAGGAATTGATTTTTCAAATGTGGGCTGGGTGTGCTGCAACAGAGGCGAGGTCAATTGATTGCAACCGCTGTCGCTTTTGGTGGAGGAAGATTTTATTCATTTCCTGTATTATCACATGATGATATAGGTTTCAAGTGTCGACAGTCAAATAATATGAGGAACATATATATAATACGACAATCACGGAGAGTATAAACCCCTGGCAAACGGCGATATATGACGCTTAAATTATAAAGATGGTAAAATAATATAACAAACATAGCCTAATTATACGCTAAGGAGTACGTTAGGTTAGACGGAAAATAATAAACCTAGTCCTTATACGTTAAGGACAATGAATCCTTATTCCAAACTAATTAAGAGAAAAAAGAAGGGGGTCTGAAGTGTATATAAGCTCTCTCCTTTATCTCATACTGCACTTGCACTAATCTGAAAACCTTTAAGGAAAGTTGGGGATTTTTCTTGAATTGAGGAGTTCATCAAATGGCTACTAATGGAGAACGAACTTGTACAAAACCGCCTCCGAGCCCCTCTCCTCTAAGAAATGCCAAATTCTTTGGGGCAAATATGAGAATTTTGGTTACTGGAGGAGCTGGGTTCATTGGCTCTCACCTGGTGGACAAGCTGATGGAAAACGAGAAGAATGAGGTGATTGTTGCGGATAACTACTTCACTGGATCAAAGGACAACCTTAAGAAATGGATTGGTCATCCAAGATTCGAGCTTATTCGTCATGATGTGACTGAGCCGTTGCTGGTTGAGGTTGACCAAATATTCCATCTTGCTTGCCCTGCTTCTCCGATCTTCTACAAACACAATCCAATAAAGACAATGAAGACAAATATGATTGGTACAATGAACATGCTGGGACTTGCCAAGCGAGTTGGAGCAAGGATTTTGCTCACATCTACTTCGGAGGTGTATGGAGATCCTCTTATTCACCCTCAAGTTGAGAGCTATTGGGGAAATGTGAATCCCAATGGAGTTAGGAGTTGCTATGATGAGGGAAAGCGAGTGGCTGAAACATTGATGTTTGATTATCACAGGCAGCACGGCGTAGAGATACGGATCGCTAGGGTTTTCAACACTTATGGCCCTCGCATGAATATTGATGACGGCCGTGTTGTGAGCAACTTCATAGCCCAAGCTATCCGGCATGAACCCTTGACTGTTCAATCACCAGGAACGCAGACAAGGAGTTTCTGCTACGTCTCTGACATGGTCGATGGCCTTATTCGACTTATGCAAGGAGACAACACAGGTCCAATCAACATTGGGAATCCAGGTGAATTTACAATGCTCCAACTAGCAGAGAATGTCAAGGAGCTTATCAATCCTAAAGTGGAGATTAAAATGGTTGAAAACACACCTGATGATCCTCGCCAGAGGAAGCCTGACATCTCAAAAGCAAAGGAGTTGCTAGGATGGGAACCAAAGGTCAAGTTGCGCGATGGTCTGCCCCTCATGGAGGAGGACTTCCGTACAAGACTTGGTGTCCCCAGAAATTAATCAAGAATGTAGCATAGAATTCGAAATCGAGGATGATGGAGGTGCAAATTTGTCCATATATTGTGTGCGACACATCTACTCCATATGTTTCTCAAGCATAAGAATAAGTGATTTTATTGTTTTATTTTGTAATATTATGTTTATTTACTTTTTTTGAAATAGAAAGTTCATATCATAGATGATCGACCAGCTAAAAAGCCAGAGTCTACATACCCTTACAAGATAGAAAAATGGCAGGGTAACAACCAAACTCCTATCTAAGTATTACAAATTCATTACAAATCAAATGAAGCCCACTTTTGAAGCGGACTCTTAAACAAAGAACAACTCCATGTCTTCTGAGGCAAAATCATCTTCTAGCCAACCATCCACCAATCACGCAATTGTGGTATGAAATAGAAAGCTACTTCCCAGCAAACAAATAGGACCCAATTCCTCATCTATAAGCCACTTTCTCCAGTCCAACTCGAGATAATTACCAATTCCGGAGAACCATGATCTAAGTTATGACTGGCACTTTAGAGACCATAAAGGCCCAACATTGCCCAAGGAGGTCCATCTCTCGCGCTAGGCTAGCCCAAGCACTAGGCAATGAATGAGGGTGTCAAGGCACCCTCCAGCCTGGCCCAACTCTGAAGAGAATTAAACCAACTCAACTGGGCCCAAAAGAGATGGCCCACATCGTCCAGGCCCAGAACCACAGGCCCAACCTCAGACAAAACCACTGACCAGAGCTCTACTCCCCTGTTGCCAGCCTGCCGCCGCCCAATCCGGTGGACGTCCAACCCAGACAGTCATCCCTGTATCCATTCCCCTTCCAATCAAAACATGTTCTTCCATCAGAAGTGGCACCACTCGATCGCAACACAGATCGGGAGAAAACCGAATTCAACCATCGATCCTGACGCCGATCGATCAAACACTAGTAGAAGCAAACTCCGGCTCCCCGAACTATTGTACTCTTCTCGACACCGGCAGTCGAGACGCACCAAGCTTCCTCTACCAAGCCGACGCCAATCTGGTTTATCTTCAAATCGGAGGTGATTCGATCGTCAGGCACCACCAAACCACTGTGAAGCAAGACGCCTAAGGTTTCCCAGCCACGACGAGTCACCTTGCCGATGCTAATAATAAACGACAACCGGAAATTTTCCGTTGCCGCCGCCGCACACTGCTCAAAACCCTAGGGCTTTGCTAGAAAACACTATCCCTAGGGCTTTGCTCAATATCTGTACGTTGTTCAAATAATATATATATATATATATATATAAAGAATGTTTGAATGAGAAAAATTAGTTAGGATCACATATGTACGTAAGCGAAATCCAAGTAATAAACATACAAGATGTCCCCAGCTAGTTGGCTTCAACTTTTTATTTACTTGAACATTTGGAACGATTTTATATACATTTTTTTTTAGGGTAACGGAACGAATCCATTGATATAAATCATACGACCACACTCGGTCAAACTTGAGGGATCCAGGATCCCCCAAATTACACAATACCTGCTCACCTAAAGCACCTAAACCTGAAGGCAACCAACACTAAACTGCATGGACATGCTTATTGCACCTAAACCGAAAGGAAAACAAACAAAAGTTCAAAAGCAAATAAAAAACAACTTTTAACCTATAAACCCTAAGCTAAAGCCCTGCCATGCTCAGTCATTTTATATACATTTTGGTTCTGTGTTTTTCTTAAGAATAAAAAATAAAAATTTACGAGAAATGAAGTCTTAATGAAATTTGGAAACAACAAAATAACAATACAAACACTGTTAATCTTTTTCTTTGTTCTCAAGCTCCTTGCATTGTGACCTTCAAATTCATCCAAGAGCCCAATGCCGTCCTTGTGGTGTTGGAGGCAAACTTCCTCTGTGTAAAGTCATCACATTTTAACCCTTGTCCTTTCTTCACTTGTAATTTTAAAATCAGTTTATGTAACTAACAATATGGAGGTCATGACTCATGAATTTAAATTTCACTAGCACTATGTCTGTGATAGGTTAGGTAGGGATAAATATTATACATACATACATAAGGGCTGACAAATTACTAGGTTGAACTTGAAGTGGACTGAAAATAGAAATCAATAACAAAGCATGAAAGATTGAAAGGGATACTAGCTAGCTAGCTACTATTTAGCAAAATGCATTCTTTCTTATCTATAAGGGCTGACCATTGCTGTCTAATATGAAGTTTCCTTCCTAATGCCCCTCTCAAATCTAAAATTGGAAAAGAAGAATCAAAGTTGAATCTAGACATTATAATATCAACATCAACACTTTTGATTTAAGGTCGATCAAGGACCTTGTCCATCCAAATATCTCTCTGCAATTTCCCCATCATTTCGGTCCCAAATCCCAATCAATAGAAACATAATATATGGCTAATGGGTCTGCTAGCTTCATGTGATCTGCTTATTCAATATATGACCAACTGGATACTGACAAAGGCCCCCTTTTGACTTTAAACCCTACTGGTGGAAAACTTTGAGTAATATCTTATGGCTCCGTTTGGTTGACCGGAATGTTACAGTGGGAAAATGAATTGTACTAATTTTCCTTTCAAAGATTGAATGGAATTGATTTAGCATTTCTATTTGTGCTGTTTGGAAGAATTCAAGACTTGAGATTAGGAAATGGTTTGAGAGAATTAATTTGTTAATGATTTTCCAATAATGCCCAATAGAATTAAATATGGAAGATTTAAAAAAAAATATATGAATCTAAGAGACAAGCTTTGGAATGAAGGATAGAGTTCAAAGTTGAATTCCACCAAGAAATTTTTGGATTGAATTTTTTTTTTTTGAAATGAAATGTTGGATTGAATTTTAAATTTGTAGAGAACTATTCTAGCAAGAGTCATGAGAAAAATTAGTACCTAGGATCGAAGTGGTGTTAGCTCAGTGGTTAGAGCGCCCACTACCTAAGATCGAGGTCCTCGGTTTGAGTCACCATGGGGGTAGGAGTGAAATTCTTTGATCATCTTTAAAATAAGAAGAAGAAAAAAAATGAGAAAAATGAATGAGTAGAGATAAGAATTAGGGCTAAATATTGTTTAGTACCCTGTGGTTTGTGCCCAACATCGATTCAGTCCCTCGACTTTCAATTTCATCAAAAACACCCCTGCATTATCAAATCTCATCTAATAGATCATTCCGTCATTTCTCCGTTAACTGCAGCCGTTAACTCGCTGACATGGCATGCCACATCAGCTCCTGCGGGCCCATCTCTAAGGCAAAATTCCTAAATTACGCTTGCCTCTCTCCCATCTCTAGAAGAACTCAGCTTGTCTCTGTTGAACTTCCACATCATTAGCTCCAACCCCAGAATGCCCATCGAGCCCGCCCACCCACCCTCCCTCCCTCCCTCCCCACAACAACCCCTCCTCCCTTCGCCGCAGTAACCCCAACTCGCCGCCTCCCCCGAAAACCCCAACCTTTCTCCCAAACCCGACCCAACCTAAGATCGACCCCTGATTTCAGCTCTATGGAAGAGAGCGGGAACCTGCTTTAAGTGATCCAGGCCATGATTTCTGTTCGGTTTCTAGAGAGAGTGTCGTTTATGTTGGTGGAGTCATCAGAGCTGCTGAAGCAGCTCTAGACGGACGCGAAGGCCTTGCTGGAGGAGTAGGTGACGCTACGCAAGGTGGGCAGAGAGAATGAGGGGATTCTGGCCATGTCAATGGCGGAGGAGAACAGTGGTGTTATCTTGCTCCACCACATCCTCTGCTCAACCTTTTTCAATTCTTCCTACACCACATCCATATCCCAGACTATATCTTCAAAGTGAGAGAAAGCGAGAAAATTTCAGATCAAACAGATTTGATTTAGAGAACTAATTCTGAAAGAAAGGTTGTTGTAGTAGATCTGGAAAGGGAGAAGAAATCGATGTTCTTAAAGATGTGGAATGTGTCCATGAAGGCGATGGTCGATGCCCGATAGAGTGAGGTGACAAGGATAAGGCGTTTGATTTGTACCAGAAAGGTATTGCTTTGCCATTCCCCTTTAGTTTTCTGTAAATCACTTTTGCTTCTTTTTTTTTTCCTCGGTTATTCTTTACAATTGATTTATAAAGTACCTTTTTCTTTCTCATGAAGTTGAAACTTCTTCGAGCTGGGCTAATGGATCTAACAAGGAAATTATGGTACTAGTAGGGATTGATATTTATAAACCCATGTAGGAATTGATTATGGGGCACCGGGGAATCAATTGAGGTTTTGTTAAAGTAAAATGACAATTGGAATTGGTCTTTCATTTCATTTCATAGTCCCTTTATATAGGGATAGAATTACAACGGAAATATTAATTACATTAAATACATTGAATGCTGATTGATCTATAATTGTGCTGATTGATGGTAATCGCTGATTCCTTGATTCCCTCTCCGTCAGTCGCTTTGACGAAGGCACATAATATGTTTTTCCTTTAACACTCCCCCTCGTGCCATGTCAAAGACGAAATGCTGCATAAGTTGTTGCCTTACTAAAAACCTTACCAAGTAACAATAAAAACCCTGTGGGACAAAAAATAAAACTTGGTCGAAGGAAAAGAGCACAACGCACCTTCTACATTTGAGAATGACATGTGTGTGTTAGACTCCCCCTGACGTCTACACCTCCCCCTGATCTTTGCATTAATCAAGTGAGCTTGGAAAGTCTTCGCATTCCTATGCTTTTCACATGTTTCTCAAATGTGGCCTTAGGCAGTGATTTGGTGAACAAATCTGCCACATTCTCCTCAGACCTTATTTGATTCACTTGAATCTTGAGGAGGGTATGTTGTTGCTGATTGTAGGAAGACTTTGGCGATATGTGTTTTGTATTATCCCCTTGATATATCTTAGCTTTATTTGTTCGATGCAAGCAACATTATCTTCATAAATGCAAGTAGGCTCTTTAGTGGTAGAACCACTAGTCCCTCGAATATGTGTAATGATAGCTCTTAACCATATACACTCATGAACCATCTCAAGTAGAGCAATGATCTCTGAGTGGTTCGAGGAGGAAGCCACAAGGGTTTGCTTGGTTGATCTCCAAGATATCGCAGTGTTCCCAATGGTGAATACATAACCATTTTGGGAACGACCTTTATGTGGGTCATAGTAGTACCCAGTATCAGCAAAACCAACCAAAACATCATTTGGTGTTTCAGTGTAGTGAGTAGCGCTTTCGCCATCAACATTTCCTTTAGGGATTGCAAGTTCCATATGATGTCCCTCTTGTCTCTCTGTAGGAAAGAACAGTCTCAAGTCAATGGTTCCTTTAGGTATCGAAGATGTTCTTGATACCATTCCAGTGACGCTGCGTTGGCGTTGAGCTAAATGTAGCTAACAAGTTCACTGAGAATGCAATGTCTGGTCGAGTACATTAGGCTAGGTACAATAATGCGCCTATTGCACTTAGATAGGGAATTTCAGCTCCCAACACCTTTTCATCATCTTCCTTTGGACGAAATGGATCTTTCCTTGCATCCAAACTTAGACCGATCATGGGAGTGCTAGCAGGATGCGCTTTGTCCATGTTATATCGCCTGACTTTTGGACATACGCAGACTGGCTGATTAGTATTCCACAAACTCGGTGTTCTAGTTCAAGACCTAGAGAGAATCGAGTTTTCCCAAGATCCTTCATCTCAAATTCGGATTTCAAAGTAGCTTGCGGTTTCTCTTATTTCATCAAGAGTACCTATTATGTTCATATCATTGACATATACAGCTACAATTGCAAATCCAAAACTTGTTTTCTTTATGAATACGCAGGGGCATACTCCATCGTTCTTATATCCCTTCCCAATCAAGTAGTCACTTAGACGGGTATACCACATCCGCCCAGATTGTTTCATTCCGTAAAGTGAGCGTTTCAACTTAATTGCAAACGCACTCTGTGGATTAGAGTCACTTGACTAGGGTAATGTAAGGCCATTAGGAACTTTCATATATATATATATATATATATATATTATATATATATATATATATATATATATCTCTAAATCTAGATCCCTATAGAGATACGCAGTAACCACATCCATGAGTTGCATTTCCAGTCCTTCGGAATTTACTAAGCTAACTAAGTAGAGGAATGTTATAACGTTCATTACGGGAGAGTATGTCTCCTCGTAGTCAATTCCAGGGCGTTGTGAGAAACCTTGCGCCACAAGGCAAGCCTTGTACCTCAGGACTTCATTCTTCTCATTACACTTTCTGACAAATACCTATTTATGTCCTACAGGCTTTACACTTGGTGGGGTTAGCACTACTAGACCAAATACCTGAGTCTTTGTCAGAGAATCTAATTCTGCCTGGATTGTTTCTTTTCATTTAGGCCAATTGCTCTATGTTGACATTGTACAACAGAGCGTGGTTCGATATCGTCGTGCTCTATGATTCCTTGAGCAACAGTATATATCATCAATGGGTATGGAAGATCTTTCTATCAACTCATACGCACTCTCATAATCCTTTGAGATTTCTTTGTTCTCTGGACTCATTTCGAACATTGGAGCGTCCTCCAGTATTGATTCATGGACATAACTATAATCAGAGACAATCTCATGAGAGGGATTCTATACATTGATGATTGGTTTGTGCCTTACTCGCCCTCTTCTTCTTGGGTGAGTGTCAATCGAACCAAGTGGCCTCCCCCTCTTCCTTTAGGGAGCCACGGCCTCAACAACACCTCCACTAAGTGTGGTTGCAGTGCCTCTATCTGCTGCATCGTGCCCCTTGTTAGGGACTTCTAACCTTGCAAGCACATTTGCAGTTGGTATATGTGATCTCGTCACTTTTACGATATTAATAAACGCATCAGGCATCGAATCTGCTACTTCTGAAGATCGATTATTCTTTTCACTTCACTTTCACTTTGTGAAGTGCGGGGATCAAAATGAGACAGAGTGGGAACAAACACGACAATTCCTGTCGTTCCCTTAGAAAATCCTTTTTCCTATCCCCCTAACGACCGGAAGACTGTCTCATCAAAGTGACAATCCACAAATCTAGCGGTAAAGAGATCGTCTGTCAAGGGTTCCAAATAGCGGATAATTGTTGGAAATTCATATCCAACATAAATACTTAATCGTCTCTGAGGACCCATTTTGGTGCGCTGTGGGGGCGCAATAGGCACATATACTGCACAACCAAATATGCGTAAGTGTGAAATGTCTGGCTCATATCCAGTTACCAAATGGTACGCAAAAAAATTATTGGCTAGTAGTGGGTCTGAAACGAATAAGTAAAGCTGCGTGCAATATTGCATAACCCCATGCAGATATAGGCAGGTTGGTGCGCATAACCAATGCCCTAGCCACCATCTGTAGCCTTTTGATGGTGGCTTCTATGAGACCGTTTTGTGTATGCACATGGGGTACAGGATGCTCTACATCGATCCAATAAGCATGCAATATTCATCAAATGCTTTTGATGTAAACTCTCCAGCGTTATCAAGCCTTATAGACTTGATAGGGTTATCAGGGTGGTGAGCCCTTAAACGTATAATCTGTGCTAGGAGTTTTGCAGCATTTCTTGTGGACAATAAAACGACATGTGACCAGATTGTTGAAGCATCCACCAGAACCATAAAGTACTTGAATAGTTCGCATTCTGGATGGATAGGTCCACATACATTTCTTTGTATCCTTTGTAAGAATGGAATGTTTTGTTTTGTATCTTTAGCATAGGAAGGTCTCGATCCTGTTTTTGCTAAAGAGTAGGCTTTGCAAACGAGTGATGTGCCTTTGAAATAGTCAATGAGGCATAATGGGAGGGAGGTAGTGCTTCTGGTACTTCAGAAGGCAATGATTGCATTTGAGCAATACTAGAACCGACACCTTGCATTGTGGCGGATTTTTCTCCCATTTTTCACTCGAAAGAAGGGATGTCCGTATGAGTTCTTTAAAAATACGGATCATCATGTCACGACCGGGGTACCCTAGGCGGTCATGCAAAAGCCTGTATGAGTCAATGTCCCACATTTCATTGTTGATAGTATTGGATTCAATGATCCGAATCGTAGTGAGCTACAGTCCACTCGATTGACTCATAAGTTTCTCTAAGATGAGTTTCCTTCCACAGTCATTAGATGTAATATCAAGTGTACATACAAGGGAGTCTCAACTAGGTTTAGCACTAGCCCCTGAGCCCCATCGGTACTCCCAGGTACTACGCCATGGGCCCGGTTCACACCCCACCATGGCAGGCTTCACATAAGATGCCACCCCGGGCACCCAGGGCCCGGGGCAAGGCCAACACAGCCCATCTATCTTTACAAATACAAGACTGATATGGCATCAGAAGAACCTGTGTCCCACATCGAGGATAGGGGAGACTCCCTTCCCACGCTTGAATATAAAGATTATAGCACAACCACCTTGGACGGGTAAGAACTCCTTGATCCATGATTTATTCTACACAGCTATTAGTTTCTCACTCAGGCATTGGAGAGGTATAGACCTTCCGGTACGGTTTATTCCTCTAACGTTGTGTACTTGATACAGGATTTAGGAGCCGATCGGTGCCCCAGGCGGTATAGCATTCTGTGTGAGGTACCCAGAGAAAGCCACCAGAAACATTGGCGCGCCAGATAGGGCCTACGGATATGAGTGAGCCAGAAGCGACAGGTGAGGGGAGAAGTGTCGCCCGGGCACTTGTATTCTCCCCGGGAACTTCATCAGCAGAGGCGCCAGCTGTTCGGGAGGAAATCCATGGTCTCGGATCCTTGGACCCAATAGTCCCGGATCAGGTGACTCCGGTATCGGAGTTAGAGTCTATGCGAGCTGAGATCGCAGCCTTCAAGGAGCAGTCCAGGATCGATCGGGAACAACGAAGTACCGATAGGGAAACAAACCGCCTCACACAACAGAGAATGCAGGATTTGGAAGATGAAAACACGGCGCTGGCCCGAGCATTAGACAAGAGGCACCAGCACAACGAGGCACTTACTCAGGCCCTGGCTAGAGCAGACCTGAACGCTGCCCCGATAACAGGAACTACCAACACCGCACCAGCACCTCCCACGGAGGGCAGCCAGAGGTTAATCCAGGTACCGGTAGACTTATTCCCGGAAAGCTTGAGGCATCTACCATCACCACCGTTACCACAGCCAGTTCACAGTATCACGCCGGTACCCGACGCAAACACGGTATTACTCGTACAAATGAGCAACTCCTTGCATGCTCTGCAGGCAAGGGTACAGGCCACAGAAAATAGAGACACCTGGAGAGCTATGAACAGTTACGAGGACCGCCCGGGGCCTTTCACCCAACAGATTAGGGGAGCCATTCGAGCGAATACATCGAAACCACTGAAAATTGACTATACGGGAGTTGGAGATCCCTACCAACATCTACAGGCTTTCCGATCGCAAACAAACGCCAAGGGATATACGGACGAAGTGTGTTGTAACATTTTCCAGGAAACCCTGTCAGGGGAGGCTTTAAGTTGGTTCTACGAACTGCCGGTCGGTTCTGTAGGGAATTTTAAGGAGTTGGCTGACAAATTTGTCGCTCGATTCATCTTACGCACTGATGGGATACACACACCGAAGGGCCTACTGAAGGTCCAGCAGGGAGAAGATGAAACCCTGAAGTCTTTTGTAAATCGATGGCAAGCAGCTACCGCTAAGTGTCGGGACCTCAATAAGGAACTAGCTGAGCTGGCTTTTAGGAGGGGCCTAAGGCGAGGAGAATTTCTCTACGGGATCAACCATAATCCTCCAGCTAGCTACGACGAACTGATGGCAACCGCCATCAGACATGCTCAGGCCGAATTCGAAACATACGGAGACACGCCCAGACCAGAGCTAAGATTTTCCACACCGACTTCGACGATTAGGGATAAGCCACGAAAGAGGGAGTGGGTCCACAGTCATGAAAGGTCACCCCATACCTCGAGCAAAAGAAGCAAAGAATCCTCGTCCAGGTCGAACAGTTACGGGAACACCCACCCTACCAGGGAGCAAAGGGCACAGCAGGGTCCAAGGACACCACCACCACCCCGGTATGAGGTGTTCACAATCCTGAACGCTTCATACGAGACTATATGGAACGAAAACAGGGATGAGATACCGGGACCACCCCCAAGGAAATTCCCGAAGAGCAAACTTACCCGGCAGGATACCGGAAAATTCTGCACTTACCACGAGGATGCAGGACACAATACCAATCTGTGTGTTGCTTTAAAAAATACCATCGAGTCCCTCATTCAGAGGGGCAAGCTCCAACGATACCTACCTGCTAAGGAGATAGGAACGGTCGACGTATACGGCCAGATATTCACGATCCACGGTGGGGGTCCGAAAGAGTCGCCCGCCAAGGGGAAGAAACGAAATTCTAGTTTCAGCCGTCCGGAAGTTTTCAACTTCCACCAAGCCCCGCAGCAAAACAGTGGCACCAAGTGGACATCAGTGACATTCCTGCAGGAGGAGGAAGTTGATCTGAGGATGCCCCATGATGATCCCTTCCTAATCACACTCCAAATGGACCACTACATAATGTCCAGGGTGCTCATAGACACCGGGGCCTCGGTTAGCGTATTATTTCGCGATGCATACAAAGCTTTGAACAGAGGAAGAGCCAAACTATCATAGGATAATGAGCCCCTCATTAGTTTTTCAGGAGACATCGTCCAACCACTCGGATCAGATTACCTATCGATCACGATAGGTGAAAGTCCAAATTGTTCAACCATCAAAACAGAGTTCATCGTAGTGGACTGCGTCTCGTCCTATAATGCTATCCTGGGCCGACCGGCACTTTGGCGTCTGAAAACCTTCATAGCAGGTCACATGTTGATGATGAAAGTACCGACCCCGGCCGGCACGGCTACGATCCGGGGTGATCAGTCCGCTGCAAGGAAATGTTATTCTCTAACTGTATCCCGCGGTAAGGGAAAGTCTGAAATGTTGCACGTAGCTACTAACCCTCTGTTGGACGGATACGAGGATCCCAGGGCCGATACCGACCTGGACGAAGAACGGCCCGGTGCCGTAGAAGACATTGAAGAGGTGGTGCTGTCAGAGCAGTTCCCAGACAGAACTGTTAGGATTGGTACAAAGTTGTCTCCGGTTGTCAGGGAAGGATTAATCTCGTTCCTCCGCTCTAACACATCCTCGTTCGCTTGGTCCTATGAGGACATGCCTGGGATACCGCCAGATGTAGCCACGCACAATCTTAGTATTGTTCCTTATTCAACACCGGTAAGACAAAAGCGAAAGGCCTTCACACACGATAAGTACCGGGCTATCCAGGTTGAGGTAAAGAAGTTGATCTCCATAAACTTTGTCAGGGAAGTAACATACCCCCGGTGGTTAGCCAACGTGGTAATGGTACCAAAGAAGTCCTCGGGAACATGGCGCATGTGTGTCGACTACACAAACCTCAATCGGGCATGCCCTAAAGGTAGCTTCCCGCTCCCGCGAATTGATCAATTGATCGACTCCACCGCTGGGTACCGGTTACTCAGCTTCATGGATGCGTTTAGCGGGTACAACCAGATTCGAATGAACCAGGCATACGAGGAGCCCACTGCCTTCACTACAGACAAAGGTCTCTATTGCTACCAGGTCATGCCTTTCGGGTTAAAGAATGTAGGTGCCACCTATCAGCGCCTCGTCAACTCCATGTTTGAGGAAGTTATCGGTACTATCATGGAGGTATACGTGGAAGACATGCTGGTAAAAAGTTTAACTCCGGAGGATCATGTAGCCAACTTGTCAATCGTCTTCACCATCATATTGCGCAACGGGATGCGGCTTAACCCACAGAAGTGCATCTTCGGGGTCGAGGCCGGAAAGTTTCTAGGGTACATCATCAGCCACATGGGAATTGAGGCCAATCCAGAGAAAGTGCAGGCTATAATAGACATGGTATCCCCAACCTACCGGAACGAGGTCCAATCTCTTGTAGGCAAGGTGGCCGCCCTGTCAAGATTCATCTCCAGGCTGACAGACAAGTGTACCCCTTTCTTCAAACTGCTAAAAACCCAACACGTCGAGGTGATAGCCTGGACAGCGGAGCACGAGGCTGCTTTCCTTGGCTTGAAGTCGTACCTTCACAGGTACCTCTACTTACAAACCTGTTCCCGGAGAAATGCTCTACGTATATCTGGCAGCATCGGCAACTGCTGTGAGCTCAGTCCTGATTAGGAAGGACTCCGATTGCGAGTACCCAGTGTACTACGCTGGGAAAGGTTACACTGGTGCAGAGTCCAAGTACCCGGACATTGAAAGAGTAGCACTGGCCTCCTGGTATCAGCCCGGAAGCTCAGAATTACTTCCAAGCACATTCTATCACCGTTTTCACTAATCACCCATTGAGGCAGGTTTTGCAGAAACCAGAGACATCGGGCAGGTTAATTAAGTGGGCCATCGAGCTTGGGGAATTCGATATCAAGTACCTACCCCGGACAGCCATCAAAGGCCAGGCAGCGGCCGATTTTATTTCCGAATCAATCCCTTCCCATGACCCAAACAAGGAACCACCTGAACCGCTAGCCTCGGATCCACCTCCGCCAAGCACTTGGCGATTATACGTGGACGGATCATCCAACAAGAAAACTAGCGGAGCCGGCATCCTACTCATTAGCCCGGACGAGCAAGTCTACGAGTACGCCTCAAATTTGCCTTCAAAGCATCCAATAATACCGCAGAATACGAGGCACTCATAGCCGGTCTGCAGATCGCCCGGGAACTAGGGGTCCAACACCTCCATATCTTCAGTGATTCCCAGTTGGTCGTAAACCAGGTCAGCGGTAACTTCGAGGCAAAGGAGCCCCACATGTCCTCCTACCAGGCCTTGGCCCGGGCTTTAGTTCAGAGGTTCACATCCTACATTTTTACCCAAATACCGAGGGCAGAAAACGACAAGGCAGACGCTCTTGCTAAGCTCGCATCAACTTCTCCAAACCCTACCTATGGGACCACTAAAGTCGAAATACTCGCGGGACCTAGCACTTTCAAAACGGTGTCAGAAATATTTTCGGTGGATCACAAACCTTCATGGATGGACCCAATTTTGAAATACAAGGTTGATGGCCTAACACCGGATGATAAGGTCGAGGCCAGAAGACTGCAGCTAAGGTCAGCTCGATACACGATCATGAATGGCAAACTCTACAGAAGAGGACATTGCTTGCCCAACCTGAAGTGTGTGACACCGGAGGAAGGTCACAAAATAATGACGGACATTCACGCTGGTGTATGTGGTAACCATGCCGGAGCTCGATCTCTCGCACATAAGACCCTAAGGGCAGGATATTTCTGGCCAACCATGTCGGCCCTGGCTCAAACTATATCCAGTTCTTGCCACAAATGCCAAATGTACGCAAATATCCCACGAGCACCGCCCATCGCCCTTTCCATCCTCCTTGCACCATGGCCGTTCTGTCAGTGGGGTTTGGACTTGATTGGTAAACTTCCCACGGCAGTGGGACAGTTCAAATACGCCATCGTTGCCGTGGACTACCAAACAAAGTGGGTAGAGGCAGAACCTCTTGTCGCCATCACCACGGAAAAAGTCAAGAACTTCCTATGGAAGAACATCTACTGCAGGTTTGGAGTCCCGGATACCATAGTCATGGACAATGGTACCTAGTTTGACAATGATGAGTTGAGGGCTTACACACAGAACCTCGGCACTAAGATCCTCTATGCTTCCCCGGCTCACCCCCAGACAAACGGTAAGGTCGAAGCTGTCAACAAGATAATCAAGAAAATACTGAAAAAGAAGCTTGACGAAGCCATGGGTCTTTGGGCCGCTAAGCTCCCGGAAGTGTTGTGGGCTATCAGAACCACGGCAACGGAGGCCACGAGCGAGACCCCTTTCTGCATGGCTTTTGGATCAGAAGCAGTACTCCCTATTGAAACACAAATCCAGAGTCCTCGGATCGAATACTTCGATGCGGGTACCAACTCAGATGGCCTACACCTCGATGCTGATTTACTCGAGGAACGAAGAGAAGTGGCACATATGCATAACTTGGCTAACAAGCGGAGGATAGCTCGTTACTACGATGCCAAGGTACAGTCCCGGACATTAAAATTGGGGGACTGGGTCATGAAGCAAGTCTACCCAGAACCCCGGGGACTGGATCCATCCTGGACAGGGCCTTACGAGATCATTGAAGAAGTAGGTCCCGCAACCTTTTTCATCCGGGATATGAACGGGGTCGTTTCCAGGCATCCATGGAATACCCAGCGCCTGCGGTACTATTACAAGTAGCTCCGGGAGCATCTTGTCCTAGCTTTTGCTTTTTGGACATACAGCTATGACAAGCTACCCATCGGGTACTCATTCTGTATTTAACCACCGTGTGGTATTTTAATGGAAAAATGAATTATTCAGACCATTTCTAGCATTTTTTTACCTACCCCGGACATAGCTATTGTCAGTTACTTTATTCCGGTAATAAGTGATGCAAACAAATGCTCAAAGGTATGAAAATCCTAGAAATTTTAATTCCTTTCTAATTCCCATTCAAATCAAGGATGTTCCCATTCACAAAAAGCCTGGACTACCAGACAAAATTAGACAATAGTTCAAAAAGAAAATATAAAAATAAAAATTTTACAACCGATCTCCATCGGTACTCTGAGACCCACCGGCACCGGACTTGGCCGCCGCCTCCCGCTCCTTCTTCCTTTTCTCCAGGAGACCCCGCCTAAATTTGGCTTCATCTAAGTACCCGGCCGCCACCCACTCCTTAAACTTCATGATGACAACCTTATCTTGGGCAGCAGCCAGCATAGAGATAAGCTCATCCGAGGACTTGTACTCCTCCACGTCCTCGTGCCTCTCCGCGGGAAGGCGATCCTCCAGAGAGTCTGCCTTCTCCTTCCATGAGACGGCAGACTCTGCAGCCTTTTTCTCGGGGTCCCGAGCGTTCTTTACCTCCTCCCGCGCCTCAGCAACCTCACCCTCAAGCTCCGCAATCCGCTGCTTAGAGGCGGCCATCTCAGCCCTCAATGAGTCCCGCTCCTTCTCCAGCTTGGCCTTCTCGCCATGAAGATACTTCACCTGCCCGGAGAGGTTGCTAACCTCCTCCTTCAGATGAGTATCTTCCTCGCTGGCGTCGATGGCGTACACATTGAAGAGTGCCTGCAGATACACCGATTAAAACGTATAACAAAAAAGGTATAGAGAAAATAAAACAAGACATACCCGCATCATTGATTCCCGGGCGAGACGGCGATTCTCCTGGGGAGTATTATCTTTGGCTCGAACCCGGTCGAGGTCAATATCCTTCAGATCCCCAAGCATGGACTGCACGAACTTTTCATCGGCAACCCCGTATTCATTCAACAGCTGCTTGATGGGCTTCTTGGGGATTACCGGAACGGCGGGAGATAACAGGCCAAGAGAAGGCGACGGCCCTGATCCCGGGTGATCTTTCTTCTGCCTCTTCGCACCAGTACCCTGGACATCCCGGCCAGTGTACGTCACCTCCTTATCGGTTCGATGCCGGTGCTTGTGGGATCTCTTCTTCTCACTGGGGAGTAACACCTCATCGCTCCCAGTGGAACGAGACGAAATAGGCACTGAGGCCGGTACTTTTCCCACCCCGGGGTCAGCTATCGTAATGACATCGGCCATGGAGGGCTGCACGGCATGGGTCACAGGAGCGTCGGGATCAGGTTCACCGTATCCCTCATCGGTTATCTCCAAAAGGGTCTCTTCGATAGACCGACTAGTGCCTTTCGACCCTAGGTCGACGTTGATGTGCAGGGCATCTTCTCCCTGGCTCATCAGCATGTCCATCAGTTGAGCATCATCCATCCTGTCCTCCTCCTTGCCTTTCCGAGGTTTCCTCTTCGGGGCTTTCACTGCAATCAGTTCAAAGATTAGTCAAAAGTAAAAAGGACGAGCGAAAAAAAAAAAAAAAAAAAAAAACTACATATACGTATAGTATAATAAGTCCCTTACCGGGGAGCCACCCTAACCCTAGCCTAAAAAGTATAGAGTGCCGGATGAACCTATAAGAGCTCCTCTCTTTCTCTGACCACACAGCATATACCCGGGCTATCCTCTTCCTTTCTACTTCGGATAGCGTATAAGACTGGTCCCCGATAGCTTGGAAGGTACCGGTCAGCTGCCACTTCTTATTTTTTATCTGCCACCGCCCACCAGCTAGGAACACTTTGTTCCTCCACCTTTTGCTCATCGAGGTAGGCATATCGGTAACTAGCGGCTCGTAATCCCTAGCAGCAAAGGTCACCGTACCCGCACAAGACTGCTTCCTAGAGTACATTACCCGGTGTACCGCGCGGAACTCATTTATGGAAGGCCACCCTTGCTGGCACAGGTCCCACATGGCCATCATACTATATATTTGGCGAACGGCATTCGGGGTTAGCTGCCTCGGTGACAGGTTCAGCATCCGCAGCAGATACTGTAGGCACTGGGGTAGGGGTAGCGATAACCCTTGGTGGAGCTGATTCTCGTGCAGTGCCACCCACCCTGGGGCAGGATTTGCGGCCATCTCCCCATCCCTAAGAGGCCTAAGCTCTACTGCGTCCGGTATCCCCCACTTCAGCCGCATGTCTATGATCTCCTTCATCGTCATGCTTCTCCCAGGTTCGCCGCATACAGTCCCGTCCGCAAGTGTGTACCTCGGCTTCGGAATGCCCTCGGGAATGGCCACTGTAACTACCGGGGCCTCCGCAGATCCACCCTCGCTCTCACCCTCGTCTGACTCCCCACTACTCTCCGAGAACACCCCAGTCGAGGACCCCGTGTTCTCCGCTAATTGGTCTACCCGGCCTAGGTACCGGTCGATGTCCATTTCAGCTCGCCTGGCAGAAGACTGGTACGACGATCCCGTATCCCCACCCCTGGCTTCTGATTCCATCCTAACTACGGTACCGAGGACCTCAAATCTTGCTATATCTGGAACCATAAGCACAAGGGTTAGCCTATCCAAAACCCAGAAATTCAAAGGAAAACCCAGAAATTCATCCCAAAACCCAGAAATTCAAAGGAAAACACATAAATTCAACCCAAAACCCACAAAATGAAGCAAACCCAAATAATCTACAACAACACAACAATGACACTGGCATTGTCCGTTTCTATATTTATGCAAACAAGAGCAACACAAACACAAACACAAACAGAAAACTGCCTTGGCAGTAACAGAAGCAGACCTAGCAAGAGAATAGGTAAAATCCACAGGCAGAGAGAGATCTAACCTTTTCCTCGGCAGACGATCGATCTCACTCCACAGGCACTCACAATTCTCCCTTGGTTCTCCCTTTCTCTTCGCTGCAAACCTTCCAAATCTCTCGAGCTTCTTTTTCGCGAAAAGTGAGGGAAAACAGTCAGTTTCCCTCTTAAATTCAATCTCTAACACATCAGGACCGTCGAAACCGAAACTACCTCTGCCGTAGGATCGCTACACGTGTCCCACGCGTTCTCCCATTTCTCGAAGCCTCGGAAGAAGAAGGGACGGGCATTTATTGCACGACCTAGTCTGCCCACGTGGCCGACATGCAACGCCTACCCCATCGGGTACCAGGGAGTCTCAAATTTTCTACCCCATCGGGTATCGAAGCCAAGCTCTCCCTACCCCAAACTATATCCGGAGGCTCAAATCTTCTACCCCATCGGGTATCGGAGCCAAGCTCTCTCTACCCCATCGGGTACCAGAGGCTCAAATCTTCTACCCCATCGGGTATCGGAGCCAAGCTCTCTCTACCCCATTGGGTACCGGAGGCTCAAATTTTCTACCCCATCGGGTATCGAAGCCAAGCTCTCTCTACCCCATTGGGTACCGGAGGCTCAAATGTTCTACCCCATCGGGTATCGAAGCCAAGCCCTCTCTCTACCCCATCGGGTACCGGAGGCTCAAATGTTCTACCCCATCGGGTATCGAAGCCAAGCCCTCTCTCTACCCCATCGGGTACCGGAGGCTCAAATTTTCTACCCCATCGGGTATCGAAGCCAAGCTCTCCCTACCCCAAACTATATCCGGAGGCTCAAATCTTCTACCCCATCGGGTATCGGAGCCAAGCTCTCTCTACCCATTGGGTACCGGAGGCTCAAATTTTCTACCCCATCGAGTATCGAAGCCAAGTTCTCTCTACCCCATTAGGTACCGGAGGCTCAAATGTTCTACCCCATCGGGTATCGAAGCCAAGCCCTCTCTACCCCATCGGGTATCGAAGCCAAGCCCTCTCTACCCCATCGGGTACCGGAGGCTCAAATCTTCTACCCCATCGGGTATCGGAGCCAAGCTCTCTCCACCCCACTGGGTACCGGAGGCTCAAATTCTCCATCCCATCCAGTCCCAGGGACAACCTCATTGTCCCATGAAAGTGGTTTACCTACAGCGTAGCCCGCTCAAGATTTCTCTTCTGAGGGAACTTGGGGGACTACCTATAGGCACACTAGTGCCAAACCTTGAGACTAAAATAATAAGTCCCCACCCAAGAAACATCTTGAACGGGAACTTGGGGGACTTGTACATACAAGGGAGTCTCAACTAGGTTTAGCACTAGCCCCTGAGCCCCATCGGTACTCCCAGGTACTACGCCATGGGCCCGGTTCACACCCCACCATGGCAGGCTTCACATAAGATGCCACCCAGGGCACCTAGGGCCCGGGGCAAGGCCAGCACAGCCCATCTATCTTTACAAATACAAGACTGATATGGCATCAGAAGAACCTGTGTCCCACATCGAGGATAGGGGAGACTCCCTTCCCACGCTTGAATATAAAGATTATAGCACAACCACCTTGGACGGGTAAGAACTCCTTCATCCATGATTTATTCTACACAGCTATTAGTTTCTCACTCAGGCATCGGAGAGGTATAGACCGTCCGGTACGGTTTATTCCTCTAACGTTGTGTACTTGATACATGATTTAGGAGCCGATCGGTGCCCCAGGCGGTATAGCATTCTGTGTGAGGTACCCAGAGAAAGCCACCAGAAACATAAAGGTATTCAGTTCCATTCTCACGGTGTGTTTTTACATGATAACCGTTGGCACAAATTGCTTTGAAACATTAACAAGGTTCGATTAGCTCTTGGTACATATAGAGCGTCTATGACTTTAAGTGTTATGCCATTAGGCAGCAAAAATTTGGCAGTTCCTCGCCCTTTTATTAATTGTGATAATCCAATCATCGTAGTCACAGAGGAATTATAGGCTATTAGTTCAATGAATAATTGTCTATTTCTTAATATTATGTGGGTGGTTCCACTATCATCTAAGCACTCAAGTTGTCCTCCATTCATTCCTACAAATAAATGGGAGGTATTTAGAAAATATAACTCATATTCTTTAGAGTATTTCTATTTGCGTAGAATGGTATTCTTTTCATTCTAATAATTTTTTCTTTTTTCTAGATGTATTGCTTTACATCTTTATAGTGCTATTTCGAACCATGTAAATAGAAATAAATTTGAATAAATTCAGTGCTTCAGAATAAAATTCGAAATTTATTAATAAGCCAACGATAGGCAAATCAAGGTCTTTGTTCAGAAATCTAATTCATCAAACCATTCTTTAAGACCAAATAATAGTCTAATTAAAAATGAGGCATTATGCCTTCACAACTATCTTTGGAACATAAAATGAATAAAGCAAATCAGTCAAGATTGAGAGCATCCAGTGACTTAGCAAATTCCTCTTTGCCATTGAAGTCTGCAATTGTAAGGTTGACGGTTAGGTCATGACCTCATTCTTCCGTAAAGTGAGCCTCTTGTTCTTTAGACTCTCTATACCACCTATAGCATGGTTCATTGTCAACTCTTTCCTTTTGTATCTTGTTTCCATGATCCCCGTGTCCTTTTCCATGTGGTGCATGGTTGCCACATGGGTAGGGATTAGCACGTCTAAACCCCTTTGCATTGGAGGTCTTTCCACCTTTCATTTTTCCATAATGAGCCTCCGGGAATTTTCTTTGTCCCAGTGGGCCTGGCATTGTTGTTTAAGATAATCTCATTATGTCTCTCAGCCACTTGCAGTAGGCTTATCAACTTATTGAAGGTTGTGATTCTTTTGTTGTCATACTCCAACTGATACTGGTTCGCTAGTATAAAAGCTGAATTAGGAAAGCTGGTAAGAGTCTTGTAGATCATATCATCTTCTGTGATTTCCCTTCCACAAAAATTGATACGTGCTTTTAAACGCAACATGTCCTTGTTGAAGTCATTGACCTTTTTATAGTCAAGCAAGCGGATTTTATTCCACTGAATAGCTAGTTCTGGGAGTAAAGTGTCATGAATGTTCCCAAAACATCCTTTAAGGGCATCCCACAATTCTTTGGGTGTCTTCAACTAAAGGTACTCCCAGCGTAGGCTAGGATCAATATGTTGCCTCAGAAACATTAAGGCATCTGCTTTCACCTTATTAGATAGTTCATCATCTTTGGGGTCAGTAATGGTGGCATTGTAGTCTTTTGCCACAAATGCAGTTTCCATATCGGAAACCCAACGATGGTACTCAAGTCCTTCTGAGTCCAAAATGTCAAACTTAGGTCGAGTTGGATCAACCATCTACACAAAACAAGAGGGAAGATATAAATTACGCAGTCATAAAGACATCCACGTGAAATATTTTCCAAAAATATGAATTAGATTTCAAGACCAAGATTCGTAATGGTCACATTTTTTCGATGCTATTTGAAAATACTTTATCACAGTAAGTATGTATTTATAATGCGCATGAACTTTCATTATCATGGCAAAACGCAATTCTTTTTGTATATCATTCTAAACAAGTAATAATCATAGCACGTAATAAATAATAAAAACATAGCATGCTCAAATTTCACAAATGTATACCAAAATATATGCTACATATATCATGCGTAAAAATAAAATATAAATAATAGCATAATGTAAAACATGCGTAGGCATAATTTATAAAAGCGTAAATAAAATAAAAACATGCTCAAAATTGCATAAATAAGAAAGTATAAAGCATGCTTAAAAATAGTGGACATAAATGAAAATCACATGCTTTAGATTCCACGAATATATATCACATATATAACAAGCAATAAAATAGCATGCTCAAAAATAAAAAATTCTAATTATAAATAATTAAATATACCATAGTATGAAAATAAGTAAAAGAGAACATACTTGGTCGCGAGAAAATAAAACAATCCTAGCGCACGCGCGTGTTGATGCAGGCGTGAGTAGCGATGTTTTCGGGCTTGAGAAAACTAAGCTGCTTTCTCTCCCTTTTCTTTGGGCCTTCTCTTTTTTTCTTTTCTTTTCTTTTCTTTTATTTTTCTGTTTTTTTTTCGTTTCTGGGCCTGCAGGGCTTGCTTTTTTTTTTTTTTTTTTTTTATTTGGGTCGCGTGTATACTTTGGCCCTTTTTTTTTTTTTTTTTTCTTCACGTCCTCTTCGTGCTTCTGGTTCTTGTTCCTTCTGGGCAGAGACTGCTGCGTGCGTGCTCCGGCGTGCAGGGCAGATCAAGTGGAGGGAGGTCTGGTCACAGGTGTGGGCGATGCAGCAGCAGGTGATCAATGGCTACTTGATTAGGTGATCGGTGACTGGATCGAAGGCTGGGCGTGCGCGCTGTTGCTGTGGTGCTGCTGCAAGGATGTGAAGGAGGCCGGACGAGGATGGGGCTGTGATTTGCGCAGCAGGTGGGCTAGAAAAGAGGAGGCCAGAAGAAGGATATGGACGAGGCCGGCTGTGGGGCTGCAGGAATCGGTGCTACAGGGGTCGGTAATGTAGGCGTTGGGATGGGTTTTTCCGATCTCTGGAGCTCCGGCAGGATGCTTCCGATGCTTAACGTCTGCTGCTGCAAGGATCGCGGTGGCTCGAGGCTGCAGCGCTTGGCCTGGAGGGTTGGGATCGAGGGGGAAGGCCGTTAGATCGAGATGGAGGCCGGTGATGTGGGCTGGTTGTCCCTGATCTGAACGGTTTTTTTTTTTTTTTTTTTTCAATTGGTGCGGCAGAGAAAAAAAAATTCTAGGGTTTGGTTTTTTTTCTTCTGAAAACTAAGATTTTTTTTTTCTTGCCTATTTGCTCTGAGCATGCTGATAACGTGTTAAAGTAAAATGACAATTGGAATTGGTCTTTCATTTCATAGTCCCTTTATATAGGGATAGAATTACAACGGAAATATTAATTACATTAAATACATTGAATGCTGATTGATGGTAATCGCTGATTCCTTGATTCCCTCTCCGTCAGTCGCTTTGACGAAGGCACATAATATGTTTTTCCTTTAACAGGTTTTCAATTGTTTTTTCTATTAGTTTCAATCTCTGTTTGCAATTGGGGATGTTGGTAGGATGGCTCTGAAATCGTACTCGGAGATGTTGTAAATGACCCAATATTTGGTGTCACACGAAATTGGATTTCTTGCTTTCTGGGGATGAAGATCAGTTCTTGCTTATGGGGACGAAGACCAGTTCTGATGGAGGCATGGACAATTTGGAAATTTTGCCTTAGAGATGGGGTCCACAGGAGCTGATGTGGCATGCCATGTCAGCGAGTTAATAGTTGCAGCTAACGGAGGAATGACGGAAGGTTCTATTAGATGAGATTTGATAATGCATGGGTGTTTTTGATGAAATTGAAAGTCGAGGGACTGAATTGATGTTGGACACAAACCACAGGGTACTAAACAGTATTTAGGCCAAGATTTTATGAGGGGCAAAACAAGTAAATTTTCAATTCCATTGAGTGAAGGTATTTCAACCTAGATGATATTTCTATTCTGCTTCTCTTTATGGAATTGAACTCTAGTCAACTCATTTATTTTACTTTCCTTTCCCGACTTATATTTTAACCAAACACGACAATTTAATAGAATGAGAAACTATTTCACATTCCAGATTTGATTTCCTGGCTAACAAACGGGCCTATAGGGAATAAAGTATATCTTGATTTTCTTTATCTTGCCTTGTGCTTTTTTTTTTTTTTAAGAAATTACAACTAAATAGGAGATCAATTTCTTTTTTAACAAGGGTCCTTGACCAAAAGCCCCAAAATGAGCCAAAGTTATCCCACTTACCACAGTAACAGATTTTTATTCCCACTAACCCAATTTGAATTGAAATAACAATTTTATCCTTAGTCTAATTAATGAATTACAACCACATGCCCTTCTCTCTCTCTCTCTCTCTCTCTCTCTCTCTCTCTCTCTCTCCTCTTTGGTCGGCGGCGATGACGTCGATGGAGGTGATTCTCGGTGAAGTTGAGGCGTCGATGCTGTTGAGGACGCCCAGCTTGCCCGCGACAGTTTTGGTCGGATCTGACGACGCCGGTTATCGCTGCTTCTGAGCGACAAATTAGATTTCTGTCTCCGTTTTGGAAGAGTAGAATCTCCGACTGATCTGCTCAGATAAAAGACGTGGCAGGGGTGGTGGTGGAGCTCCGGCGGGGGGTCTATGGTGACATCAATCTCTCACTCTCCGGCGAAAGTTCACCAGTGAGCCCACCTGAGGCGATTTTCTAGTGAGACAGAGCGCGGCTTCATAGCTTCACAGAAGGGAGAAGGGTGCCCAAATCAATTTCATCACCTGCCCCCGCGACTAGTACCTCTAAACAGCTCAATCAAGCCGGTCATTCCCTTTTCTTTTTTTTTCTTTTTTTTTCTCTTTTCTTATTTTTGGCCTTTTAATGTGAAATTTTGGTAATATAAAATGTAAATTATTGGAGTAACAAGCTACAAAATGGTGTTATGCCAAGGGCAATACAGGTCTATTGGGGGGCAATAGACGTTTTAAATTGATGTAATCTCCTCATTTTTTTTCTTTAATCAAAGTTTTATTTGTGTAGTTTTAGGAAGATTAATTACCATTTTGGTAATCTAAACGTCTATTGGGGGGCAATAGTCGTCTATTGGGGGGGCAATACATGGCTGATAGTCGCCTATTGGGGGCCAATAGACGTCTATTGGGGGCAAAAAAAACTTTCCGGTGAGATTTTCAGCAAATTCCGGTGGGCGGCAGCTGATGACCGGAATCCGGTGAAAGTTGGCCTGAATCCGGTCCGGCTGCAGGTGATGGGCTCCGGCGAAGTCTCCTATGGTTTCTCTCTCTTCCATTTTCGATCTCTCTCTCTCTCTCTCTCTCTCCTCTCTCTCTCTAAGTAACAAAGGGGTGAAGGGTAAAATGGTATTAAAAAAAATTAAAAACAAAAAAAAAATCTAAATGGGGTATTAGAGAAGACTCTCCCTTAGAGTGTATTGGGTAAGAGGGAATTAAAAAAACTTTATGGGATAAGTGGAAAAAAAATCCCTAGAAATGGAGTAAATGGACAAAACCCCTTTTAACAAATCACACTTCTTGGATAATTTTTTTACTAAAAATGCACATAGCTAGAGGAGATGTGGTTTGTAAAAAAGGGGTGTCCATTTCACTTCCATTAAATAATTATATATAAGGCTTTAGTGAGGACATTTAAAGTAAAGACTTCATGAAGACTTTTAGATTAACGATTAGATAATATGTGTCATGAAAAAATAATATTTCAACTAAAATTGGACAATTCATCCATCATTTGATTTGAAAGTCTTCATGAAATTGTAATTTAAAGTCCTCATTAGAAACTCTTTACATATATTTTAATAAGGAAACTAAGGAAGAGCATAGAGAGAGAGAGAGAGAGAGAGAGAGAGAGAGATTTCTTTTAAGCCTCTCGTGCCTACAGAAAAGCAAACACATACATTGACATGTATTTATTTTTCTGCATCAAATTGTGTAGACTTGAGTTCTTTTAAATTTGGTTGAAGATTTGTGAATTTTTGCAATTAAACTCACTTGAGTGAAAAAGTTCATTTTATTAAGTGTCGGAGTTATTGTCTAACATGTGCGAACTGCGAAGTATCAAAATTATGCTTGCTTATTTTAAGTTTTACAGTTGAGAGAGGGCAGGGTTCTGGCTTTAGCTCTACCCAAACCTGCAAATTCAGTTAAGCAATGACAAAACTAAATTTGTACTCATGAATTAAATAAAAATGGATCAAATACATTACTGAACATTACAGCATTACCAAATCATCATTCTTCCAATGCATTGTACGTAGAACTAAAGATTACCTCCTTTGGGATATATATGCATATCCACCCAAGATCACAATATTTCGAGCAAAAACAAGGTCTACAAATTAGACTTCCAACTTTGGTTTAAAAAGTCACTCACAGTCCCCCAAGATCTTTAGAAACATTGCATAGCTTTTAATTGAAAAGCTCTGTTGGATGCATCTTCTTTACCAGTTTTAAATGTTATTTTGGTTGTTAGAATTTCATTCTTTGTGAAGTCTTCCTTGAAGATGAGATGAAGTTGTTTCGTATTATTTTGGTTGTTAGAATTTCATTCTTAAATTCATCTTTCTCGTCCATTATTTCTGTTGTAATCATAGTAAACAAGAAACTATATCCACAAGAGAAACTGAAGAGATAATCTAATAAAGTTCTGAACTTCTAATTAAGCCTAGTGTTTGATGGCTTTAAGATAATCACGTCATCTTATTAAAATAAACAATTATGTTGGATTAATAAAATTCAGATAACGAGTGCCTCGTGTGAATTAGTTTAACAAGATGCACTTGGATTTTTTTAGCTTTTTCTTTCTTAAGAAAATAAAAATAAACAACAAACAAAAAGAGGAGACATGAACCCAAAACTCTTAATTAGTTAAAAAGAAATTACATAAAACCAAATGAGAAAAAAACAAGAGGCAAATAAAGAGTAAATAACCATACAGCTTGACTTAGATCAAATGTTCAATCTCACATGAAATGTCATATTTCTCATAGAATAACAACCTCGCATGCTAAGAACGGCATGTTTAACTTTTTTTTTTTGCTTTTATCTTTCGTTAATATTTTTGTACTAAACTTACTAAATCTCTCGTTGATATATAAATATCTTAGAACTTGAATTTTTTTATTTTTTTATAAGTTAATAACAGTATGTAGGTGTGTGTGTCTATATATATATATATATATATATATATATATATATATTTGTTTTTTGGATTATTATGATCGATCTGAGTAGGGAGTAGCCATCAGAATTCCCCACCACAAGTGTCCTCCCATCAGAACAAACATATATTATTAGTACACACCCCACTTGGTTAGCAGCCCACACAAGTGCCACTACCATAAAAGCAAAGCAAATCCTACGTCTTCATGGTGACGTCAGCAACTTGGCCACTGTTGAGCTGCCACGTGGCAAAGCTGATGGATGGAGATGAACCTTCGTAGCTTGCCTCAGGAAAGTGTATATGAAGGTGCAGTGGTATAAGAAAAATTGATATATATATATATATATATATAGTAATTATACAAGCCAAGTTGAGCTAACAAGCTGGTATACCACTTTCTTCAATTGACTCTACCATTAGTTTCCACTCTGTAGTTCTTCTGGTGGGGGGGTTATGGACTCAAACCCTAGCTGGTCGAACTGCGCTCCATTTGGAGAGAATCAGCTGGATCCGAACTCCATGAATTTCGATGAGTTATCGGAATATCTCATGCTCGATTATAGGGTTGATGATCATCAGGATTCGTCGTCGCTGAGAATGATATCGCCAGAAACATGTCATCGTACTGCTGCTGCTGCTGCTGCTGCTGCTGGTTCAAGTAGTGCAACATCAGGAAATTCCAGCACTAATATGCAAGTGGAATACATACCTTTCAATTTTTTTATTTTACTTTCTCTGGAAAATTACGGTTCAGCTTTACTTTTTAGTAGTTAATCCTTATTGACTTGGTCCTGTTTGTTTGCGTAGAAATGCGGCGACAATGAAGAATAGCAAGAGAGAAGGGGGTCATGGCCATAGGGTTGCATTTAGAACGAAATCAGAGCTGGAGATCATGGATGATGGTTTCAAGTGGAGGAAGTACGGCAAGAAGTCGGTCAAGAACAGCCCAAATCCCAGGTAATTATATATTGTACTTTATTTTTTCAAATAAAACTAGATTGAAGTTCAAAGCACTGAGAAGATCAAGTTTAATATTCTTTTCTTTTGTCAATTATTATTGATCTTTACAAACCTGATCATTAACTGAGAGAAGCTGAAGTAAACTCTAAAGTCTAAACTTGAACACACCAGCTGCAGGAAGCATTAACTTGATGAACTATTCTTTGTTTAATTTTCTGCATAATCTCCATATTCAATCTGAGAGAAAAAAAGAGAGGGTGCTGTCATTGACCTGCGACCACATCAATGATCGACAAAACACAGAAGTGAATAATCACAGAGTCGTGTCTAGTCAATTAAGCTTGTCAATTTGCTATTAATCCCCACCCATATATATGTATGTATTCTACTGATAGATGATATGACACCTGTGGCTTGATTTGAGTTGAGACTCGTGATCCCTCTCTTGCTCCAACATGTCTACTCCAATGGGTAGGGACGACCACGTACTATTCATATCATATCAGATCATACTCAAGGCGGCACACTAGCTGGCTAGCTAGAATATGTATACGAAAGATTGCTGAACTCCTTGATTACTATACAAAGCTTCTTTTAATTTGTATTAATGTCTTTGTCAAAGATATATTTGCATGTTATTGTTTCTTTAGTTTAATTCCCTGTTGATGATCAGTGCCTGCTTTGTGTGTTTATGCCAAATTGCAGTACTCGATCCGCAGCATTTACTAAATGGGTATATATATGCTAAATTTCACAATAGGCCTTCTTAAGAGGGACTCATTTTTGCATGAAAATCGATGGAGCATTATTTGACCATTGGATTCTCTTGCATATATAATGTTCATTTCAGTGTCTCATGAAAATGATGAAGTGGGGTCTACTTATAGCTAGATGAGTAAACAATATATATGAGACCAAATTAGTTTTGTTTTAAGAATTAATGACAATAAACGATTCGGTTATATTAGTAGATTGCACTAAGAGATGTTAATATTATGCTTGCTTAAAAGGCTCCCTCATAGTGAAGTTATACAGATTGCACTGAATGAATGCATAATGATAGCTTAGCTCAGCTCAGCTCCGAACATCTAGATGGTCGTAGTGAGATTTGCTTGCATAACATCTTTCTTGATCGAGGAGGCATAATTAGTGTGCGTAAACCTACGTGCACTCCGGAGAACTAGAACCTAATTCTCGTACATGATGAGGCGCCATTGGATCCTCCATTTCATTATGCTTGTTGAAGAATCATGATTGCCATTGGCTTCTTAATTGGGGTCATCATTAGCCAAAGACCTCCACAGAAAGATAACCTAATTCAACTAATAGCTTTACATGAATTATTTCACCTATTTGATTAATCATTCATCTAGATTAGTTTCTTGAGTGTTAGCTCTTGATTATGTAGTTTTAGGGCCTCTTAGCATGTGAGAATTCCGGTATGAGACATGGGTGGCTGTTTCTATAAATATATATACTAAACATGCATCTTTTTTAATTGCCACTCATTATATGGTATTTCCTGTCATTTATTTGTCCAATTAATCAATTAATTGTTGAACATTTTGTATCAGAAACTACTACAAGTGCTCAAGTGCTGGCTGCGATGTAAAGAAGAGAGTAGAGAGGGACAGAGAAGACTCGAGCTATGTGATTACCACATACGAGGGAATGCACAATCATGATACCCCTAATTGTGTGCAGCTCCATTTCAATCCTACTGCACTAGTAGTGGATGTGGAACCCAACAACGTTTGGACTACTTTACGAGCTTCTTCGCAATCTTCTGCTTCTTCATAGAAGCCAACCAAGAAATAATAGTAATATATATGTCATCGCTAGCTTTTCTTATGCGACCACCTGATAGATCCATCTATTATTTACTAGATCATATATCATAAGCCAACCAAGAAATAATAGTAATATATATGGCATCGCTAGCTTTTGTTATGCGACCACCTGATGATGTCCTTTTTATTTGTTTTTTGGGTTCTACATCATACTCAAAGACGGTTATGTTAAACAGTGACAAGCGTGGCATGTAGCCCACCATTGTACCGATATTGTCTCAACTTAACCAGTCGATAGGTGTTGGGTTTTAATCACAAAAAGCCTCGGTACAATTGGATAAGAGTCACCCACTTATATGTTATATTTTATTTGTTACTTTTCCAATGTGGAATGAGTTTTTCTATTGGAACCTCCAAATTTGCTCACTTGACCTCTATGCTTTTTGCACCTCTTATCAAATTTTCAAATACTAAATTTACTCACTACACCTCACTAAAGTTCCTTAAATAACCCCACTCATATAATTTACAAACAAACTATTACCTTTAAAATAAAATAAAACTTAGTCATTTCAATGATTAATTACTCTATAATCTTAATTACATATCTATTCCTTAATCAGACAACGTACATAAATCTCTTATCTAATAAAAAAAATCAAAAATAAAATAACATGAACTATTGTGTGATTTTTTTTTAAACTTTTTTTTTTTCTTTTAGATGTGCAAAAAAAAAAAGTAATCATTTTTTTCTTAATGTTTTTTTTTCTCTATTTTCTGCACCTCATGATTAATTTTTTTTTTTTTTTTTAGTTTTTCTATAAATGCTAGCTCTCTTTTTTTTTTTTTTTACAAATATAATAGATAGACTTAGATTTAGGTTATAATATGATTTATCTTGCTCCCTCACAATATGTGTTCAACATGTATATCATATATTTTTATGTCACATGATCTTAATCATAGTTTTAGTTCTTATTAAATATATATGAATGCTTTAATGAGTTTGTAGTGAAATTGAAAAATGAAAATACATAAGGAAAATAATAAAGAATGCAATCTGATTATTATTGAATTGGAAAGTCTAGAGAAATAAAAATAATATTTTTTTGGTATAATTATTGTCTTTAATAGTCATTTTATAGTAGGTTATATATGTAATTTAATAATTCGATTATGAATGAGGTCAAGTGAGCAGATTTGGAGGTCTCAATAGAAACACTCATGTGGAATCTTTCCTCTTCAACAAGTTAGACCAATAAGGGAGCCACAAGAATTACTCACTCATTCTAGAAAGAAAGTCAAGATAAAAACTAATTTTTATTAATTACAACAAATTGATGATCAAAGGATCGGATATACATATGCACTAATTCATTCTAACAAATTAAACTAAACCATATGAATGGATCAAGATGCATGTTAAAACTTATACTTTTCACAGCCTTTATTAATAAATTGCCTTACGCATATGCAAGCATGCCATATCATCACTCACTTCCTAGCAGCTAGGATAAGCTTAATCCCAATTGACTAGGAAATAAAAGTAAAACCTGATTGACTAGAAAATAACACTGTAAATTGGACAAATTTATGCTTTCTCGTGGCCAACAAATTATAAGAAAAAACTAATTTTCAAGTTACTATCTTAAAAAGTATTTGGTTGTTGTTCACCTAAGGGACAATTTTAAATGATTGTGAAAGACAAATACATCACAACCACATATATCAAATTTAATTAAAATATGAAATTATAATAACTTAAAATTATGTATTTGTTTTCAGCCGTCAGATTCACTTATCTCTCTCACAGTCCATTAAAAACTGTCTCTTAAGAGCATCTCCAACAGAATACTTATTTCCAAAAAAATTTGAAATTTAACTAGTTTTAGGCTAAGTTTTTTTTTTTTTTTTGAGAAGAAGTTTTAGGTTAAGTTTGATCTCCAACAGACTAGCTAAACAAAAGCTAAATTTAGCTTTAGCTAAAAGACCTAGCTATATTTAGCTAGAGAGGAGAGAGAATTTAACTAAAAGTTAAATTTAACTTGAGTTTTAGGTATTTGCTGGAGCATAACTCAATATTCAACTAGCTATATTTCAATTTTAGCTACTTTTAGCTATCCAGATAGCTATCACTGTTGGAGATGCTCTTAAGTGACCAGACCTCATTATTTGGTCATCAATTGGTATTTACAACAAAATGTTAGTAGTCTAAATTCAGCTCCTCTCTCTTCTTAATATTAATAACAATAATAACAATAAATTACTACGAAAGATCTATATATTTTTTTTTTACGAGTTAAGAGTCTTAAGGCGGCTGATTGATCATCGGTAAAGAATCAAATTAGCCCATTCATCATCATAATTTAGTGAAAGGGATACTACTCAATTCATCACCATATGTTTGTCTTCCTAATTTGGAATATTGAAGTTTCCTTCCTACTTTCCCTCTCAAGTCTAAAATTAACACATAATAATGATTTGAATCTAGACATTAGAAACTTTTACCATTTGACCTTATCGATTTAGATAACACCTTTACACTTTCCCCATCACTTCATTCCCAATCATCAAAGACATATATAGTCTAATGGGTCACTTGGCCAGCTTCAAATGATTAATTTTCTTATTGATGCTGCTCTTAGTTGGGTTGATATAATATGGGGTCACCCATAACCCATTTGATACGGAAGTTAATTTTGACTAATTTAAAAGACAGTATGAGCTAGTAAGCCTAGTAGCTAGCTAGGAACAGAAAATTGAACCAAAGATCTATATGTAATATAACTATATAAGGTACGTGTTTATATAATTTTATATACATGATTGTTTTTCTTCTGTTAATTTCTTGGATTTTTTATTCTATTTTTGCGCTTAAATCCTAATGGAGCGAGGGTGATTTATTAAAAAGGAAAAAGAGTACACTATAGTAGGAAGAACCTAAAACTTAACCCACAAAAAACAAACAAC
Organism: Rosa lucieae; assembly: GCA_024704745.1. Lineage (NCBI taxonomy): Eukaryota > Viridiplantae > Streptophyta > Magnoliopsida > Rosales > Rosaceae > Rosa > Rosa lucieae. The sequence continues at coordinate 28,857,215 of CM045493.1, read as the reverse complement.
AAAACTATAACTTGCAACTAACCAAGAAAATTAATAGAACCGGAAGTTGGGAAGCCCCAACCAATAGCTATTACAAAAAGAGAGGACATAATTTGATGGCAAGTCCCACTATGTCATGCCTGACGAATTTATCCCTTCATTAATTTGCCAAAGCATCTAATAAATTTTTTTTTTGAGGTGAAAAGGTTATCCATTAAAAATTCAGTAAGCAGTACAATAATGATAAACTCCTTTAGGGTCGACAATAAGAATCGTTACGTAGAAACTATCACAAAGCCAACCCCTAGAACAAAAGAGAAAACAATCTAGCAATCTCCTAGTACACCCATATTTTAAAATAGCCTAAAACAAAGAAAGAAAAATGCCCGAAGAAGAGTAGAGCATACAACATGGTCATTTCTTTCTTTGCGATCTTTCCCACTTAAAAAATAATAATAATAATAAAATAAAATTAAAAAAAACAGACGCATTATCTTTTTTTACAAAAAGAGAAAAGCCCAAAACTAAACCAAAGAGTAAGGACAGAAGTCTTAAATGAGCCCAAAATCTAGCCCAAACAAGGGGAGCCCAATTAGAGGAAACCCTAGCCGACCACACTACGTCACCAACCGTCGATTTCATAGAACCAATCGCTGCTACCTTAAAGGCTACCGTCGCACCAGCCATCATAGAAGATAAGCTACGCAAACTGGCTGGCCCGATTATGAACAAATCAGCTCCTCCGACGAGCAGGACCAATCTGCCATCCCCACCATTGGCGGATCAGAGCCTGAGTAAACTAGAGTCGTCCACACCTTCGACAATCCATGCAATCCGGATCCATCCATTGTTGCCGCCGCAAACTAGATAGAACCGCCAGAAAACAGTCTCCACCAGCCAAGAAACAGCTCGTTACCACCAATATCACCTAGTGCCGACAACCTAACCGCCTCACAGGGGCAGAGCCACATAGGTCCCGTGACCCACTAGAGATTTTAAGTACAAATATATATTAGCTTCTCTACGATGCAATAAAGTTATTCTAGTATAGTGGCTGTCTGAATGAATTAATAAAAAGGACTAAATACTGTTTAGTCATTTAGCTTTTGACCATAAAACATTTCAGTCCCTGACTTTCTAATTTCACACGTTTAGTCCCTGTACTTCAAAATTTCAAACCAATAGGTCCTTGCCGTCAAAATTTCGCGGCGAAATGTCTATTATGCCCTCAGAAAAATCCTATATATATATATAGAATTTTTCTCATGTGCGGACGTCCGTACCGAAATTTCGGTACGGATTTCCTGTTTTCACCCACTTTCCGATCACATTTTTTTTTCTTAACTGTTCAGTTTTTAGGTCCTAATGTATACGCATCTCTACAAAATTTCAGCCAATTTGGTAATCGTTAAGGCATCGAAAACTGCAATTTACACGAACGAACCGAATCTGTCGAACCGGAACCGTTCGTGTATATTGTTGTAATTTGCAGTTTTGGATGCTTTAACTATCACCAAATTGGCTGAAATTTTGCAGAGGTGATCTATACATTAGGACTTAAAAACTGAACAGTTAAGATGTAAAAATGTGATCGGAAAATAGAGGAAAACGAGAAATCCGTACCATCCGCACGGTACGGATGTCAGCACCGTAGCCGGACTATATATATATAGGAATTTTCTCAGGTGCGGACGTCCGTACCGAAAATTTTCGGTACGGATTTCCTGTTTTCGACCACTTTCCGGCCACATTTTTACATCTTAACCGTTCAGGTTTTAGGTCCTAGTGTATAGATCACCTCTACAAAATTTCAGCCAATTTGGTGATCTTTAAGGCATCCAAAACTGCATTTTACATGAACGGACCGAATCTGTCGAACCGGAACCGTTCGTATTTATAATGGTAAATTGCAGTTTTGGATGCCTTAACGATCACCAAATTGGCTGAAATTTTGCAGAGGTGATCTATACACTAGGACCTAAAAACTGAACGGTTAAGATGTAAAAATGTGGCCGGAAAGTGGTCGAAAACAGGAAATCCGCACCGTCCGCTCGGTACGGACGTCCGCACCTGAGAAGGACTGTATATATATATATATATGAGGGCCCGTCTATTGAGGGATGACTTCCCACTCTCTTATATGTGAGTTACCACTTGCCTATCAAAACAAACATGTATTAATCAACTGCAACCCCAACTGGTCCCAAACACCCAACTAGTGCCAGTACGTACCATAAAAGTTAGAACAGAGCAATCAACTGAGCAATCCTTCGTCATTATGATGACATCATCCAGACGTGGCACTACTGAAGAACCTTCAAAGCATGCCCTCCAGAAAAGTATAGATCGATGAAGCACCAGCAGCAGCTCAGGAATGACCGGACTGTCTTGAGAATCCGATGAACCCTAATCCTAACTGGACTCACCTTTCAGAATAATATCGATCATATATATTAATCCCAGCTCCCATGGACTTTGCTGAATTATCTGACTATATATCTTATGCTCGCCGTCAATGATCATCAAGATTCGTTGTAGTCACTCAGTATCGGAAATCGTCAGATAAGTATATGGCTTCTGGATGTAGTACACTGGTTCAACATCAAGATATTAATTATTTGTCTTATAATTTTTTTTTTTTAATCATGAGAGATCATAGGTACGGTTTGGGTTAAGAATGAAATCAGAGATGGAGGTCATGGATGCATGATGGATTCGAGAGGAGGAACCGAGAAAGTATGGTAAAAATAAATCTGCAGTCAAGAACAGTATCCAGATCCCACTAACAAAGTATATAAAACTAACGAAGAACAGTTGTAGTAACTTAGACGTAGATAATCAAAGTCTGACTTTGTGAACAAGATACATTCCAACTTCTGAAAGAACCGTTATGGTCACTAGCTAGCCAAATCTGCTAGCTATAATAGGACCACGGAAATCATTTGCTTACCCCATTTTGATTTTGACGATGATGCTTCTTCCAAAACCCCATCTAGTTTTTCTCCATCACAAACATGGCTGCTTATCACACATGTGTGTGTCTATATATATATATATATATATATATATATATATATATATATATTGGCCTCTTGTCTGCCATCGCTGTAGAATCGCCGTAAATCTGTATGTAATTAGGATTTTTCACTACTACAGAAATTGAATCAGACGACAGTATGTAGAGGTGGCAAACGGGCCACTAAGAACGAGCACGGCAAGGGCCCGACACGCTTAAAAGCGGCCCGGCACAGCCCAAGCTCGTTAGTGGCCCGGCACGAACCGAGCACGTTAGAATAACGGGTCAGGCTGGGCCTAAGAATATTGGCCCATTGGCCCGGCCCGACCAGTTACCCTAATGGGCCCGGCACGGCCCGAGCACGACATATTGTGAGCCGACCCGTTACAAACACAAAATTTCATTTTGTTTTTAAAAATATTAAAAAACTACAATGATGAGATTTGAATATGAGACATTTTTATTTAAAATCTCATGACAATTCCACCAATGCTTTCTTTTATATTGTCAAAATAATGAAACAAAACATTATATCCTCATAATAATACAAGTATAGAATGAAGGAAAGAATAATAGATACTAAATGTTCATTATATTAATAAAGATTAATCTCACAATAATATACTAAAAACAATATATTTTGAGTTTTTTTTCTTTCTTTCTTATAGTGGAATATAAAAAATTATTAGAAATCTAATCTTAAAAAGCTAAGATTAAGAAAAACGTTGTAGAACTTAATTTATTTTAATTTTCTAAATAGTTAAATAAAATTAATTTTTATTGTTCAAATTAAGATTTTAAAATCGTGCTTTATAGTGGGTAGGCACGAGCACGGCCCGTTATTGACCCGGAAAGAGCACGGCCCGGCACGATATGGGCTCCGGCCATGGGCCGGGCTGGGCTTAATGTTTAAGTAAATAGGCCGGCACGAGCCCGGTACTATAATAAATGGGCCGGCCCAAGCACGGCACGAAGCACGACTAGGCCAGCTTAAAATGGGCCGGGCCGGCCCGTTTGCCACCTCTAACGGTATGCATTTGTCCGTCGTGTGATTGAATTTTTTTTTTTAGACGTCGTTTTTGTAAGAGCCTTTGTGTGATAGGGACTTAGAAATTAGATCAGAAGACGTTTAGGATAAAAACTGTTGTGTGACACTCAAAAAAATTGAGCGTCAAGTTTCCCACCATGTCGGTGGTGCCAAACACCATATGAAATCTCAAATTTTCCCCAACATGTACTGATCATACGACGAGAAATGATATAACTGTGGTCTGATCAAATAGTTTGACAGAAATGAGGGAGATTTCCCACCACCATTTTTCTTCAACTCCCCACAGGGGGAAGTCAAATTGATAGAAGACAAACTCCAAACTTAAAACTGATGCATTCAGACCACATTATTATGAAATTCTATTGTGTGAGTCCTTCTCCAAATTGATAGAACTTTTCCAAATCGATATAGGTTGGGCTTAAAACCCCAACACTTTGTGCGAAAAATAACAAAAACCCGAAAGCTCCTCACTTTTTCTCGATACGTACCCAAAACCAAAACCCAAAGCTCCTCCCTCTCTCCACAGCGTCTCCCCAAAAACCAAAACCAATGGCCAAACCCTCACTTTCCCTCAGCTTTCTAGGGTTTCAATTTTCAAATCCCCACCATCCATCGTTTGGATCCCTAAATTTCAAATCCTCAATTTTCAATTTTCAATTTTCAAATCTCCAAGATCTCGTTGAAGGTTTCGGTCTGGGCTTGGATAAAAGAAGTGCAGTAATGCGTGGAGAGCCAACATAAACACGAAGAACATCCAAAACTTCTTCGAGCAATCAACCAAAGACGCTTTCTCCTTGGCAATCTCTCTGCGATCCATTAACACTGTCAGAGACTCGATTAGGGTTTCAGGTATCGCTTCTTTCTCACTAATCGATCCATTACCACCCAGAAACGCCTTTCCTCCATTTCAATCTCATGGATTCAATGACATCACCGCCTCTTTATCATCACCATTCTCTTTAGGAGCCTCCATCCCGAACTAAATCGGCGTCGCGACTTGCAAATCTTCATCTTCGCTCCCTGGGTCTAATTCAATCACCTTCACCTTCGTCTGGCAAATCTTTACCGTTGCTCCCTTTGCACGAGCTACTTTTATTCTTGCCTTCACCTAATCCAAGAAGGTCAAAGACCCGTCTCGCCGATCGGTTTGAAATGCTCGATGAGCCTGCAGCCAAACTGGCAGGTCCACGACGGAGGGGTGCAAGAGTAACAGAGGCTCCCATGGGCTCTCTGGGTTATGCCTCGCCCAGGACACCTGAAGGTCCAGGAGGAGATCGGAGGTTGAGATTCGAGGATTTGGGTTTGGGGGAACAGATTGTCAAGCCCAGGAAATTAAAGAAGGTCCAAGAAGGACAAGCTGAGTTTGGTCCCTTGTGTGCCCTCCCCAACTGCATCTACAAGTCAGTCCCGACCTCTTTCTTTCAATCTTTGTAATAGTCTTCCTCGATTGCTTTGGTTTTTATTTTTTATTTTTTTTTGTATGATTTATGTTTGTGTTTGTGTTGATAGTGGATGATGATGATGGGGGTCGTCTTGAGAGAATTGGGTAGCTATTGAATGATCTGATCATGTGGAGAGATGTAGCAAGATAGACCATTTGGTTTGGTTTGGACTCTCTGTTCTTCTTGTCTTATTGCATGGCAAAAGGAGTGAACTTTAGGTGACTTCTCTCTTTCACTTTTACCTCTTTTCTTTAAACTGTTAAATGCTTGTTGAAATCTTAGGTGTTGCTATGTGTTTTTTTATTTTTAATGTTAGGTGTCATAATTTGTTTGACTCTTGAAATTGGGGTTGTTCTGTGAAATTCATTGTCAGCTGGTGTTGATTAGGGTTCTGAGCTTGGTTGTGAAGAAACCAGACCTGTAGAGGCAGTTATGCAGTATATGGAAGCTGATGAATACCCATTTCAGGTTGTACGTATGCTTGAAGCTGATGAATACCCATTTCATGAGGTACCAATCATCATCTTCCTTGGAAATAAGTTTTTGTTAGCTTTATTTTATTCTATCTATTTACATGAGACTATTATCTTATATGTGGAGTAGGTGCAATCACATTTTGAAATTTTTGTTTGATTATTAGTTGTAATAGAGAATCTGACCTTAGATAGGGTGGAGTGGTGAACTTGGATTGATTTTTCCAACTTTGATTAGTTGGGACTAGTATATACTGTGGTTGTACCATTGGTATTCTTATATGCTTCCATTTAATTTGGAAGATACGGTTACAATTTCTTCCCTCTGTGCTCTCAGTTGGAGTTGGATGTTGTGGAATTGCTTCCTTTGTAGTTCACAGCATAGGGATTGGCTCAGCATTATAGTAATACCCCAAGTCTGTTTAAGAGTTTAGTCACATAAGAAGGTGTTGATGTCCAAAAATCCAGCTATCAGGCCCAATTCATTTCTCAAGCCCAATAAGCAAATTATACCAACAATTATCATGCCACGCATGTGGACCCCAACCACATTCACTCATTTGGGGCTTGCAAGAACGGGTGCGCCGTGGAAGGTAACAGAAATGCATGAGGCCCATTATTAGCTTTAGGCTTGTTGGTAATTTCAGACTTGGGGACCAAAATTCAAACCCAACAGCCCAATTCTAATTATGGGCAATTGAAGAAGAAAGAACATAAAACCATTCAATTACAACAAAACTCCTATTTACCCAATATTCAATTATTTTCCTTAAAACTAGACATCTCAAGTACTACATCACATTCTTTCACACAAGCAATTCTCTACCCATAACTTCCCTTTTTCTAGCAGCAAATCTTGGAACCACGATTCTTGGGATCACAGCAGCAGGAATCCTGGCAGCAAGATTCTTGGAATTAGCAATGAGATCTTGAGGACACGGGAATCCTAGAAACACAGCAGCAGGATTCCTGAGCACAGCAGCAGACCTAAGCTAACACCACTCTATAAATCGATAGAGATAGTTGTTGTGATGGGGAGAGGAACACAAAAGCTAACCACTAAACAGCCCAAGTAATTCCATCATTCTCCCATAAACCATTTCCAATTCCATAAACTCTTCTACCTCCATGTAGATTCAAACGTATCATGCTTGATCGTACAATGATCTTCTCTGCCATGCTTCTTCTCTCCCAAATCCATCCATAGTCTCTACCATTCCTAACTCATATCCCTTATACCGAATACCTTAACCAACCCACCAATCAATGCCGGAATTTCTTCTTTTGAAACTCATGCTTTTCTAGCTCCCACGCCACGCACATCTTGTCAACACTAATTCACTGCCGTACAACTCCGATCACGCATTCTTCTTAGGACTTATTATCCTTCGAGGTCTGTTGGGCCTAGTTGCTGCTTACTCAGACGAAGGGGCAAGGTCTTAGGTCCTTACCCATGAATTTTCATTACCGTACAACTCCGATCAAAAGTGCCCCCCTACAGAAGGCTCTTAAATATTTTTATCCACATGATGATGTTGCATCTTTACCTAAAGCAAAGAAGATCATAGATTTAAAACACTAATGTTTATGTATGATGTCCAATTGTACATTGTATGCAAACTATGGGTTTACACTAGTGTTTTGTATTGAGGTTGCTTGTTTGTGATGCTTACCAGATGGTTAACAAAATAGTTAGTGTTTGTTGAGAATGTTAAAACAAGTTCTAGCAATTGGAAGTGATTTGGTCTCTATCTTACTGTTCCATTGATTACCTAGAGTGTTCTGTCATAAGGCTAACATGACCATACGTGTTTACAAGCATATTCTTGCATTGCAGTGTTAGTTTAAGTTGAATATTATAGGTAATTGATGATGGATTAACTGGAACATCCTTGAGTGCTACTAGTTTTTTAATTTTCAGCCGATAAAGGCATGTTTAAAGGTTTACAACCATAAGAATTGCCTTCCAATTGGCTGTTTTGGTATTAATTTTCAGTTTGATTTTTTATTTTTCCAAAATAATCATTATGTTGTTGCTTTTCTTCCAGTTAGTGCTTGTATAATGTAATGGAACATACTATCAGTCTTTGTTCCTCAATGAAATCTTTTTGTACTTGTTAACAGGTTAAGAATCCCATAGCTCACATTGAACACGAAGCCAGTACCTCCAAAATTGGTGAAGACCGACTATTTTACTTTCAGCAAAGAGGAATAGACAATGAGAAAGCCATGGCTGCCATGATATCTAGTTTTTGCCCGACAGTATTGTATGAGCTTCCTGACAAGTTTGGGTCTGAGGTGAATCAACTTATTGGCTTGAAGCTTGAAGGACCAGTGGGGTAGATAATTGTTCATTATATATAAGATGGCTAGAATATGCATAGTGATGCGCAGGATAGCCCAAGGATTTCCCCTCTGTACAATCCAATTTGGTGCATGGTGTAGATTATAACAATCTCTTTTATATATTGATTTGTTAATTTGGTCATTTTTTATTCCAATTTCAGCATGTATAATGCATTGAATCATTCTAGTAGGACAATAACAACCACAAAAAAAAAAAGTCATATGTACACAATAAACACAATGTCCTCAAAATAAAAACTGTCGTCTGAATAATAATCATACAACGGTTATAAACAAAAATGACTTCTTAATCGCAGTCACACAACAGGTGCTCAAATTGCCTATTGTCTGAACAAAGTTCACACGAAAGTTGATGCTGTCGAGAGCCTGTCGACATGGATGCCGAGTTCATCACACGACAGTTCTCTAAATGCACCTTCATCAGACGTCACTGAGATAGACGACAGTCACCCTCCATATCAGACGATAGTTTTTGACTGTCGTCTGATTCAATTTCTGTAGTAGTGGTTTTTAATTAGGAAATCTGGTAATTATAAAAAGATTTTTTCCTATTAGAGTTAGACTACTCCTTTGTACTTATATATATACCCCCATTGTGGGATGAATAGAATCATCGAATTAACCCTGTTGAAATATTCTTTTCTACTTGGTATCAGAGCAGGTTCAATCCTTTAAACTTGCACTACATTCTTTGAATCCTGAATCCCGAAAAAACCACAAACCGCTTTGTACCACCACCATTGAAATCAAACCATCCCTGAATTCCAAACCACCATCACCATACCTTTTAAAAAAAAAAAAATTCATATCCATCTTGACCTAGAAAACCCAATCCTTCAAAAATCTCGAATTCCTCAATGGCCGGGCTTGTAATTGAAGGCGAACAGTCAAATCCCGAGAAGGCAATGGTGCCATCCTCACAAGTCATCCATCACCACTACACCACCCAACAAGACAACTCTGCGTTCCCAACAAGTGTTGTCTTGAATGAATCCAACTACACCATATGGGCTCTTATCATGCAGATGCGCATTGGAGCACGAGGGAAGGTTGGTTATCTGACCGGAGTGAAGGCTGAACCCGCCATGAATTCTGCAGAGTATGAAGCTTGGGCTACAGACAATGAAAAGGTGAAAAGTTGGCTCATTGACTCCATGGAGTCCTCTCTTATGAACCGGTATATTCGTCTTCCTACTGCAAAAGATATTTGGGAAGTTGTAGAGAAAACTTGTTATGATGATTCTGATGAAACCAAGATCTTTGAATTGAACAAGAAGTGTTTTGAAGCAAAGCAAAATGGACGGCCCATTCTTACCTACTATAATGAGTTAGTGGTGATGTTCCAGGAGATTGATCAAAGGGTGGCCTCTCAGAATGATAATGTTGCAGTTGTAGTTCAAGAGACCTCAGCGATGTCCTGGATGCGTGTTCACATATTTTTGAGTGGACTTGACCCAGAGTATGATTAGGTGAGTGGAGAAATCCTGCGCAAGGAACCTAAATTCTCTTTGGAGCAAAGCTATGCTTACATTCGCAAGGTGTAATCAGAGAAACAGGCTATGAGGCATTCGATACCTACTGAATCTTCTGTTATGGTTGTCCAATGCAAACCAGGTCATCCTCCAGGCTTCTCAGGTCCTTCTCCACATCGTCCTCTAAGTAAACCAAATCCATATGCAAACAGAAAGTGCATTGTTTGTGGGGAACTAGGTCATAGCAAGGAGCAGTGCTATGAAGTGATTGGTTACCCTGATTAGTAGGACTTCACCAAGAAACTGCGAAAGAATCTAGGCAAGGCCGCCATTGCTACTACAGAGGAAGAGCATCTAGACAATGCCTCCGCTAATGTAGCGCAATCAGGTATGAAGGGTAAGGTTACTTTGAATAATACATGGATAATTGATATAGGTGCATCTGATCATATGACCAATGACCCTAATCTTGTGAAAAACCTTAACGTTCTCCTCAAAATGTTGTTTCTACTGCTGATGGTACTCCAACTACGGTCACCGGAGAAGGTTCTTCTGATACCTTAACCCTTGAATCTGTCTTAGTTGTTCCATCACTAGCTTATAATCTCATGTCTGTTGGTCAAATTATTTTAGCTCTTGCAAGTATTGTGACATTCTATCAGTATTTCTATGTGTTTCAGGACATTCTAACTCTGCAAATTCTTGGTTATGGTGTTAGAAGGGGGAAATTGTACTACCTGGATTTGACAGAGACTGGAGAGAACCAGAAGCATCTTTGGGGCAAGCTAATCAGATCAATGGGGTAGAGAATGCGAAGGAAGCTATATGGTTATGGCATTGTCGTTTAGGTCATATATCTTTTAGTTATCTTAAGAAGTTGCAACCTCATTTGTTTTCTGTTGTCAGTGATTTGGATTTCCATTGTGACATTTGTGAACTGGCCAAGAGCCACCGTGTTTCATATTCACCAAGTCTTAATAAAAGTCCTGTTCCTTTTATGAAAATTCACTCTGATGTCTGGGGTTCTGCAAAATTCCTTCTCTTTCTGGAGCTCGATATTATGTAACGTTTATTAATGATTGTACTCGCATGACATGGGTATCATTACTGAAGAATAAGAGTGATGTATTTGGGGTGTTTACCGAACTTCATAAAATGGTGGCAACTCACTATCAAAAATCCATCAGAGTGTTTCAGTCTGACAATGGTAGAGAGTTTGTGAATGGCCCTATGATTGAGTTTTGCCGGTCACATGGAATTCGTCATCAGACCTCCAATTCTTATACTCCTCAACAGAATGGTTTAGCAGAACGAAAGAACAAGCAGTTGATGGAAGTTGTTCGTGCTTCCTTATTTGGCATGAATGTACCTCGGTCCTGTTGGGGAGAAGTAGTGAAATCAACAGCATATCTCATCAACCGTACTCCTTCAAAGGTAATTGAGTTTCCGAATCCTTATCAAAGGCTTCATACATTTTTAACCATCCTCTCTATGCCTAATTTGGAGCCCCGAGTGTTTGGGTGCACAGCTTATGTCCACATACCAATGCCACAACGGAGCAAACTTGATCCCCGTGCAAAGAAGTGTATTTTTATGGGTTATGCAGAGTTTCAGAAGGGCTCAAAATATTATGATCTTCTCACCAATACAGATATATTCTTGATGTCTCATTCCGTGAATTTGAGCCATATTACTCAGGGGGAGCTTCTCAGTCTTCCCTTCAAGGGGAGAGAGGTTGTGAAGGGAATCCTCATTCTACTATTGATTTTGATGTCTTTGAAGACTTGGAAAATTTGGAGGAACGATTTGAAGGTAGAAATTCTGAAACAACCAAAAACGATCGATCGTTTAAACCTGACGATCAATCGTTTCGAGAAACATAAGCTTCCAGTGGACAAAACGATCGATCGCTTCAACAGGCAGAAATTTCTAGTACCAAACGATTGTTCCTTTAGTCCCTAACGATTAATCATTTCCTGAGATACTTTTCTAGATAGTTTGAATCAAAATCAAGACGTATCTGAAGCTCACACACAAGATATTCCCCCTTCTGCATCACCAACTAAAGATCCCGGTCAGAATGATCCAACTCAGGTACCCCTAAACTTTAATGAGTCTTATGGGTTAGAAAGTGTCGAACCTAGGAATCACAAAGGGTTACCAAGGGAATTTCTAAGAAATAATATGAATCAGATATCAAAGCCAAAGCTAAATACCCTATAGCTAATTTTATGTCTAACCATAGGATTTCTGGGTCACATGCACTTGTTGTTGATCATTTATCTACTGTATTTATTCCTAGTAACGTGCAGGATGCATTGACGGATCCAAAATGGACAAAGGCGATGAATGAAGAATTGGAAGCTCTTCAAAAGAATGCAACAAGTGAGCTAGTACCTATGCTGGTTGGAAAGAAGACTGTAGGATGTCGTTGGGTATTTATTGTGAAGCTTAATGCAGATGGAACTATTAATAGATACAAGGCGAGGTTGGTTGCCAAGGGATATACACAACGCTATGAGATTGATTATGATGAGACTTTTGCACCTGTGGTAAAGATTAATACCGTCAGGATTCTAATCTCACTTGTAGCAAACAAAGATTGACCCTTGCAACAGTTTGATGTGAAGAATGTGTTTCTTAATGGAAATTTGGAGGAAGAAGTGTACATGGATATGTCCCCCAGGTGTTAAGAATTACCCAGGTGACGTTGGCAAGGTGTGTAAATTGAAGAAGTCTTTGTATGGCCTGAAGCAGTCTCCAAGAGTTTGGTTTGGAAGATTTTCAAAGTCCATGAGAGCCTTTGGATACAGACAGAGCAATTATCAAGCAAAAGAATGGTAAGACTACAGCTCTTATTGTGTACGTTGATGACATGACTGTTATGGGGATGATCAGAAAGAGATAAATGAATTGCAAAAGTATCTGTCAAAGGAGTTTGAAATTTAGGATCTGGGACAACTGAAGTATTTTTTGGGTATTGAAGTTGCAAGGTCTAAGAAGGGGATTTCACTTTCACAGAGGAAATATGTTCTTGATTTACTTGCTGAAACGGGGATGCTAGACTGCAGACCCATTGAGACACCCATTGAGATGAATCTCGGACTTGCTATCTATCCTAATCAAGTTCCAACTGATAAAGGGAGGTACCGACATCTTGTAGGAAGGTTGATTTATCTTTCACATACTAGACTTGATATTGCTTATGTTGTGAGTGTTGTTAGTCAATTTATGCATTGTCCTAGTGAAGAGCATATGGATGCAGTCTTTCGTATTTTGAGGTACTTGAAGATGGCACCAGGTAAAGGGTTTGTTAACGTTAGTGATCCGTGGGGATCTCTAGTTAGCTTTAGAGAGAGAGAGAGAGAGAGAGAGTGACACAAGATGTATAGTGGTTCGCCTCCGCATGAGCGGGAGACTACGTCCACTTGAAAGCTATACTAGTATGTCGAGCCTTGCGGCCTAACGAGATTACAAGAGATGTAATGAATGTGTTGAGTTGTGGGAGGAGGCATTCCTCTTATAGATGAAGGAATGCCCTTCCTCTACTTATTCTTCGATGTGGGACAAGTTTCCACATATTTCTAGTCTAGAAAGCCTAGAAGCATGTAGAAAGCTATGTTGTGGTGGCATCTTGGCAAGGGCGGAAAGGTGGCTTCCCGGTGGCGGATTTGTGACTTCCGGATACCGCCGCGTAGCCTGAACATAGGGCTACACGATGTATGTCTCAGTTGGGCCTTGCCATGTCTTGTGGATGTCCCAAAGTGGGTGTTACTTATGCTTGGTGACGTAGTAAATACTCCATATTATTGGAGGTATGTACAAGTCCCCGAAGTCCCCGAGTAAGAGTAGCTTCTTGGTTGGGGAGTTATAACCACGAAGTCATCAAGCATAAGTAACCGGACGGCACGGAGCCCCTACAAGTCCCCGAACTCCGTAAGCAAGAAGGGACTCGTGTGATCCTGCACAATGAGATAAAAAACCCGCATATGTAGAATGCTTGTTGTATTGGTTACCGTCCGTATTAATGGAATGCGAAAAAGAATTCGATTTGAAGGGAACAACAAATGGTAGAAGAATTCAATATTCCATTAATGTGTATGAACATGTAAAATATTGGTAGTTGTATATGTGGATCTTATGGCCATATAACACGCACAATAGATAGTGGCAAGTGTAATGGGTGTCCATATAAAATTGTGGGAGTAGTCCCGGTGACATCGTATGAAGCGTTTGTGAACTTGGGGCTTAAGTAAAACATGTGGGACATGACCGAGCAAGTTGGGTTGTTCGAGCAAGTTGGGTGTTGTTGAGTGTGTAGGCGCTGTGCGAGCATGCGAGGCGTGGCCCAAGCGCAAGTCGTGGCCATACTCGAAACCCAAGCAAGTCGTAACCCGAGCAAGTCGTAACCCGAGCATGTTTTAACTAAGTCGTAAGTGTCACAAGCTTCTAGATGAATGTCACATATTTATTTAATTGAGTTGCAATTAAGTAGTAGCATGGCATATGTGTATAGCATGTACTTGTAGAAAAGTTGCTAATAACATGTTGTAAGCATGCTTAAGGGTTATAGAGACATGTATAGTCATGGCATCGGCGGTAGCTCAAATTGCAAGAGCGTAAGAGATAAGATAGTGACTTATCTTGTGCCAATTTGGAGTGAGTTGGAGTTGGCATTGATATGAGTACCCAAATCATGTTGGAGTTGTCCAAACATGACGCTCCCTTGCTCCGGTGAAGTTCCTGAGTAGAAGGGCGATGATTTCGCTATTTGGAGAAGTGATCGGCGGTTATTCCTCTTTAACATAAGATAAAAGAAATAATTAGCACTTCGATCATGTATACAATTGCAATTTTGAATTGTCATCAATTACCAAGCGCAAATAGGAAGCTCACATAAGAGTTGCATGTAGAGATTGATGGTATTGATATTTAATTGCAATCATACATGAATATTTGGAATAGCAGATAAGTTAAAAGCTAGCTAGCTTGCATATATAATTGACTAACTTATCACCTAAGAACGTGTGCTGCAGGTGATGTATATAGAATACATATGTAGCTTCTGTGGCAGGAAGCTGACTATGCCACGTGTGGTGTCACATTAATTTAGTGTATAAAGGCAAGCATAATAGGTGTGTGGTTGTGGGACTTTCAAAAGCGTAGCCGACAGTGTGCACACATGTAAGTTAAGACGCTAGCTGTTTAGTACGCAACGACACATGCCAGGGCACCCCAGACTTCGAACAAAGCAGTCACTCAGTCAAAGACTCAATATAAATACCATCTCTGATTGCAGATATGTTCGAACAGCAGTAACCACAGAGATATTCAAAGCGTTGAGTTCTTATTAACTGGAGTCAGATGTCAATTGAAGACACTTATCTGGATTTGGAGATTGCTTGATAGAAGCTGTGTCAGTGGCCGGATGATTCAGCTGGTAAGAGTGGAGAGGGAAGATCGTTTGGTGTCCAGATCCTCTCCATGGGTGTCCAGATCAAGTGGAGGCTGCCTAGCGGTGAAGCTCAGCGGAGCTTTGGCCGGCGGAGGAGGCTGGGAGGAGGTCTGGCCGAGCGGAGCAGAGAGTGCGGACCGCTGGGCATAGCTAGCGGTGGTGTGCCGCTGATGGAGATCGGCGGATGAGTTGCTCAGCGAACGTTCCGGCGGAGCCCCGAGACACCAGCGGGGGTTACTGATGCTCCGGCAAGGTTGTGAGCACCTGGAGCTGGCAGAGGATGATGCTCGACGGTAGCTGGCGGTATTGATGCAGGTCCAGCTGAGAAGTCCGGCGGAGCCTTGGAGTGCAGCGGACCGGAGCTCAGCGGAGGCCTGTAGTGGGCGGAACTTCGAAGTTGGGCGGAGTTATCCAAAGCTTGTCAAGTTCAGTTGACGGTGATGAACCAAATGGTTGAGTTGGTAGAACTGAAGCTTGGCGGAGAGGATGGCCAGCGGAGACCCAGAGCTGCGCTGTGACAGACTTGGAGGCCGGCGGAAGATTCGTGCCGGCTAGCGGAGCTTCCTAGCGGAGCGGTTGGAACCAGCATAGTGGTTGCACGGCGCTGAGGTTGGGCTCGCAGAGGTGATGCTGCAGAGCTGCAGTCGCTGGCTGGTGTGGCTAGCGGAGACGTGCAGCAGGAAATTGCAGCAGAAGAAGAAGCTGGGCGGAGCAGGAGAAGGAGAGCGCTGCACGTGGGTGTGGAGAACAATTTCTTGGGTGTCCAGAGAAATTTTTTGCCGCCCAAAATATATATATTTTTTTTTTTTTTTTTTTTGTGTCTGGCGTTGACCAACCATGGTCAGCGTTGACCGGATGCTGACGGGCGTTGACCGACCCCGCCGGGCGTTGACCGGACCCGCTGGGCGTTGACCGACCCCCGCCGGGCGTTGACCGGACCCTCTGGGCGTTGACCGACTCCGCTGGGCGTTGACCGGACCCCTTGTGATGTTGAATGAGCGTCGACTCGACATTTTCGGGTCAAAGTTCGTGGTAGGTGACGAAGCCTTTGTGTTGGCTTCCCACAGACGGCGCCAATGTTAACGTTAGAGATTGAGCGGGATCTCTAGTTAGCTTTAGAGAGAGAGAGAGAGAGAGTGACACAAGATGTATAGTGGTTCGCCTCCGCATGAGCGGGAGACTACGTCCACTTGAAAGCTATACTAGTATGTCGAGCCTTGAGGCCTAACGAGATTACAAGAGATGTAATGAATGTGTTGAGTTGTGGGAGGAGGCATTCCTCTTATAGATGAAGGAATGCCCTTCCTCTACTTATTCTTCGATGTGGGACAAGTTTCCACATATTTCTAGTCTAGAAAGCCTAGAAGCATGTAGAAAGCTATGTTGTGGTGGCATCTTGGCAAGGGCGGAAAGGTGGCTTCCCGGTGGCGGATTTGTGACTTCCGGATACCGCCGCGTAGCCTGAACATAGGGCTACACGATGTATGTCTCAGTTGGGCCTTGCCATGTCTTGTGGATGTCCCAAAGTGGGTGTTACTTATGCTTGGTGACGTAGTAAATACTCCATATTATTGGAGGTATGTACAGGGTTATTGTTTAAAAAAAAAAAAAAAGATGAATTGGAAGTTGTTGGGTACACAGATGCAGATTGGGTTGGTGATAAAATTGACAGACGTTCTACATTTGGGTACTTCACTTTTGTTGGAGGGAACCTTGTCACTTGGCATAGAAAAAACAGAAAGTTGTTGCCAGATCAAGTGCAGAAGCTGAATTCTGAGTTATGGCACGTGAAGTCTGTGAAATGTTGTGGATTCGTAATGTCTTGAAAGACATGGGTTACAAGCTTAAAAAGTCTATGGATTTGCATTGTGATAATACAGCTGCCATTGAGATTGCACACACTATGTCAATAAACTCATCAGACGACAGAGCTCAGACAACAGAATGATTGTTTTCTGTTGTCTGATTTTTTTTAACGACAGAATAATAAAAATCTTTTGTCTGAGTACTATGATATATAATGGTAAGTTAGTTTTGAGAATAGGGGTTGTGTTTAGACAACAGAAAACTGTTGTCTAATAAATGGGGATTGTTGAAGTCTTGAATGTGTTCCAACTTATATTTTTTTGGCACAACTAGTGAAACTATTCCTCCCCGATAAATTTAACAATCTGAAAACTCAAACCAAACTTCTCTCTTCTGCACAGCGTCCTCAAACCAATTTTCTCCCCTCTCCCTCGCGCAAAACTGAAAACCCAGCTCCCACAACCCAAATTTCTTGCCAAATCCGAACTCTCCTCCAATCAAACCTGAAAACCCAGAAAAACCTCAGCCCACCATCCCCATCTCGCTTCGACAAATACAAAAGAACCTCATCCCCCATCTCTGTGAAACACATAACCCATCTCAATTACTTTTTCAAACCATAGATCCAAACCAGCCAAACCATCTCAATCCCTCTCATGCTTCGTGTTGGTGTTGCAATTGAGAATATTTCATCGGTCTCAATCCCTATTGTTGGGTAAGCCCTTTGATTAACTGTTAATCAATTTAGGGTTTCTGTTGGATTGGGTTTTAGGGTTTAATTGGAAATTTCCTTTCAAATTTGATTTTTGTTTGGTGGGTTATGTTCGAATTGGGATACGGGATTATCTTTTGTCTGGGTTATGTTCGAATTTCCTTTCAAAGGTATGATATTTGTCTCTAAAATCAGAGAAGGAGCTGAACCAACTTTCTGGGGGTTTGGATTCGAATTGCAGGAGTTTATGGGTTTTCGTGGATTTGAGAAGGAGATGATGGGTTAGTTAGCGTTTTCTTTCCGTTTACCTATCTAAACTTTGTTTTGCTTAATTATCTCTGTTAAGGTTTGATACATGTGGTATATTTGAAATATGTGCATCTTATTTGTAGGAGAGTTGGGAAACGAAAGGCTACTCTCCAGTTGATAAGTGTAGCAAAGGAAAGGCCAAGCAGATGAAGAAAGCCGAGAAACACCCAAACAAGAAAAACTTCTATATCTTTTGTCTTTTTCAAATTCTGGTGCCACTCTAAGAAAGACCCCACAGTCTGGTGGGTTGATGACAATACATCAACAACTGCAAAGCTTGATACTGGCATGTTAATTGCTGTGAAGACGAATAACTGAGAAGGTTTACAGGGTCACAAGGAATGGTTGGTCAGTTTTACTGTCTGCTTACATACAAAGTTTCAATCTGTCTTCCTGATTCATTTCGTTATCCTGAACCTAGCCTCTGTTCAAATCAATTGAGTATGGCACACATATGAGAATCTAATACACACATTGATGTTCAATTTCTGAGGAGATTCAATTGGTTAATTACCAGTTGTCCAAGAAGACATTGTTTGGATTCATGGAACAATCTTAATGGATCTCCGTCCCTAAGAATTGTTATAGATAATCAATTTTAAATGTAATTTTTTCACATAAATTTATTAGTGCACCTTGAACTATAGACATTAATTAATTTACTACCTAGGATTGCCCTACAATATTGTAGACCTGTTTATTTGCTAAGCTGTATTTGGGTTTTGTTTCAATTTTCAAAATGAGTAACATTTTGCCCATCGATCACTTCATTGATTGAAAATCCTCTACTTTTATTTCCAGTTCTGCTATCTAAATATTAATGGTGTATTTGCAATCAGATTAGTTTATTGCGTTTTGGTTTGAATAAGAAAATTACATAATGCCTAGCTAAAAAGTATATATTGAGGAGGACGCAATTAGACCATTTCTAATAAATATAATATAACGTTTTAGCTGCAATGCTAATCCTCTTTGCTAGCTTGCACATTAACATACACAGAGGATATATATATATATATATATATATATATTGTCCTTTTCTTGCCAATTCAATTCTGATTTAGCTGAAGTTATAGTTGGAAAACATAACTCATGGAGTGATAGTTGAAAACTGTGCTTATAATTCTTTATGATCGACATCTAAAGTGGCTTTGTTAGTAAGTACTAATATTAGGTTGTTTATTTGGTTAGAACACCAAATTTATAGTTGAAAGCCCTATATCATTTAAGAATATGAATATGCTCTTTATCTTCAACAGTTTGAATTTCTGAGTATTGTCTGCTTACTTGAGTAGTATAGTTTTTCCTAGTTATGACATTCTTTCCCACTAATTAAGTTTCTTGTTTCATTTATATCCACTTCTCCTAATTGTTTCAGGGATCTAAAGGAGGTTCAGTGAAATTAACTATTCATAGTGGACCTGAAATCAAGCACTTGGATTTAATGGAAGTTTAGTTCTTCATTTATCCCTGCAAAATATTGTTATTTAATTGTCTAGACTTATGCTTTGTTCTAATAAGTTAACTTGGAGGAACAAATGATGCAGTGAAGTCTTTGACCAAGGTAGTAGATACACAAAGAGGACATGAGTAATGAATCTGGTATATTTTCTATTAGTTGTACAGCTTGATGTATAATGCATTTTGCTTCTCATTGTATCATAAAAGTAGTATTTACATAGTGAGCTAAGTCCAAAGGAAGTCGTGTCATAGAAAAGTAATTGTAGTGCCTAATATCAGACCATTAATTACTATAAATGTTAGCAACTCTCTAGATGCTAACGGTATGTAACTATTTGTTCCTTTTGTCACTGAACTAATGCGGGTTGATGTTGTCACAGAAAATGGTCTTCACTTTTTAGACATGGAACTTGGGAGTACTGGGACCAGTTGTTCTACAAGGATTAGATCAAGGAAACAGAGATCTACCAGGGAAAAAATGGTCATACAAGGTCTATAAAGTTTAGAGCAAGTAAGTTTATGTACCTTTTCTCTTACTTGCACTGGAAATAAAGCAATCTTACATTTTCTAATGCATTGCTTTTCTAAGTATGGCACACTTTGTGTGCTCAATACCACATAGTAAACTCTATGTATATTTTTCTTATGCTATTTTTTGTTTCTTTGTTTAGTGTATTGTGTTTCACATGTAATTATATGAGTCCAGTTATTAGAACACTTGTGTCTTTTCTTTGGCAGCTTTTGGGACCAAGAGAGTAGAACAACAGAACTTGTGGTTGCAGCTATGAAGACAAACAAGATGTCCGAGGTCAAGTTGCATACATGTATGTTTTCAAGGTTGTTTGAAACTGTAGGTGTGGTACTTTCATATGGCATTGCTGGTAGAAGAGAAAGGGGAGCAAGGGTAGAAGCTCGAGAGCTTAAGAAAGATGATGAAGTGTGGCTGGTCGGGAGAGCAGTTTAGAGCACCAGATGATCTGGTATTTTCATGTTATGTGGATTTAACTCGTACAGTTATAGTTTGCTTGATTGATGTAATGAGATATGGACACTTGTACGTTTTAAAATGAAATTAATTATAATGATAATTTGATTGAAGTGTTTCTCTTACCATTACAATTAAAATTTTTAGACCAGATTTCTTAATATGGTGTCGTGCAACTGCACTTACTAAGACATACGAACCAAATAAAGCTGACGTCTAAACCAACATCAAACAACAGAATTCAAGCAAAGGTCTTTTGTTAACAGTCTTATACATCGACATATGACTGTGGTTTCTAATTGAATCACACAACAGAAAGACCCAAGAAAGTTCAAGCCTCTATATATTCAGACGACAGATTTATGTCATTTTAATTAGAAAGCCACAATAGAACATAAGAAATATATGTTGTCCACAATTGATTCAGACAACAGAAAAAATCCAAGATATTTCAAATCTCCATATATTCAGACAACAGATTTCTGTCGTCTTAGTGAAATACAAACGATAGAGTTTTATGAAAAGATGTTGTGCAAAAACCTTTATAACAATATATAACTGTCGTTTTGTTACATCTGCAACAACAGAAAGTCATAATTCCGCATATTTGGAAATAATCAGACAACAGATTATTGGCCCGCCTCATCACGGGTAATCTATGTCGTCTGAAGGCCTAAGAGATATCAGGCTACTAGACAACAGAAATTTTTCGAATCAGACAACAGTCCTCAGCTGTTGTCTGATGAGTTTATTGACATAGTGACATAATCCAGTTCATCATGATAGAACAAAGCATGTGGAGGTTGATTGTCATTTTATTAAAGAAAATCTTGACAGAAAGGTTATTCGCTTTCCATTTATAAACTTAGAGGAACAATTAGCTGATGTTCTTACTAAAGGAGTGTCCAGGAAGATATTTGACAGCTCGGTTGGCAAGTTGGTCATGGTAGACATCTATGCACCAACTTGAGGGGAGTGTAGAATCGCTGTAAATCTGTATGTAATTAAGATTTTATTTAATTAGGATATCCTGTAATTATGGAAAGATTGTTTCTTATTAGAGCTAGACTACTCCTTTGTACTTGTATATATACCCTCATTGTGGGATGAATAGAATCATCGAATTAACCCTGAATTGAAATATTCTTTTCTACCATCGTTGCCCCTCTCGATCTGCAAACCCTAATTTTGAGTCACCGAATGTCCCAGGCTGATGTTGTCGTTCTTTTCTTCTTTTTAATGGCAGATTGGTAACTTAGTATTTGAATCAACATGCATATGGTCTTCGAGCTTCTTCGCAATCTTCTGCTTCTACATAGATGCACCTCTTTTTTTTTTTTTTTTTTTAAGAATAAAGTGGAACCATATTTACATGAGATCGATTACAAGATATATATATATATATATATATATATATATAAGTACAGGAGAGTCAAAAATGACAATCCACAGCCTAATATGAAAGTTAGGAAACAAAAGCGCGTTCACTACTAATTAGCTGCGTTGCCTGTAACTTTCATGAAAATACATACTTATAACCAGAAAATGGAAGAAGTGAGGTCTTCACTTGTCCTCAACCTAAACTAAAGATGGCCTCGTTAAAACCTTGTTCGTATAAAACCCAATGAGAAAGTTTCCGAACCGAGGAGAGAGTACCACCTATTATAACATTTGTAACCTAAACCAACTCAGTAACATTCATGATTAAAGAACAAGGTGGACTACGATAGGCCCATTTCTTCTATCCAACCCAAAAACAAAGGTTTGGAGAGCTGTCCTGTACCAACTGCTTGTAGCCAGTAGCAGTTCGTACTCCTGCAAAATAGGGTGCCGCAAAATAGGAATTAATGAAATTGGAGTTGAACCCATCCAAACGAAAATCACCTGCAAAAACATGTAATCAGAGGTCACAGCTAATCAAAACGCAATGATATTTGAAATGTAAGAGAGGAAAAGATCAAAGCTAGGAAGTAGTATTTCTCATTCAAAGAATTCATCAGAGATTGTCATGATACTCCTCAGAGGTTGGGTTGTTGATCACACTTTTTGATTTGGATCTCTGAAATGTAGTTACTTTTATAGACGAGTGAGAAATCATTGATTGGGAAGAACTGGTGACAATGGTGTCCGGTGAAAGTGATGAGTTGGGGACTCAAGAGGGTGAAAATAGACACATGTTCCTCAATTTCAATCCTCTTCCCAAATCATTGATTCAAACGACGATTTTGGGTTGAGGGTTAAGGTGATTTGGAATTATTGGGTTGCAGATGATGGGGTTCATCATGATTCAATTATGGAGGTCACTCAGTCAGTCACTGAGGTGTGCCTTCGTTCCTTTGTCGTCTCCAATTACTGAAATCTGGAAAGAGGATGAGGTAAATTGAGGAGTGTTTGATCTGGAAAGAGGGAAGACGAAGATAAGAAAGAACAGAGAGAGAGAGAGAGAGAGAGAGAGAGAGAGCTGGTAGTTATTTATTTATTTATTATTTTTTATATATGCACTTCTTATATTACTAAATCACATATAACGTCAGCCACGAGTTAGTGTTGACACAAGTGAGTTGTCTAGTTTAGGGTTCTTATTGGCTGGACGATATGTGAGATGTCAAGGCTTCACTGCTCCTGCGTTTGTTGTCTTTGCCATATAGTTGTAGTGCAAGTTTGGAGTCGGGGTTTTTTTGGCCCATTGAGTCAGTCATTTTAGAGTTCCTGAGTCAGTCATTTTACAATTCCAGTGTGAAGTCTAGTGGCCATTTCTGTGTAAGAGATATTGCCTAAAACTTGATGTAAGCAGTTTATTATTAATGAAGTTCTTCTTGATCAAAAAAAAAAAAAACTTCAGCCATCCAAGAACTGGTAATATTTACATTGCTTTTTCACATGCGACTAATTGATTATTTCCTAAGTAATAACTAATCAATAATGTTTTCAATCGATGATAATCATTTTACATTCTACCAAACTAAAAAAAAAAAAAATCAATCGATGTGTATTCATGAATATTCTGACAATGGTCGGCGAGCTGTGACCTGTTGGCACGTTGTAATTTTAACATTGTAAAGGTTATAGGTTCAATTCTCACTGACATATATAAGGGTGGGGTGGGCTAAGGGTTAAAAAAAATTCTGACAATGTTGTATAACTTTGATGCTTTGCTTAACACAATGAGATCAATGTAAAATAAAAAAAATAAAACTTAAGGGGATAACCACAAATAGAAAATTGTTTAAAGGGTCCTTACTTTGCTAGGGTGTTTTACTTTTCTTGTCGCTCATTTTTGAACACCTTGTTGCCCTGGGTCTGTTGCCATTGTTTTGTCCAAACTGGATGTTAATCTCCTTGTCATTGTTGATGAACTCCCCTTGCGGCTTGCGACAACCTCACATTCTCACTTATATTTATGTTGGGCAACCCCAATTGACAATTACAATCGTCAGTCCTTCCCATGTCTTCAAGACAGACTTCTCTCCATATAGTGTTAGGTTTCATTAATTGGCTGGCCTGTTACTCTATTAGTCTTGATTTTCGATTGTTGATTATCCTCGTTTGGTTCGGTAGTGCAGTTGCCGGTATTGCGGACATGGGATCCGTTCCATATCTAAATATAGGTTTAAGATATTCTATGAGTTTATATATGAAAACTGAATCGGTCTGATTTTTGGACTCCAATCTCGACCACATTTTCGTGGATTTGTTGTCTATGGATTGAGAATATAGATTTGTTGTTCTAGCTTCTAAGTGATCATTTATATGGTTATAGGCCTATATCATTAGAGTACTTTTTATTTTCGCAAAAAATCACAAATAGTCACTGAGTTATGACTCATTCGACACTTAACTCACTGTATTTTCAACAATATCGTTTAACTCACTCAATTTTACATCCGTCTTTTACTTGATCATTGCCGTTAATTCTACCGTTAAAAGCTGTTAAAATTGAGGGTATATTTGTCAGAACACTTAAAAAACATTTTTAACTTAAAAATTTCTAATTTTATTAGATTTTTTTTCAATTTTTTTTAATTTCTAAAAAAAAAGAATTTTATTTTAATTTAAATATATAATTTGAATTTTTTTTTAAAGTTATAAATGCATTTTTTTAGTGTTTAGAATAAAATATTTTAATGGTTTTTAATGGTAAAATTAACAACAATGAGTTAAGTGAAAGACAGATGTAAAAGTGAGTGAGTCAAGTGATATTGTTAAAAAATACAATGAATTACGTGTCGAATGGGTCATTACTCAGTGACCATTTGTGATATTTTCCCTTTTATTTTTTTCAAGAGATTAAAATTCACCTTCCTTGTATTACAATTCATACTCTATGTTTTCTTTTTTAATGATTTAAAGTTTGTCATTATATGTAGCGACCCGAGAGGGGGGTCCCACAGCGCCGCGACCCCGAGCCAATGAGAAACCGACATGTCACTAACGACATCTCGATAACTCATCAACCCGAAATCACAAGGCCTTAGTTCAGGTTGTTGGTTTACAAAACACTTTCTTGGACAAAAGTCACAAAACATTCTAGCAACCGAACATCATATTTCGCAAGCAGAATTTTAAAGTGAGCTAAAAGATTGGCTTACGTTAGGAGCTTAATTTGGGAATAACGAATCAAAACAAGTATGAGAGACGCGCCCCAGGGTTACGGGTCTCTCGAAATCTTTGTAAACGAGTAGGAAATAAATAAATAAATAAATAAATCAGAGGGTAAATAAATAAGTGACTTCAAAATCCGATAACGGACCCGAAACCGTACTTTGGTAAAGACAAAGAGGAATGCGCCAAGCCGGGCCATGTGCCTCTCCTATACGCTTCCCGACCACATGCTCAAAACCTGCACACTGTTGTAGGGGTGAG
This sequence comes from Rosa lucieae, assembly GCA_024704745.1. NCBI lineage: Eukaryota > Viridiplantae > Streptophyta > Magnoliopsida > Rosales > Rosaceae > Rosa > Rosa lucieae. Next base: position 28,831,824 of record CM045493.1, on the reverse strand, counting down.
CTTTCGTCCTCGCATGCCCAGTAGGGGCCGACCCAACCATGCTAGGTTTGAAAATAATAATATACTTGAAAATATTTACTACATAATATTGTGCACTTTTATCAAAAATACTTTATAAAGAGGCAACCACAAACATTTATCTCTTTTATAAAACATGTGCAGTATGTTTCACACACTTGGAGTTCCGAGATACTTACATGCCGGCTAATATAAAACAAATCGGTGACCGACCTGGTTCGTCCTGAATTCGAGAACCGGCCAACTACTCTGTAGTACTTCTGACTACAAGTAGCGAAAGTGTCCATTTCCTGGCCCTGAGTCTCCTATGACTGGTTCACTGTCTATACTTATCTTTCCTCGACAAACATAGGAGCACGGCCCCCTCCGGAGGTTCACGGTTATCGACACCATGGGATCCCTAGGAATCTAAGCGTCTAGGTCCCATTCACTTTCAGGTCACAAGCATAAACATACATGGGTACAGTATCTCAACATGCAAGTCTAGCCTCGGTTTTCGTAATTTGCAATTATCAGTTCTGAAAACACATGTATCACGAGGCATCGACTAATGAACAGCCAAAAACGTTCTTGCAGGCAACATACTATCATAGTATAGCATTCTACATATACGGAAAAACCTCTAACAAGGAAGGGATAGCTCACCCTACCTGGAATCGGAGTGCTCGCCCAAACTCGGCTTCGTTTCCGACTTTCAATACTTCGTCCACTTCCAAAGGCACACGCACAAGCCCTTTATAATAAAATTAAACCAATAAGTAACCAATTCATAACTCATTTGCTCAATTTCTTTATGAGTCACCAATTTATTCTGAATCGATATTTAATGGTAACCATTCCCGAACAATTCACTTAACGTTGTGAGCTCATTCGGGATATGGTGATTACACTTGTTTCCATAATATAATTCGGGTTAACCGATTTGACCCTTTTCACTTAATCTTTAAACCTTGAGCAAAAAGATAAGTAACAATTACCATTCCCGAATGATTTCACTTCTTAGGTCATTCCGGGATAAGGTAACTAAAAAGACACTTAAATCACAATTGTTTCATTTATCAAAATTGAATATCCAAACTTATCCTAATCACACAAGGCCCACAATTGTTACTTCTAATTTCCACTTGACATTAGGCATTACTCAATTTCCTTGTTTTTCCTTATCACTAACTTCTTTAAAAGAATTCACCTTACAACGTGACAACCCCAAATCGATTACAGATTTACCATGTTAATATCCCCAAACCAAATCTCTCTTTATGTTGAGTTAACTCATACTTATCGGCAATCTAGCCAAGTTGCCAACCTAGTTGATCATTCAATGAAGCATTAACCATTCATACATACATCATTTCATTTGCACCAACTCATTCACATTTAACTGAGCACTATAAAGGTAAGCAACTATCCATTTCCACTCACTTCTTTCGATCTCGAGGGATACAATACAACCACAGTATATAGTAACTCATTTCATTCATCATGCCATTACCTTTCTTATAACCTCTCCAGCTCCTTCCTTTGGTAGCCTCGGGTAACCTTCCTTGACCTGGGATTTCATCTTCACCTCAAGACAACAGGCTCAACTAATCAATTTCAATATCCCATCAACACAGAAATTATAAGTTTTAAGGCTGGGACTTCTTACCCATATCTGCTCTACCGAGACCAAAATCTCCATAACATGCTACTCCTTGCAATCCTCTGTTCTTCGCCATTTCCTCAAAACTGAAATCGAATCCCGGACCAGAAGCTCCCCTTTCATTTCAATTCCCATCCTCCAAGTCCGAGATTCAAGAACATCGACCGAAAGAACTCAAAATTAACAACCCATCAACATCGTAACAACAATCAGAAATCACCAAAGCCGAAGATAACTCAACTCACCTTATTTCGATCTCGGAGTCAAATGTTTTCCGGAAACTCGACGAAGCTCGACACTGATAAAGTACAACTCGACCCCAAATGTCCAAGAATTAACTCCGGTAGGAGTCCTCGTGCTTAGATACAATCGAACCAGAAGCCAAGGCCGGACGTGTCGGAAATTGCAGAACTCGTCGGAGGAGACACCAAGCTTCCAGTCATCGATTCTCCGTCTACTATCGATGCATGGAAGATCATAGGCCAGAAGGAGGTAGGCGACACAAGACGGAGAGAATGGTGCCCTGTGCCGTCGTGGGGTGGCCGGAGATCGAAGAAAGTAGAGGAGTAGTGGTGTCGCGACTGGGGTGGTCGCGTGCGGGGGCCAGAGTTGATACATGGCGATGCTGGGCTCGGGTTTTGGTCGTGAATCGGTTGGTGGTGGCGGTGAGTGGAGAAAGTGATCGGAAGTAGCCCTTTCCGGCTAGACTTGGTGGCGTGAACTGTGGTGGTTGCATGCGGTAGCTAGAGGTGGTGCAGGCCGGCGATTCTTGCTGGGTTTAGGTCAGAACTTGGTCTTGGTTCGATTGGTGGTGGTGGTGACTAGAGGTGGTGGCCGGAGCTGGAGTCTCCGGTGATGGCAGAGGGACGAAGAAGAGATGGGTCGGGGAGAGAGAGAAGAGAGGTGGCCGAGAGACGAAGAGAGAGTTTTGAGATTTTGGGGTTTTTCTAACCCATTCAATCATAGTTCGTGTGAAAAGTCCAGCTTGCCCTTCGTACAAATAATGAATTTCTCCTAACGATTTGTTTTCGAGTTTGGGCTCGTAACTTGATTCGTTTTTCGTCGAAAACTTCTTACATTAATTCTTGACTTCGTCCTAGGCCCAAAACTCTATTTCGTAAAAGTTAAAAATCCAAAACTTCATCACAACTCAATTTATCGTCTTTGAAACGTCAACGAATGGTTGCCTCACTTAACCTTTGTAACCTTCTAGGCCCAAAACAAAAGGGCTCTGGCCCACACTTAAATTATAAGGCCCAAAGAGTGGCTTGACACCAAAACAATATCCGAAATCGATTTCTTCAAGTAAATCACCTTGTGAAAATCTTATTGGCAAAAATTACCTTCTAAAAATTAAACAAAATTTTTTCGGGGGCTCACATTATATATGAATTGCAATTAAAAATAGAAACACCAATGTAAATTACAAATTAGGATAAATTTTTTTTTTTGAGAATAAAATTGCGATAAATTTGTTTTCATATCAAAAAGGAGAAAATATTTAGAAAATTACATATAAGTAACAGACCAAATTTACAAAAACAGAAACCCCATCTTGTATTAGATTTATACAATTAAGGACACAAAGCCCAAGCCCAAAGAGAATGGAATAAACTTAACCTCTGAAATTTCATATGTAATTACGAATTAATACAATTTTTCATTAAAATTACTGCAATGCCATTATCAGAGCAAAACTTCTCTCATCTCTCATCTCTCATCAGAAAGGCTTCGAGGAAGAAGAACTGTTCAACGTCGCCTCGTCCAACTCCGGACACTGCCACAGCTCTGGTGCCGTGGTCGATCTCACGTCAGATTTCGGCGAGTCTAACTCGAAGCTCTGGAAAATGCAAAACCCGCCGAAGTTGCTATACGCTTTCGTTTGTACTCTGTCCATGGAGCACGATCATACGAAGCACAGCCACAGGCTTGACGGCGATGGTGTGAAGAACTGAACACGACAGGTTTCCAGGCAGGATGTGGTCAGAGCGAAGAATTCCGGTCAGATCTGGATTCGGGTCCGCGGGTCGTCGATCGGGGTTGAAGAAGCTTGAAGCTTCTGGTAAAATCTGGTGTGCTCAGTTCTAATCCAGCCACTATGTTCTTGACCTCAACGGTTGATATCAAGCTATGGAGATAATACACGGACTAGATCGAGCCATAATTTTTTTTTTTTCTGAAATAATTTCTTTAATACTAAAACGGCTAAAATTCATAAAAATTAGTTCGGGTATCCAAAAAATTCCCCAAAAATTTCCACAAACTCGTCTTGTCGCGTCCTTTATTATCAAACTCTTAAATCAAGATAAGGAAGAATGCAATAGCAGAACTAGACGAGTATGTGTGCAGTAGCAGGATTAGATGATGAAGAGTGCAGTAGCAGGATTAGACGATGACGAGTGCAGTAGCAGAACTAGACGAGTATGAGTGCAGTAGCGAGATTGAATGAGTGTAGTAGCAGAACACGAGTACAAGTGTAGTAGCAGAACTGAACGAGTATGAGTGCAGTAGCAGGATTGGACGAGTGTAGTAGCAGAATTAGACGATGACGAGTGCAGTAGCAGAACACAAGCACAAGTGTAGTTGCATAACTGAACGAGTATGAGTGCAGTAGTAGGATTGGACGAATGCAGTGGCAGGATTAGGCGATGATGAGTGCAGTAGCAGAACTGGACGAGTAGGAGTGTCGTAGCAGGATTAGACAGTAGCAGAAAACGAGTAACAGAACTGGATGAGTATAAGTACAGTAGCAGGATTGGACGAGTGTAGTAGCAGGATTAGATGATGAGATGAGAGTAGTAGGAGAGTGAGGTTTTGTGAAGTAACATAAAGGGATTATTCTCAAAGAGAAAAAAAAAAGTAACATAAACGGATTATTCTTAAAAAAAAAAACATAAAAGGATTATTTTAAAGAGAAGTTTAAAATACACACCCCTAATTATTTAATACACACTCCATACTTAATACACCACCCATTTAATTTCTCATTATAATATTTTACTAAATACACAACCCAAAGTACCTAAAATATCCTTAATCTAAAAAATCATGAAATATCCAACTTTTTTACTATATTAGGATTACTATTTAATACGATTAGTATATTCTATTATATTGAAGTTTTGTAAGTGATAATATTGATTACTTGTGTTTGTTATTGAGAAATCCTTAAAGATTTATTATTGTTACCTTTAAATAGATGCATATAAATAGGTTTTGTGTTATTTGAGCTCACATCCACCAAACACCATGTTAATCAAGTATAAAATTATGAGTTGTGTTAAAGGAAAAATATATTGTGTGCCTTCGTCAAAGCAACTGACGGAGAGGGAATCAAGGAATCATTGATTACCATCAATCAGCGCAATTACAGATCAATCAGCATTTAGTATCATCAATGTAATCGATATTTCCGTTGTAATTCTATCCCTATATAAAGGGACTACGAAATGAAATGAGTAGATCAATTTCAATCTCAATTTTACTTTAACACATTATCAGCACGCTCATAGCCAATAGCCAAAGAAAAAAACTTTAATTTTCTAGTTTCTTTCTTCTTCCCATCGAGAAAAAATCAAAACCCTAGAAGAAAAGCAAACTTTTTCTTCTTTTCTGCCACCCAAAAAAAAAAAATCTAGATCGGCCTCCTCCTCTCCGGCCCTCCTTGCCTGCAATACCCCAGCCTACGCGAGCCTCACCTGCGGAGCCCAGCCCCGATTGCTGCCCAGCCCTGCCCTGCAGTCGTGGCCACCAAACCTCACCGGCCTCACCTCACTGGTCAGACCGGCCTCACCTCACCAACCCCGCCTTCGCCTCCGCTTGCACGTCCAGCGTTTGCAGTCACCACCTTACCTCACCAACCCACTCAACGGAGCTGCTCTCTCGCCCAGCCCAGATTTGCGTGCGTCCTCTGCCCAGATTTGCAGCACCACAAACCAGCAGCGCAGCCTCGCCTAGCCTCGAGCGGCCTCCCACCTGCCCACCTCCCCTAGTTGCCTCAGCCCACCATCTGTAAACCTAGAAGGAAGAAGCAGACGCGGACAAGAAAAAAAAAGAAGGAAAAACCGGTGTGACCCAGCCCAAAGAAAAGGACCCGGCCCAAAAAAAAAAAAAGCAGGCCTGCGGCCCAGAAAAGAAAAGAAAAAAAAAAACAGGCGTTGGGGCCTAAGAAAAAAAAGCAAAGAGAAAAGAAAAATGCCCTACGGCCCAGAAAAGAAAAAAAGCAGGCTAAGAAAAAAAAAAGCCTTGTGGCCCACTGATGCAAAGAGGGAGGAAGCGGCCCAATTTTTTCTCAAGCACAAAAAACATCGCTACGCACGCCTGCATCAACAAGCGCGCGTGCTAGGATTGTTTTATTTTCTCGAAACCAAGTATGTTCTCTTTGTAAAAGTAAATGGAGATTGGAATTGGTCTACTCATTTCATTTCATAACCCCTTTATATAGGGAGAGAATTACAATGGAAAAAACAATTACAATGATGACATTAACTACTGATTGGTTCGTAATCCATGCTGATTGTTGTTAATCGGTAATTGCTTGATTCCCTCTCTGTCAATCACTTTGACGAAGGCACACAATATGTTTTTCCTTTAATACTGCCCCTTGTGCCAAGTCAAAGACGAAATGGTGCATGAGTTGTTGCCTCACTAAAAACCTTGCCAAGTAACAATAAAAACCCTGTGGGACAAAAATAAAACTTGGTCGAAGGAAAAGAGCACAACGCACCTTCTACATTTGAGAATGACATGTGTGTGTTAGACTCCCCCTGACGTCGACACCTCCCCCTGATACTTACATTAATCTAGGGAGCTTGGAAAGTCTTCGCATTCCTATGCTTTTCACATGTTTCTCAAATGTGTCCTTAGGCAGTGATTTGGTGAACAAATCTGCCACATTCTCCTCAGACCTTACTTGATTCATTTGAATCTTGAGGAGAGTCTGTTGTTGCTGATTGTAGGACATCTTTGGCGATATGTGTTTTGTGTTATCACCCTTAATATAACCTAGCTTCATCTGTTCGATGCAAGCTGTATTGTGTTCGTAAATGCAAGTAGGCTCTTCAGTGGTAGAACTCAAACCACTAGTCCCTCGAATATGTGCAATGATAGTTCTTAACCATACACACTCAAAAACCGCCTCATGTAGAACAATGATCTCTGAGTGGTTCGAGGAGGTAGCCACAAAGGTTTGCTTGGTTGATCTCCAAGATATCGTCGTGTTCCCATTGGTAAATACATAACCAGTTTGGGAATGATATGTGGGTCAGATACGTATCCAGCATCAGCAAAACCGACCAAAACGTCATTTGGCGTTTTAGTGTAGTGAGTGGCGTTTTCGCCATCAACATTTCCTTTAGGGATTGCAGTTCCATCTGCGGTCCCTCTTGTCTCTCTGTAGGGAAAGAACAGTCCCAAGTCAATGGTTCATTTTAGGTATCGAAAATGTTCTTGATACCATTCCGGTGACGCTGCGTTGGCGCTGAGCTAAATCTAGCTAACAAGTTCACTGAGAATGCAATGTCTGGTCGAGTAAATTGGGCTAAGTACAATAATGCGCCTATTGCACTTAGATAGGGAATTTCAGCTCCCAACACTTGTTCGTCATCTTCCTTTGGACGAAATGGATCTTTCCTTTCATCCAAACTTCGACCGATCATGGGAGTGCTAGCAGGATGTGCTTTGTCCATGTTATATCGCCTGACTTTTGGACATATGCAGACTGGTGGATTAATATTCCACAAACTCGGTGTTCTAGTTCAAGACCTAGATAGAATCGAGTTTTCCCAAGATCCTTCATCTTAAATTCAGATTTCAAGTAGCTCGCGGTTTCTCTTATTTCATCAAGAGTACCAGTTATGACATATACTACTACAATTTGCAAATCCGGAACTTGTTTTCTTTATGAATACGCAGGGGCATAATTCATCGTTCTTATATCCCTTCCCAATCAAGTAGTCACTTAGACGGGTATACCACATCCGTCTGGATTGTTTCAATCCGTAAAGTGAGCGTTTCAACTTAATTGCAAACGCACTCTGTGGTTTAGAGTCACTTGACTTGGGTAATGTAAGGCCATTAGGCACTTTTCATATATATCTCTGAATCTAGATCCCCATAGAGATATGCAGTAACCACATCCATGAGCTGCATTTCCAGTCCTTCGAACGTCCATTACGGGAGAGTATGTCTCCTCGTAGTCAATTCCAGGGCGTTGTGAGAAACCTTGCGCCACAAGGCGAGCCTTGTACCTCAGGACTTCATTCTTCTCATTACGCTTTCTGACAAAGACTCATTTATGTCCTACAGGCTTTACACTTGGTGGGGTTAGCACTACCTGACCAAATACCTGTCTCTTTGTCAGAGAATCTAATTCTACCTGGATTGATTCTTTCCATTTAGGCCAATCTGCTCTTTGTTGACATTTTTCAACAGAGCGTGGTTCGATATCATCGTGCTCTATGATTCCTTGAGCAACAGTATATATCATCAATGTGTATGGAAGATCTTTCTATCAACTCATACGTACTCTCGTAATCCTTTGAGATTTCTTTGTTCTCTGGAATCATTTCAAACATCGGAGCGTCCTCCAGTATTGATTCATGGACATAACTATAATCAGAGATAATCTCATGAGAGGGATTCTATACATTGATGATTGGTTTGTGCCTTACTCACCCTCTTCTTCCTTGGGTGAGTGTCAATCGAACCAAGTGACCTCCCCCTCTTTTGGGGAGCCACGGCCTCAACCACACCTCCACTAAGTGCGGTTGCAGTGCCTCTATCTGCGGCACCGTGCCCCTTGTTGGGGACTTCTAACCTTGCAGGCACATTTGCAGCTGGTATATGTGATCTCGTCACTTTTACGATATCATAAACGCATCAGGCATCGAATCTGCTACGTTCTGAAGATCGATTATTCTTTTCACTTCACTTTCACTTTGTGAAGTGCGGGGATCAAAATGAGACAGAGTGGGGACAAACCACGACAATTCCTGACGTTCCCTTGGAAAATCCTTTTTCCTATCTCCCCCTAACGACGGAAAGACTGTCTTATCAAAGTGACAATCCGCAAATCTAGCGGTAGAGAGATCGCCTGTCAAGGTTTCCAAATAGCGTATAATTGTTGGGGATTCGTATCCAACATAAATACTTAATCGTCTCTGAGAACCCATTTTGGTGCGCAGTGGGGGCGCAATAGGCACATATACTGCGCAACCAAATATGCTTAAGTGTGAACTGTCAGGCTCATATCCAGTTACCAACTGGTATGCAGATAATGGTTGGCTAGTTGTGGGTCTGAAACGAATAAGTAAAGCTGCGTGCACTATTGCATAACCCCATGCAGATATAGGCAGGTTGTTGCGCATAACCAATGCCCTAGCCACCATCTGTAGCCTTTTGATGGTGGCTTCTGTGAGACCATTTTGTGTATACACATGGGGTACAGGATGCTCTACATCGATCCAAATAGATATGCAATAATCATCAAATGCTTTTGATGTAAACTCTCTAGCATTATCAAGCCGTATAGACTTGATAGGGTGATCAGGGTGGTGAGCCCTTAAATGTATAATCTGTGCTAGGAGTATCAGCATTTCTTGTGAACAATAAAACGACATGTGACCAGATTGTCGAAGTATCCACTAGAACCATAAAGTACTTGAATGGTCCGCATTCTGGATGGATAGGTCCACAGACATCTCTTTGTATCTTTTGTAAGAATGGAATGTTTTGTTTTGTATCTTTAGCATAGGAAGGTCTCGATCCTGTTTTTGCTAAAGAGCAGGCTTTGCAAAACTAGTGATGTGCCTTGGAAATAGTCAATGAGGCATAATGGGAGGGAGGTAGTGCATCTGGTACTTCAGAAGGCAATGACTGCATTTGGGCAATACTAGAACCGACACCTTGCAGTGTGGCAGATTTTTCTCCCATTTTTCACTCGAAAGAAGGGAAGTCCGTGTGAGTTCTTGAAAAATACGGATCATCATGTCACGACCTCGGTGCCATAGGCGGTCATGCAAAAGCTTGTATGAGTCAGTGTCCCACATTTCATTGTTGGTGACAATATAGGATTCAATGATCCGAATCGTAGTGAGGTACAGTCCACTAGATTGACTCATAACATAAGTTTCTCTAAGATGTGTTTCCTTCCACAGTCATTAGATGTAATATCAAGGTATTCTGTTCCATCTCACGGTGTGTTTTTACTGGATAATCGTTGGCACAAATAGCTCTGAAACATTAACAAGGTTCGATTAGCTCTTGGTGCATATAGAGCGTCTGTGACTTGAAATGTTGCGCCATTAGGCAACAAAAATTTGGCAGTTCCTCGCCATTTTATTAGTTTTGATAATTCAATCATCGTAGTCACAGAGGAATTATAGGCTATTGGTTCAATGAATAATTGCCTATTTCTTAATATTGTGTGGGAGTCCCACTATCATCTAAGCACTCAAGTTCTCCTCCATTCATTCTTACAAATAAATGGGAGGTATTTAGAAAATATAACTCATATTCTTTAGAGTATTTCTATTTGCGTAGAATGGTATTCGTTTCATTCTAATAATTTTTCTCTAGATGTATTGCTTTACATCTTTATAGTGCTATGTCGAACCATGTAAATATGTGTAGTAAATAAATTTGAATAAATTCAGTGCTTCAGAATAAAATTCAAAATTTATTAATAAGCCAACGATAATCAAATCAAGGTCTTGTTCAGAAATCTTATTCATCAATCCATGATTGAAAATAGACTTTGAGACCAAACAATAGTCTAATTAAAAATGAGGCATTATGCCTTCACAACTGTCTTTGGAAAATAAAATAAATAAAGCAGATCAGTCAAGATTGAGAGCATCCATTGACTTAGCAAGTTCCTCTTTGCCATTGGAGTCTGCAACTGTAAGGTTGACGTCTAGGTCATGACCTCCTTCTTCCATATAGTGAGCCATTTGTTCTTTAGACTCTCTATACCTCTTGTAAATGGCTGCCACTCTATTGTTTGCTTGGCAGTTCTTGTACCAATGCCCAATGAATCCACACCTATAGCATGGTTCATTGTCAACTCTTTCCTTTGGCATCTTGTTTCCATGATCCCCATGTCCCTTTCCACGTGGTGCATTGTTGCCACGTGGGTAGGGATCAGCAGTCTAAAACCCCTTGCATTGGAGTTATTTCTACCTTTCATTTTTTCATAATTAGCCTCGGGAATTTTCTTTGTCCCAGTGGGCCTGGCATTGTTATTCAAGAGAATCTTATTTTGTCTCTCAGCCACTTGCAGTAGGCTTATCAACTTATTAAAGGTTGTGATTCTTTTGTTGTCATAATCCAACTGATACTGGTTCGCTAGTATAAAAGCTGAATTAGGAAAAGTGGTAAGAGTCTTGTAGATCATATCATCTTCTGTGATTTCCCTTTCACAGAAATTGAGACGTGCCTTTAAGCGCAACATGTCGTTGTTGAAGTCATTGACCTTTCTATAGTCAAGCAACGGATTCCATTCCACTGAATAGCCAGTCCTGGGAGCAAAGTATCGTGAATGTTCCCAAAACGTCCTTTAAGGGCATCCCACAGTGCTTTGGGTGTCTTCAACTGAAGGTACTCCCAGCGTAGGCTAGGATCAATATGTCGCCTCAGAAAAATTAAGGCATCTGCTTTCACCTTATTAGATAGTTCATCATCTTTGGGATCAGTAATGGTGGCAGTGTAGTCTTTTGCCACAAAGGCAGTTTCCATATCGGAAACCCAACGATGGTACGCAAGTCCTTCTGAGTCCAAGATGTCAAACTAGGGTCGAGTTGGATCAGCCATCTACATAAACAAGAGAGAAGATATAAATTACGCAGTCATAAAGACATCCACGTAAATTATTTTCCAAAAATATGAATTAGATTTCAAGACCAAGATTCGTAATGGTCACATTTTTTTTTTCGACTACGTGAAAATGCATTATCACGGTGAGTATGTATAATGCTCATGAATTTTCATTATCATGGCAAAGCGGATTGTATATGTTGCATTCTAAAATTAATAATAGCACATTTAATAATAAATAATAAAAACATAGCATATAATAAATTACATGGCATGCTCAAATGTCACAAATATATACCAAAATATATGCCACATATAATAATAGCGATAATATATCATGCGTAAAATAAAATATAAATAATAGCATAATATAAAAGCATGCTTAGGAATAATTATATAAGAGTAAACAAAATTCACAAAACATGCTCACAATTGCATAATAAAAAACATAAGCAATAAAATATAAACATGCTTCAACATAATTATAAATCATGCTTAAATATAATGATATAAAACATAAATAATAAGGCATGCTTAAAACAATCAAAATTATCTAATTAAACATGCTTAATAACAAAATAAAATAAAGGCATAAACAATATGGTATAGAGAATGCTTGGTGAAAATCATAAAATAAAATAAAGAAAACATACTTGATTTCGAGAAAATAAAACAATCCTAGCGCACGCGCGTGTTGATGCAGGCGTGCGTAGCGATGTTTTTTTTTTTTCGGGTTATACTGGGCCTGCTGATCTGTTGAGTTGCAGGGCCTGTTTTTTTTTTTTTTTTTTCTGGGCTGTAGGCCTGTTTTTTTTCTTGTCTGGGCCGCAAGGCCTGTTTCTGTTTTTTTTTTTTTGTCTTAGGCTGCAAGGCCTGTTTCCTTTTTTTTTTTTTTTGTGGGCCGGTTCTTTGGGCCAGGTCCTTTTTTTCTTTTTTTTTTTTTTCGCCAAGTCACCTTCTTTGTTTTTTTTTCTCTTCCTTTTTTTCTCTGTTTTTTTTCGCGTCTTCTTCCTTTGCGTCTCCTTCTGGTTTGCAGGTGACTATGTGACTGGGATCTGCTGTAGGCGGGTTGCTGCTACAGGCGGGTTTGGCCGGTGCTGCGATGCAGGGTGGAGGCTGAAGGCTGCAGCGCGAGCTGCTGGGTTGGGCTAGTAGCGAGACGCACGGCAGAGGGGAGGCAGCGCCGGCGATCAAGACGAGGTCTGGGGCCTGGTGATGGAGGCCGGCTGACTGAGGATGCGCTGGCCAAGAGGTCTGGGGCACCGGGACTTGGCCGGATTTGTTGCGACGAGGTCGGATTCGACCGGGACTTGTGCTGCTGCAAGGTGGTGATGCAGGCTGCTACTGCTGCAGGTGTGTCCTGTGGGCTGGAGGCCGGTGAAGGGTGATTTAGGCCGGTCTATGTGATGTGCAGGCGGAGGCCAGGGAGTAGGTGAGATTCTGGTGGCAGCGACTGCAGCGATCGGAGGAGGCCGATCTGAATTTTTTTTTTTTTTTTTTTGATTGGGTGGCAGAAAAAGAAGAAAAAGATTTTTTTTTCTTCTAGGGTTTTTGTTTTCGACGGGAGAAAGAAACAAATTTGAAATTTAAATTTTTTTTTCTTGGCCATTTGCTCTGAGCGTGTTGATAACGTGTAAAAGTAAATGGAGATTGGAATTGGTCTACTCATTTCATTTCATAACCCCTTTATATAGGGAGAGAATTACAATGGAAAAAACAATTACAATGATGACATTAACTACTGATTGGTTCGTAATCCATGCTGATTGATGTTAATCGGTAATTGCTTGATTCCCTCTCTGTCAATCACTTTGACGAAGGCACACAATATGTTTTTCCTTTAACACTCTTTTATTTATTGGTATATTTCATTATTTATAATTTAAACTTTTGAGCATGTTTAGTTAGATAATTTTGATCATTTTAAGTATGCCTTGTTATTTATGTTTTACAAGATTATGTTTAAGCATGTTTTAATTATGCTATGGTTTATACTTTATTTTGAACATGCCATTTATATATTTTTTAGTTATATATTAATTATGCAATTTTGAAGCAAGTTTTGTGAATTTTATTTACGCTTATATAATTATTCCTAAGCATGTCTTTATATTATTGTAATGACCTTGATTTTCAATTTAATTTCTTATATTTTGTGTGGAATTAAAAAAGTTCATTTGCACGAATTTTAGTCTCAAAGACTTGCTCTTTTGGGATTATTTGAAAAATCGAAATATAAAGAAATAACAAAAGCTCGAAACGTACGATTTTAGAAATTGACCTTTTATACGTACGGAATTTGGGAATGCTTCCTTCATGAAAGTTGTAGAGCGCGTTGATACGAGTTCGCGCATATGTGGAACGCAAAAATCGGAGCTCGTACGAATTAGTTATCTCTTTTAGAAGAGATTTCCAACTCTAGTATATAGGGAAAAAACCCTAGCATTTTTGGAAACTTTCCATTTTTCACCCGGCCTCCCTTTTTGGAAACTACTGTTCATTCTCTCTCTCTCTCTCTCTCTTGGCCGAACCCAGAAAAACAGAGCAAAAGGCTCTCCGATCTATCTCTCCCTCCTCAAGCCACCCCACAACGTCAGACCACTTCCTACAGCTCCACCCCGACCTTGCGCAGCTGCCGGAGGCAGCCTTGGGCCTCGGCAGGGTGGGAAACGGAGGCGGCAGCACGGTTTCGGGCCCCGATTTTGTTCCAAGCTCGATATCTCGAGCTACCGGTCACCAATCCTTGCCAAACTTCATCCTCAAGCTCGCCTCGACCTCCTGAAGCTCCCAGAAGTGTCCTTGCACAACGGCGCTGCGTGTGGTGGCGGCTGGAAGCCAGTCCCGATTTGGATCGAACCGAACTTTTGATACTGATATCTCGAGCTATAGAGCTTAGTTTCGGGTGATTCTTGGACTGGGAGCTCGCCTTGAGTTTCTGAACAAATCTCCAGAAGGAATCGAAGAGAGTTGTTAAAGTTCTTACGTGGATCGGAGCACCTGCCGGATTCTGGAAATTTTCCGGCCACCGTAGCTTCTAAGGTAGATTTCGATCCCTTCCTGATGTTTTTTTGATGTCATGCCTTTAGAGTTTTTTGATAAGCATGATGAGATGAAGGGGAGCAGCCCGGCCCCGACACCATTGGTGGTCGTCGGCGGCGGCTCTGCCACTAACTCCGGCAGCCCTTTCCGGCCACCTCCGGGGGTCAAAAATATAGTTTATGTACATTTTTAGATTCTACATCTCAATACGATCATTTCGATGTATTATACGCATTTTTTGGATATCGTATGATTTAGTTATGAATTTTACGATTTCGATCGATTTCGATAGTTCGGTTTGTGATCCGTGAGGATGGGGCCATCCGATTGACTTGTAGTTTTGATATATTGATCGTAGGACTGTCCCGATGACATTGTGTGGTCACGGGTGAAGATCCGACCGCTGGATCTTTGTTTAAGTGTGTTTTATGATTCGTTTGCTAAGTTGCAATCATATGTGATTAGGTGATTGACGGATCGATTGAGGACGATTTTAGGATCGTTGTTTTTAGGTTATTGAGAAGACGCAGCTGGATTGGAGGTGAGTAAATCTCACGTGGTTCATTTACGAACCGAGTTATTTAATCGTCAGAATTGATTGATAATTGTAAATCGTTTTCAAAATAAAGTTTTGTTTGAAATAATATGAACTTGATCGACTACGGTTCATATGGCTACGGCTCACAGGTAAAGAAAATGAATTTAAGTATAAAATGAATTTCTTGGTTTTAATGCGTATGAACTATAGTTGGTATTAGTGGTCATTCCTGCGTAAATGACTACGTATTTATATATTTACGTGGAATATATATCTGGATGGTGTGGCATTGTGATATGTGAAATTTTGATGACTTATATTGTTGAAAGAGTGATTTGGAGTTATGATGTGACATTTGTGAGTCGTGTGGGATTTATGTCTGAAGTTTGAAGGTTGCAGTGGTAACCTGGATTCGTTTTGGGAATATTCATGAAACTTTACTCCCAGAACTTACCATTCAGTAGAATGAAATCCGCATACTTGACTACAAAAGGGTAAATGACTTCAACAAAGACATGTTGAGCCTCAAGGCATGTCCCAATTTCTGTGGAAGGAAACTCACAGAAAATATATGATCCAAATGACTCTTTCCATTTTTTCTGCTTTAGTACTTATACTAGCGAACTAGTATAGGTTGGAGTATAACAACAAAAGAATCACTACCTCCAATAAGCTAATCAACATACTGCAAGTGGCTGAGAGGCATAATGAGGTTCTCTTGAACAACAATGTTAGGCCCACTGGGACAAAGAAAATTCCCGAGGCTAATTATGGAAAAATGAAAGGTGGAAAGAACTCTAATGTAAAGGGGTTTAGATGTGCTGATCCCTACCCACGTGGCAACAACGCACCATGTGGCAAGGGACATGGGGGGGTCGTGGTATGGGCCATGGAGGCCCTCCCAATGTATGGAGCAGAGATGGTGGTGCTGGCCCTAGTGGTCATGGAAACAAGGTGCAAAGGGAACCTAAGAACCCTTCAGTCAAACAGGAAAGAGTAAGCAATAAACCATGCTATAGGTGTGGAGTCATTGGTCATTTGTACAAGAACTGCCAATCAAGAAACATAGTTGCAGCCACTTACAAGAGGTATAGGGAGTCTAAAGAACAAGAGGGTCACTATATCGAAGAAGGAGGCCATGACCCAGATGTCAACCTCACAATTGCAGACTTCGATGGCAACAAGGAACTTGGTCAGTCAATGGATGGACTAGATTTTGACCGATCTGCTTTATCTATTTATTTTTCAAAGACAGATGTGAAGGCATAATGCCTCATTTTTAGTTAGACTATTGCTTGGTTTTAAAGTTTATTTCAATAATGGTTTGATGAATTAGATTTATGAATATGACCTTGATTTGATTATCGTTGGCTTATTAATAAATTTCGAATTTAATTCTGAAGCACTGAATTTATTCAAATTTATTTATTACCCATATTTACATGGTTCGAAATAGCACTATAAAGATGTAAAGCAATACATCTAGAGAAAAAAGTATTTGAATGAAAAGATTATCATTCTACCAAAATATAAATACTCTAAAGAATATGAGATATGCTCTGTATGCACCAAGAGCTAATCGAACCTTGTTAAGATTCAAAGATATTCGTGCCAACGATTATCATGTAGAAACACACTGTGAGAATGGAACTGAATACCTTTATATTACCTCTAATGAATGTGGAAGGAAACGCAATTTAGAGAAACTTATGAGTCAATCTAGTGGACTGTACCTCACTACGATTCAGATCATTGAATCCTATACTGTCACCAACAATGAAATGTGGGACACTGACTCATACAGGCATTGGCATGACCGCCTATGGCACCGAGGTCGTGACATGATGATCAGTATTTTAAAGAACTCATATGGACATCCCTTCTTTCGAGTGAAAAATAAAGTGGGAGAAAAATCTGTCACACTGCAAGGTGTCGGTCCTAGTACTGCTCAAATGCAGTCATTGCTTTCTGAAGTACCAGAAGCACTACCTTCCATTATGCCTCATTGACTATTTCAAAGGCACATCACTCGTTTTGCAAAGCCTGCTTTTTAGCAAAAACAGGATCGAGACCTTCCTATGCTAAAGACACAAAACAAAACATTCCATTCTTACAAAGGATACAAAGAGATGTCTGTGGACCTATCCATCCAGAATGCGGACCATTCAAGTACTTTATGGTTCTGGTGGATGCTTCACAATCTGGTCACATGTCATTTTATTGTCCACAAGAAATGCTGCAAAACTCCTAGCACAGATTATACGTTTAAGGGCTCACCACCCTGATCACCCTATCAAGTCTATAAGGCTTGATAACGCTGGAGAGTTTACATCAAAAGCATTTGATGAATGTTGCATGTCTATTGGGATCGAGGTAGAGCATCCTGTACCCCATGTGCATACACAAAATGGTCTCGCAGAAACCACCATTCACAGGCTACAAATGGTGGCTAGGCCATTGGTTATGGGCACCAACCTGCCTAGATCTGCATGGGGTTATGCAATATTGCACGCAGCTTTACTTATTCGTTTCAGACCCACTACTAGCCAACCATTTTCTGCGTACCATTTGGTAACTGGATATGAGCCTTACATTTCACACTTACGCATATTTGGTTGCGCAGTATATGTGCCTATTGCGCCCCCACAGTGTTAGCATTAAAGCCACCCTCAAGTGCAAGAGGTACAAGTTATAGAATAGGGGATTAAGTAAGGATGTCGAACCCACGAGGATTGGTAAATCCTTTCCTAGCTAAGGAAAACCTAAGGAAAAACTAGAAGAATATGCAAATGTACAATCACAAACAAAGGCTCACAAGTGAACCAAAGTTCATGGTGAGTATGTGCAAGATGGTGTGTAGAGATTTGATTTTGATTTTGAGATTGGTTTCTATTCAAATTGAAACAATGAAAGCAAGTAATATAAACTAACCTAAACAAAACAAGTTGTTATCAAATGGATGGGAGTTAGGGCATCGGGTTTCACCTTTTGCCTCCCTTGCAAGCATTAAAGCAATTGAATATGAATGATGCAAAGCTAATTGTCCAACTACCCTCTTAGCATCTGGATAGGACTACTAAGGCTTAAACCCCTTTCATTTTATTAACTCTAACTGGATAAGTCTAGAGCTAACTACCTAGAGACAAAGTCAATTACCGGATAGGTCTCAATCATTTGCCCCTAAATGCATAAAGCTTAGGAGTTTAGGTAACCAAGCAAGCAAACCAATCCTATCTCTAGGTGATTTTAGCTCACTACCCTCACATGCACACATGGTGTGCTTTCATGCTCCCTTTTTGCCTAGAGGTAATCAATCTCTAGGAAAAACTTCATGTCATGGCAAACACATAACTCAAATTGATTAGGTCTAAGTAATGCATTCAACTATTGACTTAGCATGTGAGAATGACAACATGAATTTGCATCAATTTATAAACAAAAGCATCAATCCAAGCAAGTTTGGCTAGGGCTTTCAACCCTAGCCCCAACTAGTTCACTACTCACACATAGCTAGATACACAAGCTTCAACATTCTATTAAACATCAAATACATAAAGAGATAGAGAGTAAAGGGTGACTATTGATGATGCCGGAAGAGGTGGTGGAGATGGGTCTCCAAGAACATGATATGGTGGTAGTCACCTCCTTCTCCTTGCTCCAAGCTCTTGATATTGGTAAGAATAGTGAAATTTGGGATATCTAAGATGAGTTGTGGTGTTGAATGGTGGAGGAAATGAAGGTTGTAGTGGTGGAAATGGTGGTTTTAGAAGTGGAGATGGTGGTTTTAGTGGTGGAAATGGTGGTGTCTTCTCTAGAGAGAAAAATGGATCTTGGATAGGATGAAGATGATTGAATGGAGTCAAAAATTCTGAATAATTGGTCTTTGGCCTCTTTTTGATCAGCTAGGTGTGTCATCTTTGGTCCCCAAGTGTGCAAGAGATGCTCTTACACCATTGTCCCCCAAATGGTCCCAAATTGGCAAGGTGATAAAAGGACAAGGTGTATGGAGATATTTGAATTTCAAGTGATGGGAGATTCTCACCACCATGGTCCTCCTTTGCTGGTGAAAAGACCCTCCATGAGTGGCGGCTCGCAGGAAAAGTTTACCGGAAAAGTCGCCGGAAAAATCGTCGGAAAAGTCGATTTGCAATTTTCTTCCAATCTTCGTGTCTTCTTCCCCTAGCTTCAAATCTCCAAATTTCAAGCCTCAAATAGTCATTTTATTCTCAATGCAAGGTTTCCTACAAAGAAAAGGAAATGGATAAAAAAAAAGGTAAAATAGCATGGAAGACAAATCAATTTTCATAATTATGGGGCACAATTGCGTAAGTAATTTGTGACTCAACACACAGCGCATCAAAATGGGTCCTCAGAGACGATAAAGTATTTATGTTGGATACGAATCCCAAACAATTATCCGCTATTTGGAACCGTTGACAGGCGATCTCTTTACCGCTAGATTTGCGGAATGTCACTTTAATGAGACAATCTTCCAGTCGTTAGGGAGAGATAGGAAAAAGGATTTTCCAAGGGAATGTTAGGAATTGTCATGGTTTGTCCCCACTCTGTCTCATTTTGATCCCCGCACTTCACAATGTGAAAGTGAAGTGAAAAGAATAATCGATCTTCAGAACGTAGCAGATTCGATGCCTGATGCGTTTATTGATATCGTAAAAGTGACGAGATCACATATACCAGCTGCAAATGTGCCTGCAAGGTTAGAAGTCCCCAACAAGGGGCACGGTGCGGCAAATAGAGGCACTGCAACTACACTTAGTGGAGGTGTGGTTGAGGCCGTGGCTCCCCAAAGGAAGAGGGGGAGGCCACTTAGTTAGATTAACACTCACCCAAGGAAGAAGAGGGCGAGTAAGGCACAAACCAATCCATTAATCATCAATGTAGAGAATCCCACTCATGAGATTGTCTCTAATTATAGTTATGTCCATGAATCAATACTGGAGGACGTAGTGCTAACCCCACCAAGTGTAAAGCCTGTAGGACATAAATGGGTCTTTGTCAGAAAGCGTAATGAGAAGAATGAAGTCCTGAGGTACAAGGCTCGCCTTGTGACGCAAGGTTTCTCACAACATCCTGGAATTGACTACGAGGAGACATACTCTACCGTAATGGACGTTATAACGTTCCGCTACTTAGTTAGCTTAGTAGTTTCCAAAGGATTGGAAATGCAGCTCATGGATGTGATTACTACATATCTCTATGGGGATCGAGATTCATATATATATATATATATATGAAAGTTCCTGATCGATGGCCTTACATTACCCAAGTCAAGTGACTCTAAACCACAGAGTGCGTTTGCAATTAGGTTGAAACGCTCACTTTACATATTGAAACAATCCGGACGGATGTGGTATACCCGTCTAAGTGACTACTTGATTGGGAAGGGATATAAGAACGATGAATTATGCCCCTGTGTATTCATAAAGAAAACAAGTTCCTGATTTGCAATTGTAGCAGTATATGTCGATGATATGAACATAATAGGTACTCTTGATGAAATAAGAGAAACTGCGAGTTACTTGAAATCCGAATTTGAGATGAAGGATCTTGGGAAAACTCTATTCTATCTAGGCCTTGAACTAGAACACCGAGTTTGTGGATTACTAATCCACCAGTCTGCGTATGTCCAAAAGGTGCTCAGGCGATTTAACATGGACAAAGCGCACCCTGCTAGCACTCCCATGATCGGTCGAAGTTTGGATGCAAGGAAAGATCCATTTCGTCCAAAGGAATATGACGAAGAGATGGTGGGAGCTGAAATTCCCTATCTAAGTGCAATGGGCGCATTATTGTACTTAGCCCAATGTACTCGACCAGACATTGCATTCTCAGTGAACTTGTTAGCTAGATTTAGCTCAGCGCCAACGCAGCATCACTGGAATGGTATCAAGAACATTTTCCGATACCTAAAAGGAAACATTGACTTGGGACTGTTCTTTCCCTACAGAGAGACAAGAGGGACCGCAGATGGAACAGCAATCCCTAAAGGAAATGTTGATGGCAAAAGCGTCATTCACTACACCGAAACGCTAAATGACGTTTTGGTTGGTTTTGCTGATGCTGGGTACCTCTCTGACCCACATATAAGTCGTTCCTAAATTGGTTATGTATTTACCTTTGGGAACATGGCGATATCTTGGAGATCAACCAAGCAAACCCTTGTGGGTACCTCCTCGAACCACTCAGAGATCATTGCTATACATGAGGCGGTTCATGAGTGTGTATGGTTAAGAGCTATCATCACACATATTCGAGGGACTAGTGGTTTGAATTCTACCACTGAAGAGTCTACTTGCATTTATGAAGATAATGCAGCTAGCATCGAATAGATGAAGCTAGGATATATCAAGGGTGATAATACAAAACACATATCGCCAAAGTTTTCCAACAATCAGCAACAACAGTAAGTAGTCCTTTCTAAAGTAGTGCCTAGTGTATCCTATGCTGACTTTTGGGTCCAAAACTCACATTTTCTTAGAAAATCCTGTTCCAACTTCTGAGAAAAACAAAACTAGCCTTCAACATGCCCATGTTTTTCACCTAACGGTTACTTTAACAGGCGGAATCACTGCTGCTTGTTTCTATCCTAAGCTGAGGCAAATTTTTCTAAAAACTAGGACTTCTTAACTTAAAGATAGTATAAGATACTGGCTGAACATGATTAAGATAACAGAAACTAACTTGCTAAATTAAAACTTGATGAAGTGGGTGAACACACTGAAACTATTCATATAAACATAATTACAAGCTAAAATTTCAGAGCCTCATTCTCAGGTAAACAGCTAAGAAGCTGTTTAGCTATCCATAAGAATGATTACAGTACTTACTTGAAAAGAAAGCACACTTCTTCACAATAGACAGGAAGGAAGAGCACACTGCTACTATTGCCTAGAATTTTCGAATCTAGGACTGATATGGAAATTTTCGAATGCCTTCTAAGAGAAGCTAAAGCTCCTTATATAGGGAGCGGAACTCAAATTACAATTCAAAATAACCAAATGTACAGAACGACTCCGTGATTTCCTGCTTTCCTGAGTGCTCCTGCTGGTGGAGGTCGGACGGGGAAAAGCAGATTCCTTAGGTGAAATGTTTTTCACCTTTCTTTTCTGAAAAGCAAAAGCATCTTTTGAGAAAAGTCCAAAAGTACTTTTCGGTGCTTTCTACACCTGCTGCTTCACATGTTCTCGTCTGTTTCTGAATTGTGACCAAGGACAAACGAGTCGTTGTCCGCCTGGGCCATTCGAGCAGTTGCATTTTCTTCGACATCTGTATCAACATACATCTTGTAGTGGTTGTCTGTTTCAAGTCTTCTTCGACATCTGTATCAACATACATCTTGTAGTGGTTGTCTGTTTCAAGTCTTTCCACCCACTGTAAGCATGCCAGTGTCGAATCTATCTCTTTTCTGGTAAGAGATAAGAACAGGTCACTGCTGACTACGTCAGGATGATCGTAAGTAGTGATAATAGTTTTTTCTCCTGCTGCTAGGAAGGTATTGTTGATATCTTCAGAGATGATCTTTTTTATGTACTCCAGGGTCATGGCTTTCATCCAGGGGATGCTTGAGTTTGGCTGGCCATTATATCCAACACAGGCTAGTTGAAGATATTTTCTTTGAATAATTCTCACATAATGATATGGAGAAATATACTCAACCTCACCATTTGTCTTCTGGATCCATTCGGGAGGAGTAGATCTGAACTTCAGACGAAGCATACAGTCATTTTTTCTAATGTTTTTGACTGTGTTGACAATGATAGGCGGCAAACCTTTCAGATCATCATTTGTTTTAGTCCACAGATTATGGACAAAACCATTTTCAACAAGCCAGAGCTTGTGTTCTTGAGGATGTTCACTCTGAACATTGACTAAGTATCTCCCAACATAAGGTCCTACAATGATAAAGAGAGTTGGGGGAACTCGATCTTCAGAATTATGACTTCCTATCAGACTATGGAATTCATGCTAGTCTGATTCATTGAGTGCCATGATCGGGACCCTAGCACTTTCAGGGCTTTCAAGGAAGTGAATTTTTTCTTTTCTTACAGCACTCTGCTGTGTATGAATTTCTTCAAACTGTGGCCTGGCATTTTCATAGAGTTCTTCAGCTAATGCAAAGAGAGCTGGGAACATCAGACCACTGCTTCTTTCTTGAAAGGCAAACAAAAGATTATCCAGGATTGCCTTCTGGTGATAAGCTAGTCTCCTGCTAGTTCTGAACACAGGAGTATCAAAAGTTCTTAATTCATAATTAAAAACATTTATAACTCCGGTTGGAGTTGGTCTGCTTTTTGCCGTTTGAGACGGCTAGCCAATCCTTTACCCTGGGATTGATCAGTTGTGGCTAGTCCTTTTGGACTTAGCAGAAACCTTTTGAGGATTTTTTCTTTGGTTTCTCCGGGATCCTCTTCAGGTTCATGTTCTTTCCCAGTTCTTTTGCTTCTGGGATTACTACCTTCGTCATCATCTCTTTGGCTAAACATTGCCATTTCTCTGGTCAATGCGTCTAGAAGATAATTCTTGTTTCCTGCAATTAATTCAACATTATAATCATACTGGTTAAGAAATAATTGCCAGTTTGCTAATCTTCCTCTGTCAGCAGCTTTATCAAGTTTGAAATTTTTGAAATTCTTTATTCTAGCACAATCGGTGTGGACAGTAAAGCTGGAGAATTTAAAATTGTTTTCTTGACAGCCAAAATTTCTTTTTCCCCTGTGGGGTAATTCAGTTTTGCAGGGCTGAACTTGCCACTACAAAATTTGCAGATATTTTCAATGTTAGTTCCAGGCGTTTTTGCCAGAACAACATCGAACCAATAATTATCGCTCACATTTGTTTGGAGGATAATTTCATCATTCTCTTCTGGTTGTTGAAGAGGAGGGAGGTTTTTGCAAAGATTTTTTATCTGCTTCACAATTTTTTCATCATCTTCTGTGAAGTTCCATTTTCTTTTGGAACTTGTCTTAGGAGATAACATTGCTGTTAGTCCTGAGATTGTTGTTAACCCTGAGATTTTGGGAATGAAATCTCTCCCATAATTTATGACACCAAGGAATCTCTCTAGACTCTTAGCATTAGGAATTCTGTCTGGGAATTTCCAGATCTTCTCAAGAATATGAGGTTGAAGTTTTATCACTCCATTCTTGATATTTATTCCTAGGAAATCAACTTCATCGAGGATAAAGAAGATTTTTTCTTTTCTCCTAGGATAATTCCATGCTGAACTATCAACTTTACAACCTCGTGGAGGTGTTTCATGTGTTCTTCTCTGTTTTTGGAGAAGACCAGAATGTCATCTATATAGACGACGCAGAACTCCGCAACATGTTTGAAGATGTTGTCCATCTTTCTTTGGAAGATTGAAGGAGCTTGCTTTAAACCAAAAGGCATTACCAACCATTCGTAATGTCCTTGTGGTGTTCCAAATGCAGTGAGAGGCACACTCTCAGGATGCATCTTGACTTGCCAAAACTCGACTTTGCATCGAATTTTGAAAAGACTTTAGCTCCTCTGAGCTGGTTGATCAGTACTCTTACTTGAGCAATTTGATAACCGTCTTTGACAGTCTTTTTGTTGACATCTCTGTAGTCAATCACCATTCTAGCTTTTCCTCTTAAATTTTCTGCATGATTTCTCACGTAGAATGCTGGAGCATGATGAGGGCTAGTGGAAGGTTGAATCAATCTCTTGCTCAGGAGATCTTCAATATCTTTTCTGAATTCTTTTTTATCTTCCTCTTTGTACTGAGGAATGGCTTTGACATGACAGATGGCATTCATGTCATGTAATCTTAATTCACAGACCACTGGGTTTTTTTCCCAAAACTTCTGAGGATCTATATCGATATTCTGTTCGAGTAGTTTCTTGATTTTTTCAAGAGTGGGAACTTTCTGAGACTCAAGCTTATTCTGAAAGTGCTTGAGGTTATGCTCATGAATGAAACTAGTTTCTTCTTCTTCTTCTTCTTCGTCAGAAGATTCTTCAACAAGTAATTCTTCTTGTTGTTTGATCTGGAGTATGGGCTCGAATTTGGGTTTGTAGGGGGTAAGATCACCACTATTCTGTTGCGATCTCTGATACTGAGTAGTAAAACTGAGACCTACTACACTTTTTGCTTGTGTAAGTCGGTCTGCCCAGAACACCCGTTCTCCTTTTCTGAAGCCTATCGCTTCTTCATCCTGAATAAATCTCTGTTGGAGAATAAAATCATTGCCCAACAGGAAATCTGATCCTTGGCCTTCAGATTGCCAAACATTATGGATAATAAATGTTCCTCCGCCAATGGTGATATGAACATTTTTTGCTACTTTATTCATGGTGAGATGGCTTCCATCAAATGTAATACCCGTAACGGTTCTTTTTCTTTCTTCTTTCCAGAGTTCATCTGGAATTGCAAATCTCTTTGCAACAGTAAATCCTGATCCATTATCTACAAAGGCATGTAGATGGTATTTTGTGATCAGGGAATTTTAGCCCAATCTCTATGTAGTTGCTGTATCTACTAGTAGAGACGACTTTCGACTGTTGAAGCTCATTTTCTTGAGCTTGTTCCTTTGGAATGAATGGTTTACATTCTTCTGGAACAATTTCTGGTGGTTCAACCAGTTCAATATCTTCATCGATTTTTTCTTCATCGATGGTTTCTTCCTTCATTTTTGAGGAAGATGGAGGAGATTTCACAATTCTTTGGAATAGAATTTCTACCTCTTTTTGTTCAAGGAAATATTCTTCATATTCTTGTTCTACCAATTGGCTGACAAGACCATTCTTGGTTTTTCTTCTTGCTTCTTCTATGAAGAATTCTTTGTGATAAGTCTTTTTTGACTCTTCACAGAACATAGGGAGACCATTCTTTTCGTGACACAAGCAGTAGTCACAAACAAATGTACTAGGGTTCACCTGATAAGAAGACATTAAAGATTCTGTCTTGCTTTCTTCCCAGTTTTTTATTCTTAGAATATTCATCTGTCTTGATTCGAAGTACTCTACTTCAGAATCTGACTCAGATTCGGATGAATCTTCTTCTTCAGACCAGGCAGAGTAAACTGACCTGTCGTCTTCATCATCAGAATAGGCTATTTCGTAGCCTTTCATATTTGCTATTTCTACTATCTGCTCATATTCTCCAAAGAGAGCTTTAGTAGATCTTTTACCCTTTTCCGGGCATTCATTGGCATAGTGCCCTTCAGCTTTACATAACCAACATCTGCAAGCTTTCTTGCTTGGTTGTTTATGCTGATGAGTATTCTTCTTTTTCTTGAAGAATTTCTTTTTAGGATCTTCATCCTGCTGTTTCTTGTAATTGGAACTTTTCTTGAATTTCCAATCCTTTTTTTTATTACTCTTTTTGAATTTTTTAGAGTAATATTTTTCTTTCTTTTTTCTATGGAACTTGGATTCCTGACATCCCCAGTTGGTTGGCATATCAAGTATTCCATAACAGAAATTCTCAACTCCTTTGAGTTGTTTCTTGGCCATCTTAGCTCTAAGATTGGCTTTGCATTGCTCTTTTAGTAATTGCCGGATTCTGTCGGCAATTCCTCCAACTGAAAATCTTTCAATTGGTTTTTCAGCTATGCTTTCTCTCACAGCTGTTCTCCATGGTTCAGGGAGTTTTCTGTGCAACAGATTAACTAGATCAGTATTCTCTAGTTCACCAATTGTACAGTAATATTCTTGAAATTCATTCAAGTATTCTTCAAAATATCTCATGTCACAGATTTTGAGAGCATAGATATTTGATTTGGCCGTTTCTTTAGCCTTCTCACTCAGATTTGAGAGATCTCCACAGAACTGATCATACAGGGGTACTGCAAAATCATACGGAGATTTTGAATTTTTGATTTCTTCTAGCCAGTCTCTTCCTCTGGCAGTTTCTTTGAAAGATAGGTAATACTTTTTTGCTACTCCGGTAAGAGTAGTTTCATAGTACACCTGCAAATCTGGTGCTTCGAATTTTCCAAGGGTAAGTGCAGAAGCCATCATCAGGCTATCTACCCATTGGTCAATGGTTTTTCTTTTATCTAGACTCTTGTCTAGATTTAACCAGATGCCATAGTTCGTGATTGGAACTCTAGGCATATTGTCCTCTGGGACAAATCTTTGGGAATTTCTTTCCCCTTTTCTACCCGTGGGGGCTTTCTGAACTGGGAGTTTTATTTTCCCTTTTTCTCTGCTAATGAAAGTTCTTGAGCTTTCTCCTTATTCCATTTCAATATCTTGATAAGGAAAGACTTTTCTCGTCTTTCTGATTTTGAATTCTTTCATTTCTTCGATTAGTTTTTCTAATCGTTCAGGATTTTCACAAGATTCTGCTTATCCATAGAGTTCATAGAGCCTTTCTTCTCTGAACATATTGACTGGTCTGTTTAGATCAGCTTCCAATTCTTCTTCAGATATTGGTTCTTCTATAGTGGGTTTTGTACCACTGACACTAGCTTCTCTAGTGCTGTAGCTTCTTCTGAGAAGATTTTTATTTATCCTGAGGTTATCAGGATAGACATCACTTTTTCTGTGATTGTCAAAATTGAGACTGATTTCTCCAGTCTTTCTACTTTCATAAATTTTTGCTTTCGCTCTTTCCGGTAGCCTTTTTGGACCGGATAATTTCCATTCAAGAGGAAAAGTCACTTCATTCCAAGTAACTTTATGAATCTGTTGTGAATGGTTCTTCTGATTGGTGAGAAAGCCAGTAGTAAGACCCGTAATATTTGTTATTCTGGTCTTGGGAGATACTGTAGTGCTCATCAATTTATAGTATATTCTGTATACTATTGCGAGTTGTTGCATATCTTCTTTCATAGATATGCCATCTGTCTTGACTCTCAGTCGTAGACAGTGAGCTGCATCTTTCAAGCTGATTGTAAATTTGGGAAGCAGTTGAAATATGCTACTTGATCAAATAAAGAGGCTTCGAGAGTTCCCAACAGACTAGCTCGTAAGTCTGTTAATCTATTGTCTTGTAGGACACATAGAACTGAACAGTCTATGCCTTCATGAGCAAGCAGATTTATGCCTACTTGGACTGCTCCAATATGCATAAATTGATATTTTTTTGCTTGAGCTCTAGCAACTTCTGAAGGAGTGATCATTAGAAGATCAGTCTCTCCTCCTGCTGTAGCGGGGGTTGTAATTTCTAGTAGTTTAAAATAATGGCTATCCATTAGATCAAACTTTCCCCTCTTGTAGATTTGTTTAAAATTTGTTTAAAATCTAATTTTGGAATTGAGGAGTTTTTTACCTCCTGTTCGATTTCGTTGAATTCGAATTCTTCAGCATTTAGGAGCTGTACTCCTTTCTTTTTTCCAAAGATGCTTAGCATCTTGATCTCTCTTTTCTCTGGGTTTTCATACCGGATACTAGTCTGACTAGTAGATGGTTTGAAAAAAATTTCTAATGGTTTGAATCCATTAGCTTTCTTTGTTTTTACTGTAGGCACTTTCTTGTCCTTCAGTATATTTTTCATGGAATCCAGCGTTTTTTGCTGTTCATTGATTTTTCTACTAACGACTGTTAGCTTTTCTTCTTTCGTTTTTGGAAGTTCTTTGATATAATCCATTTTGTTTTCCAATCTTTCCAATTGGTGGATTATAGCAGGTAATTTTTCTAGATGAGTTTGACATCTAGATAATTCTAGTAACAACCTCTGATATTTCTCATCAGAGGAATTTAATAGAGAATTTATTTTCTCTAATAGCAATTCTGACATTGTCCCCATTAGGAGGGATTCCCCTTTGAGCTATTTTACAAGCTCTGATACCAGTGATGTGCGGATCTAACCAATGCTCAAATAATCAAGAGGTTTTTGTTCCTCTTCAAGCATATATAAGAGATTATCAATATTTTGCTCAATTCTATAGATGCTAGTTTGGATTCTATAGATGGTCTCCCACTAATTGGGAGTATTTCTGTCGAGATTATCTCTAAAGAGTTTCAATTTTCTCAACTTTTCTCTTTCTTTTTGTAAATCTTTGATTGTATTTATACATATAGCAAGTAACTCAAGTCTATCGACAATCGGAATTATGAATAGTAAGGTGTAACTGTTTACCGTCGAATAGAGGATGCAATTTAGCTGCCATTATATCTAGACAAATAAATTCAAGATGGGCCCACCACGTTTCATCAAAGGAAAAAAAAAGAAACAAAATAATAGTAAAAGCAAGAGAGAGGGGTATTAATGGGATAAACATTAAGTGAAAAGAATAGTTGGGAGAAAAAGAGAAAACTTTTGTGTGAGTGGGGTTGAAAATAAGTTGGTGGAGTGTATGAGGTTGTATTTGGTATTCTGTGGGTAAGTGGTCATTATCCCTTAATTATATTGGGGCAATACACTTATTCTTAGGGGAATAATAATATTACTATAGGGCAATAATATTTTTACTGGAAGACAATAATCATATTATTAGGGGGCAGTAATATTTATATTGAGGGGCAATAATCATATTATTAGGGGCTATTGTGGGGCAATAATAATATTACTATGGGGCAATAATCATATTATTAGGGGGCAGTAATATTTCTACTGGTGGGCAATAATCATATTATTAGGGGCTACTGTGGGGCAATAATAATATTATTGGGGTATAATAATATTCTCCGACAAGCTTTTTGAGAACTTCCGGTGACCGGTGACCGGACTCGGGCTATCGGTGACCAGACTCCAGCGATCGGTGACCGAAATCCTGCGAGCATTGACCGGACTCCGGTCAAGTCTCCGTTGACTTCTCTCTAAGTGACAATGGGAGGGAGGGCAAGGGCTACTGTGGGGCAATAATAATATTATTGGGGTATAATAATATTCTCCCGTGACCTATGAAATCTCCGACAAGCTTTTTGAGAACTTCCGGTGACCGGTGACCGGATTCAGGCTACCGGTGACCGAAATCCTGCGAGCATTGACCGGACTCCGGTCAAGTCTCCGTTGACTTCTCTCTAAGTGACAATGGGAGGGAGGGCAAAATTGTCTCAATAATATACACAAAATAATAAAAATAATACTTAATTGGGTATTAGGGTAAAAAATATGTAATTTATTGGGTAAGTGAGAAATCTTATAAGATGCTTGGGTGAATGGGGTTAATGAAGCTCAATTTTGAGTAAATGGACATTTCCCCAAATATTTATTTATGTTCTTGGTCATCTGATTAAAATCTATACTATTATTAAGAGAAGAAGGTTTGTTAGCCAAAATCTAAAATTTTGACAGAATTAACCCTAAAATATAAATAAACTTTGAGAATTAATTAAATCACAAGGATAATTAAGACATTTACAAAATGTATTTTTCTTTAAAAAATTTGAAAAAAAAATATCTACAACCTACTTTTCTCTCCCACTTTATTTTATCTGCAATAACCAACTTTTTTTATTTTTTATTTTCTAAAAAAAAAATTAATAACTTACACATGCTCTAAAAATGCTAGTATTTGATTAAGTAACCTCGAGATCTTGCTCGGTATTCAGTACTTGAAACTCTACCGCGAACTTGTTCATAAAAACGCAAACATAAAATAAGAGATCGAAGAAAAAACTACACACCGGCAAGTTGGAGCCAAATCCAGTTTTTTTTTTTTTTTTTTTAACTTTGAATTGGCAACACAGAGACACCTGAACCGATCTGTTCGTGGAGCTCGTTTCGGTTCTTGGGCTCTCTATTGGGTTCTCTGGGACATGTTCCCAAATGGGTTCTGCGTTTAAAGCTTCGATCTTGGGGCTTGATCTTAATGGCAAATGGATTTTAGATTGAAACCGAGGGTACCCATTTGGAGAAATTGTTCGTTTCTGTGTGTGTGTTTGATGGGACTTGATTTGTGGGTCGAGAAAGATTGCTTCTTTGATTTTTGAGGTGATTTTGGGTTTGAAGATTTTTGGAGGACAAAATGTTCTGGAGGGAACGTGAGAGGGAGAACAAAGATCAAAACGGGAGTGGGCCACCTTCTGGGCAGGTTCGAGTTCTTGTTGTTGGTGACTCAGGTATTTGATTCTCACTAAAGATTTAGTTTTTCTCTCTCTTTTGGGTTTTGCAAGTTTTGATTTGTTTGTTCTGTACTGTTATATGTGTTTAGTAATTAGTGGAAGCATCATGTATGAAGAATATGGATTGAGAATTAGATTTGGTTAGGACTTTTGGGGTGGTATGGTTTGGGCATAGTTGTGATCAGAGTGATTGCTGCTTCTTTGGATCAGATTAATTAGTGTGTTGGATTAAGAAGTACATCTGGGGTTGGGTGGAGAGGCTTTAGTTTTAAGTGACTGTCTAAATAATTTGAATGAAGGAAGTTAAGGGGCATGTGAGAATGTCTTTGATGGGTGTATTGCTCAGCGTACCCCATTTGAGGCCATGATATTATTCTTCTATGAAGGTTTATTCAATAGTGATGTTGATTCCATGTGGGGCTAGTGGGAGATTGATCTTTTAGATTTAGGAAAGATCTATGCCTGAGTAGCTTGCCAGTGCTTTGAGTTTTATCCAATTGGTGTTGAGCAGCTTGCCGTTGCATTCTTTTATTTTAAGATTCCTTCTTTTATTTTAAGATTCCTTGTGGTGTGGAAGCAAGATAGTAGTTTTGTGGAAATGGATGGCAGAAGGAAAAGGAGGACCATTTGGTATGGTAAGATGTGGTGTCGCAAGCTAAGAACAGAGGAGGGTTACGGGTAGCGAACTTGGTAGAGAAATGAACTTTGAGAGAATTCTCTTTGGCATGATGTAATATGGAGCAAGTATGGGCTGAATGAAAATGGTTGGGATCCTAAACTTTAAAGGTCCAAGTTGGTACCAGGAAAGAGATCTCTAAAGGGGTTGATATCTTTGTTTCTTGTCGTCGTTTTGAGTGGGCAATGGGAAAGTTAGTGTTTTGGGAAGAGTTTTGAGTTGGCCATGGGATTCTGATGACATTATCAGTTAATAATTAATATCATAGTACTTAATTACTCTGTTTGTCGGGGATGGGGGAGGGGGGAAGTGGACTTTAATCCCATCAGTGTGGAGCAGCTTTTCAATCTGTTATCTGTGGCAATGGTTATTAAAAATTGTTTGTTAAAAGGGGTGGTAGAAGGAAACTAAGGAGGGCTAGGGTTGGGGAATCTAGTGAGGAGAATTGACGCTTTCCCAGGAAATTAGGCAGGGAACTCCAATCAGAGACCCATTCTCTTTGCCACACTATAATAAGGAGCAAGTCGGGGAAGAATGAAAGTGGTAGGATCCTAAAACTGTTGTAAGAAATCCTAGTAGGTGACTGGGCAAAGTGATTTGTTTGTTTCTTGTTGTTATTTTGGGGTTAGCCAATTAGGAAAGACAGAAGGTTTTTGGAAGAGTTTTTTTTTTTTTTTGGGGGGGGGAAGGGAAGCATCTTTTTGTTCTGGTTTCCATGTCTTTATTGGTTATCTCGATACCTGGGTTACTCTTTCCCTTTTCTTTCATTTCTTTTGTTGGGACTTTTGGTTTAATCTCCATGAGCAGGGAGCTCTCCTGTTAGATAAACTGAATCTGGAATCTTCTAGAGTTTTTCATGTAAATCGTTCTCAAATTTCCGATGGATAGCCGTGCTCTTTCTTTTTTCATACCCTCCCTTGTAATATGGAAAGCTGAAGTGCTCTCAAAGTTACAAGTGTTATGGTTTGTAGAATTTCTCATGGGAAGCTGTATACTTATGATATGGTTCTGAAAAGCTTTTATACTTTTGTTCCGGTTCTGTCAATTGGTGTTTATTTGCAAGAGTGCTTTTAAGTATGTCATTTATTACTTCACTGTGTTATTGGCATATGATTGGAAATTAACAGGATAATGATAATGTGGAGAGTGAGAGGGTCTGGTTTGGGCTTCTTTATGGACATTCACTCTAGCAAAGTGTAGGAATTTATTTTAGCAGCTATGAGTTAATTGTTTTCTGTTAATGTTATGCTGTTGTTATCTTGATCTAGTTGAGTTTCTAGTAGGTGGCTTGTGCATTTTTTCTGTGGTGGACCTTGTTCTCTGTATTCTATTGTTTTTCTTTTTTAGTGGAAGTTCTGTTTTTCATAAATTAAAAAAATATCCAGATCCTTATTTTGCCATACTCATTGCTATGGTATATCATCTTTGCTAGCTAGAAGAATAACAGTTTACATGTTTATGATCATGTATTGGATGAAGCAGTATTTGATAGCCTGAAATGGAACCCTCTGAGTCTATAGTTTAGCATGTGTGCATGTGTTTAAGTGCAATTTTATAACGCATGCATGGAGGATGATCTTTCTCCAAACTCTGCTTTGTTGTACACTATATCTTGTAACTTCAGTTGTTAATGTAGAACATCATCTTTTGATTTTGATCTATTCATAGGTGTTGGAAAAACTTCTCTTGTTCATCTGATTGTCAACGGTTCTTCCACTGCCCGCCCTCCTCAAACAGTAGGATGTTCAGTTGGTGTAAAGGTAAAAATTACTACTACTTTGTATCTTAAAGAGTTCAGAGCCATTGTTGAGAATTGAAGTCTCCTAAGTCTTCACTATTATTGTTTTATCCAGCACACTACTTATGGGAATTCTGGTAGCTCGTCAAGCAGCATTAAAGGTGATGCTGAGAGGGAATTCTTTATAGAACTCTGGGATATATGTGGACATGATAGATACAAAGAATGCCGGTCTCTTTTTTATTCCCAAATAAATGGTAAGTTTGGAGATGTTATTTTGTGCTTGTATTTTTTGATTTATGAAATCGACAACTTTGCGTGGCCTTGTAAATGTATGTGTTAAACATCTTTGCATCTCTGGATGAATGCATGTTCTCTGTATCAAAAATGCAATGAGCATGAAAAGTTTTGAATAGAAATTGTGTTAAATTATGGTATGATATGGTTATCACCATTGTGGTGACACAATTTGTTAACAGTATCCAGACATCAATTCTCATGTTCCACTTCCTATTAAAAGCAATGTAACCAACATGTTAGAGACAGATGTATGAGATCTTCAACTTAGTTCTTGATTGAAATTCATGTGTAGGTGTAATCTTTGTTCATGATCTCTCCCAAAGAAGGACAAAAACTGGCTTGCACAAGTGGGCAGCTGAGATTTCTGCAACTGGGTCATTTTCAGCTCCTCTAGGATCTGGGGGTCCTGGTGGCCTTCCTGTCCCGTATATTGTTATTGGTAACAAAGCAGATATTGCTGCAAAGGAGGGTACAAGGGGAAGCAGTGGCAATCTTGTTGACGTTGCCCGACAGTGGGTTGAGAAGCAAGGTTTGCTTCCATCGAGTGAGGAACTTCCACTGACTGAAAGTTTTCCTGGAGCTGGAGGCCTTATTGCGGTAAGTAGCAGTTTATTTATTTTCATTTTCATTTTCCACCTTTTACTCCTTGGATGTTGTCTAGGCAATGTGACTGATGAGAATTAAATTAAAAAATGGTAACATAGTATCTAATGAATCAATTTGTTGTATTTGCGTTTGATCTGTTTGCAAATAAAAGTCTAGTTGTGGATAGGAGGCCCACTAACTTGACAGTATTGTCAATTTTTCACAAACAACCAAGTGAAATTGCACAATTCTGTGAAAATGTAGTCTTGAAATCTGCTACATGCAGCTCCTAGATCACAATGAAGAATAATCTAAGAATCCATAAATCAACGGCTACCTAAGTCTATGAAGCAGCCTAGATACTTCGACAAATACTTTGCCTTTGTCTTCCTTAGTTACAATGTTTTCAGCCAACAATATGAGGCCAAAATCACCTCACACAAGGTTGCTTCCCCAAAAGATGATGCCAGTCTACGTGTGGTTGGACATATATGGGAGATCAATCCGCTCCGTATCACCCCACACCCCCCCACCCGAGTGGCACATGATGGACTTGGTGCCTATTGGATTTTAAATTGATAAAATTTAAAGTGAGTTAATTAGACTCAACGCTAGTCTAGGTATATCTTTAATATATCAAATTATGCACACACACACACATAATGTATGTTGTTTCTTGATCATCTAGTTGAAGTGAAGGCAGCATTAGTTGAGACAAGAATAAAATTCAGCCAAGCCCACTTCAGTGCTTCCAAGAGTTTTGTCGAGTATATCTACCATAATTTTTTTTTCTTATATTCGAATTACTTTTTCTTGTCGATGAGATGACAACATTTTATTTTCTAATGTTTTAACTAGCAGAGAGGAAGATATGATCTATCCTAACTGAAATGCTTTTGTCTGACATTTGAGAGATGTTTCTGTTAGCTTTATGTTAACGATGAGATAACATATGGCAGCAGGCAAAATTTGAATGGGGTTCTTTACTACTGTAAGGCCTTGTAGTTCAGATGGGAATCTTATTCATTTTTTACTGTGCCATTCACTTGTGTGGATGTCATTTGTCAGCAATGGGGTACCAAATTATGTTCACAACATCTAGCAAACATTTAGGTTGTCCTTCCAAAATTCAAGAAAATATGATCTTTAAAGTTGTAAGTCTAATATACTCGGCTCCCTAGCATTTAGGAAAAGTATAAGGTGCGCCTATCTTGCTCCAAGTAGTTATCCTGTTGTAAATTGTGAAATTTGTTTCCAGAAAAACAATCTTTGGTAGTAAATCTCAAAATCTTGGTATAATAGTTACTTTAATAATGGTTATTGTAGCTTCTCTCCCTTCTCAGTTCTATACTTCTATTAAAAATTTGCGGGGTCGTATAGGTCCTGGATGCTGAAATTGTTTCACTGTTTTTCAAATATAAGAATGGAAACTATAAGGTGTATTCTTGATAAGATTCTTCATGCCAGCACTTCTATGCCATTCTTGCCTTAACTGTAGTTGAGTAACCTATCCCCATACCACTAATTTCAGTACGTTTTTGCCTATATTATTTTAGGCAAAGCATTGTTCGAGATCTCCGTTAGAACTAATCTATTTGGATCGGGGCCGGCTTTGTAGTTTGAGGAAATGTTGTAGTTGATACGTTGCTAATATTTTTTTTTATGGTTTGGATAGACTAACCTAAGCAAAATATATGTAACTTTTGACTTGTATTAAGTCTTTGTGTTCTATTGCTGTAATATGATTTGCCATCATGTTTCTTGGCACAAACATATTGAGGATTGGTGAAATTATGTATGGGTGTTATATCAGCTGTAGTTATACTGAGACATGATGGTCTGGTTACAGGCTGCCAAAGAAGCAAGATATGACAAGGAAGCTGTGATGAAATTCTTCCGAATGGTCTGTATTTCTCTGCTTGTTCTTGTTAGCTTATATGTTTTGTCTCAAGACAAATGTCCAACTCTTCTGTTGCGCTGGTTTCAGTTGATTAGGAGAAGATATTTTTCTGATGATTTACCTGCACAAAGTCCATGGTCTATTTCTCCGGTTTCAAGTCCTGCGCAGACAGTAGATGAAACTTGGAGTGATGAGGATCATTCATACAGGAAGAAGAGCAGGTACTTCCTGCAAGTTACTACAATTTTCTCTCAAGCTTGTTTAATGCAATAAAACATAATCATCTTGCCAGAATGCCAGCTACATGCTACATGTTATGAGACATGATCTGTTGAATTTAGTCTATAACAATTGTCGTTCATCATCGTCATTTCTTCGCTCATTTTGTTGTCTTAGGTGTTTGAATTGATGATCCTTGTCCTAAGTTTTTTTTTTTGTTCTTCCTTTTCCTCCCTTGTAGTTTACATGGTGATCCTTACAACTACAACATGCTCCCTCCTCTTCCAGCACAACGCAATCTGACACCACCTCCCACTCTTTATCCACAGCAGCCAGTTGCAGTTTCTGAAAATTACAGCATCCCTAGATTTGCGTATTCTAGTTATCCAGAAATCAGCAGTGCTGCCAGATCAAAGCGCTCAGATATCAATGTTTAGTGGTCATTGACTCTGAAAATTGTGATTGTTTTGGCATAAGTGGGATATGTGTGCATGTGGTCTATGGTCTTTTCATTTTGTTTCACTTGTAATTGGTCTATTGATTCTTTGACACCTACAGGTTCTGTCATTTTAAGCAGTTGTTATATGTTGGGGCCTTGGGGTATAAGTATATAATGATTTATTGAACAACTTGGAAGCTACAGGCATTTTTTTCACCAAGCTTTCTCTTTGTATGCCAATTTGCTGAGATGATAACGGTGCTTGAGATCTTTGCATCTTCTCTTTTCAGCACTTTGGATGTCACCAACTCTGCTCAATGCCACTCTGATAATGTGTTTGTAGTATTGAGGGTATTGAATAATGTGAACCATAACATTCTAGAGGTACAACACTAAAATTACAGTACTTCAATTTAGTGCCACTATCGTGCGATCCCTGGAGTTATAATCAGGCCCTCTCCCTTCCTAGCCCCATCTCAATGATAATGGAATCTTGCTTGTGCTGGGGATAGCTAATGCGTGATGTTCAAATCAAGAACCTCTGATGTCCAGAAGGTAAATCACAGCAGAGGTTTCAAGAGTTTTGGCAACTGATTCTAGCACTTCATCCGCGAATTTAGCTAGTATTGTGTAGCAGATATCAACACTGAGAATAACCTATCCCTCTTAGGGTGCGTTTGGATGAGAAAATTATAAAATCCGTAAGAATTTATAAATGATGGAATCCTTAACTCCATCAATCTAAAATTCCATTAATTACAATTTCTATTGTTTGGTTGCATCTATTTAGGATTTGAAATGTATAATAAATTAAGAAATAAAATAGAAAAAAGTTTTGTTTTGGAAATAAAAATTGAATACAGGAAATGAATTCGTAAATGACACCTATTTTGATGGAAAGTGAAGTGATTCGTTTTTTTCCACATAGAAATTTAAAATTACCAATCTGATAATGCCAAACGAGGGAATTGGCTTTTAGAAATTATATTTCAATTAAATTCCATCATTTTTTCCTTCATCCAAACACACTCTAAGAGATGGAATTAAAGTAGTTTATTTCGAAGAGGCGCACTTTACCAGCTAGTCTCCCAACTCGCAATCTTTCTTTTGCTTGCTCCACGTTTAAAATCGTTTGAATAATGACCCTATAAGAAATTGGCTATGGAATTCCTAGTCCTAATAGGTAATGCATCCCAAAATTGTGTGTATTTGGCAATGCCCTAAAATTGTGTATTGAATGTAATGTATGATCGCTTAAAATTTTGGCTATGGTATACCTAGTCCATATAGGTTTTGGAATGCTACTTCCAGGGCTGAGATAGTCACGACCAAAGTGAAGGCCTTCAATCACACGATTGAAGTGAAAGCACATGGTCCTACAACCGAAATATGTCGCTGAAAACGAAGGTGATATTCAGATTCTACTTCTTGGAGAGCAAGTTAGCCACTTGCACTTTCGAAGTCACCCAAGATGTGACCTTGATCAAGAATTCAAGATCCCGATCAATGTCCTTGCAACCAAAGCATTTGAACTCTACGGTCTAGACGCTTCCCTCCTCAGATAAAGCGCAAAATCAAATCTTTCATTTGGCTGCGAGTTGGCATGCCCTAGCCATCGCATTTAGGTCAAGACGATAAAAAAAAAACAAAAACAAAAAAAATCAAGCTTAACCTGCTGGTTACTCCATGTATTAATAGAGATCGCATTTGACATGCTTATGCATAGGAGTGATGAACTAGTGATATTATAACTTATAGGAGAAGGAAACCGAAAGTAAAGTGCTATCCTTGATAGGTTAGGAATCTATCATTCAAAATATGACATTGCAGGAATATGAATCCTCAATGGGTTAGGAAATTATGATATAACATCCATTTAAACAGGTTCAGTTCTGGTTTGGGGTTCAATGAGAAATTAGCTAGGGTTTGGGTTCGCGGAGATTCGAAATGCCAAATTTGAAACGCTGCAAGCTGAAAGAAGCCGCGAATCCGAAGAGGCGGAAAACGAATGGGGGGCATTACTCAGTCGAAGATTTCAGCAGCGGCTCCGGTTCTTCGGAATACAACGAGTCGTTTTCCGCTGCCGTCGAGGTCAACCGGCCAGCAATGAATGAGATCAGCTCTGAAAAGTTTCGGAGGTCAGCTCGAGGTCTCCGGCAAGTGCCGTCTTCAGTTGATTTATATGAAAAAAGGCAAGCTAAAGCTATGAAAACAGTGAAGGGCTCAGGTTCTGAAACTCAAGTTTACTTATGTAAACATTGTGCAAAGTTGAAAAAATCAAAACAATGTTGTGGCATATGTAAGAAGATATCAGAGAGTGGAGATTGGGTCCATGCTGAGTGTGACAAAATTTCCAGTAATGTTTTCAAGGACCTGGAGCACATTGATTGCAAAAATAAGGAATGTGAATCGTCAGATGTGACCTGCGTAACTGTGGTTTGTAATGGCATGGAAGGAACATATGTGCCAAACCTTCATATGGTTGCTTGTAAGTGTGGACTGTGTGATGAGTCAAAGATGAGGAGCCTTGGTGAATGGGAAAGGCACACGGGTTGTAGAGCAAAGAAATGGAAGCATAGTGTGAAAGTGAAGGCCACAATGCTAAGACTGGAACAATGGATTGCAGAGTATAATGAACTTGGTTTAGATAAGCAGCAACTACTTGATTCCTTACAAGAAAAGTACGAGCCAGTTGATGCAAAGTGGACAAGTGAAAGATGTGCAGTTTGTAGATGGGTTGAAGATTGGGAAGATAACAAAATGATCATATGCAACAGGTGTCAAATAGCTGTGCACCAAGAATGCTATGGTGCAAAACATGTCCAGGATTTTACTTCATGGGTTTGTAGGGCATGTGAAACACCTGACATCGTTAGAGAGTGTTGTCTCTGTCCAGTGAAAGGAGGTGCTTTGAAGCCCACTGATGTTGACACCTTGTGGGTTCATGTCTCTTGTGCTTGGTTTCATCCCGAAATAGGTTTCTTGAATCATGAGAAGATGGAACCTGCTGTTGGAATCCTTAGAATCCCACCCACTACTTTTGTGAAGCGTTGTGTAATTTGTGCGCAGACTCATGGTTCCTGCACCACATGTTGCAAATGTGCCACTCATTTTCATGCAACCTGTGCATCAAGAGCAGGCTACAGCATGGAGTTGCACTGCCAGGTGGGGAAGAATGGGAAACAAGTAACAACCAAGTTGATATATTGTGCGGTGCACAGGACTCCCAATCCAGAAGCTGTTATCGTTGTTCACACTCCTTCAGGGGTTTTTGCTGCCAGAAGCTTGCTTCGAAACGAGAAAGGGTTCTTCAGGGGTTCGAGGGTGGTGTCATCAAAGAAAACTGAAGTTTCAGAACCTTCAACCTCAGAGTCTTATGAGATAGAACCAGTACTCTCTGCTGCAAGATGCCGTGCTATTAAAAGATCAAATTTTAAGGGAGGTGAGCGGCTACCAATTTTTCATCGACCAAGGGGACCAACACACCATTCATTAGACGGAGTAAATAGCTTGAGCACATTTAAAGAAGTAGAAGATTCTAAAATTTTTTCTTCCTTCAAGGATCGGCTTTACCACTTGCAGAAAACTGAAAATCACCGGGTTTGTTTTGGAAAATCTGGAATACATGGATGGGGTCTATTTGCACGTAGGAGTATTCAGGAAGGAGAAATGGTAGTTGAGTATCGTGGTGAGTGGGTAAGACGCAGCATTGCAGATCTGAGGGAAGCACGGTACAGGCTACAAGGCAAAGATTGCTATCTTTTCAAGATCAGCGAGGAAGTGGTAATTGATGCTACATGTAAAGGAAATATAGCACGGTTAATTAACCATTCGTGCATGCCTAATTGCTATTCAAGGATCGTGAGTGTGGGTGAGGAGAACCGAATAGTTCTCATTGCCAAGACTAATGTTTCGGCCGGTGAAGAACTAACGTACGATTACTTGTTTGAGTCGGATGAATGTGACGAGCTCAGAGTTCCCTGTCTATGTAAAGCTCCCAACTGTAGGAAATTCTTGTGTTAGTTCATAGTACGTACATATTTTGGTGCTCCCATATCATCTCTGCACAGAGGTCTGATCACTTCTAACCATAGAAGGAATAACCCTTTCCCCTTCCTACAGAAAACAAAGGAAACTTTTCTCCTTAAGCTTGTAATTATTTTCAATTTATCTACGGCAATTCGTGTTGTTATAGTTGTAACCATATTAGAATAAAAAAGAGATTACTGGGTCATATAGACCTTAGAAATTTTGCCTAGAGCGAAAGGAGTCCCACATTGTAAAGCAGAAAGGGCACAGATCGATGCTTCATATCGGCTTAGCTACCGCATTGCATCGCCGAGCTTAATCACGTGAGCTTGTAACCCAAGTGGGGGCATTAAAGTGGGGGAACAGTAGCTTTGCTGCTAGAGGCCGGAGGGAACCGGGTCGCAACCCTCAATGGAGGGATAGAGCGGCTGACTTTACAGAGCAGCCCCCTCCTGGATGCCGGCCAGGCAGACGCAATCGGACCTTAACTTTTTCTTCATCCATTCCAAAAAGGGGCTGAGCAATAAGCAAAAGGAACTTTAATTCAGAAACCTGTTCATGCCTGGGTTGATAAGAAGCAAGGTTTGCTTCACCTACAGTTTTCCTGGTAATTAGTGTTCACTTTTGATGATCATAATGTTGTTGCTGCTTCTGTCTTGTTATACGCTTTTCTATGTAGCCTTAGAAAGCTACTGTTAGGATGGATTTCATGAGAACAATACAGTTAGTTTGTACTTTGTACAAATAGTATCCTTCCTTTTCCTGCGTAGCTGTAGAATGTGTTCGGGCTTGTGAGGTTATCAGTTTCATGATCGTGTCCTCCTTGTAGGTGTCTCTAATTCAGAAGCTGTCACTCTAGCCATATTCCGGAATTGGACTTCTGAACTTTTGAATGCTAAACTGCCAATTGCCTTTGTAGTAGTTGATACCATCATGATGATTATAGCAATATTGGTTTCAAATTGTTAAAACTCAAAGTGATGTATAATGAGTCAAACAGAGATTACTTACATATTGTGATGGTGCAGATTAAATACTCATAATTAATGTGATCCCCACATCTTTTTGGATTAAGTTGTGCTATAGCTGATTGTAAATTAATATTTCTGATTTTGCATGTGTTCTCTGAAAGGTAATGTTCACTTTTGATCAAAGGTCAGGATCAAGGTACACATAATTGTACAATTTTTTTATACTTCTCATGAGCTTTTAGATTTGGGTTTTTGTCCATTTACCCCATTTTCAGATATTTTTTTCTCACTTACCCTATTAAGTTTTTCTAATTCTCTCTTACCCAAAACACTCTAAAGGAGGTATTCCTTAATACTCCATTATTTTTTTTAATACCATTTTACCCTTACCCCATTGTTACGAGAGAGAGAGAGAGAGAGAGAGAGAGAGAGAGAGAGAGAGAAACTATAGGAGACTTCGCCAGAGCCCGGTCACCTGCCACCGGAGCCAGATTCCGGTCAACTTTCGCAGGATTCAGGTCACCGGTCGCCAGATTCTAGTCACCGGCTGCTGGAATCCTGTCAACTTTAGCCGGATTCAGGCAAACTTTCGTCGGATTCCAGTCATCGGTCTTCGGAATCTGGTCACCGGTCGCCGCCCACCGGACTTTTCTAAAAACCTTACCGGAAATGTTTATTGCCCCCAATAGAGGGGCAATAGAGGTTTATTGCCCCCCAATAGATGTCTATCAACTGTGTATTGCCCCCTAGTAGACGTCTATTGCCCTCCAATAGATGTCTATTATTCCCAATAAAATTTTTGGTTGCCAGAATATGAACTAATCTCCCTAAATTTAGACAAATAAACCTTTGTTCAAAGAAAAAAACAAAGAGATTATATCAATTTAAAAACGCCTATTGTCCTCCAATAGACGCGCTAGTACGGTTCAGGTTAACAGATTCGGTTCATCCATTGGTTTAAGCGAGGATACCTTAACTATCATCAATTTGGTTGAAAATTTGTATACATGATCTATACACTAGTACCTAAAAACTGAACGGTCGAGATGTGGATATGCGACTGAAAAGTGACCGAAAACTCGAACTTCACAAGTTAATTTTAAAGCGGAACTCCACTCTGGATAGGATCTGCATATATATATATATATAATTATATATAAAGACTTAAATAAATATTTAAAGATTTATTATAATTTATAAATAAGAGTAATAAGAATATTATATGAAAAGTATTTTTAATTCTCATTGCCCATCAGCCCGTGTGCTCATGTCAGAGGCAAGCTCCCATTCTCATTTCTTCTTTTCACTTCCAAGTTCTAACTTTCATTGTTTACCACTGCAGCTCTGCTTTACCTTTCAATTTGTTCAAGAATCAAAATCCCGACAAACCCACCCAATTGTCTCATTGTGATTATTAAGATCTGCTCTCCTTTTCAATTCGTTCAGTGCATGCCCAGCATCGCTGACAGCCTCGCTTTGCATCTTTCCCAGATCGTCTTCACCGGCGTTTCACTCGCGGTCATGGCCTTCACCAGCGATTTTTCTTTTGTTACTGTCTTTTGTAATGCTTGTTGCTTTTAGGCATTCCTGATTTTTCAATTTTTGGTTTGGATTTCAAGTCTTTGATTGTGGTTGTGGTGTTGTAATTATGTCAACAACCTTGTTGCTATTGTTTTAAAGGGATTTATCGATGTGTTTTGTGATCCGAAGTTATGAAACGACGATGTCTCGACCCAAGATCTGATGGAGAAGGAAGAGATTCCGATGCCGACGCCCAGCAAAACCTAGCAACAGACCTGCCTAGCTCGACCACCCAAGTTCCTAGTCGCCCGCCTGGGCAGTCTAGGCGGCCGCCCATTTCTTGCCCACCCAAAAGCTCCGATTTTGCATTAGTCAAGGCGGAGAGATGCCGTCCAGCGCCTAGGCGGCCTGGGCGGCCGATTTTTAGAACACTGGTTACCCATAAAATACTCTGGGCACCCAAGTTAAGAGCCGGAAAAAAAACCACCTGATAGAAGCACCTCCGGAGGTTGCCGCCAACGTCTCTCACTTGTAAAAAAAAAAATTTTGGGCGGCTGCAGCTTCTCTTTCTCCTTCTTCTCCTTCCGAACA
Source organism: Rosa lucieae (assembly GCA_024704745.1). NCBI lineage: Eukaryota > Viridiplantae > Streptophyta > Magnoliopsida > Rosales > Rosaceae > Rosa > Rosa lucieae. Next base: position 28,787,806 of record CM045493.1, on the reverse strand, counting down.
GAGTCTCAAAGCTGAGCACAACTTCCCGCTGTTCAAGGAGGAGATTGGTTCGGGGAATATCTAAACCACACTACTAGCCCACGGTTGAGCTGGCCGGACATGAAAAGACCGGGGATCCCCTCTTCGAAATTTCCTGAAATAGGATCCAAATCTCGCCGGAGATTATTGTTCTGCGGTGGGCTGCCATGGAATTGAGGCGAAAGAGGCTCATCCCTGTGATTGAGGTTGGCTCCAGCCTCCTCTAGAACCCGGACGCAAGGCTCGGATCCCAAACCAGCTACAGAGTCAACTGCTTCAACATCGCGGTTGCCGCCGGCGGGGAAGGCTTTGAAGCAGTCTAATGCAGTTTTTCGACTCACCGGAGATCGGAGGATCAAAATTCCAGCAGCACTCCTCGACTCACCGGAGATCGGAGATATGATTCGAATTAGAGAGGAGGCGCTGTTCTAGGAGGTGGAATCATAATCGGAATCGGATTTTGGAGGGGAGAGACCAGAATCAGATTTTGAAAGGGGGAGAGAGAGAGACTGATAGAGATCGGGGAGAGAGAGTTGTCCTGGGGAGAGAGGAGAGTGGCATCAAGTGTAATTTATTAATTAGATTAAGGCTAAAATTGTCATTTTGCTTCATTTTGGGTTAGTGAGAATAAAAATTTGTTGCTGGGGTAAGTGAGACTTTTTTTGTTGATTTTGGTGCTTTGGGTCAAGAACACTTTAGATTTTAAAACATTCAATGATCTAGATGAAGTGTGAGAAAGACAAGACATAAATAACCAAAAGAATAATAATTTATTTTTCAACCAAAATAAATAAACTTTTCTTTTTTGAAGAAAAAGTAAAATACAAAAATAATAAAGACTAATGTGTTTAAGGACACCTAGTTTGTGTGTCTGGCCCAAACTCTGATTACTTGTCTGAGTTGTAATAGTGTTAGTCTTATCGTTATCTATAGAGATATTTCAATCATTATATAATTCAGTTACCTTGTAAGACACATAATCTTTGCTTGTAATCCTCTATATAAAGAGGCCCCCATTATCAATAAAAGTACAACTCAATTCTCTCATAATTTCAGTTTTCCTAAAATAAGTTATCAGCACAAACCCCTAACCCTAAAACTCTAAAATCATAACCTTCAAACCTAACTTCCCTCGCCACACATCTTGAAGCCCTCAATCCCAGGAGCCCAGAACCGGTGGCGAAACCACAAGAACCTGCCAGAAAACTACTAAATCGGCCACTGAAAGTTACGAACAGGCCTGGTTAGCCTCGCTTCAACATTTTGCCAGCACTTGCGTTAGCCTCGCCTCACCTGACGATTAGCCTAGCTTGCTTGCTGCCCTGTGCCTCTGTTGTGCTAGCCTTGCTGAGAGCCTCATTGTTATCCTCACTACTTACATGGTTAGCCTCACTCCACCTACCCCAGCACACCCTATGCACAGCAGCACTGCACACCCCGCGTAGCAGCCCTACAAGCCCAGCGCACAGCAACCCCACACAAGCACACACGCACGTGCACATCAATTTCTCTCCCAATTTTGATTCCCTAAAACACGTTATCAGCATGTCATGTTGTTTATACTACACTCCTAACAGATATCATATGACGACGGGCTCACTCCCTGGATCATCTCATTCAGTCAATTGGACTTGACAATGCCACAGAGTTTACGTCGAAGACTTTCGATGATTATTGCATATCATTGGGACTGATGTTGGACATCATTTTCCCATGCACATACTCAAATGGTCTCGCGAAAACTACTATGATGATAGCCCGGACATTGGTAATGCGCAACAATCTCCCTATATCTACTTGGGGTGATGTAATATCGCATGCAACTATGCTAATTCGTCTACGACCCACCGCCACTAATCTATCTCTGCATTACAGCTAGTGACTGGGTACAACTATCTTGTACTTACACATATTAGTGTGTCATTTATGTGCCTATTGCGCCGCTACAACGCACTATGATGGGTCATCACAGACGAATGGGTACATACATTGGATATGAGACTCCAACAATCATCCGCCGCTTAATACCCTTACTAGGCGATCTCTTTACCGCTAGATTTGTGGATTCTCACTTTGATAAGACAGTCTTTCCTTCGTTAAGGGGAAATAAGAATACGGATGTTCAGTAGGAAAGACAGGAACTGTCGTGGTATGTTCCTACTATGTCTCATCTCGATCCCTGCTAAAGTGACTAGATCACACATATCTGCTGCAAACATACCTGCAAGGATGGACATTCCTACGAAAGGACGTAGTGCCACCCTACATGCAGGTAGGCATGGCACCAACGCCATAGAGAGTGACACTCTGGCGTTATAGACCATGACCACAGCTAGGATGTGTGGGAGGCTCGAAGGATACTTTGACACATTTCAATCCTTTGATCAATGACACTCAAAATTCATCTCATGAGAATGTTCTGGATTATGGTTATCAGTGGGGGTCGCCTCAACGTCAGTACCTATTCCTGAGAATATAGATCTTTCTACAAAGTTCACGAGTGTACATGAGACGTGGGATAGAAACTCTATCATGATTGATGATGTATTCGTGTATTTCAATGCACATGATTTTGTTGAGTCCGATGATATCGAACCACGCTCCGTTGATGAATGAATGTCAACGTAGAGGAAATTGGCCTAAATGGTAATATGTGATCCATGTTAAGTTGGATTCTCTAACAAAAATAAAGGTTTTTTGAGCCAATGATGTCAACACCTCCTAACATAAAACCTATTGACTAATGGGTCTTCGTCAGAAAGCATGATGAGAAAAAGAGATGTGATCTCACCTTATGGAGCAAGACTTCTCACAAAACCCCCTGGAATCAACTACGAGAAGACATATTCTCTTGTAATGGATGTCATTGCACTCTACTACCCTGTTAGTTTGGTAGTTTTCGAATAACTGAACATGCAGCTTACGAATGTGATCGCTATGTATCTCTATGTGGATCTAGATACAGAATATACATGAGGGTTCCTAGTGAACTTCATTCACCTAAGTTAAGTGGCTCTAGATCATGGAGTGCGTTTACAATGAGGTTGAAACGCTCACTAAGTGACTACTTGATTGGGAAGCGATATGTAAATGGCCACACGTTTCTATGACAAGTTCTTGATTCTATCGCTGTTCATATTGGTGACATGATCTTCATTGGAAGCCCTTAAAGAGTTAAGGAAAACTGCTAAACACTTGAAATTCGAGTTTGAGATGAAGGATCTTGAGAGAACACGATTATGTCTCGGTTTGAAACTTGAGCACCGTGTTGATGGATGCTTAGGCATTTTGATAAGGTCAAGCCTTCAAGCATGCCCATGATCTTCTGTGGTCTTGATCCTTCGTCCGAGGGATGATGAAGAAGATGTGCTAGAGGCAGAAGTGCCCTACTTAAATACAATAGGCACATTACTGTACTCGGCCAAACTCACAAGACCGGACATCTCATTTGCAGTGAATTTGTTAGCTAGATATAACTCTGCGCCAACGTGATGCGATTAAATTGGTAATATGGGCTTGTTCTATCCTTATAGAGAAATGATGGATTTGGACTCATCACACACCAGGAACGCCACCAACACGGGCCTGCGGCCTTTATCCCCATCCCAAAATGATAATAGTGTTTTGGAAGGTTTTGCTGATGCTGGGTATCTCTCTGACCCACACAAAGGTCGTTCTAAATTGGTTATATGTTCATCATGGGTAAGACCGCAATATCTTGGAGGTCTCTAAAGCAGACCGTAGTCGCTATATCTTTGAACCATGCAGAGATTATTGCTCTCAACAAAGTAGTTCGTGAATGTATAATGATTGGATTCATAATTACCCATGTTCGAAGCAATTGTGGTTTGAAGTCTACCACAGATGAGCCTACGTGCATTTATGAGGATAATGCTACTTGCATTGAACGAATGAAGTAAGAATACATCAAAGACGACAACACCAAGCATAATTAGCAACAACACTCTCCTCAAGATCAAAAGTGAGCTAGGTTCGATATGAGGATAATATGACAGACTTGTTTCCTAAGTCATTGCCTAAATCCACTTTGTAGACATCAAGGGGAGAAGTCTACATGAATGGTTTCGAAACGTGAAGGGTGTGTTGTACTCTTTTTCTCCTTCAACAGAGGTTATTTTTGTCCCACTGGGTTTTTGTTACTCAGCAAGGTTTTTGACGAGGCAACGAGAAGAGCACCACGTTTGGGCAACATAAGGGGGAGTGTTTAAGGACACCTAGCTTGTATGTCTGGTCCAAACTCTGATTACTTGTCTAAGTTATAATAGAGTTAGTCTTACCGATATCTACAGAGATATTTCAATCATTGTATGATTCAATTACCTTATAAGACGTAAATTCTTTGCTTGTAACCCTCTCTATAAAAAGGCCCCAATTATCAATGAAAGTACAACTCAATTATTTCCCAATTTCAGTTTTCTTAAAACATAATGAAATTAAAACAACAATAAAAAAGAAAAGCAATGAAGAACAGATTGACAAGAACAAGAACACCACACTGGCTTCCCTAAGCTCCATCACCTTCCCCAAATCCCATATATATAAATTGAGATTCATGATGATTTGTGAATCGTCCATGGAGAACTTCATATTCTCAAAAACAAATAGCACTTTCTTCTTCTTCTTTTTTGGGTATATGGAGAACTTCATTACCAAACAAAGAAGAAAACAATAAGGGACACAAATCCAGAATTCCAATCCAGTACAAGCTGGGAAGTATTGACAGAGAACAAGTAAGATATTTGTTTCGCACTTGGAAATATGCGATCCAGGTTAAGTTGGATTCTCTAATAAAGAGAAAGGTTTTTGAGCTAGTGATGTCAACACCTCCTGACATAAAACCTATTGACTAATGGGTCTTAGTTAGAAATCGTGGTGAGAAAAAGAGATGGTTATCTAGCCTTATGGTGAAAGGCTTCTCACAAAATGCCCTGGAATCAACTACGATGAGACATATTCTCTAGTTATGGATGTCATTTCACTCCACTACATTGTCAGTTTGGTAGTTTCCAAATAACTGAACATACAGCTTACAAATGTGGTCACTACGTATCTCTATGGGGATCTAGATACGGAATATACATAAAGATTCATGGTGAACTTCATTTACCCAAGTCAAGTGGCTCTAGACCACGGAGCACATTTACAATAAGGTTGAACCGCTCACTAAAGTAACTACTTGATTGGGAAGGGATATGCCCACGCATTTCCATAATAAGTTTCAGATTCTATCGCGGTTCATGTTGGACATGATGTTCATTGGAAGCCCTTAAAGAGTTAAGGAAAACCACTGAACACTTGAGATCCGATTTTGAGATGAATGATTTTGGGAGAACACGATGATGTCTTGGTTTGGAACTTGAGTATTGTGTTGATAGATGCTTAGTCATTTCGACAAGGTTAAGCCTTCAAGCACCCCCATGATCGACCATAGTCTTGATCCTGAAAAGGATTTTCTTCGCCCAAAAGGAGGATGACGAAGATGTGCTAGAGGCAGAAGTGCCTTACTTAAGTACAATATGCGCATTATTGTACTTAGCTCAGTGCACAAGACCGGACATCTCATTTGCAATGAACTTGTTATCTAGATATAGCTCTGTGCCAACGCGATGCCATTGGATTGGTGCAAAATATATCTTTTGGTACTTGAGATGTACGGTTGATATGAGCTTGTTCTATCCCTACAGAGAGATGATGGATTCGAACCCATCACACACCAGGAACGCCGCCAGCACTGGCCTGAGTCCACTATCCCCATCCCAAAATGACATGTGTTTTGGAAGGTTTTGTTGATATTGGGTATCTCTCTGACCCACACAAAAATCATTCCCAAACTGGTTAAGTGTTCATCTTGGGTAAAGACCTTAATATCTTGAAGGTCTATAGAACAGACCCTAGTTGCTATATCTTCAAACAATGCAAAGATTATTGCTTTTCACAAAGTAGTTCGTGAATGTATATGGATTGGATCCATAATTACACATGTTCGAACAATTATGGTTTGAAGTCAAATGAGCCTACAAGCATTAAGGATAATGCTGCTTGTTTTGAACAAATGAAGCAAGGCTACATCAAAAGAGACAATACCAAGAATAATCAGCAACAATAGACTCTCCTCAAGATAAAAGTGAACTAGGTTCAATCTGAGGACAGTGTGGCAGGCTTGTTCACTAAGTCATTGCCTAAATTCCACTTTCGAGAAACATGTTGGTAGTATCGTTTGCGGAAGTCATCCGAATTCCCATGACTGTAGTAATCGGGGGGAGATGCAGATATCAGATGGAGATGTCTACATGTATGGTCTCGAAACGTGAAGGGTGTGTTGTGCTCTTTTTCCCCTTCGACCGAGGTTATTTTTGTCATACATGATTTTTATTACTCGGCAAGGTTTTTAATGAGGCAACGAGAGGAGCACCACGTTTGGGCGACACAAGGGGGAGTGTTCAAGTAAATCTAGAATATGTGTCTGGCCCAAACTCTAAGTTACTTGACCTAGTGGTAATAGGGTTAATTAGATAATGTCAGAGAATCTTAGAGATATCCATTTAATGTATGATTACTTTTCCTTGTATAATTCAGATTCTATGCATTGTAATCCTTTATATAAAGAGGCCCATATTATCAATGAAAGCACGACTCAGTTATCTCCCAATTCAGTTTTCCTTAAACAATATATAGATTTTTATATAGGAAAACTTATGGAGTCGAGGCGTGCAAGCACACTGTTCTAAGAGAAAATTGGTCCCCTACTGCACAGAATTGAATGACGAACTTTTCCTAAGATACAATCACTCTTCGAGCTCCGTCGTGCAGCTACGAAGCTCCATTGAACTTTAATCATCCATGCACTCAAAACGGTGTATATTTAAAATAGACACACACACACACACACACACACACACACATATATATATATATATATGTATAATATGGAAGAGGACTTTAGGTGGATAGGTTGTTGTGCGAGAGTGGTTGCATGATGGTGGAGTGCCTTTTCTTCTCACGATATCCCTCATATGTATCCGATCATCTTGACATTTCATATCTGACAATATGTCCAACCAGCCTTCCAACTCTAGCCATATACCCTTAGAAAGGCCACACTACCATGACCATCAATAGCCTCATTAACCATATAACGGTAAAATAATAATCATATATTTAAAACATAAAACCGTTAAACCATAAATAGAGAAATAAACACAAAATGGAAATAACCCCCGATATAAATAATGAAATAAATAAAACATATTTTAATTTTAAATCATAAAATTTCGAACATGTTGCACTGTTCTGGAAGTTCAAGAGCATATGTGTTTGTTTAAACTAGATCACTCATGGATAAGGCTAAGGCTAAGGCTAAGACTACACTTGCATCTTGTAGAGTCTACAGTAACCAGTGTATGAATCAGTAGTGCTGCTAGATCAAAGCGCTCAGATATCGGTGTCTAGTGATCGTTCGTTTGGTTGTCATTATTGTTATTGGCTTATTGCAATCAGTCAATATTTGTGCATGTAGTCTACTTTCATTTTGTTTCAGTCAATAAAAAAAAGGTTGAGTATAAATATTAAAGGTTGAGATCATCTTATAAGTGTTGAGACCCAACAAATGACCAAACATTAACCGTTAGTATTTAATAATTTATACTCAATCTTTTTTTAATAACAAAAAAATGTGTTTGATGTAATGTGCAACTGCACGTCGGTGCTCTGAATTCTCCCTCACTCACACTCACACTCACTCAGAGAGAGTATTCAGTGCACCAATAAAAATAGACGGCTGGATAACACCAAAAATATTTTTTTATTATTAAAAAAATATCAACTGTTAAGATTTGCTGGTTTACTTGCACTGCCATTGCATAGAAAAATTTTCTGGACAACTTTAGATCAACTACAACAGAAACTCAGTAACCCACTTCCATGAAAAAGATTGAGAGTGCGTCTTGTGAAATAACTTTTTTCAAAATTTGTATTTTCGTGATTCCTCACCAAAAAATGATAAAAGTTCAACAAAAAAAAAAAACATTTTGAAGTATGCCATTTCCCCATTTGTCTAATTTTGAAGGGTTAAATTGTTCGAATTCTCTTATAACGGACGAAATCGACAATTTAATAAAAAGTCAGGACCGTTGAGCTTAAAACATCTGCGAATATAGTATAGAAAGGGGGTCAGGAAATAAATATGTAGTATTACAGGGACTTGTTAAAGAAAAGAAAAAGGCGAATCTCTATTTAGCGGCCAGAGTCCCCCTGGGGGAAAGGAATTCAAAATTTGAAACACACTTCTCTGTATTTCACAGAAACAGAGAGAGAGAGAGAGATAAAGGTTAGCGATGGCGACGAGATCGAATATGAAGGGTTTCTACAAGCAAAAGAAGAGCACCACCGCCGGTGGTATCTCCAAGAAGAAGAAAACCCAAGGCGCTTCCGCCGCCGCCTCTTTGGGCTCCGACGTCACCCAACCCTCCGCCCTTATCTCCCACGGCGCTCCTGATCTCAAAGGTATACGCATCTCTGATCTCGTCTCGCTTTCAATTTTGGATTCGAGTACTGTTGGGGTTTAGTTTTCAATTCTGAAAAATTTGTTAGGGTTAGGGATTTAGGTCCCAATGGGGGTTCTGATTTGGTAAGGGAGGAATATACTCTTCGATACCGTAACAAACTGACTAGCTGATTTGATTGTTTTGATGATTAGATGATTATGATGAGCAAGAGGAGGTGCTTAGGCAATTTGATTTGAACACGGCGTATGGGCCGTGTTTTGGGATCACCAGACTCGCAAGGTGGGAGCGTGCCTGCAAGCTGGGGATGGATCCTCCCAAGGAAGTGGAGAGTCTTTTGAAGAGTGGGAAGGCTCGACTCGAGTGCTTGTGGGATGGTCGCATTTAGAATTAGGGAATGTGCTTGTTTGTGTCATCTGATGTTACTGGAGTTGCTGTGGTACTAGAGGTGAAAGGTTTCAGCATCTTGCCGAAACATGGTTATGTTTTACAATGTATCTCGACTACTATGTGCAGATCCTAGTATCTTTAGCTTAGCATTAGAAACTATGTTTAATTTATCTAATTTGATGTGTGACTACTGGAGTTTGATGTGGTTGGGAGTTGAGGTAAGCGTTTAGCATTTGGCTGGAATATGCTCTTGTTTTGTAACGTTCTGAACTTATTATGCTAATCCTGATCATGGCGTTTCATTTCGGATAGTTTCGTCTACAATTAGAAGCTTTCCCTTTTTGTTTAATCTGAAGTATGACTTACCTGGGGCTGTTGTGGCTTAGAGTGGGAGAAAGCATTTAGCATCCGGCTGAAACTTGCTTTTGTTTTATAATGGATTCAATTACTATATATTGATCCTAATCCTGTTGTATCACAACTCGATGATCTTGTTTGCATCCGACACAAATTTTTTGGTGTTATCAATTGTCTCCCCCAACATGATCCTAAGAGTTGCTGGCGAATAACTAAAGCTTCTTGCAGTGCAATTGTTGCACAATTGTCAACCCTGCTTCTGCGCTTACTTCTTGGGTTCCAATGGTTGTTTTCTTGAAGATCTTTGCTCCTTAATTTTCTAGTATGTGAATTTAACTCAGATGCCAGGTTTTTGCTTTGGCAATCTTGGGTGCTATATATTCTGTTATCAATAGTTTTCTTCTTGGTCAGAATTGTACTACCAATGTGAGAGTCTAAACTTCTAATTGCCTACCACTGCAGGCCTTACTACCACTTGAAGGGGTAAATAACCTTGTCCTAGAAAGTATAGTTTCGGAAGATTTTCTCAAATAGTTTGCAAAGATGTTGTTGCTCTATTCCCCTTTTCTTTTGAATGGGATACTTAGGTAGGAATTTATGACTATTGAACTAACAATTTACTAATGGAACCATACTGTTTTCCCTAGCAATAGAATGAGGTTGAAACTCTAAATCCTGTTTTGTATTGGTAATAGTTAATAAAAAAAAGGTGCATTAGTTTTTGTGACAAGTCGTTCTTCAATAACGATGGTCCATCAATTTGGCCTCTTGCTAATTTTATCAGACGATATCCACTTTCAAGTAATGGTCAACCCTCTTGTGATCCTAAAAGGGGTCTATGATCTAAACTTAATTTCATCTTTATTCACGACCAGACCTATTGCCTAATATTTTTTAAACATTTCGCAAGCTTAAGTAGAAAATAAATGAACAGAAAAGATGGTAGATCACTATTGTACCAATACGAAGAAAAAAGAAAAAAAAAAACACTAGTATTCTTCTCTGTAATGATTATGAAATGGCACTATCATGCTGAACAATATGTCCCAAATTATGGAGGAGGTTGTTTTCAACATTTATCTCACATCAGTACCAATACGAAGTTAAAAAGACAAAGAGTTGATAGTAAAATACTTGAGTTCTTTCATAGCACCGTACATCAAAATTATTATAAAAACTACGTAAACATAAAACAATAGGTGAACAAACTAAAGATATATCAAAAACTACTTTTCTTAGACTTATCAACTACTTGAACAGTTTCTCACTTGATCAACAGTTTATCACCATTTTGTGTTCAAATTAAGTGGGCTAAAAGAATCGTTATGCCCACTTTTTGGAGGTGGGCGCCTCGGGGCTGGCGGGCATGTAACTTGCTCTGGTGGAGTCAGTTTGCATCCTTTGTCTTTTGGTGTTGTTGAAGATGTCCACTTGTTGGCATCCGTGACCCCATAGTCTTGTGAATTATTTGAAGAACTCATCTTTTGAGAATAAATATTGACTAAAATTTTTAACCGAAACTTTCTGAGAATAAATTGAGAATAACAGGATCAAGGGCCTCTATATATAGGGCTTGTTTTTCCTTTCCAAAATACGAGAGGAATTTTAATAGGATTAGGAGTAAACTTTTCAAAACATAATAGGAAAAATTTCTTAATCCAAAAGGAAAAGGGAAAAGTTTTAACAGATCTACTTACTTAAGAGACAGTTTTTGAAGGACTGTAAGGGACAAGTGGATTTGATGGCCACGGTTTTAAGTTGTTATGATTTCAGTCTTTGAATTTAATACAAATGACTGAGATCACTTTTCCCTCACGGTTCCTTAAAACTGTCCCTTACGTGAACATTCCTTAAAGTTTTAATCCACATCACAACAAGAAAATTCAAACTAAAATGTATCATTAACTCTTGGTTTATCAATATTATTACACCTTGATATACAAATTTTTATTTTTGCACAACCGACCTGATCGTTTGGAATGTCGCCAACTTGGAAGTCATGTGTTGAAGTCCAACTAAAACTGTTCCTTAAGTGAACATTCCTCAAAATCTTAATCCATATCACAACAAGAAAGTTCAAACTAAAATGTATTATGAACTCCTGGTTATCAATATTATTACACCTAGATTGATATATAAATTTTTATTTTTGTACAACCAAGCTCTTTTGGAATGTCGCCAACTTGGAAGTCCTGTGTTAAACTCCAACTGTGTTATAAGTGCACAATGCCTCTAGAATCCAGACACTAGAGTCATCAACTTTGCAAACAACATTTGAACAAATCCCACAGACTAAGCGAAATCAGTGTACTTCCCCAGATTAGATAAAAAGGAAAAATAGTGTACTATTTCTCAAAGCCATCAGCTAAAGAGAAAGGAAATATGTGATCGAGTGGCCAAATTTTGTGTGAAAGATAGAAGTGGTGGTGAGCGAGTTTTTCTGTAAAACATGCTCTTGTATGTTGGCTTAATTTGCTTATGAATGATGTCTGTATATATTGTTACTTTGGTTGGGGAGATGGGCTGCACTCTGAAACAACGAATGTTTATGCCAATCTGCGCCATTCATGTTAAAGAGTTTGATGCTGCATGCTTGAAAGTCGAAACCAATGTGTGAAAAGTAAAATATCAGCAAATATATATAATTATCTTCTGGGGTGTTTGTGTTAAAGTTATGGAGATACAGACGGCGCCACTACCCTTTTGTAATATGTTTACTAGCTGTTTGTTTGAGATAAAGCTATCAATGTGAAGGTAATCACTTCGAAGCCAGTGTGGTAATAATATTTCTACAATCTTTAGAGGAAGAATCTCGTGTACTAATGTTACTTGCGTCTCAACCCTACAATTGCATTTTAATTTACAATTATGGTACTGAAAACTGATGAGAGCAATTTTTATGCATTTTGATAAACTGTAATGGTTTTGTAAGCACCTCTTGTTATAATTTTTTTTTTTTTTTTTTGAGAATGTTGTTCGATCTGGTAGGGTTGTGCAAAAACCGGTTTAAACCGACTGATCCAAACATTTAGTTGAGTTCAATTTCCCGCGTCAAAAAATTGAATCTTGGTCTAAATGTAACTAAACGGATTTGGTTTGGTTCACGAGTAGCTCAAACATATGTTAACTGAACCAAACCACTAGATGTACAATAAAAAAAAATTATAATAGAAATTTGCAATTGCTCAAGGGGACTAAGATTCTTCGCAGTAGAAGAATTTTTTAACATGTACTGGGGTTTATCTAAATGAAATTGCATGAAGCAGTCTTTCAATCTTTTCGGTTTTACAAGGAAAAAGGTCTGCCGTGCTTCTAGAACAACAGGATCGAACACCTTCTCCCTCACTCTATATATCTTTAGCAGCAAGTTAACCCAGAGCTAACTGGTTCCCGAGAAATCATCATGGCTACCAGATCAAGGCTTTCACGTAATATCCGATCATCTTTCTTCTACGATCATTTCATTTTGTTTCACTTGTAACTGCCCAATGGATTCTTTTATATTTACTGGTGCTGTCATTGCAAAGGTTTAAGTGTACAATAACAAGTGATTAATCAATCTGAAACATACAAGCAACTGTTTTAATAAGCTTTGTTAAGTGACGAACCTCTAACAATCAAAGTATCAAATACCTAGTTCAGTAATCAAACTGTTTTAGAAATTTGAAGACCTTTGCTTGTTTAGGCCTCAGGATCCGATTATGCACTCCAAATTATAATTTAATATAATTCGAATTATATTGTATTATTTTCTAACACTCTAAACATTCGGAGCTAGCATGAGTACATGATAATTCTGTCGGAGTATGAGTCCAAATAACATGGGTTTTGTCACCTTTTCATAAAGATATGACCAGTTTTACTCCTAATCAATGTTATCAAACACGTGACGAGGTTCAAAGATAACCAGTAAAACGAGGGTAAAGCATGATGAACTTAATGCTAAACAAAATTAAAATAACGCATGGTTGTAAATATGACTCATACAAGTAGTTTCTTCCTAAGTTCTAACTGCTTCTAAGTTTTCCTCAGTTTTTTCTTCGTAGATGACATCTTTGAACATGTTTAACTCCACCTCTCCAAAAACTGGCAATCTTTTGTTTTTCCTTGTGCCATCAAAGAACTCCATGTCCAGCTTTTTGTATTCCTTCTCGTCTTTCTTCGATATAATGTCATCCTTCGATGGAGTCCATGTCGAAACTAGAGCAGTCGTCGGTTTCTTTTGCGTATTCGAAGATGGTATGTTTGGTGAAGGTTGTCGTGGCACATACTTGTTGTTGTTGGTTAACTTCTTCGTGCTTTTTTTCTTCATATATATTAGGTAGAGTAATAACAAGTAAAACGTTTTATGTTTAGTTAGCTTCTTCGTGATTATGCGTACGCTGTAATGTGCTTTTCTTCTGTGGTTTTTCTTGTGCGGTTTGGTCGTGTATTTATAGAATAAGAGGGGCAAGATTATCCTATTCAAGGTTGGTTTTGAATTTGGAGTAAAAATTATTTATTTGGAAAACAATTATGTGCCTACTTTGAAAAGGATTTGAATGGACAATTCAGTAACTTAAAACGTGACCATCACCGATAAGATTATGGAATTATAACTTCTAAAGTGTTTTTTTTTTTTTTAATTTTTTTTTAATTTTTTTTTTTTTTTTTAAAGGAGCTCCTAAAGTTTATTAGATTGATGCTAGCTCACCCATAATTTTTTTTTTTTCGATCTGTCAGCTCTCACACTCTCATGGCTATGACCTATATCAAGTAATGTAAAATTTTCAGACAGTTTATCTACTCGTGGTTAAATTGGTTAACCTAAAAAAATGTGGTTAAATTGGTTAACCTAAAAAAAGACCTAGCTGCTCTCGCGCTAGGGTTTACTTTCTAGCTATTAGAAAGCAAAATCTACATCCATGGATCTGGAAGTGCTTAGCTGGAATTGTAGAGGGATCTGCAATGAGGCGACGTCAAGAGCGTTGAAAGATCTGATTTCGCAAAACCGGCCTCAGATAGTTTTCTTGTGTGAGACCAAGATAAGTCGTCAGGAGGATTTTGATCGTTTGCATCGCTCGCTTGGTTTTGCAAATGCGAAGGCTGTGCTTAGTGAGGGCCAAGCCGGGGGTCTAGGTCTGTTTTGGAACGATGAGATCAAAATACAGTTGGGCACGACGTCAGCCCATCACATTGATGCGGTGATTGTGGGGGAATCAGGCTATCCTTCTTGGAGGCTGACTGGCTTTTATGGTTATGCTAGAACACGGGACAGAGATCAGTCGTGGCAACTACTTAGGGATCTCTCAGATGTGGATTCGTTACCATGGGTTGTAGTTGGAGATTTCAACGAGATCCTTAACAATGGGGAGAAGATTGATGGACCTCTTAGGGCAGAGAGGCAAATGAGAGGATTCCGTGACGCCCTAGGGTATGGGGATTTGTTGGATCTAGGGTTTCATGGGGCAATGGCAACATGGTGGAACTCGGAGACGCAACTGAGGTTGGATAGGGCGGTCTGCACTCCCTCTTGGCATGACTTATTTTGTTATTCGAAGCTTTTTCATCTGCCTCCATCGGACTCGGATCATGTTCCCATTTTGTTGAAGGCAAGCACATCACCTCTGGCTTCTAGACCAAAGTATCACAGGTTCAAGTTTGAGGCGTTTTGGATAAAACACCCAGAGTGTGATGGAGTAGTTAAGGAAGCTTGGGAGACGGATGTGACGGGAACTCCGATATTTTGTGTTGCAAAAAAAATAGAACATACTCGGATTCATCTCGATAATTGTCAGAAACAGGTGTTAAGAGGACGCCAACTCCAAATGCTAGGCATTCGTACCAGATTGGAGGAATTACTCGGTGTACCGAGTTCTGTTGTGGCTCCGGAAAAGAAAGAATTGATGGATAGGCTTCAAATCTTGTTATATCAGGAGGAGTCCTTCTGGCGGCAACGATCTAAGGTGACTTGGCTAAAGGAAGGGGATCGAAATACTGGTTTTTTCCACAGGAAGGCTCAAAATAGGAAACGAAAGAATATGTTGCAGGGTCTCTACGATGAATAAGGTCAATGGTTCGAAGATGATGCTGGGATTGAGAATGTGGTAACGTCCTATTTTTCAAAAATGTTTCAAGCTTCGGAGATTGATTATGATGCAGTGCATACTACGTTGGAAGCTATTCAACCTAGTGTGAGTGAAGGGATGAATGCTCAACTTTGTGCACCCTGTACAATTGAAGAGGTCCGTCATGCCCTTTTCCAAATGTACCCAACTAAATCCCCGGGTCCAGATGGGATGCCTCCTTTATTCTTCCAACATTATTGGGAGACGATTGGAACGGATGTTTTTGAGGCAGTCCGTAGTTTTCTGCAAACGGGACAACCTCTCCGTCAAATCAATTTTACGCACATATGCCTAATTCCCAAAGTGGATACACCGGAACACATGTCTGATTTGCGTCCAATAGCATTGTGTAATGTGATTTACAAAATCTGTTCGAAGGTGATTGCAAACAGATTAAAGGTTATTCTTCCTTTTGTGATTTCACATTTTCAAAGTGCTTTTGTTCCTGGACGTTTGATCAGGGATAATATTCTAGTTGCTAATGAAATTGCCCATTTTGTGCACAATAAGAGGGAGGGGGCTGATGGCTTTATGGCTCTAAAGTTGGATTTCAGTAAGGCCTATGATCGAATGGAATGGAGTTTCCTAAGGATGGTAATGGTTCGTTTTGGCTTTGCTCATAATTGGATCAACATGGTGATGCAGTGTGTGTCTTCGGTGCGATATTCATTTTTGATCAGGGGGAAACCTCGGGGATATGTTACACCGAGTAGGGGACTTCGTCAAGGTGATCCGTTATCTCCCTACCTTTTTCTGATTGGGGCTGAAGGCTTTTCTGCTCTCTTGCAACAGAAACAAGCTTTAGGCCTGTTATCCAGAATAGAGGTGTGTGATAATGCTCCTCCTATTAATCATTTATTATTCGCTGATGATAGCATGATTTATGCTCACGCTTCTTTAAAGAATTGCTATGAGCTTCAGGATGTCATAGAGATATATGGACGGGCATCATGGCAACTTGTTAATTTTGACAAAAGCTCTGTGGCTTTTAGCAAGAACGTCTCAATTGAGAAGAGGGAGGAGTTGGCTAGTCATATGGGGATGCAAATAGTTGATGTCCATGATAAATACCTGGGGCTACCCACTTACGTGGGGCGCAAGAAATCTGCTACTTTTCAGTATATTAAGGAAAAATTGGCGAAGAAATGCTCTGACTGGTAGGGGAAGCTGTTAAGCGGGGCTGGAAAAGATATTCTTATTCGTGTTATGGCTTCGGCTCTACCTACTTATGCTATGAGTGTGTTCCAATTAACAAAAAAAAATTGTGATGATTTGGAACAAATGTGTACTAGATTTTGGTGGGGGAGCACGCTAGATAAACGAAAGATACATTGGAAGACGTGGGGTGCTTTGTGTAATCCGAAGGAAGAAGGAGGATTAGGCTTCCGCAGCTTGTCTATTTTTAATATGGCTATGTTAGCAAAGCAAGCATGGCGCATACTTACCAATCCTTCATCTCTTGTTGCTCGATTGTATAAGGCAAAGTATTATCCAGAAAGTTCATTCTGAGAAGCGACTACTCATGCCTCTCCTTCATACTCACGGCAGAGTATTTTTTCTACTCGGGACTTGCTAAGAGAGTATTGTTGGTGGCAGGTTGGCGATGGTAGAGATATTGGTGTATTCTCGGATAATTGGGTGTTGGGACCAACTACTGGGAAACCTACTTTTTCAGTTTTTGCCCAATCTGAGGTTAGTAGAGTCAGTGACTTAATAGGGGACACAAGGGAGTGGAATGTGACTCTCCTACAGCGGCTATTTCCGGTATCGGAAGTGGAGTTGATCACATCTATGCCACTGAGTAGGAGGGTGGAAGCAGATAGTTTGGTGTGGAAGTTGACGACGGATGGTAAGTATTCAGTTAAGTCAGCATATCATTTTTTTCTTTCCTCTTCCACTAATTATAGTCCTCTAGCTCTTCCTGTGGGGAGTGTGATTTGGAAGAAACTGTGGAAAGCAAATGTGCCAAGCAAGGCTAAGATTCATTTTTGGAGAATTTGTTTGGATATATTGCCTTCCCTGGCTAATCTAGAATCACGGAGAGTGCAATTGGACTCGACAGTGTGTGTGCTGTGTGAGGAGTGCAATGAGTCTACTTTACATTTGTGCAGGGATTGTAAGTTCACTCAGTCGGTTTTTCAATCCAATGCTGTTCTAAAACAAGTGTGCTATGGACCCTAGATTATAAGTAGTAGTCTGTTTTTATGGTTGACCTAATGTGCACAGGAGTTGTCTCTGTTTAATTTTGGAACTCTCATCTTCTTGCTCTATGGTGTGTGGAAGGAGCGGAATCATAGGGTTTGGAGCCAGAAGAGGGGGTAGTTAGTGATGTGATCATTGGGTCTATGTCGAGGTTACAAGAGTTTCAATTCCATAACTCGAAAGAAGTAGGTGTTGGGGAACGACAAAGTCGAGTGGTACGCTGGTCTACTCCACTAGTGGGATGTTTGAAAATAAATGTTGATGGATCCTTCAATCATGTGACTCGTAGTGGTGGTATCGAGTTTGTCGTTCGTGATGGTTTTGGGGTTTTGCTGGCAGGTGGTGCTTGTCCAGTCACTGGTTTGCTATCACAGGAACACGGGGAGCTTTTGGCGTGCAAAACAGCAATTGAGTTTGCCATGAAGCACGGCTATCTTCCGGCAATTTTGGAGACTGACGCCTTGAATGTCCAGAGACAATTGAGTGAGTCTACTACTAACAATACATCTGTCCTCGGAAGATTATATGATGATTTGGTTCTGTTGCTGGAATCCCCTTCGTTTGTGAAGGTGGTTCACATTGGTAGAATGGGTAATATGGTTGCTCATCAGCTAGCAACTCATGCTTGTTCTGTATCTCAAGATTGTTTTTACTTTTCTAC
Source organism: Rosa lucieae (assembly GCA_024704745.1). Taxonomy (NCBI): domain Eukaryota; kingdom Viridiplantae; phylum Streptophyta; class Magnoliopsida; order Rosales; family Rosaceae; genus Rosa; species Rosa lucieae. The sequence continues at coordinate 28,769,549 of CM045493.1, read as the reverse complement.
TCCTTCTTTTCTCTCAGCTGCAGTAGCAGCTGATGTTTGTAGTCTGTAATCTTTTTCAGATTGATAAAGGGCTGACATCTTCCATTCAAAAAAAAAAGTTTATTAGATTGATTTGATCAAAAAAATATTGAGTTTTATTGTGTTCTTTTTAGCAGATTGCAAATTAACATGACAAAAGTAACTATTACGTACTTAGACAACTTCATAAACACATATAGCAATACATCCTGAAACCATAAAATCAAAAGTCCACAAGTTTTCTAGGGTGTGATAGGGCCTGTTTGGTCTTAGGCATCAAAAGGATCAAGGAGGTGTCATACGTTAGAAGGCGTAGGGTTCTTGCTTTTTTTAGTTGATTGCTTTTGTTGGTAGTTTTCTTTGTTTTGGATTTTAGTTTTCTAGATTTCCTTTGGGTTTGAGTGCTCTGATGAGCATGCATTGTAATATGAGGGGTGGTTTGTACCCTTCATGCTTGACCGAGTGAGGTCGTTATGATTTTATATCAATGGATTAGTCTTCCATTGCCCTAAAAAAAAAAAAAAAGTCCACAAGTTTTTCTGACACACGTATTGAGAAGTTACATATCCCACCAATGGAGAGTCAATAATCATTAGACCTCATCATATGGCCCTTGGGCCCTAAGCCCGCCTAATGGAAGGGTCGGGCCGACCCTTTCTCAAATAGGGTAAGGTAAGGGTCATGCAAATGAAACCCGGCCCGGCCCTAAAATTTATATTTTATCTTTATTATTTTTCTATATTACATATTTACATAAAAAGAAATAAGAAATATGTCATTTTAGAGCAGAATGGGTATTAGATTGAACATTTGAACCCAATTAATTTATGTAAATCTAATTTTTATATCATACACTCAAAGAGAATGGACACTAATTTTTTTATAAACCTATATTTATACATCATACACTCCAAAGAGCAACCTCTATCAATTCAAAGAAAATGAGAAAATCAACCGTTGGATGTGATTATTACAATAAATTATGCGTGTGGTTAAAACTTTAGTCAATTTCACCATAGTTTCGAACCCGATTGGATTGGTCAACCATATTCACTTGTATGTTTTCTTGGTTGACCGATGGCGTGACAACCGCAAAACGTGCTAATTTTTTTACATCACATTTTTAAATATTTCATCAAAGGATGTGCGTAGATATAAGATAAAAATTTCAAATTTAATTAAAAATATGTTGGTCTATACCAATTTGTCTCCTAAAGTATAACTTATACATTGCATTTAAATGATTGAGGTAACCCTCCATGAGCAAAATGGGGGACAAAATGGAATTTTTTTAAATGAACCGTTGGATGTTGTTTTCATATGAATATATGTTAGTGGTAGAAATTTAAGCAATTTCCGCCTTCGGTTGGACCTCGATCTACCCGGTCAACGCAATACCCTAAATAGAACATAAAACAAATATGCTCTTAACCGGTTCTTGGCAATTCACTTTTTTCGATCTTTCAGCTCCCACACTCTCATGGGTAGGGGGTCTACTTACGGATGTCAAAATTCCGCAACGTTTGTCCGTGCATGGTGCTGCTCCCCTGAGGGAAGTTTGCTTGTGCAAAGCGTTGACCACTACGTTGGACGCCTTATTCACGGCAGATCGGCCTAATTTCTTTACACAATACCTATCAATGTTGTATAAACATATGAGAATTTTCAGATTGGTCGATTTTCATTTCAAAATTTTTGGATCGCACATAATCCTTATATGCCTTGTAATGTAGTATAACTAGTTTATTAGGCTTGTTACCCTCCATGAGCAAAATGGGGGACGAAATGAAATTTTTTTTAAAATGAACCGCTGGATGTTGTTTTCATATGAATATATGTTAGTGGTAGAAATTTTAGCAATTTCCGCCTTCAGTTGGACCTCGATCTACCCGGTCAACTCAATACCTTAAATAGAACATAAAACAAATATGCTCTTAACTGGTCCTTGGCAATTCACTTTTTTCGATCTTTCAGCTCCCACACTCTCATGGGTAGGGGTCTACTTACGGATGTCAAAATTCCGCAACGTTTGTCCGCGCATGGTGCCGCTCCCCTTAGGGAAGTTTGCTTGTGCAAAGTATTGACCGCTACGTTGGACGCCTTATTCACGGAAGATCGGCCTAATTTCTTTACACAATACCTATCAATGTTGTATAAACATATGAGAATTTTCAGAATGGTCGATTTTCATTTCAACATTTTTGGATCACACATAATCCTTATATGCCTTGTAATGTAGTATAACTAGTTTATTAGGCTTGTTACCCTCCATGAGCAAAATAGGGGACGAAATGGAATTTTTTAAAATGAACCGCTGGATGTTGTTTTCATATGAATATATGTTAGTGGTAGAAATTTCAGCAATTTCCGCCTTCGGTTGGATCTCGATCTACCCGGTCAACGCAATACCCTAAATAGAACATAAAACAAATATGCTCTTAACCGGTCCTTGGCAATTCACTTTTTTCGATCTTTCAGCTCCCACACTCTCATGGGTAGGGGGTCTACTTACGGATGTCAAAATTCCGCAACGTTTGTCCGCGCATGGTGCCGCTCCCCTTAGGGAAGTTTGCTTGTGCAAAGTATTGACCGCTACGTTGGACGCCTTATTCACGGCAGATCGGCCTAATTTCTTTACACAATACCTATCAATGTTGTATAAACATATGAGAATTTTCAGAATGGTCAATTTTCATTTCAACATTTTTGGATCGCACATAATCCTTATATGCCTTGTAATGTAGTATAACTAGTTTATTAGGCTTGTTACCCTCCATGAGCAAAATGGGGGACGAAATGGAATTTTTTAAAATGAACCGCTGGATGTTGTTTTCATATGAATATATGTTAGTGGTAGAAATTTCAGCAATTTCCGCCTTCGGTTGGACCTCGATCTACCCGGTCAACTCAATACCCTAAATAGAACATAAAACAAATATGCTCTTAACCGGTCCTTGACATTTCACTTTTTTCGATCTTTCAGCTCCCACACTCTCATGTGTAGGGGGTCTACTTACGGATGTCAAAATTCTGCAACGTTTGTCCGCGCATGGTGCTGCTCCCCTTAGGGAAGTTTGCTTGTGCAAGGCGTTGACCGCTACGTTGGACGCCTTATTCACGGCAGATCGGCCTAATTTCTTTACACAATACCTATCAATATTGTATAAACATATGAGAATTTTCAGATTGGTCGATTTTCATTTCAAAATTTTTGGATCGCACATAATCCTTATATGCCTTGTAATGTAGTATAATTAGTTTATTAGGCTTGTTACCCTCCATGAGCAAAATGGGGGACGAAATGGAATTTTTTAAAATGAACCGCTGGATGTTGTTTTCATATGAATATATGTTAGTTGTAGAAATTTCAGCAATTTGCGCCTTCGGTTGGACCTCGATCTACCCGGTCAACGCAATACCCTAAATAGAACATAAAACAAATATGCTCTTAACCGGTCTTTGACAATTCACTTTTTTCGATCTTTCAGCTCCCACACTCTCATGGGTAAGGGGTCTACTTACGGATGTCAAAATTCCACAATGTTTGTCCGTGCATGGTGCCGCTCCCCTTAGGGAAGTTTGCTTGTGCAAAGCGTTGACCGCTACGTTGGGTGCCTTATTCACGGCAGATCGACCTAATTTTTACACAATACCTATCAATGTTGTATAAACATATGAGAATTTTCAGATTGGTCGATTTTCATTTCAAAATTTTTGGATCGCACATAATCCTTATATGCCTTGTAATGTAGTATAACTAGTTTATTAGGCTTGTTACCCTCCATGAGCATTGTCATATTGATCAATTTCCATTTCGAAATTTTTGGCCCGCCCGAATAAGCCATAAATTTTTTCTATTTTTTAATTACGTTTCTCTTTTTTCTATAATATGCAATTTATCTCTTTCTTTGTAATTGATTTCATAAGTTTTGTTTTCTTTAATTTCTATTTTCTTTGTTACACAACAATTAATATTGGGAGATTTATATAGATAGTTAATTGAATATAACCACCTTAAGTAATATTAATAAATGTTATAAGTTACATGTATTATATGAATATAAAATATGTTCAATAAAAAACAATGAGTCTTTTATCACTAATATATACCATTAAGCCATATTTTGAGAAGAAAAAAATAATGTTTTTTTTTTGTTAAACAAGATAAGGCCCTTTTTGGCCCATTTCGGCCCTATTTGGCCCTATTTGAGGGCCGACCCGACCCGGCCCTAACTGATTGGGCTTTTCGGGCGGGTAAGGATTAGCATATTTATGCCCCGGCCCTACCCTAAGCCCTAAAATTTAGGGTAGGGCCGGCCCTAACCCGACCCATGATGACCCCTAATAATCATGATATCACTTAATTACCTGCGCACCCGCGTATGAAAAAGGATGAGAGGCCCCAAAAAAAGGCTCTAGTCCACAAACAACATCACCTGAATTCAAAGATTCGATGGAATATGTTCGATATAAGAACAGAGATTTAATTATATTTGATATAATAGAGATTTGAGAAAATATATCTGGTCAATTTAAAAAAAACAGGTATAATGTGCAAAGAGTAATTATTCTATAGTTCCACAATATCACCTAATAGTGTCGCAATGCTTAGTGGTAGTCTGTATGTCGGTATTAAATTTCAGCGACATCCGATAAAATTAGAATGAATCAAATAATGGTTCACTAGCTGGAGAAATTATTTGGTGGGGGTTTCCCCACCACGTGGTTTTAGGGCGACCAAATCAGAAGAAAGAAAATTTTTCCTCTTTTCTGAAACTGCCCCTACTCCTTAAATGTACAATACCCAAAATACCACCCTGCTAAACAGTAATTGGTCTCCCGCACCACATGGCGGTGCGGGTGTTCCACACAAGTCTTTCTCTCACTAGCTGAACAAAAAGAAAAGAACAAACGGTCACTGTTTTGGGCCAATGACCCGCTAATTCCGTTAAAACCTAACCCGACAGGCCCACTTTTACTTCTGTACTCCCTCTCACTCTCTCAGTCTCAATCTCTCTCTCAGAGTCTCAAACTTTGAAATTCCCAAAACCCTTTGGGGAGTGGAGCTCACAGATCGCCTTGTATTCCAGGTATGCTACTTAAATCCCCAATTCCCTAAACCCTAAAACTTGATTCACACACGTCTGCTCTACTTCTGTGTAAAGTTCCAAGTCTTTAGGGTTCTAATTTTTCTTGTGCATTCAGAATTGTTGAAATCTCCAACGATTATTGATCATTTTTAGTAAAATTTTAGTATTATGTTTTTGCCGAGAGCAATCCAAATATGTAAGGGAAAAAAATTCGGAAATTGGGTTTAAGCTTTGGGTGTCTGAGGTTTGGTCTTCCTAGTCTTGCTTAGGTTGATTTAGTATTTTCGTTTTCTTGTTGTGATTACTCTTAATTGGTCTGGTTAAGTGACAAAGAGCCCTCTGCTTGAAATTGAATTGAGCAAAATTGTTGTTCAGGGTCAGGGTATGAATCGCAGTTAATGTTTTTGTGGGACTGGATTTTGGTTTAGTTTCTTTGTAAGTAACCATGGTGGTTAATTGGAACATAAATATCTAATGGTCATTGTGATTGTTCTGTTGTTCTCAGTTGCTCTTGTGAGTTTGGTTAAGTATATGTTAAAAATGAGTGGAAACTATTTTGGCAGCAAAACTACAATCTGTGTTAATGAGTGTGTTGTGAGTTGAAATCATGAGAAAGTTGCTTCTTTTAAAGTGAAATTTCAAAAGCTTCTCAGCATCAAAGTTATAATGTTTCTACGCTGACATTACTGAACTCTGCACTATATCACACTGATAACGATTACAGTTAATGGTTTTCCTCATCTCATTTCCTGTAATTTTATGGTTTTGTTGACATTATTGTGCTCCCTTCTTCCAGGCTGTAACCCGAATTTCTTGACTTCTATTATATGGTCAATTCAATATGTCACAATGACCTGTTGAAATCTATAAAGTAATGCATATCCTAAAGTGATGACTAAATGACTATCTAGGTTCATTGTGTTTCTGTATCTGTTAAAGACTGCTGCAGAAGAGATTGACCTTGCATTGGTGATGGTGGATGCGTGGTGGTCCCTGTTAGCTGCTATCCCTGCAGTGGTTGCAGGACAAGCATATCGGGTCAAGAAAAGGCGCGCTGAAGAGCAGAGATTAAAGAGTGCTAGGGGAAGGGAGAAGAGTTCTGATGAGATTTTTGTCTGTGAGAGGGTATGCACATCAAAGAGAATGCTCAAAAAGGTAGGTGCATTCTCAAAGGACCCTATTCCTGATACATGTGTTACTGTATGTGGTGTCTCTGAGCTCGATGCATGCGCTGATGCATGTGCGCGCACTGTTTGCGTGAACCAACACCAAGTGCCCAACTGGAATGACATCTGCCTTCGGAGATGCCAGAGTGAATGTCTAAAACTCACTTCCTCCAGTTCTTCGTAGGACGTTCTATTTTGATTTGAAAGAGAGGTGTGTATAACAAGTTGAGTTATCATAGTGTTGTCAGCTACTCCCATTTCTGATATGTATTTTCTGATTGCGGATGTCATTGAATTGGTTATCAATATTAAGCTTACAAGCATGAACTAGGTATTGGTGCTGCATTTACTTCAAGGATTTTTGTTGCACAAACTTGGTTGGTGTTGGTTAGAAATTAGTCTTTCTGGTGAAAGTACCCTTTTCTGTCTATTTTGACAAAAAAGAAAAGAAAAAAAGAACAGCCCTTTTCTGCTTATTATTCATCCATCAATAGCTTCCCATCAGTTATCATTGATTGCTTATTGATTAAGTAGCGAATCCATCCATTTCTAAGAGAAGTTATGATGTTACAATGAAAAAGCTCTTTAAAGCCGAAGCCTTACCCTTAACTAATTCAGCACTCAAATAATTAAAGCTCTGCAGCAGACTCATCACTGGCAACAGCTTCCTTTACCTTCTCTGCTGTCTTGTGCACAGCATCAGCAGCTGATTTAGCTGATTCCTCTACTGTATGTTTGCTTGTTTCGAAGCTCTTCTGTGCTGCGTCTTTCATCTTATCTCCCACGCCTTCACCCTCAGTTTCACCCATTTTATCCTGCCCCCTGAAACTAATTCACCGATTTAGAAGCTTGACTTCGAAGAATTAACATAACTCAGCAAAAGTTTATCCTCATTTCAAAAACTAACCAAAAGTTGGGATGCGTTAAGGAACAAAATGCGGAATTTTTCAAGAATCCTTATTTTCAAAAGAGGGGATAAACTTTGTTACGTGTTCTCAACGTTCCCAGTTTATCATCCCGCACTCTGTAAGGAGTACAAGATAACAAATTGATATGTTGGGACACCATTGCCATGTACTTTTGCTGGTTTGGACAAACCAGCGACATTGGTTTATGATAATGAAACAATAGGTCTACTATATCAATAATTATACTTACTCTAAAGATGGAGGCATAAACTGCATCTGCATATCTGATATGACGGTTTTCATCTTATCCCAGGCAGATTGATGAGACTTTTGCAGCATAGAGACTGTGTCTTGCAGCACAGACAGTGTCTTTGTATAATAGGTTTGCTGCTCCTCATTCTGTTGTCCTTCTTCTCCAATTGTTTTCGGAATCTGTAGTGAGACGATGATGAACCAGAAGAGGAGAAGTGCAGTTCTTCTGCTAAATTTGTCCATGCCACTAAAATTGGAGGATTAAAATAGGAGCTCAAATGGGTCATATCAATTATCATACATTAGGTTGTTGTCTGAAATTTGAACACTTTGTAGGCTTCTAGCTAGTTACATATGTAAGGTAACGTGGGGTGTGCTTCTTGTATGTAGGATTCAGAATTTGAATATGTCAATCATGGCTGAGATTAAATGGAAATGTAGGCATAATGATTTATGGCTTGCAATTAATATTGACCAAGTGCAATAACTAATCATGTGGATCTCTAGCATGTTAATCTGATCTCAGTCGCACTTTTCCTGTTAAATCTCCTCTTACAATTTCATTTTAATTTTTGCCGACAAATTGGTGGTCGCGAAGTTGCCTTTTTATTTCTTTATATACACAATTACTTTTGTCAACGAGATTTTGTATACTTTTGCGGACAAATCAATTGGCGGAAGAAGTTGTCTTTTGATTTTCTAAACAATGAGTTTTTGCCCATGAAAATGCCGTCACAAGTTTTGCCGACAAAGTTTTCTTAATAGAAATATTCGTTTCAAACTTGATGATATTCATTGTGTTTGTCTATTTTCAATAAGTCTTTATCTATGCTGAAATTGGGTTTATATGATTTGACTATAGTGTTGTAATTGAATGTATGATATTGATCCCCTATTTTCTCAATGATATATAATTTATGATTCAGTATCCTGTTAGATCAAATATGGACTTAACACATATCATCATAAAGTAATTGATGATTAGCTAAATGTCAAACCTAGCTTAACATGGATACAAACTGTAAATCAATACTAGTAACTTAATGAAGCAGTGTATCAATTCATTAAGGATAGTAATCCATTGCTTAGTCTACAAGAAAGGCTACAAGATTGTGATACATTAGGAATCTAACTAGGAAACCTAAACCGATATGGATAGCTTTAATGGGAAGCTTCTTGAGGGTTAAGTCTCATATATATACAGATGAATTGGTCCCTGATTACTACCGACGTTTTGCATATTGTTCTGTCCATTGAGAAGCAAGTTGGTAAGTAACAGAAGGCCATATTCAGTGTTCGTGGTTGCTGCATAAGATGGAATCCATGCCAGTAATTGCTGAAGGTAAGCCTTGATCCCTTTTATGATTGTGTGCATATGTTGTGAGCATTTATATGGTTATTAACATATCCTACATGTTACTAGAGGTTTCTTGACCCTCAAGGGATTTCATGCTTAGCCACTTCTTAAGGAAACCCTAGTTGCACTTTCATCAGGATGAACACGGAAAGGGGCTTCCAATTTCACAGCCACCACCAACATACACCACCACCGATTGCATAGCAAATGCAATAATATCATGGAACCACTTCATATAAAATTATAAATTCTTTCGGAAGGATATGTAGAAAATTGTCATTGCTGTTGACATCGATGAGGTTTTGGGGAACTTCATGTCGGCTCTCAAGTCTCAACAGTTTCATTACTGCCGTCTACTACGTGTATGACTACAGCAAGGTATGGAACTCTACGTTCCGAAGCTGAAGCTGATACGCGTGTACATGCACGAGTTCTTCAAAACTTCGTATTTCAAGACTGGAATCCAACCACTCCTCGGTGATCAGGAGGCACTTCGTTTTTTTTTTTTTTTTTTGAAATAGGGTCAGTACGGCTGCCCTCAAGCCTTGACTATTAATGAAACCTCAGAATACATGGGGGGGGGGGGGGGGGGACATGATACCTAAACCCCATATCACAATCAGCATAAAGAGAACAACTCGAGATCATAACGAGAGTCTCTACAGAAAATATGTATTCTAACAAGCACCAATTAGCGAAGAGTGCATCATTGGCTACTCTATTCGCTTTACAAAGGTGGTGACATACATGAAAGATTTTGCTCACGCGGAGCCATAATTTACTATTACTATCAGCTTTCCTACTATGTTGCCACCGAAAAACAATTTCGGTGACACTAAGTTTCATCCTGGCACTAGGAGGTTGCGACCATTTAGGAACTCGCAGCCTAACTAGGGCAGACCAGGCACACAAAAGGTGCAGTCCGGGACAGAGCCCACGTCGCCCTACCACAACTCGATAGGGACTTATTGCCGGCATAAAGCCACGTCTAATTAAAAGAAAAACATTAGGGTGGAATTTGACGTATCACCACACTTCTATTAGTTTCAGATGACTGATAACGGAGTAGCTTCACGTTCCGGGGTTACATAGACTCCCATCATTTCAATTGCAACGGTATTCGAAATGCAAAATCATTTCAAGTCTCATATTTGGAATATTTCCATTTGGATACTTTGGCAGTTCTTTAAGGACTCTTACTATTACTATTACATTTCTTCATTGTTCGAGACTTCCGTTTGACATGCAGCGATCAGTTGATCAAGTTATTAGTCGGCCACTCGGCCATATATTCTCTATGTGGTGATCGTTTTTTCATTTGGCACTAAATATAACAAATCGAAGCTCACAATTTAATTTGATTAGTATGTAAATTCAACAATCAGTAAGGTGGTGTGCTTCTGGTTGGTGGAGAGGATGCTATCCACGATTCATTTTTCTATCTCAGTGGCCGACTTCTGTCCAAGAAGGCGGTGGTGCTTCCGTCGTTCTCGGCGGCGATCTCCAATATTTGGGGAGTGAAGGAGAGAGTTTTGATCCGGCAGGAGGAGGAGGACATCTTTGTCTTCCAATTTAAGGAGATGGAGGTGAAGAATCGAGTACTCTCTGGGGGTCCTTGGTTCTATAACAACTCCATGTTGTTGTTGGCAGACTATGACGGAATCTCTGCCCTCGATCCGGCGCCGCTGCATCTCCTTGAGGTGTGGGTGGCTGTGAAAGGGTTACGGATTGTGATGCGAAATGAGAAAGCTCTACCCTAATCGGCCGGGCTTTGGGGAACTTCGTGCGGGTTGACCAAGGAGTGGTGCTGAGAAAGGATCATGTCCAGAGGATCCGTGTGATTCAAGATGTCCGCCAGAGGATTTGGGAGCGAAGGATGTTTGAGTTTTCACCTGTTGTTTCGGTGACGGTGGAGCTGCAATATGAGAAATGCCATGGGCTGTGTGCGGCTTGCGGTTTCTTCGGCCATGGGGGTGGTTCTTGTGACAGGAGGCTGGCGGAGGAGGCGCCCTTGTTGGCTGTGCCGGGCCGAGGTGACTTGAACCATGGTCTAGACTCTGCACCCGGATCGAAAGCGTCTGGGGGGGGCGGTCGTGGAGACGGAGGTGCTCTTTAAGGCACCGACGGAGTTGGGTTTTGTGACGGTGGGGGCTGGAGAGGCTGTGATGGCTGAGGGTGGACTGGCATCGGGGGCTGCAAGCAATGCAGCTGCAGTTCCGAAAAAACCGGCGGGAAACCCTAATGTTGAATTAGGTTTGACCGCAGGGTTGACTAGGATGCAATCTTGGTTACAGTCTCTTAGGCCAGAGGAGGGGTCTGATGAGCTTTCTGTTGGGCTTGCTGCTGGGAAAAGCCCAAAATTAGGTTTGGGTGTGAGAAAGAAGGTGTTTAAACCTAGTTTGGCATTTATACCTCCGGAATTTCACCTTGGTGAGTTGGTGGAGGTCCCAATTTCGATGGGGACAGCTCAAAAGAAGAAGGGTCGTCCGTATGTAAGCCGAGCAAAACGTATATTATCTCCAAAAGCGGAAGGTAATAATGCAGGTGTGGATTTATGCTCCAACTCGAATGAGAAGGAGCTATTTCTTGGTTAATTGTTCTGGCTAGGGGTTAGAGCCTGTGTGAGGATGTTTGAGTTTCTATGAGTCTTCTATGACGTTTCTAGTTCCTTCCTTGTACCACAATTGCGTGATTGGCAAGGGAGGGCTAGTTGAATGATTTCTTTCCGTAGGAGGCGAAGCTTGGTCATTCTTGGATAGGCTCGCTTAATTGTGAGCTTCCCAATGACGTTAATTAGTTTGCTTTAGCTTGGATAGGTTTTCTCGGATTTTCTTGCCGGAATTCTTATGTAAGTTTGTAAGCTATGGCCTATTGGCTGTTGATTATTGAATAAAAATAAACTTCTATTCAAAAAAGTAAGGTGGTGAAGTTAATTATAATCTACAAGTATAAAAATGTGTTGAGGAAATTTTTAAGAACAGTACATGAATTTAAGGCCACTCTGAATTAAGGTGGCCAACGTTTGTGAAAGTAATGGACTATGAAACCCGACCTATTTTTCATACATGCCGTCACTAACTCTGTTAACTCTATATTTTTATTCATTTTTTAAAGGGTATTTTAGTATTTTTGCTCTCTCTCTCTCTCTCTCTCTCTCTCTCTCTCTCTCTCTCTCTCTCTCTCTCTCTCTCTCTCTCTCTCTCTCTCTCTCTCTCAAACTCAAAGCCCAATACTTCATCATCACCATTTCTCTCATCAGGTCACTCACTGCCTTTGATTGATTTTACTTCTTTTCTTTCTCTTATTCATTTCATGTAGCAACTTATTAACCTTGATATGATTTTTTCTTCATTTCTATCCTTTTGTTGTGGATCAGTAGCTGAATCCAAGCATAGATAATGCAGAGGAACATTGGCTTCTGCAAAAGCATGGTGAAAGATCACATTACTATCATGACTAAGGCTACTGATGGAGATTCCAACAACCACAAGATGATCGAAGAATATTGAAGATGATGAACTCTCTCTCTTCTTTCTCCAATCCTCCAAAGAATCCATTACTCTCTCAATCTTTGCTCTGTAAAGAAATCCAGAAAAACCCATTACTGGGTTTTGAGTATACTCCAAAGAACCATATCTTCTCTCTCAATTTTTGCTCTCTAAAGAAACCCAGTATACCCATTACCAGAATTTTTGAAGGCCGGTAAGCAAATTTCCCACTGGAACGCCTCGATCCTCACCGCTCTGCTTCTTCTGCTACCCGCCACCATGAACCGACTCCACAAAAGCTTCATTCTTTTCATCTTCCCCGGTGATCTTCCCCAACACCGAGTCCTCACTGGAGGTCTCCTCCGCCACCAAATTACCGTCCTTAGAATTCGAATCTACGTCGCCTCTCACGATCGGCAATCCGACTCGGCCCTCGCACTCGTGACGACGACGCCTCCGGCGAATCTGACATCACCATGGAAACTTGTTGATTTCATGCTGGGATGTACTGAAGGAAGATGGTGAGGAGAGAGATAACTGGGTGTAGAGAGAAGTTTTGGGTGTTCATAGCAATTGCTGGTGTTACATATCATTTTTTTTTCAATCAAACTTGAAGAGACAGAATTGCCCTTATAAATATGACTTTTGGCATCCTTCGTAACGGAGGAGATAACGACATGTATGGAAGGTGGGCCGAGTTTCATAGTCCATGTACTGAAGTTGGGTTTCACAAACGTTGACCACCTTCATTCAGAGTGGCCTTTTTTTGAAGGAAAAATTCATTGAATTAGCGATTGAAATCGCTCATAAGGGCATCCCAATAGGGAGCATACAAAGGACAGAAATGGCTTTGGCCTAGAGCTAAGGTAAGACAAATCAGAAAGTGTACTACACCAACCAATTGTTCTTGTACAATAAAACAATGCTCTGAAACTTTTCTAGAGAAACTAACAGAAACTGAAAATAAATCTCCAGCCTCTTCAAGATAATTACCAACAATAGAAATATTATCACGAACTTGAGATTTGTAGATCCAACCATTAGAATATGCAATCTGGATATGCAAAAGATCAGCAGACCAATCAAAACTAGACTCATCCCAGTATAAAGAATACTGCTCGCCAAGGCAAGCAATTGTGGTACTCACAATGTAATTACACTGAGACTTCTTGTAGAATTTAGGAATGAGCAGTTTACCTGTGAGTAAAAACAACACATCCAAGGGAATGAAAATAGCACAATTGAGCAAAAGACTCGGTAAAAGGTCTCCTGGGTCCCAAATCCAGACCCAGGGATAGAGCTGGCCCACCAAATCAGTGAAATTGGCCTCAAGATAGCCCAAAAAGCCAGGTAACCCAGAATGATGCGGACACCCAAGGCAGCAACCTCCCGCGCGGCGTTGTCTTCGATCTTCCTGGCCACCAACTTAGAGGCCCACCACCTCCCTGAAACATCTCTGCTAGCCCTAGCGGTAGGATACTAACGCCACCCATCCCCATAGCTGTGAGCGACGCCAACAGTACCGAAATTGAAGCCAAGATCCAGCCGATCCAAAACAAACTCACCAGAAATCGAGGACGCCCACGCTTAAGCCGTGGCCAGAAGTCGCCCAGCCCAATCATCGCCATCAACCACTGCAGCAGAAAGTCCCCGCATCGAAGAACATGTTGATTAAGGCTTGAAAACGGTAGGCGGGGTAGCGGCCTCCGCCGTGCTCAGCCTCTGGTGGGAAGGCATTGAGGAATCCCATTGGTGACGCTTGGTGTCGGCGACGCTTGGACGTCAAGAGTTTTTGCTCTCGCTAGGGTTTTTCATGCGTATATCATTTTAATTCGGAGTGGCTTTAAATTCATGTACCATTCTTAAAAATTACTCAACGTGTTATATATGATGACTAATGACGTATAGGCAATTCGGTACCAAAACGAAGACGAGTGGAAGGGATTAAAAGGGATCATGAAAAACGTAAGGGTCCAAAATGAAAAATGCTCTAACATTGGGACCTTCAAAAGAAGTTTCAATCCCTTGACTCTTGATGCCATGTCATTAATTAAGATTTAAGAACCCTGCCACTCCTGCATAATTACAAAACGTAATGCCATGCCCTTATGAGAAGACTTTTGCATCATTATTGGAAGACTATGCTCTTGGATTCTTTTCTTCCTCTGCAGACGAAATCCAAAGGTACATAAATTTCATACTCGATTCAGTTTACCATATTTGTGTTATTCTTCTTTGGATCAGTAGTTTGCAGTATATTTGTGTTTTTTCTTTTTTGAATAAGTGGTTTGCTGATTGCATGGTCTGCATTTGCTTCTCATGTTGATGAAATCAGTTGTCATTTGTATGCTGGGAATCTTACACTGATTTTTCGTTTTGGAATTTGATTAGGTTATTTACTATTGTAATATCTGGCTTTAGGATGTCTGATCTTTCCGAAGTTTGTTGAGCGATTAGCAGTCAACTCCAACCAATAAGATTTTTAAGAAAGAGGAAAAGACAACGACCAACTCCTTTTATCTTTTGCAACATTCTGATCTTCAAGACTTTAACTATTATAATTTATAAACGCCTATGTGATAGATGTATGGGAAAAAGTTGCAGCTGAATTGATAATGTAAGGAGGGAATTGCAAACTTCCGCCCTCTGTTTTTTTTTTTTTTTCAATTTTTTATGCATTCATTACATATAATTAATCACCATTTCCAACTCTTTCAGCAATCTGTTTGTTCTCAAGCAAATATGCTTTCAGATACCACTGAAGCAGATTCCTCCTCTTCTTCACTCACTCAATGGAAGTACGATGTCTTTCTAAGTTTTAGAGGTGAAGATACGCGCTATAATTTCACAGACCATTTGTACAATGCATTGCTGCAGAGGGGAATCAACACCTTTATAGATAATGATCTTGCTAGAGGAGAAGACATATCAGGAGAGCTTCTCAAAACAATTGAGGATTCAAGGATTTCAGTGATCGTATTCTCTGAAAACTATGCATCGTCAAAGTGGTGTTTGGACGAACTTGTTAAGATCCTTGAATGTAAAGAATCAAAGAAACAATTGGTTTGGCCAATCTTTTACAAGGTGGATCCATCTGATGTGCGGAACCAAAGAGGTAGTTTTGGTGAGGCAATTGTGCAGCATGAACGCAAGTTTAAGGATGACATTGAAAAAGTCAACAGATGGAGGGTAGCTCTTTCAAAAGCAGCAGATTTGTCAGGCAGCCATTTCTTTGACGGGTATGTTTCTGCAAGAATAGAGGTCTTGTGTTGTATTTGTTGCTTTACTTTTGTTAATTTTGGTATTCTTGATTGCCATCTATTTGTTTTTTTTTGCATTGGCTCTGCAAGGATCTAGGTGTAGTTCTTAACACTTCGGTGTGTGTCTATATATATATATATATATATATATATATATATATATATAACACAAAAGTACAGATTTTATTACTCAGTTGATCTAGCATTCTTTTGTATGATACTCTCTGCCTTGCTAAAAGATAAAGGGATACAAAATTCTACGTTAATTTCATATGCTTAATTCTATTTGGCAGTTATGAATCCAAATTTATCCATGAGGTGGTTGAGGAGATTTCCGTCAAGGTACTACGCCGCACATATTTGAATGTGGCTAAGCATCCAGTTGGGATACAACGTCGTCATCAATGTGTGGAAGAGCTCTTAGGTGTTGGGGAAAATGATGTTCGAATGGTAGGGATATGGGGCATCGGTGGAATTGGTAAGACAACACTTGCTAAAGCTATTTATAATTCAAATGCGGATAAGTTTGAAGCTAGCTATTTTATGTATAATGTTAGAGAACATTCAACGATGGTTGGAGGCCTAGTCCAACTACAGCAGTCCTTTCTATCTGAGATTATGGGAAAAAAGACGCTAGCAGTGGCTAATGTTGACAGAGGGATCAATGTGATAAAGGAAAGAGTGAGAAATAAAAAAGTTCTCTTAATTCTTGATGATGTCAATCAATTGGACCAGTTAAACAACTTAGCCGGAGGGTGTGATTGGTTTGGTTCTGGCAGTAGAATTATCATAACAACTAGAGATAAGCATTTGCTAGATGTTCATCAAGTTCATTCAATCTATGAGGTTGAGGGGTTAGATTTTGATGAAGCTCTCGAGCTCTTCAGTTGGAATGCCTTCAAAAGAAATGTACCATTAGATGATTTTATGGAACTTGCAGAGCATGCAGTAAACAATGCCCAACGCCTTCCATTGGCTTTGACAATTTTAGGTTCTCATCTTTGTGGTAGAAGCATAGAGAAATGGAAGGCTGCACAAGAGAGTTACTAAAGAGTTCCTAACAAAGACATTCAAGGCATTCTCAAAATAAGTTATGATGGATTGGATTACTCTGAGAAGGAAGTGTTTCTTGATATTGCATGTTTCTTGAAAGGGAGGAATATGGACTATGTGAAGCAAATACTAGAATCGTGTGACCTTGACCCTGTCATTGGTATTGAAGTACTTAAAGAAAAGGCCCTCATAACTATTACTAAATGGAGCCATGGTATTGAGATCATTTGGATGCATGACTTGTTAGAAGAATTGGGAAAAGAGATAGTACACCAAGAATCACCCATTGAGCCAGGAAAACGTAGCAGATTGTGGTTTCATGAAGATGTATACCATGTTCTGACAGAAAATACTGTAAGTAGAACAAAGCTGTAGAACACTTCCTTTGTTTATATTTATTATTTAGAGCCTTGGTTTTTCAATACTATTTCTTTTCATACTAGGGAACAGATCAAGTTAAAGGCATCATGATTCGTTTGCCCCGACGAGAGGTGATATGTTTGAGTGATAAATGCTTCTCAAATATGAAAAACCTTAAATTCTTTATAAACTGTAATGCATCCCTCTCTGGAGATGTTGATCATCTCCCCAATGAGTTAAGGTTCCTTGATTGGCCTGGATGTCATCTACAATCTTTGCCTTTCAATTCTAATCGGAAGAAGCTTGTTGTACTGAATATGCCATACAGTCTCATCAGACAATTGGGGAAGGGATTCAAGGTATGTACTTCACATATAATTTCAGTTTCACATGTAGCTTATGTTGCAAGTTTCTTTGAAGATTTTTATTTTTTTCTGTTTTGTCTAACAGAATATGCAATATCTGAAGTCTATTAACTTGAGATTTTGTAAGTACCTCACAAGAGTCCCCGACTTTTCTGGAATCCCAAGTTTAGAGAGGTTGAACCTAAATCTTTGTAGACAATTAGTTGAAGTTCATCCTTCTGTTGGAGTCCTAGCTAAGCTTGTTAGCTTGAGTCTTGTGAAGTGCTCCAACCTTGAGAACTTTCCAAGAAGACTCAAGTTAAGATCTCTAGAAAGTATTGTTCTTCAAGGTTGCAGAAAGCTTGGGAGTTTCTCAGAAATTGTGGGGAAGATGGACAATTTGAGATATATGAATCTACAGGGAACTGCAATAAAAGAATTGCCTCTCTCGATTGGATATCTCAGTGGGCTTGAAATATTAATTCTCGATACTTGTGAAAGCCTTACAAATCTTCCATGCAGCATTTATGAATTGCAGCATCTAAGGGTTCTTCGTCTCTCTATGTGCTCAAACCTTGTTGAATTTCCAAGTAGAATGAATTCTGGAGCTTCGTCAAGTGCAGGACCACTTCCATTGCTTCTTTCAAATAATCAAAGCCATGATATTAGTTACTCAGCTGTGTCACCTTGTGAGCAATTTCATTTCAATCCCAAAAGAGGCTTGTCCACATTAGAATCATTTGATCTATCAAGAAGCAATTTTGTTAGTCTTCCTGTATGGATTAGCAAGTGTTCTAACTTGTTGCGGCTTAACTTGTGTTGTTGCAAGAAACTACAAGAAATTTCAGAACTTCCACCAAAGATTAGATGGCTAAGCGTCGGTGGTTGTGACTCACTGGAAATATTGCCAATATTGTCGAACTTGGTGGAACACAATGTGTTGCAAGGCCTTCAGTGGATAGACCTGTCTCATTGCCACAGGCTCCTTGACAATCTTTGCTATGACACAACAAAGATCGATAATGCTATTCGACGAAATCAGGTGTCTATCTCTGTCTGTGTGTGTGTGTGTGTGTATAGTTGAGGGTGTGGTTTGGCATATACAAATTGGGAAAACTTCTAAGAATGGATTATTGTGTTACACAGGTGCTATCTTGTCTGGATTTTGGTGTTATACTTCCAGGAAGTGAAGTTCCCCACCGGTTCAACCCTTTGAGGAGTTGCAGGAGTTATGAGATTAAAAATTATTGTGACATTTGCATTATAATACCTCCACCTTTGAATTGGAAAAACTCAAGATTGACTCTATGTGCTGTTATAGGAATAACAAAAAATGAGTCTGGTCCCGGTAGAATTTCAGCCTCAAGTTACATCAACCAGCTAGTGATCGATGAATTTGAAGAATATATCTATCCCTCAGACGAGTCAAGTACTGATCATGTGTGGTTGCGCTATATTTCGTTATCAGGTATTGCTTGTGATGACATGATCCTTAACTGTCAAGCTATATTTTCTTTAGACGAGTCAAGTACTGATCATGTGTGGTTGCGCTATATTTCATTATCAGGTATTGCTTGTGATGACATGATCCTCAACTGTCAAGCTATATTTTCTTCTGAAGGGTCCGTGACATTAAAGAGCTGTGGAATTCGCCTAGTATATCCCCAGGATGATGATGATGATGATGATGAGAATGACGAAGAGCAATGGCTTCCTAGTACTTCTTTGTCTTTGGAACCAATGAATCCTCGAAAGCGGAAACATATAGAGGAGGATCATAACCTTGTCGCAGTCAGCAATAGTACTGCTAATGTTGATGATGCTCCACAGAATGAGAAGTGGCTTTCGTTGTCCTAATGTTGATCAAGCTTACAAATTAATAACTATGAGTTGGCTCCTCCTTTTAGGAAACCTCTCTGATTTGGTCTGAAACTCTGACTTGCAAGTTGGAGTGTGGCAGTAGATTTTGGCTTTCGCTTTGCTCATCAGTTTCTATTCTCTTTCCTTGTTCTGGTTCATTTGCATGAGTCTAGGCATTGCAGCAGCTCAGAGCCTCCGTCTCCTTTTGCAGATTTCAGTGGTGCATTTGGCTTCTATACACAGCAATTGAGCCTTTTTTTTTCCTTATTAAGCAAGGAAACGTAGCTAACAAGCTATTGTCTCCTGTGTACTGCATCTGATATCGACCATCATTGATGCTAAAGTTGCAGTTGTAGTGCTGGAGCCTGGAAGTCAGTATGATCACTAGGAACACTTTGCCATATTGTTTAATAAATTCAAAAACAAAACAGAATATCACTTTCAGTCTCTCACTTCTCAGTTGATCTTTTGCAAAATAGTTCACAATTAGTTAGCGAAAATGTGAATGATTTCAAAGTCCGGCACTCTGTCATCTTCAAACTCATCACTGTTGTTGGAGATTTCATCGCCAACATAGTCGATGGGTTTCACTAAAGCTAGTCTCAAGGTTGATTTTTTTCTTTTTTCTTTTTTTTTCTCTTTATTTTGACATTTCATCCGACTAGCCAATGTAGAACACCACATCTAAAAGATCAAAGGTAGTCATTTTGTTTCCTCTCTCGCATCAAAACCAATAGGTACAGATTCTCATTATTTTAACATTTAATCAGAAAATCAGACGTAACATGTGACACGATCGTCCCACCCAAGACTTTCTTAACTGACAAGTAAATTCGTAAAATTTCTCATATACAACTTTTTTCTCTAAAAAGTCGTCGACTCATTGTAATTTCTTTACTCTATTATGATTGTCGCCACCGGTTGTCGTAAAATAAAAACAAAAACTTGTGTTATTGAGATTTAGGCAAATTGGCAAAACGTCCACCCGAGATCCGCTTCAAATCTGGGTTCTGAAACGGGTAGAGGCCCAATCCAGCCCAACTAAGGTCGGCGCTTCCCAAATATAATGACCAAATCGTTGCCGTCTCAGTGAGAACTGAAATTCCCTTCTCCCCAAAAAGAGACTCGATCGTTCTCTTGTCTAGGTTTCCGTCACCGTCTGCGAGTTCGTCAAACATGTCCGGCGAAGAGGAAGAGAACGCCGCCGAGCTCAAAATCGGAGACGAGTTTCTCAAGGCCAAGTGTTTGATGAACTGCGAAGTTTCTCTGATTCTTGAGCACAAGTTCGAGCAGCTTCAGCAGATGTCTGATGATCCCAGGAACCAAGTCTCTCAGTGAGTAATTTCGCTCGCTTTAGGTTTAGATTTTAGTCAAAATTACTGACTAGTTGATAGAGAAAACATATGAGATTGTTATTCTGTGACTCTAGGCCATTATAGGGTTAGATGATTTTGGACTGTTTTATCTCTAGGGAACTTGATTAGGGTATTGATTGTTTTTGTGTTTATGTTACTTTGTCAGAGTGTTTGAGAAGTCGCTGCAGTATGTGAAGCGCTTTAGCCGCTATAAGAATCCTGATGCCGTGAAGCAAGTGAGAGAGTATCCTTTCTGAGTTTGATGATAGATATGCACATTTCTACATGATATGCTAGAATGAGAGAGTATTCTAGTATAGACCACAAGCTACATGATATACATTTTTGTAGCTTGTGGTCTATACTAGAATGAAATAGCTAGGGCCTTGCGAGTTGGGATTAGGTTTTGTGAAGCATGTTTCTGGGGTTCACGGAGTTGGGCTTTGCTTGATCTTTCAATCAAGCGTGCACCTGCTTTAGAGGGTGGGGCTCCGATCGTGTTATAATTCCGACATTTTTATGTGTAGAGCTTAAGGAGTTCACTCATATGTTTAGTGCTTGTATCTAGTCAGTAACTTATAGGATTTCCGATAACGGGTTAAAACTGAAGGATTCATTACTTCTATCGATTGGCAGAGTTGATATGAAGGTCTGAATTGTATCTGTTAAGTTCTTAATGGGGAAACATCAACATCACGAGCAATTAGGAGATGGTGGTTTATATTAGTTACTTTTGAACTTTTGTTCTTCAAAATTTTGTTCTATCTTCTCCATCTGCTTCAGGAGTTGAACCTTAACTGAAATTTGAAATTCAGAATCCTCAGTAGATATCAGTTGACTGAGTTTGAGGTAATTGCCCAATCTCATACAATTAACTCTGAAGAATTTTTCTTTTCATTTCTAGCACAAGAATGTTATAAATGTTGGATTGCTACCTGTTGTGCAGCTTTGTGTGCTTGGCAATCTCTGTCCTGAAACTGTCGAGGAGGCTATTGCTATGGTACCATCTATAAAGGTATATCTTATTCTTATTCTTGTTCTTATCACATTTTGTATGGTGTTTGTGATTTTGTTAGTGGGGAGCTTGGGATATATGATAGTTAGCATACTTCTACATTCTCATGTGAGTGAATGATGATAAGAACTGGTGTTTAGCTGCAAATGGTTAGAACATATGACTGGTGTCCATATTGAAAAAGAACAAATCTGAAGAACTTTATTGATTATTTTTGGATGGCAAGGCAAAGAGGATAATTGTAGTTTCTTAAATTACAGAGTGATTATCAATGATTTGGTTAATAGTTGAAATTAAAAAAATAAAGGAGTGGGGGGAGGGAAGATACAATCAGATAAGACAGGTAAGAAGTTGGTTTTTTGCTTCAGTTCTCAATCTAGTGGGAAGGAGAAAAACTACGCCATTTCTTCTGGACTTTTTGGTGAGCAAAATTAGTATCTAATTATCTATTAACGAAGCATCTCTTATGCAGGCAAAAGGACGGGTGCATGATGATGAGGCAATTGATAAAATGTTGAATGACCTGGCACTAATCAAGAAATTTGAGTAGTGGCTGATACTTCTGTCATTTGTTTCTTAGCAAATGTAGCTTTGGATATTTGAGTATTGCCTGCTGTAATCTGCCAGTGTAGCAAAACGTTTGAACACTTGTATTTGACCCACTATGTGGATCTTACCTAACTAAAATTGAATATCAATGCCTATTGTAGAACATGTCCAGTGGTACGTTATTGGTACTTGTATTGTGAAATTTTTTAACCTCTATGGCATTATTCCGACTTTCCACAAGAGAATTGAATGGTATCATGGGATTCATGGCACAGATATAGAAGTCTCACCAAGTAGAAAGCTCATTGCCCTTTTTAACAGTCTTTTTCTTTAATGAAACAAACTTTAGAGGACTATAGGTTTTTTTTTCCCCTATCAAGTGATTTTGCTTCAAGAAAATTTTAAGCATCTACAGCTCTATACAATTAGACATGGGCTTATGGAATCATTGAAATGCACCCATTAACTATCACCTCAGTAGAATTTAAACCGTAATTTCCAACTCTCCTCGCCATAGTGCTTGACTGCTTGCTTGTATGGTACTATTCCAACTTGTTTGCACCACAAACAGAGATTCAGAGGTTTCTACTACTAAGCACTTGGGAATTGGTTCTCTTCCATCCACTTGCCGGTCAAATCTAAGGCGAGCAATGTGCTGTCTCCGTTGGGTCACTGGGTGCAATGACGAGGGGCTTATTTCATAGAAGCTCCGAGTTGACTGCCTACTTCTATGGTTTTCTTAAACAACCGGAACTGGAGGAAGTGCTATTGTTGTGTTCCCTTGACACAAAACTGTAGATGGAAGATCGATTTTAAATAATTTCACACTGTTGATAGCACAACAGACTCGTAAACTCATTCAAAAGAATACATTCAAAATTTCAAGAGACAATACAATCGAAACTCTTTACTGATACATTCAAAATTCTTTTTTACTTTACCACAATTATAACTATTATAGTCAATGAACAAAACTTGGATTCCACTTTGGTTCTGTGTCAATGCTACACAGCAACCACCGTCAGTAGTGAAGTGGAGCCCCTACTGCCCTCTCATGTGTATACAATTTCAGCGGCTGGAATGAATCACCTGCACATGGAATGTACTCTGTTTTCTTCTTGCCCAGAAGCAATACAGATTATGATGAATAGCTATGTTCGGCTACCCCGGGAAAGGATTTCTCTAGTTGTACAAGAATAGCTTCCTCTGTCACAAGCCACTTCCCAGTGTTTGAATTTCCTTGATCAAAATGTTGAGAACAGCTCTGAAAAAGGTAAGAAGATTTACACTGAATTACTTTTAAAGAAACTTTAAGGATCACCCTACCCCCTACTGAATAGCATCTGAGCATGGTATAAAGTTATAAACAAATTCAAAAAGCTTTGATATTCAAACTAACTAGCAATGTTGACTTACCTGGGAACAAGTATATACCATAAGTGTCATCCAGTTCCAGTTCTCCAGTGACTGTCTTTGGCAATCATCAGCAGCTCCTTGTAGAAAATATAATAGTGGAGGCATTAGCTGCATTTCATAATGCCTTGATCCACCACACAATGTACATCTCCCAGGGTCGCCTTCAGCTTGTGTAGCTAGGAGTGGATTTCCACCATATGAATATCTGAAGTACAGAACATTAATAAGAGAAAAGAAAGGCTCATCAGGAAGTTGAAAAACCAACATAAACACCAATTATAATTGTGTACACCAATTTCAAGAACCTGCGGAAGATATTGTTAAAAATGCTTTAGAGAAACTTCCCAAACTTTTACATAGTTCAGATAAAAGATGAATAATAACATTGTCATTTCAAAAAAGCCAAAAGAAAACAACTTCAAGTCACCAGGGGCGACAAATAAGGGGTAGTAATCAATCTTTATCAGAAGGAAACATAGGAAACATTAAAAAAAAGAGCAGCTAGATAAACAACTAAAAGATTTTCATCCTTGTCGTATACAACATTTGATACTTTCACAAAATCAATTTTCAAAAATATGAATAAAAAAGAAAAAGAAACTGAAACACACATAATGAATGTAAAAGTTACAAAACCAAACATATCCCACAGTTATGAACTTCATTCACTTTGCATCATAGTGACCCTCAACATTGATATTGAGTCAGTCACCACCAAATGTACAATAAGAAGCTCCATAGGTTATAACTAGTCTGGAATAACAACTTGGATATAAAAACTATCAAATTATGAAATTAATACCTGAAACATTGTTCTGGGTTCACATCCAATCGTTTCTTAAACTTAAGGTATGTCCTGTCTGCAGTCAAAGCTTTATCATATTCATAAGCTTCCTCTGCCCATGTTTCACTTTGTGCATCATCCTCATCATTTGAGTTATTTTTGATGGAAAGCGATGAGTAGTTCGAACACATAGAAGTAAGGTTGTCCTTTGAAGATGCCTCTTCTTGAGTGTATAAATAAAAACAAGGCAGCACTGCAACAAGCACATCAAATGAGTTAAAGTTCCAAAAAGAAATACATACTAACAAACTCAGATGCTAAATCAGTTTTTATTCAAAAGAATGTCAACAAAGAGTTGTAATATGAGCTTCCAACTCTAATCAGTTCCTGTAGATACCCCCAACTCCCAACAGAAAACAAAAGGAAAAAAGAAAAAGGGAGAGAGGCATGTGGAAATTATTACACAAATACGCACCTGTGTGAATTGCATAAATAAATCTTGCTGAACAGACACCAAAACATGGTTTTTCAAACTAATAAGACTTTGAAACTTGATGAAGAAATGATTTTTGCAATTATGTCCAACATTAAGAGAAGGCAAAAAACTAATTTCTGGATAGCCTAAGTTTGATTACTGTCACCTTGTCTTTAAACTCAAAAGAAAGAATTAAAGCCAATCTCCATGTTCTTTTTATTTACTTAAGTTTCATACTGCCACATCTTAATGTTTGTAGAAAATTTTCTTTTCTTCTACTTTGTGCAATTTCTCCAATGTCACTATATTATGTTCAACAGCCAAGAAGAAGTTGAACCCAAAGAAACCATGAAGTGGCAGCTTCTGGACACAGGGAGAAAAAAAAAACTGCCACAACAACACAGCAGTACAGGGAATAAAGAAGCTGTGGATCATTAGTTGGGAGACCATAGGTATACATGCAACTAATAAGAGCTGAAACCCAGTACAGGGAACATAGAGATTTATACTTCTACAATGCATTCATACCAGGTGTATTAGCGTCTGCCACTTTTTCCAACTGCCTTGAGGGCAATGGTTTTGCAACAGGCTTACTACGTTCATTCACATGTGGTTTCTTGGTATGAGAAGCGAAGCTCGCAGCACTATTAAGTGCTTTACCCAACTCCTCCAAATCAATATCTCCATCTTCATCATCCAAATCCTCCCACCAGCTTTTGTTTGAAACTGATACAGATGGTGAAGTCACTGGCACCACTTCCTGAGAAGTGGTATTTGATTGCACCACATCGTCTAATTTTTGAAGGCGAAGAGCTCGCCAGCTGCATGTCATGATCGCAAGTATAAAGTTAACAACATTCGCACCAGCATTAACACATAATATTTCAGTCTTGCAATATCAAAGAGATTCTTGAAAAGACCTAAGAGGAGTGCTCCCACAGTTTGCCATCAGACAACCAAAAACAAAAAGCACACGCTCTTCAACTCTTAAGTTTTCACTTGAAACTGGAGCATAAACCTGGAATGAAATACATAATAAGTAGCTGTTTATTTCAAATGAATTATTCCAAGAAAACTATGAATTTATCAATTCCTAGAAGTAAAACCTGCGCAACAAGACATAGTTTACTTCCACAAGCACTACATTGAAGCAGATTCGGTGGCACAGATTCCTCAGTAAGGGGCCAATCCTGTTACAAAGAAATTTAAAAAGGGCTCAAAAACTCAAAATCAGCAAATCCTCTAACATAACCTGATAAGCTGCAATTGCTCACAGGTAGTCCACCAATTTTCGTTGTATAATGATCAGATGATTCACGAAAATCATCAGCCCATGGTCCCGGCATGCCTAATAGGACTTTCGCCATCACTAACGCCACTAAAAACCTACAGCAAAAACAGCCGCAACAACAACAACAACAATCAAAGGTAAGCCCAAAAATTACTCTTTGGTAAAAAGAAAAAGCTATTATTACCGGAATTTGAAACTCCGAAGAGCTTACCAACTTGGCTTTCAGAACAACGACGGCTCCGCTTTGCTGAATACTATTTGAACTTCCAAGATGGTGGTGCTGCAAACTTGGCCTCGGTCTTTTCAGAGATGAACAAAACCTTTTTCTACAAGGACACTCTAGTCATTTCACCTAGGGAATGGCAATTTGGTCATTTCAATGATAAACCACTCGGCAGTCGAGCCAGCTCACCGCTCCCGCCAAAACCACAAAAGGCTTCCCGCCAGATTCATTTTTATCAAAACGAAGCCTCTGAAAACCTAGAGAGAGAAACAAAGCGACGACGCAGGCACTCAGATCCAGAAGAGAGAGAGAGAGAGAGAGAGAGAGAGAAGAGCTATGGCGGACGACGAGCAACCGATCGTGACCGGGAGGCGCCGGAGCCGAGGAGCCGAGGCGTCGGCGCGGTCCAGCGCCCTGGAGCGCCTCCGAGCTCTCCGGCAAGGCGGCCGTCGCTCTGAAAACGCCGACGACCGGTTCCAGATCAAGATGGAGAAGCCGATCTACGACACTGTTGACGAGGACGAGTACGACGCCATCATCGCCAAGCGGCGCGAGGAGTTCGGGGACTTCATCGAGGACGACGACGGCCTAGGGTACCGCGACGACGGCGAGGAAGAGGACTGGACCCGCCGCGGGCTTCCGACGTCGTCGGATGAATCGGACGGCGATATGAGGCCCAGGAGGAGGAAGAAGGTGGAGAAGAAGGAGAAGGAGAAGGAGCCGCGGCCCAAAAAGCCCAATTCGTCGCTTACGGCGGCGGCGGCGATGATGGGGAAGCAGAGGCTTTCGTCGATGTTCACGTCGTCGGTGTTTAATAAAAGTAGGGATGGTGACAAGGCCAAAGGATTGTCTTGTGATAGCATTGTGGATGATGTGATTGCCGAGTTTGCGCCAGACGAGGCTGATAGAGAGAAACGGAGGAGGGCACAGCCGGCAAGGAGTTTCGTTCCGATTGCCGGTGTGAAGAGTGAGAGAGTGAGTAATGTGGGTGTTGAGTTATCAAGGAGGCTTGAATTGGATAGAATTGTTGCAAATGGTGGTGGTTCTGTGCATAGTAAGGAAATGGATAAAGATTCTGAGGGCAAGAAGGAGTTGGATTTCGGAAATTGTCAGCCCCAAATTGAGCAATTCCATGATTTTTTGGAGAATAGTGAGGTGCCCGAGGAGAAGAAGACTGAGGATTCTGCTGAGGTGCAGGCGGAGCCTGTGGTGAAAAAGGAAGAGGTTTTCACTTTGAATGCAAAGATTAAGGAAGATGAGGATCCGGCATTGAGTGCTATGGCAGGATGGAAGGCCGCGATGACTGGTGGGGCCGGGGTTACTGGTGGCGGCGGCAATGTGGAGGTCAAAAGTGACTCAATTAGTGAAGGGAGTTCGGATTTTGATCTGGAATCAGATGGGTCACTGCCCTTTTACATGCTTGATGCTTACGAAGAGTTCTATGGACCTAATATGGGCACTGTTTATCTATTTGGGAAGGTAAACATGACGAGTTTTATGTTATAACACTTATTTTGTGTTCTTATTAATGAATGTTTTGTAATTCGTTTCATTTCTGAAGAGTTATTATCTTACAAGCTTAATCATGTCAACCTATTTTATAGTTGATTCATTGTTGTGATGTAGGTTAAAGTAGGAAGTTCATATCAGAGTTGTTGTGCGGTTGTAAAGAACATGCAAAGATGTGTCTATGCAATTCCGGACAGTCCTTTATTTCAAACTGACGAAATGATGAAGCTTGAAAAGGATGCCGAGGACTCGAGGATTTCACCCACCGATTTTCGTAAGAAGCTGCATGTAGGTTTTTTCTTCTGTATAAGCTTGAATATAGATAAAATTTAGTCTGGCCTTGTCTTTGTTTTTTTTTTTTTTTTTTCTGGTTGCTACTGTTGATGCTCTT
Organism: Rosa lucieae; assembly: GCA_024704745.1. Taxonomy (NCBI): domain Eukaryota; kingdom Viridiplantae; phylum Streptophyta; class Magnoliopsida; order Rosales; family Rosaceae; genus Rosa; species Rosa lucieae. The sequence continues at coordinate 28,741,385 of CM045493.1, read as the reverse complement.
TTCTACATCATCAGGATGCGGCTTCAGAATTAAAGAATGAATTAGCAAAGAAGTTGTTGGATCTCAATGTATCAGCTTTTAGCATGGCACCTGTCAAGGTTTGCATACTCAATAATTCTGATATTTCCAATTGTGCGTTGACTCAGTTATGAGAAAATAAACTTTTTTGGAGGTTCATAGTACTTTCATGTTCTTTCTTCCTCTGTTGCTCACTTTCTGTTATGTGAACACTGCAGAGGAACTATGCTTTTGAGCGATCTGACATACCTGCAGGGGAGAATTATGTACTGAAGATCAATTATCCATTCCGGGTATATAACTCAACCAGTATGAAATCAATAGGGTTATTAGGAAGCACTAAAGTGACCTTCAATCGCAAATCAACTGTATTACAGCTTCTTGCTCATAGATGTTTGGAGTTTCATATGTCGTTGCTGTTTAACGTTGCCTGTGAAGCAGAGATGCATAATGCAGAATGACTTGATGATTTATTAACGAAACTTTTTGACCCAGTTTCTTATGAACATTATTTGCACTGGTGCAGGATCCACCACTATCAGCAGATCTAAAAGGAGAAACTTTTTGTGCTCTTCTAGGAACTCATAGCAGGTATAAAGAGTTAGAGTTGCTCTTCATTTTTAATACCTGATATATAACTTTTAGAATCTTCCTTCTGTGATTATGTTTTCATTCCTGGCTTGATTACCTACAGGTAGATACAATCTTAAAGAAAACAATTATCTTACTATAAACTCTTCTTTAGAAGAAATAATGAAAAACAAAACATATTATGCAGCGCATTGGAACTTTTCCTTGTTAAAAGGAAGATAAAAGGACCTTCTTGGCTATCAGTTTCAAATTTTTCCATCTGCCCAGCTCCACAACGGGTGAGATCTTCAAGTCTCAGCATACATCATCATCTTAGTCATATTGTGAAATCCATATTTGGCTTCTTTCTGGTTTCTTTGTTAAGATTCTGTCATTTTACTGTACAGGTAAGCTGGTGCAAATTTGAGGTGATCGTGAATGCTCCGAAAGATATAAGGGTCTCAGCTTCCACAAAGAAAACTGTAGATATTCCTCAAGTGGTTGTTACTGCAATAAGTTTGAAAACTATTATCAATGAGAAGCAGAATGTTAACGAAATAGTCTCTGCATCTGTTGTCTGCTGTAACAAGGCCAAGGTCAGACCTAGAATCTATTTTACACTGCCTTGTGTTTTGCTAATTATTGAGTTGTCTTGTTGGAGTGCACAATTATTGCACTTCTACTAGGATTTACCCATGACATGTAACAGAAAGTTTCTCCATTTATATAATCTTCATAAGCTTTATCCTTTGTATTCCACTTTCATAATGTGTCATTTCATAAATTCATATTAATTCATTGCTTCTATTATGCTAAGTTACACAACATATATACTAGATTTCGTAATACAGTGCTGTTTGGACTTTTAGATTGACACTCCCGTGAAGGACTCAGAATGGAAGAGTCCTGGTATGCTGAGCCACTTTACTGTTGTCCGTAAGCTTGATGGTGGCATATTTCCTATGGGGTTTACTAAAGTGGCTGCAGATAAGAATTCTAAAGCCGGAACAAATGTCTTGAGCATTGAGGGCAGGTGGGCTTTACTCGCTTATCTTGTTCTCAATGAACCATTTCCATGTCACTCTTGAAAATTAATAATTATCCTCGAATAAACTAAACTGTCTTCTGCAATTAAGTATATTTGAATTTTGTTTGCAGTGAAAGGGCTTTGCTAAACCGTTTGTTCATTGAATTATACAAGTTGGATAGTGATGTTCTTGTTGGACATAATATATCTGGATTTGATCTGGATGTTCTTCTCCACAGAGCTCAGGTGGGAACACTTTTGGCTGTATTCTATGTACTCATCATGTATTTTTTTTCAATCATCTGCAAGCAAAATAAACAAGGAGATTGTTGAAAGCATTGCTTACATTGTTTTTGTTTGATTGGATTATACTTTGCTGCAATATCAGTGAAAGTAAGTACTGCTAGCTGGACTGTATGACCTTTTCGTAAATTGTTGTAAACAAGTTGGAGAAATTCTCAAATGCAACTTTCTGCAACAATTTATGACCTTCCACTCTTTTAAATTCCCATTTCTCATAATTATGCTATTTTGATTATGGTGCTTGTCCAGTCATCCATTAATAACAAAAAAAAAATCTGCTGGTTTGTTGATCGGATATGTATCTGATTACCTGCCATTATCTGCTAATTCCATTATCATAGTAACCCTGGCCTCCAATTAACTGATGTCTGATTAGATATGTTGTCATTCTTCTACTTTGTATGCACACATAATGAGCTGCCATTTACCATAAAGCTATAAGATGTTTAAGTTTTGCAGGTTTGCAGAGTGCCAAGCAGCATGTGGTCCAAAATAGGCCGCCTCAAGCGTTCTGTGATGCCTAAGCTTGCAAAAGGAAGCACCATTTTTGGCTCTGGAGCAAGTCCAGGGATCATGTCCTGCATTGCTGGTCGGCTGTTGTGTGATACATACTTGTGTTCCCGTGACTTATTAAAGGAGGTAGGTTACTTGTGTTGGACGTATACACATAAAGATGAATATGTGCAGTTTTTTTTTAAAATTTTTTTTTCTATTCAGGAAAAAAAAAAGGAAAACGTTATATGTAGTTTCTAAGATATGTTTTGTTGCTCTTCCAGGTCAGCTATTCCTTGACACAACTTGCACAGACTCAGCTGGGCCAAAACCGGAAGGAGATCACACCACATGATATTCCTAGAATGTTACAAAAATCTGAGTTTCTCATGGAACTTGTATGTTCTCATGCTTTCATTGATTATTTTTTTGGGTTTCATGTGCAATAAGAAAATCATTGAATATATACTTTTGGAAATGGATTAGTGTTATTATAGTTGTGGTATGCATAGGTGGTGGTTTAATTTATTTTTGTATTTTTGTTATTATTGCAACTGAGAACATCAATAGATGCTTTAGAAAACTGGTCGGAGGCCCATTTTGCATGGTATGTCAGTTCTCTAGTTCTGTAATTGACCGAGTATTCATGGTTGTGAAAATCTTTAATCATTTGTCTTTTGAATGAAATACTTTGACCGTTCTAGTAAGAAATGTAATGACGGACCATCACATTTACCAGCTATGTCAGCTTTTTCTCCTTCCCAAAAAACATACTTGTTTAATTTTCCAGAAGCCCTGTAAATTGATGCCTGTTTTGATTTTGTGGTTTCAAAATTCAAATCAGACCTAGTGTGGTATGACTTTTTTAGAACTTAGCTAACAGTTTTACAGGTTCAATTCCACTTATGGAAATTTATGCTGTGTGTTTGCATAGTTATCCTTATTGTTTTTTTTTTTTTTCATTATATGTTCAGATTGAATATGGCGAGACAGATGCCTGGTTGTCTATGGGACTCATGTTTCATTTGAGTGCTCTTCCCCTCACACGTCAGCTGACTAATATAAGTGGCAATCTGTGGGGGAAAACTCTCCAAGTGAGTCTTAAGTTTCTTTTCTATTTCATTGATTTCTGTCACACTTTAATATGGAGAAGGCCTAAAAGTTATAGTGGTGTAATCTAATTTTTTCTACTTTTATTTCAGGGTGCAAGGGCACAAAGAGTAGAATATCTCTTACTGCATGCTTTTCATGCAAAAAAGTATATTGTTCCAGACAAGATTCCTCATCTGAAGGATACCAAATTGACAAAACGGAGAACAAATAAGGGTGTTGAGGAAAAAGCTGCTGATGAGTTGGATGTAAATGATGTAAATGTTGATAATGATGCACAGAGTGGGCATGGAAAAAGCAAGAAAGGTCCTGCCTATGCTGGTGGATTGGTATTGGAGCCAAAAAAAGGTTTATATGACAAGTATATATTACTTCTGGACTTCAATAGTCTTTACCCGTCTATTATTCAGGTTGGCAACATTTCTTTTCTGTTTGTCACATTATGACCTACGCTCTTGTAAAGTGACGCAAACGCTTGTTGGATTTTTATTATATTAATAATTATTTAATATTACAGGAATACAATATATGCTTCACAACTGTTGAAAGAAATTCAGAAGGATTGGTTTCTCATTTACCTTCTAGTCAAAGACCTGGACTTTTACCTGAGGTATATGTCATCCTCAGATATAATCAATTCTAGTTTATTCGTTTTAGATCTCAGGCCTCATATGTGTGTTTCCATTTCCGTAGTTCCATGTGTATAACGTCTTTTTGTACTACTTTGTAGTTGTTAAAAAATTTAGTTGAAAGGAGGAGAAAGGTAAAGTCATGGATGAAGAATGCATCTGGTCTCAAGTTCCAGCAACTTGACATTCAACAGCAAGCTCTGAAGCTGACTGCAAACAGGTCAGTGTTTTGTTCTTTTGGGCCTTTTAATGTCCTTTCGAGTTGATGACATACTAGTTTTGTTTTTCTTCCGACTATAGCTAAACTATTATTGATGTTTATGGCTGGCATTGCAGTATGTATGGATGCTTGGGATTTTCAAACTCAAGATTTTATGCAAAGCCACTGGCAGAGCTTATAACACTACGGGTAAGAACAAAAAAAGTTTGGCTTAGCTTCAAAAGAAATTGTATCTGGATCTTAACAAAGAAAGATGTTGGCTTTGGCACTGATTTATTCAATACTGAGCAAGTTCCATAACTTTAATGCAGGGCCGGGAGATCTTACAAAGTACTGTGGATCTTGTTCAGAACAATTTGAACTTAGAGGTCGTTTCTTGTGTATCATAATATAAGTAGTGTATATATTCTTAAAAGTCTACATCTGTCTTATCCAATTGGCTGGTTAAGATTTAGTTTTTGAAGGGTGTGCCATTTGTTTAATTTCATCTGACAGGTAATCTATGGTGATACGGACTCAATAATGATTTATAGTGGGCTGGATGATAGTGTGAAAGCAAAAGCAATTGCTGTGAAAGTAATTCAAGAGGTAAGTTTATAATCATATTAGAGTATTATCTAAATAGGATGTGGTCCTTGAACATTAAATTTAAGACATTTCTCTTCTCTATTTGAGGATTTCATTTATATGAATTATTTTCCATTGGTATTAATGGCATGTAATGAGTTATGATGAGAATTTCTTTCTCTAACACTCCTTTGGAGAAGTCTATTCCTAAATATGCTTGGAAGCTGAGAGAGCTTGAAATCCATTCTTGTGCTTGATGTCTTAGCAAAAGATAACCAACAATTATCATAACTATTTTCAGACAACTAAAAGCAAGATTTTTTATTTCCAGTTGAAGTAAGATGCTTTACCTCTAATTTTTGCACATCTGCCTTATCAAGACTATAAATATATTCTTATCATAGATACTTTGCTTTAGCTCCAATTTTTGCACATCTGCCTTATCGAGACTATTCTTACCATAGATACTTCGCTTATCGACTATTTGAGGTGTGATTTTGTATCTCTTTCTCTTTGCATCTAGGTTAACAAGAAGTATAGATGTTTAGAAATTGATCTTGACGGTTTGTACAAGAGAATGCTGCTTCTCAAGAAAAAGAAATATGCGGCTGTGAAGGAGCTAATGAAAAACGAGCAAAAATGCGAGGTAAAATGAAGATTTCCAAACTTCTGGTTTTAGTTAATCCTTTCTTTGGGGATACACAAATAAAATATTCTGTTGCAGGTTATCGAGTGTAAGGGCCTTGATATGGTACGTCGTGACTGGAGTTTACTTTCAAAGGAACTGGGAGATTTCTGCTTAAGTCAAATTTTGTCAGGAGGGTATGTTGGGCTATCACTTTGTTTTCTTCTTCTCTTTTTATTTTGTTGATGTCGTCCATCTGATTTGGTGCTTAAGTTAATAGTCTGCCTCATTTGTTGCTTTTATGTTCACAGGTCATCTGAAGATGTTGTTGAATCAATTCATAACTCTCTTACAAAGGTGAATCCATGTTTCCTCTCATCTTGTTCGTCTTTTTTTTTTTTTTTTTCAAATTGTTCATATTATTACATCATCATTTTGAAGTACTGTTCAAATAAATTTGAAGCATGCTTTCGAAATATAATAACTATTGTAAATGTTGAACAGGTGCAAGAGGACATGAGAAAAGGACAAGTTGCCCTCGAGAAATATATCATCACCAAGACATTAACTAAACCACCAGAAGCCTACCCAGATGGCAAAAACCAGCCACATGTTCAAGTGAGTTCAACAATCACATTTCATGTCCAGTAGTCATTGATACAGTTCGATCTAGCTGATTTCTTTTTTCATTATCTGATGTTATGCGATCCTTCTGGAAACATCTAGGTGGCGCAAAGATTGAGGCAAAGTGGTTACTCTACTGGTTGCTCTGTTGGAGATACAGTCCCTTATATTATTTGCCGTGAGCAGGTTTGTGATGCAGTTGTATGGTCTCTGTGGAATGGGAATTTACCAAACCCATTTTTCTAACATTTGACTGGTGATGTTCATCATGCATTGCCTTACTCTTGCCTTTTTTGGACAGGGCACAAGTTCAGATAATTCTACCGGGATTGCTCAACGTGCTAGACATCCTGATGAACTAAAACAAGAAGATGGAAGATGGATGATTGACATTGATTACTACTTGTCCCAACAGGTTTTTCCTTGTATTTATTGGCTCTGTTCCAAAACGTCATGGACTATGATCACTTGTATAGTATATTCTGTGTGTTTGCCTGATGCCTTAATTCTTTAATGCAGATTCATCCTGTTGTATCACGACTTTGTGCTTCAATTCAGGGTACCAGCCCCCAACGCTTGGCTGATTGTTTAGGGATTGACTCATCCAAGGTAAATTATCTCTTGCAGACACTGCTGAAAGTGTTTGGCAGGATTTTCACTCTAATGTATTCTTAAAATTGGAAAATTTCAGTTCAAATCGAATTCAAGTGAAGCTGTCAGAAATGATTCTTCCAGCTTGTTCTTTTCTGTTGACGATGAAGAGAGGTAACTTTATTGGTGTTTAATGGCAATGATACCCCAGTTATTGTGGGAAATCTCTTTACTTGCTATATTATTTGTTTCGTGTGATTATTATTACGTTCCATATACTCATTACTATGGTTTCGAAAATACTAAAGAATATTGTTACTTTTCCCTAGTGCATATATTATGATTTTAATTTTGAAATTCCAGTTTCTTTAAATATTGAGTACAGTTTCCGAAATCTTTCATCATATTATACACTAATTCTTAAACTTAAAGTTCCAAATCTGAATAAACTAGACAATATTTCTCTTAAGATAAAAATAGATGTATTCAACTGACGATTGCAGATATCGGGATTGCGAGTCTTTGATCTTAGCATGTCCTAGCTGCTCTGGTACTTTTGATTGTCCAGCCATCTTCAACTCCATTGCCAAGTCAATCAATGAAAAGCCAACAAGGCCACAAGGAGAAGAATCTTCTAGCGATTTTTGGTGCAGATTGCGCTGTCCAAAATGCCCAGAGGAAGGTGATGTGGGCAGACTGTCTCCTGTAATGATAGCCAATCAGGTATCTTCTCTAACTCATCTATTTGTCCAGTTACCACAACTTTCACTGAAACGAAAGTTAACCTTGGACCTTAGATCTCTTAAAGTGCTCTATGCTTTTAATCAACAGACATTATTTAGCATCTTCTGAGAACTAATTGCTAGTACTTGTAATAATATTTCAGGTCAAAAGGCAAGCAGAGGGTTTTGTTTCAATGTACTACAGGGGCATAATGACGGTAATCTACTTCTTGTAGCATTCTTGGGACACATGATTAGTTGCGAGTTTTGCAATTATGGCCGCATTATATCACAATGTTATATTGTCTTTCAGTGTGATGATGAAACTTGCAAATACACCACACGAAGTCTCAACCTCCGGCTTGTTGGTGATGCTGAGAGAGGAACAGTCTGTCCAAACTATCCTCACTGCAATGGGCATCTTGTAAGAAAGGTGTGCATAGTTAACCTGTTGCGAAAAAAGCAGTATTTTTCTCTTCTTTTTTGTTTTTTCACTCAACTAACTATCTTGGTTATGGCTGTACCGTGTATTAGTACACGGAAGCTGATTTGTACAGACAGCTCTCATTTTTCTGCCATGTCTTGGATACAGTACGCTGCGTAGAAAAGGTAATTTTATTACTTTCTTCTCAAGCTATCTGTGGTATAAGGTTGTGTCTTGTGCATATAATGATTTATTTATCTTTTCGCTGCAACTGGATTGGCAGATGGAACCTAAGACTAGACTGCCGGTAGAGTTAGAGTTGGCCAAAATTCGCCCCATTGTGACTTTGGCTGCCTCAACAGTTGAAAGGATTCGGGACCGTTGTGCCTACGGGTGGATACAGCTGCAAGATCTTTTTGTTACGGTTTAAACTGTTGAGTAGATCTCAGCGTCAGCGAGTTAAATTTATTTTGAGTTCTGTATATATTGTACACATGTATCTATAGCATTACAAGTTTACTACTATATTAGCTAGTAAAGAAGTAAAGCAGTCTCTCATTACTTCTATTGAATTCAATAAGCATTTCTTATTATGGCATGATTAATTAAGAGTAATCATATGTATACACATGATTACACACACACTCACACGTTTTGATAGACCTAAATCATCAGAACCATTCATCATTTGTCTTTCCAAGAATAATCCTCAAAAGGTTAGCTTAGTCAGAAATTGTTTGGTCATACGTTCTTTGTAACAACCATGAGATTAGCAAGTCAATGTCTAAATTTAACTATGAGATTCAAGTGCTTAACAAATTGTGACATTGCAACTTGGTTCGGGATATTTTTGAGATAAATATGTAACCATTCTTTGTCTCTAATTACATTATCAAGAGGAAGAGCTATAGCCTATTGACTCGACAAGAAGACTTGCAATTTCCGGGCTCCCGTAAACTAGGTTGAATATTTCCATAATTCTTCAAACTAGATGTTCGTTCAAGGAGATTTGGAACTCTCTAACATTTTACTTCAACAAAAAATGTAGCTAAAGATTAGTGCAAAGACTAATCATTACATTCCCATAAAAACATATTTCAGCCAAATTCTTTGGCTCCAATGTTGGCATGTTCGGCCTTCGTAAAACGACCATCGAACCCATAAAACGAACATCGAACCCATGTGGAAGTGCTTTACTTACCATCGTTAGTACTAATTTGGTTTTTTAATTACTCACTTTTTATTTATTTTATAATTATTTTGAAAATAAACTATAAAATTAGTAAAGTGATAATAGCCTCATCGCAAACATATTTAATTGGTTCGATAAATCACGAACCGGAGCACGGCAATGTTAAAAAAATAAATAAGTTAAAAAATTCAGTTTTTACTCTTCACTCTTCCTTCGATCAGTTTTTACTTTTACTTTTTTAATTTTTTTACTTTTTACTCTTTTTCATTTGACGCATTCGCACCCGATCGGAACGCTATCTCCAAGAAAAGCTACTCCCATTTTGTTCCATAGCTCTCTCTCATCCTCCTCTTTCAAGATTCGCAGTGGCGCAGAGTTTTCTCACACAGCAAGGTCAGATTCATCGCTCCCTCTATTCTAGACCAACATTTGCTTCGATTTTCCCTGGAGGCTAATACTGTTTCACTTTTGTATCATTAAAATTTCAAGGCACTAGTTTCTGGGTTATCCATGTATTTGTTGGGTTTTCTAAATGATCATCTTCTGGGTTGTTTTAGCTGAAATTGATTGAAAAGATGCTTCTGTAACAATTTTATTTTGGGTTCGGATTACTGTTTTTGATTTGATTCGATTTCATTCATTGTTTGCTCATGATAGGTTGGTAAGATTATTGGTTTGCTTAGTTATTTCTGATAAGAACCAAAAAAAACATAGTCTTATGCTCTGTCATTGTATACTGTTGATGTACTTATAATGGGAATACTTCTTTGCTCTGTTTCTATGTGTTTGTGCTGTATTTGAAGTAGTGTAGATTGGTGATTTTTTTTGTTTGGAGATTGTGTAGGATTTTCTTGCATATTGGTGATAAGAACCTTCTTCCTCAGCTTTCGTTAACCTGCTTGAATTCGGTATGCATACATAGTGACATAGTTTCGGTAACATGTGTGTATTAAATGCAGGACAAGTTGTTCTGATCAGGAAGCATTTACTGGCTGGTGGGGATCAGGCTTCAAGAATATACGATTTCTTAAAAGATACATTTTTTCAGTAATGCTTGGGCTAAGTAGGAGTTTGGAGATGCCTCTCCTCAATTGAATGGATATATGCCGATTTGCCTTGCATAGTTACCCGCTTTTTCTTCCCTCTTTATCAGTTCTCATCAAGCCTACAATTGTATTGCCATCGTCCTCAAGCTGCCATCCTAAACTAGCTAAGTTCGCACAGCTGTCACTCATTTACTCGAAACCAACTATTTATACTAGAGTGCGCCGTGCCTCCTCCTATTCTTCATCAGCATCCTCATCAATGGAAGCCCCTCCCGAAGGTTACAGAAGGAATGTTGGTATCTGCCTCATCAATGATTCAAAGAAGATTTTTGCTGCTTCAAGGTTAGATGTACCTGATTCTTGGCAAATGCCGCAAGGTGGCATTGATGAAGGTGAAGACCCAAGAACTGCAGCCATCAGGGAATTAAGAGAAGAGACAGGAGTTCAGTCAGCCGAAATTCTTGCGGAGACACCTCATTGGTTAACCTATGATTTCCCACCACAAGTTAGGGCAAAACTTCAGAAACAGTGGGGATCAGATTGGAAGGGCCAAGCACAGAAGTGGTAAGTCACAGGATTCACAATGTTTTGCATGCTGTGTAGCCTGCAACTTGTTTATTCATTACCTCGGGACAAAATTAGATGCTGGTTTAACTACAAAAAACATCCATAGTCTGCTTTTAACTATCAATATGAGTTTAATCATTTAAGCATGCTATCAATTTAAGCAAATAGCATTTGTGTACGGTTGTATCAAAATTAGACCAGGTCAAAAGTTCTGCTTTATTAAGTTATCAAAGGATGTTATGCTAAAACTCACATACATGTTTACGGAATTTCACAGGTTTCTTTTTCAGTTCACTGGGAAGGTTGAAGAAGTCAATCTTCTAGGTGATGGCAGTGAAAAACCTGAGTTTGGCGAGTGGTCATGGATAACACCAGAACAAGTAGTTGATCTTGTGGGTTAATCTTACTCCACATATTTTTTCTTTCCTTAATGCCTAGTTGCCTATATATTGCTTGAATAAATCTAGTAAGTACTCTATTATATAACATTCACTCTCATCTTTTTTCTGCAGGCTGTTGATTTTAAGAAGCCTGTTTACAAAGAAGTTTTTGCAGTTTTCGCACCCTATTTTCAGTAAATGATAGATTCTGCAGTGGCAGAAGGTTTGTTCCAACAGGTTATGACGTCCAATTTACTCATTTCTTGCAGAAATCAAAAGGCATGCTCAGATTTCTTGGACTAGTAAAATCTGATTTTATTTGATTTAATTCATAGATTTCTCTACATAACTTATACTTGTAATATTCCTTCACGCGGATGTTTTGCCCTTTTCCTCTAATTATTATTGTTGGCCTAGTTAATTATGCTAAACCACTTTCTACTGACTAACCGCTCCCTGCTGCTTGTATCTAAGTTCAAAAGAATTTTACTTACCATACTATCATATTAAACATAAGCCTGTCTAAACAGCATCCGACTATTGACTTTAAGTGTTGGCAATCTTCACTTGTGTGTACAGTAAGTGGCTTGCATCCATAATGCAAGTACTCCAACCCTTGGAGCAAGTTTCATAATGCAGACCATGCTGATCTGCAGAGTTGTTGTTATCTTCGGTAGAGTACTGGGGCTTTGCATTATGAGGATAACAAGAATCACTACCCTTTGGTCATTGGTGCGGAGCATCTAACTTATTAGGTGCTACAGGTTAAGACAGTGGAAGCAATCTCAATGGAACTTCTTAACTAGACTGGTCAACTAATTATTATTATTTAGCTGAAGCATGTTGACCTAGCGCTCTGCTAGGGTTTATCGTTGGCTTTCCCCCTTCGACAAATTTCTCAGGATTTCAAGATCTTGTTGGTTATGGCTATTGCTCGTCTGGTAGCTATTTATTTCCTTCTTGTTTTTGCTTTTGTTTTCTTGCTCGGAGCGCCGCCTTGGTGTGAGTTCCCTGTGGTTACTGATTGGGAGGGTAGTGTTGTTGTTTGGATGATTGATCGGAGGCCGAGCTCTAACGGCGTGGATCTGGTTTGGACTGAGTTGGATGGGCGAGTCTGGGTTTTGGATCGGGGTCGTCAGATTTCCGACGGTGATAGGGCTTGTACAATCGCTTTGGTTGGCCCTGGTGGTTCGCTGCAGCGTCATGGTGTTGCCAGAGTGGGGTTGGCCCGACCAGTTCAGGGGATCGATCAAAGCTTGGAGGATCTTCAGGTTGTCCTGGGCGCCTCCGATCGGGTTTATCCCGATCTAGGATCTGGTTTCTTCAATGATTGCGAAGGCACTGGAATGGATCTGAAGTCGGTTCGAGGTGATCAGGAATGGGCGCGAACTTGGGTGTCCTTGGATCATGGAGATGGTACAGTATCGTCGGCGGTGAACCACGGTGACGGCGGCTATGGGGATGGCGGTTTTCAGGGCGATGGAGCTCCTCCTTGGGCTCTATGGGCTGGTGATCGTTCTGGGGATGGGGTTGCTCAATGTGGTGGCTTTTTTGGCTATGCTGGTGATGGCCTGAAGGTGGTCAGTAGGGGAGGCGGCGACGGCGACGGCGACATGAAACTTGGGAGCGGCCATGTTGTGGAGCAGTTGGTTGTTAGGGTTTCAGAAAATTTGGGCTGTTGGGCTCAAGTATTGGGCTTAGTCTGGATGGGGATGCCTTGGGGCCATATGGACTCTGAGGTTTTATTTTTTATTTTAATTTTGGGCCTTCCTCTTTTTATACAAAAAGAGGATGGACCTATTTTAGTTTAATTTTTGTTTTTGGGTCGCAAAAATCAGTGCCTTAGTTGCTACCATTTATGTCTGGAGGATGGTCTGTCATCCTCTGCTTCGAGGTTTCTGGTTTTTGTTAGAATAATGGTGCGTGGATTTCCTAAAAGGTGGGTGTACTCGGGATTTTTTGGGATTTTATTCTTGTAGAATAGGGTTTCATGAGGTTCTAAGGAACGATTGCTTTCTGTCGACCCTATATGGGTGTTTCGTTTTTGTACTGCTTGCTGAATCTAATGAAAGGGCTGACCTATTGTCTTTCAAAAAAAACTAATTATTATTATTTTGTTTCTTATCGCCACTCATCTCCATATGTAATTAGATTCGAATCTAGAACAGATCATATCTCTGTCCCTTTAGGGTCATCTGATAAAATTGAAACTATATAGAGAAGATTATCATGACCCGTGCCCAAGGATGACGCTCATAATTGAGAAATTGTCCAAACATGCCATTGTTCACAGCCAAACTAGACAAGTCAATTATCTATGTATTTTCACAAAACTGTGTTTTATGGTATTTTGGAAATATCAGCTCAGTTTGCTTCCAATAAGCATGGATTTAGAGAGTGTCATCATCAACCATGCTTTAATCAAACTAGCTCCACGAGCTTCTAACCAAAAACTTGGTTCGACATGGTTCTTCAAATATGGTCGTCTGGCAATGCACTCCCCCCCCCCCCCCCCCCCCCCCACACACACACACATTGAAAATGGCTTTTGGCCTCGTCAGTGTGGGGTGCCTACTACATAACGCTGGTTGGTGATTTGCGGTGTACGTTCTGGGGTGGTCGTAGTCGGAGTTGCTGCAATCGATCTCTCTCTTTCTTGGGTTGCAGCGGTGACGACTCCAATAAAAAATCTGACTTGGTTTAACGACTATGGGTGACTCTGGTGGCATTTAATTGGTCAAGTAACTTTACTCAAGTTGCACTGGTGTCTAAAGGAGTTGGGGCATGTTCATGTAGCTGGGATGGTAGGATTGGAGTTAAACCTTTGCTGGGATCGTTTGGATTATAGTATAGGGGTGGGCTCGCGAAACCGAAAACCGAAAAAAACCGCACCGAAAAAAAACCACACCGAACTGGAAAAAACCGCACCGCACCGAATCTGTTCGGTTCGGTAATCATTATACGGTTTGTTTTTGGGCTGTGACGAACTGGGTAGGTGGTTATGAAGGATGGCGGTGGTGGAGGTTTGTTGGTCGGCTGGGATAGTAGTGAAGTTGACGAGTTTGATCATAAGGGAGTAGCCTAATAGCCTATTGCAGTTGAAAATTGGTGTAGGGGAGAGTGACAGGTACATGTAATCTTTTCCAGTAGACGGGACTGTGACAGGTACATGTAACATTCACTCTCATCTTTTTTCTTGACCAGTTAGATACCGTTCACAAAAAGTCACAGAATGTCAAGAAAAATGTCAAGAAATTGACTCAGAAAGTGACCTGTAGTGACTTTTTATTAACAGTATCTGACAGGTCAAAAAAAAATTGTGGAAATGAAAGACAAAAAACAATGAATAGTCTTGACCGGTCAGCCTCAACGGATGGACTTGCTCTTAGATGATGATGTAAAAGTCGATGCTTGTAAATTTTTCAATAGAAAAGTGTTTATTGGGGGCAATAGACGTCTACTGGAGGACAATAGATGGTTTGAATTGATGTAATCTCCTCTTTTATTCCTTTAATCATCGTTTTATTTTTTAAATTTAGAGAGATTAGTTATCATTCCGGCGACTTAAAGTTCTATTTAAAGACAATATATGTTTTGAATTGATGTAATCACCTCTTTTTTTTGTTTTCTGCAATGCCAAGGAGACCTCTTGGGAAGCATAGGAAGCTAGCCTACCCAAGACGTGCTCTGCAATGCTGGTTGCAAACTCCATGATGAGTCTGAAGGAAAGAAAGAAGTTATTTGAAGGAGGAAACAGTATATGCTTTTGTTGATAAAATGGGAAGGAAGAAAGTGATTGTGAATGTGCGTTTTATAGAAAGTTAGGACTTAGGAGCGAGCTTGCTGCTTTCCGTTGACCCAAAGAGAAGTTGTGAAAAGAACAATGACATAGAGAAACAACAACTGGGCAATAGAAATTAAAGATGGATCAATAATAATATAGCTCAAGTCGACTAAATTTCCAGGGAGGAAATCACCTGTCTCCATTTACCCAATCCCCACCCTGTCCCTTTATTTTGATTGGTTGACAAAGATTTTAAAAGGGGAGTGAAATCCACACTCCCCTATTTGAAAACCACACTCCCATTTTCTCTTTTATGCATTGAATTTCCCAAATTACCCCTACCATCTTCTAATATTATCCTTGTCTTTCATTTTCTTCGCTCGATGGAACTGGCCTTCTCCGACAGTCCGGTCTCAGTGCAAAGCGCAGACCATAATCTCCAATAGCTTTTGCCTCTGCATTATCTGCTCAATCCAAAGACAACACATTCTTAAGCCAAAACTGGGTAAAACTACAGCAATCAAACTTCAAAAACCAAAGGTTTGGCAATTAATCTCAATCGTGTTCTTGTTCTAATTCTTAAATTGTAGTGGTATCTAGAGGAGTCTGTTCGAGTATCACCAAACATTGATCTGGGTGATTCCGTAGCTTGGGGTGGTATCTAGAGGAGGATGCATGGAAGATTCCGCTAAATCGTTGATTGCATTCCCTTCGTTTCCGGTGGTCCCGATGCCTTACCCTCCGTTGGTGGGCATCCCACTGGAACCTTCCTCGCCGGTGGCGGTTGCTGAGTCCCAATACGACATTTTGGGGTAATTTCTCTTGGTTTTCTCAAAAAATTGATTGTATTTTGAACAATGGTTACTGTTGATCAGCTTCAGGGTCATAAATTATCGTCGCAATCCCCACCTTTCTCTTTGAAAGGTCCATTCTTTGTTGTTCATTATTCATGGGTTTCAGAATTTGTGATTGATTTTGATCAAAATTATGGAATTTTGGAATTTTGAGCAGGTATTAGAATCCCTCTTTACCGATTTGGTTGCAATTCTATTTTGGATGATGGTTCTGTTGGAGGGAATGCTTGTTTTTCAGAAGAGGAAGAAGAACAAAGTTTATTGGATTCTATTCTTCTTGCCTAGGTATGAATCAAAATTCAAAACCAATTACATTGCTTGGGCAGCAGCTGCATTGCTCTTGGATTTTTCATATCAGGTCCTCAATGTCGCTGAAGTGGATGTTGCATCAATTACTCAAACCCATAATAGCCCTCATTTTGTACAGCTAGAAACTACCCAATTTCTCTTGTTCTCAATTTCTGTTGATCGAATAAATTGATTGGCTCTAAACGTACTTATTTCTTTCTTTATGAGGCAGAAGGGATGAGATGAACTGTTAGAACTTAGAAGTAATGAAGAGAGCAAGGAGGTTGAACAACTATGTTAAAGGAACGTTGCTCCCTTGAAGGCAAGACAGCTTGTGTTATTAAGCAAAGTGGTGCCCCTCTGCACCAGATCAAGTTTGAGAACAATGTCTCTGCATTTGAAACACTGCCACAGAAAGAGGCCTGAATCAGGGTGGAGGTTGAGGTGGAGCCCCACGCTTAGAAGGGCGTGACGATGCAGCACAGTCAGGAGTTGACGTGGGAGCTGTAGCAGTGGTAGTAGATGAAAGAGAGGCGGAAGGGAAGAGGCGTAGGAGAAGTCATCAAAACAGGGTGTAAATGATGGAGAGAGAGAGAGAGAGAGAGGTATTTTTGGATTAAAAAGTAAAGGGAGTGTGGTTTACAAAAAGGGGAGTGTGGATTTCACTCCCCTTAAAAAAATGCTTATTTTAAAGGGTTAATTCATGTTTACCCAGAAAACACAAGGTTTTTGCCCACTTGCACCAACAAGTTTGTATTGTGCCCATTTACACAACTCTTTTGGGGAAAAGACCTATAAGGGTAGTCTTTTCTAAACTAGTGCATAGTATATCTTATGCTGACTTTTGGGTCTAACTCTTGCTTTTTCTTAGGAAATCATGTTCATACTTTCAATAAAAACAAAACTAGCCTTCAACATGCCCAAGTTTTTCACCTAACGGCTCCCTGCCTAGCGGTTACTTTAACAGGCGAAATCACTGCTGCTTGTTTCTATCTTAAGCTGAGGCATATTTTCTTTAGAAACATAAAGTTTTAAGCCTAAAAAACAGTACAGGAATCAAGGCAGACACAGATATATATATATATATATATATATTTCAAACTTAAAAATTTTAAAGCATAAAGACAAGGTGGATGAGCAATCTGAAATGATTTATTTAAACATAATTACAGACTAAAAATTTCAGAGCCTCATTCTCAGGAAAACAGCTAAAAAGTTGTTTAACTATCCATGAGAATGATTACAGATACTTACTTGAAGAAAGCACACTACTTCACACTAGATAGGAAGGAAAGAGCACACTGCTACTATAGCTTTCTTATTTCTTGAGAGAAGACTCTTCTGCTCAATTTTTCCAATCTGGAGCTTATATGAAAATTTTTGAATGTAGGAATTATTCGATGCCTTACAACTGAAACTAGAACTCCTTATATAGGGAGCGGAACTCAAACTAGAATTCAAAATAACAAAATGTACAGAGTGACTCCGTGATTTTCTGCTTTCGTGAGTGCTCTTGATGATGGAGGTCAGTTGGCAAAAGCAGATTCCTTAGGTCAAATGTTTTTTCACCTTGCTCTTTTCTGAAAAGCAAAAGCAACTTTATGGAAGAGTCCAAAAGTGCTTTTCGGTGCTTTCTACACCTGCTGCTTCACATGAGTTCGTCTGTTTCCGAGTTGTGGCCAAGGACAAATGAGTCGCTATCCATCCTAACCATTCTGGTTGTGGTTGCATTTTTCTCTACATCTATATCTACATACATCTTGTAGTGGTTGTCCTTTTCCAGTTTCTCTACCCATCGTAAGCATGCTAGCGTACAGTCGATTTCTTTATTTGAGAGGGATAGGAAAAGATCACTGCTGATCGATTACGTCAGGATGATCGTAAGCGGTGATTATTGTTTTTTCTCCTGCTGCCAAGAAGGTATTGCTTGAGTCTTCTTCGATGATCTTTTTGATGTACTCAAGTGACATGGCTTTCGTCCATGGGATGCTTGAATTAGGCTGACCATTGTAAGCAACACAGGCGGTCTGAAGATACCTCCTTTGGATGATTCTGACATAATGGTATGGAGATATATATTCAGTTTCCCCATTCTCCTTCTGAATCCATTCTGGGGGAGTGGATCTGAACTTCAGTCTCAGTGTGCAATCATTTTTTCTGATGTTCTTGACTGTGTTGATAATGATAGGGGGCAAGCCTTTAAGATCAACATTTGTTTTAGTCCACAGATTATGGACAAAACCATTTTCAACAAGCCAAAGCTTGTGTTCTTGAGGGTGTTGACTCCGAACATTGACAAAGTATCTTCCAACATAAGGTCCTGCAACGATGAAGAGTGTTGGAGCAATACATGCCTCTAAATTGACTTTTCCAATCAGATTATGAAACTCAAACCAATCTGATTCGTTTAGCGCTAAAACAGGAACTTTAGCACTCTCAAGATCTTCTAGATACTGGATTTTTTCTTTCCTAACAGCACTCTGTTGTGTATGACCTTCTTCAAACTGTGGTCTAGCATTTTCATAGAGTTCCTCAGCAAGAGCGAAGAGGGCTGGGAACATGATGCCACTGTTTCTTTCCTGAAAGGCAAATAAGAGGTTATCTAAAATTGCCTTCTAGTGGTATGCTAGCCTCCTGCCAATTCTGAACACAGGATTAGCGAAGGTTTTTAGTTCATAATTAAAAACATTTATAACTCCACTCGGAGTAGATTTTCTTTTTGGCAAAGCAACAGCCTTCAACGGTCTTGATGAGCCTTTACCGTCTACCGTTTGAGACGGGCTAGCCAATCCTTTACCCTGGGATTGATCAGTTGTGGCTAGTCCTTTTGGACCTAGCAGGAATCTTTTGAGGATTTTTTCTTTGGGATCCTCAGCAGGTTCATGTTCTTTCCCAGTTCTTCTGCTTCTGGGATTACGACCTTCGTCGTCATCTCTTTGGCTGAACATTGTCATTTCTCTGGTTAATGCGTCTGGAAGATAATTCTTGTTTCCTGCAATTAATTCAACATTATAATCATATTGGTTAAGAAACAATTGCCAATTGGCTAATCTTCTTCTATCAGCAGCTTTATCAATTTTAAAGTTTTTGAAATTCTTTACTCTAGCATAATTGGTGCGAACAGTAAAGGGTTTTCCAAGAAAAGCTGGAGAATTTAAAATCGTTCTTGATTGCCAAAATTTCTTTTTCCCCTGTAGGATAATTCAGTTCTGCAGGGCTGAACTTGCCACTACAAAATTTACAGATCTTTTCAATGTTAGTTCCAAGTGTTTTTGCCAGAACTACACCAGACCAGTAATTATCACTCGCATCTGTTTGGAGGATAATTTCATCATTTTCCTCTGGTTGTTGTAGAGGAGGGAGGTTTTTGCAGAGATTTTTTATCTGCTTCACTCTCTTTTCATCATCTTCAGTGAAGTTCCATTTTCTTTTGGAACTTGTTTTAGGAGATAACATTGCTGTTAGTCCTGATATTTTGGAAATGAAATCCCTTCCATAGTTGATGACTCCTAAGAATCTCTCTAGACTCTTGGCATCAAGGATTCTATCTGGAAATTTCCAGATCTTCTCAAGGATGTGGGGTTGGAGTTTTATCACTCCATTTTTGATGTTTATCCCTAGGAAATCAACTTCATTGAGGATAAAGAAGATTTTCTTTTCTCCTAGGATAATTTCATGCTGAACTATCAGCTTTACGACCTCATAGAGGTGTTTCATATGTTCTTCTCTGTTTTTGGAGAAGACCAGGATATCATCTATATAGACGACGCAGAACTCAGCAACATGCTTGAAGATGTTATCCATGTTTCTTTGGAAGATTGAGGGAGCTTGCTTTAGACCAAAAGGCATCACTAACCATTCGTAATGACCTTGTAGAGTTCCAAATCCAGTGAGAGGAACACTTTCAAGATGCATCTTGACTTGCCAAAAACCTGACTTTGCATCGAATTTTGAAAAGACTTTAGCTCCTCTGAGCTGGTTAATCAGGACTCTTACCTGAGCAATTGATAACCGTCTTTAACGGTCTTCTTATTGACATCTATGTAATCAATAACCATTCTAGCTTTTCCTCTCAGGTTTTCTGCATGGTTTCTTACGTAGAATGCTGGAGCATGATGAGGGCTAGTGGAAGGTTGAATCAATCTC
The DNA here is from genome assembly GCA_024704745.1 of Rosa lucieae. Taxonomy (NCBI): domain Eukaryota; kingdom Viridiplantae; phylum Streptophyta; class Magnoliopsida; order Rosales; family Rosaceae; genus Rosa; species Rosa lucieae. The sequence continues at coordinate 28,721,206 of CM045493.1, read as the reverse complement.
TTGTTCAGGAGATCTTCAATATCTTTTCTGAATTCTTTTTTATCTTCCTCTTTGTACTAAGGAATAGCTTTGACATGACAGATAGCATTCATGTCAAATAATCTCAATTCACAGACCACTGAGTCTTTTTCCCAAAACTTCTTAGGGTCTACATCGATATTTTGTTCGAGTAGTTTCTTGATTTTGTCAAGAGTGGGAATTTTCTAAGACTCAAACTTATTCTGAAAGTGCTTGAGGTTATGCTCATGAATGAAACTAGCTTCTTCATCTTCACTAGTTTCTTCTTCTTCTTCAGAAGATTCTTCAACAAGTAATTATTCTTGTTGTTTGATTTGGAGTATGGGTTCAAATTTGGGTTTGTAGGGGGTAAGATCACCACTATTCTGTTGCGATCTCTGATACTGAGTAGTAAAACCAGGACCTACTACACTTTTTGCTTGTGTAAGTCGGTCTGCCCAGAATACCCGTTCTCCTTTTCTGAAGCCTATGGCTTCTTCATCCTGAATAAATCTCTGTTGGAGAATAAAATCAATCATTTCCCAACAAGAAATCTGATCCCTGGCCTTCAGATTGCTAGACATTAAGGATGATAAATGTTCCTCCACCTATGGTGATATGAACATTTTTTCCTACTTTGTTCATTGTGAGATGGCTTCCGTCAAAAGTGACACCTGTAGCAGTTCTTTTCTTATCTTCTTTCCAGAGTTCATCTGGAATTGCAAATCTTTTTGCAACAGTGAATCCTGATCCATTATCTACAAAGGCATATAGATGATATTTTTTATGATCAGGGAATTTTAGTCCAATCTATATGAAGTTGCTGTATCTACTGGTAGAGACGACTTTCGATTGTTAAAGCTCATTTTCCTGAGCTTGTTCCTGAGGTATGAATGGTTTACATTCTTCTGGAACATTTTCTGGTATTTCAACCAGTTCTATGGTTTCATCGATTTTTTCTTCCTTTATTATAGAGGAAGTTGGTTCCATGACCTTTTGGATCAAAGGTTCTACCTCTTTCTCTCTTTTCTCAGAGAAATATTCTTCATATTCTTGTTCAACCAATTGGCTAATAAGACCATTCTTGGTTTTTCTTCTTGCTTCAGCTATGAAGCATTATTTGTGATAAGTCTTTTTTGACTCTTCACAAAACATAGGGAGACCATTCTTTTCATGACATAGGCAGTAGTCACAAATGAATGTACCAGGGTTCACCTGATAAGAAGACATAATTGCTTCTATCTTGCTTTCTTCCCAATTTTTGACTTTGAGAATATTCATCTGTCTAGATTCCAAGTGTTCAACTTCAGAATCTGCTTCAGAGTCAGATGATTCTTCTTCAAACCAGGCAGAGTATACTGACCTGTCGTCATCTTCTTCATCAGAATAGGCTATTTCGTAGCCTTTCATATGTGCTGTTTCTACTATTGGCTCATATTCCTCAAAAAGAGCTTTAGTAGATCTTTTACCCTTTTCCGGGCATTCATTGGCATAGTGCCTTTCAGCTTTGCATAACCAACATCTGCAAGCTTTCTTGCTTGATTGTTTACTCTGATGGTTGGTCTTCTTCTTTTTCTTGAAGAATTTCTTTTTTGGATCTTCATCCTGCTGTTTCTTGAAATTGGAACTTTTCTTAAATTTCCAATCTCTTTTCTTATTACTCGTTCTGAATTTTTTTTAGTAATATTTTTCTTTTCTTTTTCTGTGGAACTTGGATTCATGACATTCCCAATTGGTTGACATATCCAGTATTCCATAACAAAAATTTTCAACTTCTTTGAGTTGTTTCTTGGCCATCTTAGCTCTAAGATTGGCTTTGCATTGCTCTTTCAGTAATTGCCTAATTCTATCGGCAATTCCTCCAACTGAAAATCTTTCAATTGGTCTTTCAACTATGCTTTCTCTCACAGCTGTTCTCCATGGTTCAGGGAGTTTTCTGTGCAAAAGAGTGACTAGATTAGTATTCTCTAGTTCACCAATTGTACAGTAATATTCTTGAAATTCATTCAAGTATTCTTCAAAATATCTCATGTCACAGATCTTGAGAGCATAGATATTTGATTTGGCCGTTTCTTTAGCCTTCTCACTCATATTTGAGAGATCTCCACAGAACTGACCGTACAGGGGCACTGCAAAATCATAAGGAGATTTTGAATTTTTGATTTCTTCTAGCCAGTCTCTTCCTCTGGCAGTTTCTTTGAAAGACAGATAGTACTTTTTCGCTACTCCGGTGAGAGTAGTTTCATAGTACACCTGCAAATCTGGTGCTTCAAATTTTCCAAGGGTAAGTGCAGAGGCCATCATTAGGCTATCTACCCATTGGTCAATGGCTTTTCTTTTATCTAGAGCTTTGTCTAGATTTAGCCAGATGTCGTAGTTCGTGATCAGAACTCTAGGCATATTGTCCTCTGGGACAAATCTTTTGGAATTTCTTTCCTCTTTTCTGCCCGTGGGGGCCTTCTGAACTGGGAGTTTCAGTTTCCCTTTTTCTCTGATAATGAAAGTTTTGGAGCTTTCTCCTTCTTCCATTTCTATATCTTGGTAAGGAAAGACTTTTCTTGTCTTTCTGATTTTGAACTTTCCCATCTCTTCGATTAGTTTTTCTAATCTTTCAGGATTTTCGCAAGATTCTGCTTCAGCATAAAGGTCATAGAGCTTTTCTGCTCTAAGCATATTAACTAGTCTGTTCAGATCAGCTTCTAATTCTTCTTCATTGATAGGCTCTGATGGTTCTTCAGAGGTTTTGGTACCACTAACACTAGCTTCTCTAGTGCTGAACCTTCTTCTGAGAAGATTTTTATTTATCCTGATATTTTCAGGACAGACATCACTTTTTCTGTGATTGTCAAAATTGAGACTGATTTCTCCAGTCTTTCTGCTTTCATAAATTTTTGCTTTCGCACTTTCTGGTGGCTTTTTTGGACCGGATAATTTCCATTCAATAGGAAAAGTCACCTCATTCCAAGTAACCTTATGAATCTGTTGAAAATGGTTCTGCTGACTGGTGAGGAAACCAGTAGTAAGGCCTGGAATGTTTGATATCCTTGTCTTCGGCTCTACTGTGGTGCTCATCAGTTTATAGTATATTCTGTATACTATTGCAAGTTCTTGCATATCTTGTTTCATTGATATGTCATCTGTCTTGACTCTCAGTCTTAGACAGTGAGCTGCATCTTTCAAGCTGGTTGAGAAATTTGGGAAGCAGTTGAAATAAGCCACTTGATTGCATAGAGATGCTTCAAGGGTTCCCAGCAAACTAGCTTGAAAATCTGTCAGTCTATTGTCTTGTAAGACACATAGAACTGAGCAGTTTATGCCTTCTCGTGCAAGAAGTTTTATGCCTACTTGGACTGCTTCAATATGCATAAACTGGTAAATTTTTGTTCTTGCTCTGGCAACTTCTTCAGGAGTAATCATCAGAAGATCTGTTTCTCCTGTTGTAGAAAGGGGTTGTAAATTCCAATAATTTGAAATGGTGGCTATCCATCAATTCAAACTTTCCCATTTTGTAGATTTATTTAAAATCTAATTTTGGAATTGCGGAGTTTTTTTACCTCCTGTTCAATTTCATTGAATTCGAATTCTTCAGCATTTAGAAGTTGTACTCCTTTCTTTTTTCCGAAGATGCTCATCATCTTGACATCTCTTTTTTTCCGGATTTTCATACCGGATACTAGTATGACTAGTAGATGGTTCCAGAAAAATCATGTTTGGAACAAGATTCTTGTCTGGTTTTTCTAATGGTTTGAATCCATTAGCTTTCTTTGTTTTTACTGTAGGCACTTTCTTGTCCTTCAGTATATTTTTCATAGAATCCAGCGTTTTTTGCTGTTCATTGATTTTTCTACTAACATCTGTTAGCTTTTCTTCTTCCGTTTTTGGAAGTTCTTTGATATAATCCATTTTGTTTTCCAATCTTTCCAATTGGTGGATTATAGCTGGTAACTTTTCTAGATGAGTTTGACATCTAGATAATTCTTGTAATAGACTCTGATATTTCTCATCAGAGGAGTTTAATAGAGAATTTAATTTCTCTAATAGCAATTCTGACATTGTCCCTATAGTGGGATTCCCCTTTTGAGCTCTTTGCAAGCTCTGATACCAGTGAGGTTTGCGGATCTAACCAATGCTCAAATAGTCAAGAGGTTTTTGTTCCTCTTTAACCATGAACTTCAGATCTTCAATGTTTTTCTCGATCTTGTAAATTCTTTTTTGTACTAGGAATATTCTGTAATTTGCAAGTAAATCTACTCTTGACAGTACACGGATTATGTGTGCAATTATGAATAGTAAAGGCTAGCTTGTTTACCTTTGAATATAGAGGATGAATTTTGCCTGCAATTATAGTCTAAACAGATAACTTCAAAATAGGCCCACCACGCTTTATCAAAAGTAAAAATAAAAAGATGACGGAGAGAGGTATTAGTGGGATAAACAGTAAATGGTTTTTTGGAAAGTAGTGGAAAAAGTGAAAATATTTGTGTGAGTGGGAAAAAAAATAAGTTGATGGGGTGTATGGGAAGTATATTGGTAGATTTGGGGTTTATGAGAATTTCCCCTTTTAAACTTTGTTTCATTTTTTAATCTTTGTCAACCAATCAAAATGAAGAGACAGAATGGGAATAGGACAATAGGGACAGAGGATTCCAACCCAAATTTCCAGTAAGACAAATTTGAACAACTAAGCAGAGTCATAAAAGTCATTTTAAATGAGTTAATTCCTTGAATAACCTGATCGTAATCTTCGGGTTCACAAGGTGAAAATGTCGTATTATGTATTTAAAACGTAGTGCTTGAGAAAACACCCAAACCCAGAAAGTATGATATCTCAACCTGTCGGCCAATAACTCAATAAGATATTGAACACTGTTACAGCGAATCATGTGTAATTAAATTAGTAAAATTGAAGCTGATCTTAATCAACTTGCGTAATATATTTAATTCTGTCCTCTAATCTCGCTTGTTAGTGGGTCACATGCATACATACATATGCCTCTGACATCTTCCACGGCATGGCTCTAGACTCCACAAGTCGTTCCAATTTCTGTTATTATATGTTTCCATTGCATGTTCTTGTATAATACTTTTGTGTAATACTGTAGTTTATTCTTAATTCATCGACTCAGAAGTCGGGCTATCTTTTGATTAATTTTCATTGATTCTAAGAGCCCAAGTTCAAGGTCGGGGTTATTATTTATTTAAGTTAATTAATTATTGAACCTCACGCATGTATTAGTGCAAGCTATTGGCTATGCTATTAACTTATCCTGTAACCGAAAAATACTTCAGTCGAATTAATTCGCTAACTAGAGGAATTGCTGAATTAGGCTGAGGCACAGGCCTCTGAAATGTCTGAAAAACCAAAGAGTACATGGTTATATTTGTTGCACATGAAATTTAATTGACGATATAATTTAAAATTTCCCAAAGAAAGAAAAAACATGAGCATAGAATAATTTCCATTCATAAAGGTTAGCAAAATCCACTAACGAAGGAGAATAGAGAACTTTAATATCTTTTTAAACAGTGGAAGGCTCCAGAAAAATGGAGTTTTTTTTTTTTTTTGATACAAGAAAAGTGGAGTTGATTAAGATCACTTTCAAGTTTACTAATTTAATCAAATCAAATGTGATATAAAAAAGTAATGCAAAATAATTGATGCCTGCTTTGTGGCTGTCATCCATTTAATCATCCAACAGAATAATTGAGGGAAGACTTGGTTGACTAGACTTCATTCAGTCGTTATAATCGAGTCTGGTTTGGGCTCCTTTATACATAACTCTGTTTCCTATTTCACAAGCCTCATAATACCTCTCTCTCTTTTAATGGAGTTTGCCAGCAGCATTGCAGAGAATGTCTTGGATAGGCTAGCTTCACATGCTTCCCAAGAGATCTCCTTGGCATGGAGTGCCCAACTTGAGCTCACCAAGCTCAACAACACCTTATCTACCATCAAACTAGTGCTTGAGGATGCAGAGAAGAAGCAACTGAGAAATCCCCTAATCACTCGTTGGTTGGGAAATCTCAAAGATGTTTGCCATGACGTTGATGATGTCTTGGACAAACTGGAGTTCCAAAAGTTGCGGTTGAAAGTGGAGGTCGACAACAGTGGGAAGATCAAAGGAAAGGTACGCCAATTTTTTTCCCGATGGAATCCAGTAGTGTTTAACTTCAAAATGGGACATAAAGTGAAAGAGATTAGAGAAAGACTAGCTGAAATTGATAATGAAAGGAGAGAGTTTGCTCTCTTTGAGGTTGCTAAGATAGCTGAAGATCCTCATGTGCTCCAAAGGATGCACGATAACAAAAAAGAGACCGACTCTTTGGTGGAGGCTTCAGATGTTATTGGAAGAGATGATGATAAAAAACAGATTATTAGTCATCTCTTAAATAACACTGATATCTCTGGTAAGGAGAATGTTTCTGTTATTTCCATCCTTGGGTTAGGAGGGTTGGGAAAGACAACTCTCGCTAAATTAGTATATAACGATAGCATGGTAGAGGAGAAATTTGAGATGAAAATGTGGATATGTGTCTCAGATAACTTTGATATCCAAACATTAATTCGCGGCATTATCAATGCTGCAATTAAACAAAAATGTGAGGATGAAAGCTTGGACCTTATGAAAAGAAGATTGCAAGATACTTTGCAAGGTAGAAAGTTTTTGTTAGTGTTGGATGATGTCTGGGATACGGGGCTGATTGGAATAACAATTGAAAAATGGAATGATCTAAAATGCTTGTTAAATGTGGGAGCTAATGGAAGTAAAATCATCATAACAACGCGAAATAGATCAGTTGCCTTACTTGTGAATCCCTTATACTTGCATTTTTTAGAAGGTCTTCCCCACAACGATTGCATATCATTGTTTATCAAAAGGGCATTTAAGAAAGGAGAGGAGCAACACTATCAACATTTGATAGAAATTGGAGAGAATATTGTGAAGAAGTGTGGAGGAGTTCCTTTAGCAGTTGCTACTATAGGGAGCATGCTCTATTTGAATACAGATGAACACCAATGGTCTAGTATCAGAGATGATGACATGTGGAGTATAGGGAATGACGAGATTCTACCTGCACTCAAATTGAGCTATGATGCATTGCCACAACACGTGAAACCATGTTTTGCATTTTGTTCACTTTTCCCAAAGGATTTTGAATTCAGTAGTGCAATGTTGATTCCATTGTGGATAGCACAAGGCTACCTCAAGACATCTAAGAAAAATGAAGATTTTGAACAGGTGGGTATAGACTATATAAGGCAAGTTTGCTCTAGATCTTTGTTTCAAGTTGAGGTGGATCTCAAAACAACTATATTATTTAAAATACATGATCTCGTTCATGATTTAGCAATTTCAGTGGCACAAGTAGAGTACTCCACAGTCAATTTTCGTCCCACTAGTGCTTTTGAAATGGTTCGACATGTATCAATATCTAAAAAGGACTTGCTTGGAGAAGAGGCACAAGTTCCCGATTTCATGCTCAAGTCAAAGAAATTACGAACCATTCTAGTTTCTGAAGATGGTCAGATAAGTCAACATTTTGTGAAGACATGCATCTCGAGATTCAAATATATGCGGGTGCTAGATCTCAGTGGTTCGCCTGTTGAGGAGCTACCAAGTTCCATTGGTAGTTTGTTTTATTTGAGATTTCTCAGCTTGTCTGAAAATAGGAAGATAAAAAGGCTTCCCAATTCCATCAGTAAGCTGCTGAATTTGGAGACCTTGTACCTTTCGGGTTGTGACGCACTTGAGGAGATACCCAAAGACATAGGGAACCTGATCAACCTCCGAAGCTTGGACATAACAACACAACTGACGTATTTGCCAAAAGGAATTAGACGCCTCACCAACCTTCAATTTTTATATTTTAAAGGATGTGTCAATCTTAAATCTTTGGGCGAAGAGATCCAATTCCTCAACAACCTTCGTATACTGGCGATTAGCAGTTGTAATAATTTGGAATGCTTGCCACCAAATATGAAACACATGACCGCTTTAGATACTTTGGGTGTCGATGATTGCCCGATGCTTCAGTTGATGAGATCAGGGGAAGGTCCTCAACGTCTTCGATCATTGATGATCGGGGATTCAAGTTTGGAGGCTTTGCCCCCTTGGCTCATTGAAGATTCTTCAGACACTCTACAGAGCATATGGCTTGGTGAATGTCATAATCTCACGGCACTTGCGGAGTTGCTGAACTTCAGATTCCTCGAGCAACTACACATTGAAGAATGCTCCAAATTGTCGGCTTTGCCGCAAGAGTTGCATTGCCTTACTGAGTTGAGAGAATTGGAGATCATTGGTTGTCCTGAATTGAGCAAAAGCTGCAAAAGGCAATTAAAAGGTGAGGAGTGGTCAAAGATGGCACGTCAGGTGAAGATTACACTCGACGCTGATGATGAAGAAGATGAAGCCCACAATCGCTTGGCCAACGGTAGGATCGCGTACCACACGCGACGACGCCGTTAGTGACCTCAATTCCTCGTCTCCAGGTAACGAATCAGAATTCAATGAATTAGAGTGATTCAGAGTATTGAATTGTTGAAATTTCAGATAATTTTGATTGAATTGGGAAATTTTTATTGTGATTTATGTGCTGATTGAGTAATTGCTTGGTGAAGCTGGAATAGGGGACAGAGCAAGACTGAGCACTTAGAAGCACAAAGGTGAGTGCTTTGTTCAGTTTCTCATGAAATCTTTCCTGCATTTGAAAATTGGGTGAGGTTTATGGTGTTAGGAGTACAATTACGGATTCTACTGTTAGGACTACACTAAATCAGCAGAACCTTAGATCACCACATTGTTTGTTTGCGTTAGTATCTTCTTGTTTAATGGCTACTTCTTTCCTTCAGTCAACTGTAACTTTCAGAAGAAATTAATACAGGATTTGGCTTCCTGAAACTGCATAAAGCAGAATGCAGAAAGTACTAATTACTATCATTTAGAGAGTCTGAGTATTGGTCCAGGCAAATTATTATTTGTGAATTATTATGTGGTTTATCATGTAAAGAAATTTCTTTAGCATAATATTTCTATTAATCGAACCGTTAAAATTTTCTCAAGTTCTAGAAACACAAATTTGGTTCAAGATAGGTAGCAAGTATAAATCACACATGTACTCATCTAGATTGACATTTGGGTCCAGTTCAGATACTTGGTGGTTGCGGCCTTGAGATTGACAATGTGGAAAAACTGGGGATATCTCTGTTCTGTGCTAATAATTGGTAACTTTTTTGAGTTTATTAGGTTCCTTTTTTTTTTGCTCGATTTAATTTTACTAATTCCTACTTAGTCTCTAATCTGTTCATAGTCTGTGTTTTATAGTCTATGAACAAGTACGAGCAATACATATTCATCAGTGTTTTCAAATGCGAAAGCGAAGGCGAAGGCGACCGCCTAGAGCCTTGCGAGGCGAGTGCCTCAAGGCGTTGAGGCGACCGCCTTTCCCGTAATTATTATAATAATACTCTACATTTATAAATAATATGAATATACTTAAATAAGGTGTAGTATTACTGGGGTTACTCCCACATTCTTCACTTAATGGAGAATCAAAACTACTACTTCCTACACCAATTCCTTCCCCAATCTCACGCAACATAATGCTTCTCTTATTTTTATCATCTTTAAATACTTTTAAAACTAATTTGTACTCTTTCTTCACATCTGCAGGGACTTTATTACATGCTTTCATACCACCCGCAACACCTGCTAAATGATGCTTAAGTCTAGATATAGTGCCACTGCATACTTGATTACAAAATACACATCTAAAGTATCTCTCCCCTTCCAATTTTTTTGTGTACTTCCATGCTTTGTCTCTTCCATCTTCCCCTTTCTCACTCATGGCTAATCCAATTACCAACCACATCAAACACAAACAACAACAAAAATACTATGAGCAATTGATTGTGCAGCAGCAAAACATACAACCAAGACAACCATGCTGATCGCAAGCAAAGGAACGCACCAACAGACCAAGACTTGAATATGAAAAAAAGAAAAGAAAAGAAAAAAAGAATCAAGCTAAACAAAATTGAGATGGAACCCAGACCATCGGTTCCTCAATCAAACCAACACTTGAAGAAGAAAAAAGAAAAGAGAAGTGAAGTGAGATTGCAATTTGTACCTTGTAGATCCACCAGCCAAGCAACGCACCCACACACTCGTCTTTCCACTCTTCCTTGGCTGCGCCGTGTTCAGCTATTATGTCGCGAGTCGCGACTATGTTTCTGGGGTTAAAGAGACCTAGAAGAAAACGGTGCCGTATGGGAACTTAAAAAAAAAAAAAAAAAAAAGTCAAAACGACGTCGTTTTGACGGAAAGAAAAATTAAAAAAAAATACATCGCGTCTTCTTCTTCCTCGCGTTCCTGCCTGAGGCGCCGCTTCTGCAAAAAAGCGACGCTCCGTCGCCTAGGCGGCCGCTTTTCCAGCAGCACGTCTGAGTTTGGGGGAGCAAGGCGATTTCCGGTCGCCTCACACCGAAGCGCGCCCCGGGCTCGCCTCGGCGACGCCTTTGAAAACACTGATATTCATACTGGGGCCTAATAGGCCTAGCCTACTCCCTAATGAACACAGCATAAAGAATCTTGAAACTGATTATAGTCTACATATTTAGAATGAATAATCTTTCTATTTAAACTATACTTACCGTGTGCTCTGTACTCCAAATCAATGTTACTATCTTAAGTCTTGGGGTCTGTTTGCTTTATTTTAAGGGGGAGTCAAATATTTATTGTACTTATCCCATTTGCTCTGTGAGCTGTACTGCATACATTTTGATTATGTTAACTTTAAAGAAAAACTGTATAGATGTCTGATATTCCTAGTTATGCAATTAGATCAGTTTTCATAACTTTAAAGTCCACTTCTGATCTTGTGTAAACTTCTCCATGTCTATCTGCAAAAGTTTGCCTAATTTGTCATCATGCTATCTGTCTTATTAAGCTACTTGTTCTTATTTTTAGTATCCCTGCTGGGTTTGGAATCAGGTCAGAGGAAGAAGAAGGTCGCTGGCTACAAGTTGTACGCTGTGGAGGGGAAGCTGAAAGGGACTCTCAGGAAGAGCTTCAGGTGGCTCAAGGAGACCTGTGATAGAGTGGTCTATGGCCCGTAATGGTTGTTTCATCAATTTTAATGAATATATATTGGTTTTGAGTGAGATATCTTGTTAACTCTACTTGTAACATAATATAGGCTTTGGCATAATATGGATTATTGATCCTTTTATCCATCATATATGAGAACGATACAAATTTGTGTAATCATAGCTGAAAGGCCGAGAAAATGATTCAACAATGTTGCCATGCTTTGCTATGAGTCCTGCAAACCCATTTGATCCATTTTATATCTAAATTTCTTATCACAACACATGGTTTTAAGATCTTTCATGAAAAGTTTACTTCTAATTTTTTGAGTTTGTATGGTGGTGGTAAGTGGTAACACAGAAGACTTCTATAAGGTGCGGTTGGCAACTTGGAATGTTTTTCAAATGCACGTCTTATGTGTCTTAGAAACGTCAGTGGGTTTTGCCCAGGTTTGATATTTGACTTTGTTTATGTGAAAATGTCTTACTGGTCTTAGAAACCTAAGTGGGAGCTGTCTTTGGATTGATAATATTCAGGAACTGATGCTTGCAGTTTCACCAATAATTAAGCCATTGCAATCCCAAACTCACCTGTAATTTGCACATGGAACTACAATGCCCTTCCATCCAAGTCATTTTACTTTTCTCTTGGTCAATGTCAAGTGAGATTGTGGATGCATTAAAAAAAACGAGAGAAGAAAATGGTTTACAATTGCGCTCAGTTGATGCCCCAAAAAAAAAAAAAATGAATGATCAGGCTGACCGCTGATTCAATCTTGAAACCGATCTTACTACTAGAAAACCGAAGGAGCACACAATTTGGACCTTTAGATCCAACCTTAATCTGAGGGTGTGTTTTTGCTCTATGTTTTGTTATTTTCAAGTTTTTCTCTTTAGTGCCTGCTGATTAGTTCTTCTGCTTCATGTGGGTTAAAATTTGAATCTGTTGACTTTTTTCTTTTTTTTCTTTGTGTTTCTGTGAATGTGATGAGCAAACAAATGAAGGAAAAGTGAACAGCACTTGGTGTGAATTTGGAAGAAACAAACATGAGAATTTGCTAGAGGTGGTGTATTCTGAATTATATGATTGTCATTGTAACAAAGCCTTAGTTTATTTGCATCTGGACTGCATGTTATTCTGCTGATTTCATATAGCTTAAAATACATTTGTTCTGTGAATCAAACTCTGAATTCTTATTTTATGATTGGCTTATGATGCAGCTTGCATGTGTTTTTTGGGGTACAGCAGCCGACTGCATTGTAACTACTGGGTTTTCCAAAGCATTGGAGTTGAATTAGGATTTACCTGATTTCAGGAAAGAGATCCATCTACTGATTTCAGGTTCCATTTCCCTTTGTTCCTCTGTTGTTCTGCAGCTAATTTCTTGCTAGTTTCCTCTTTCAGTTTGTGGCATTTTCTTATTTGGTTACTTTGGATGATTTACCTGACGGAGATGCTGGATTTATTTCTTTGGAGAACCTCTTGTTTTTAGCAAATACATTTTCAGTAAAATCCCAAGCTTGATCTGCTAATAGCAGGATAAAAACCTGAAGAAAGATGTTCCTCTCTTAATAGATTTGTATATCAATTTGCAGACATCTTTCCAATGCCTATTGAACAAGCAAGGAGGAAAACTAGCTGCTTGGGAATATCCATTTGTTCCAATCAGGGTGCTTCAAAATGAAGAAGTCCTGCACTGCTGTATTGTTCGAGCTTGGAGTAGCTTGGATTGGTCAAAGATGGCACGTCAGGCGAAGATTACGCTCGACTCTTATGCGGATACTGATGATGAAGAAGACGAAGATGAAGGTACACCAATGATCAACTGAAGATGAAGAAGATGAAAGTCAAGAAGGAGCTTTCAATGACAATAACAAATCAACTGATACCTAGGTAACAGACAATCTGTTACTTATTTATTCTTTACATATGTGGCTTTCATATATTAGATAATTAAGAGTTTCAACAACAACAACAAATGGTTAACAATATCTTATTTAAAGCATAATAGATCATAGATCATTAATTTCTTATTTTACACTCGTATATATGGTAGCTACTAGTTTTATGATCTTTACCTTGTCCAATCTTTCACAACTGCATTGCAAGATAAAGTACCAATAGCTGCTTATTCAATAAAATATGTAGAATGAGGATTCAGATTAGGAGTTAGTACCAAAATTTTATTAATTACACCATATTATAATCAGAAATGATTCTTATAACAAGCAAGCTAGCTATCTGAGTTATTAGCCAGAATGTTTCAAAACTTGAGAAATGAATAGTCGAATTTGAAGCTGATCAAACTTTCAATTATTATAATCGTCTGTGGAAGGCAGCCAAGCTTTGAAACGAAAGACATCCACGTTTGATATGGTTATCTCTGGCATAGGCCGTGTTTGTGAGGATGCCCCTGTTGGCAGAGCCGATTGAGGACTCTGATACAGAGGCGTTTGTGTCAATTTACCGGTCGTAGTGTTTAAATGCTGAGGTTGTTTATGTCAATTTACCGGTCGTAGTGTTTAAATGGTGATCAACAGTATTGAGGTGATGGATGTTGCTAACCATTTATTGGCTAAATTGTCTTGACACCATGGACAATTACTGCAAGAAGCAACTCAATAAAGATGCAAGGCATGAACAGAAAAATACATAATGCAATGGGAAAAAAAAAAAAAAAAAGGTGCAAAGGAAATTTATATAACAATGAAGGTAACGGAAATGTGTTCGACTAGTAATGGTAATAAAATTTCACTTTAGCTTGTACCAGAAATACAACTGTGGTTCTTTGTACAGAAAAGAAAAGAAAGAAGAAGAAGAAAGAAAAAAAAAACACGACATTATAAAAGCCTTTCAAAGCTGATGGCAAGATTTTCAAACTACCACCCAGGAAATTTCACACTCAAAAAATGGAGAATATAAAGGATCCCCCTAGTTTATCTACAAGTTAGTCCTGCTTCGTGTCTTCACCAACTGTTGGTCGTCTCTGAGCAAGTAAGTGCATTGTTCTCCCGAGAACACCAAAAAAGATTGAACCGCTAATCCCTATCCACAGCACTCTTGGTCCAATACCCTGAAGTAAACATATATGTAAACAAAACTTGCATCAATCAGATTGCCTCCAGCAACAATCACATCATGACTTGAGGGGACCATTAATTCATTAAGCTGCAATAACATGAGAGAACTTGCTGATTAAATGATTAATAATGACTTCATACATAGATCGAGAATACTTCCCCCGGAAGTAGATAATGTTAGTCTAGGCATATCTATACAAACCAAGGGACTACTAGTCTCTTTTGTTTTACCTTTTCTTTTATTGAAATTAAGGACAAGTATTTATGGCCCCAGGACCAGCACGGTACAACTCTCTCTCTCTCTCTCTCTCTCTCTCTCTCTCTCTCTCTCTCTCTCTCTCTCGCATACATATATATATATATATATATGTATGCGAGAGAGAGAGAGAGAGAGAGAGAGAGAGAGAGTTGTATGCGAGAGAGACCATCCTATCCAGAGCGAGGCATCGCTTTGAAATTTCAGAGCGATGTTAGGGTTTATGGTCACTTTTCGGTCGCATATCCACATCTCAACCGTTCAGTTTCTAGGTACTAATGTATAGATCATCTCTACAAAATTTCAGCCAAATTGATGGTCGTTAAGGCATTGATAACTGCCTTAAAGCTAGTACGGTTCAGGTTGGACAGATTCAGTTCGTCCATTAGTTTAAGCGAGTTAGATACCTTAAAGACCATCAATTTCGGTTAAATTTTGCAGAGATGATCTATACATTAGTACCTAGAAACTGAACGGTTGAGATGTGGATATGCGACCGAAAAGTGACCCTAAACCCTAACCTCGCTCTGAAATTTCAAAGCGATACCTCGCTCTGGATAGGATCTGTATATATATATATATATATATATATATATATATATAGAAGCCTTCCAATGAGGGATCCCTTTTTTTGGTATTTTATAGGGATAGGCATTTTACCAACTTTTGGATCATATTTTCACATCTCAACCGTTCAGTTTTTAGGTCCTAATGTGTAGATCACTTCTACAAATTTTCAGCCAAATCGGTGATCGTTAAGGCATCTAAAACTGCAATTTACACGAACGGACCGAATCTGTCGAACCGGAACTGTTCGTGTTTATAATGGTAAATTGCAGTTTTGGATGCCTTAACGATCATCAAATTGGCTGAAATTTTGCAGAATTGATCTACACATTAGGACCTAAAAACTGAACGGTTGAGATGTGAAAATATGATCCCAAAGTTGGTAAAATGCATATCCCTATAAAATACCAAAAAAAGGGATCCCTTAGAGGAAGGGCCCTGTATATATATATATATATATATATATTTTTTTTTTCTTTATGTTCACAATAAAACCTCCATCTCACATCTCACGCCTGCCTTCATGCTACGAGATTTAAACAAAAAATGGAAAGCAAAAGCAACAGATAAAAGTGAAATATACAAGTCTGGTGTTTTCAAAACAATTTTGGGTATGAAGAATTCATTACCATAAAACAGAAATGCCCGTCCGAAAGGTTTTTGGGCAACTAGTTTGGTGAGAATGGGTTAATGCATCTGCATGTGAGAACAGGGTAGAGAACGGAGGGTTATTTTAAAAATATGAAGTTGTTGATAAGGAGTGAATTTCATTCCCCAAATATACATGCCTGAAAACAACATTCTAATCTCTGACAGCCCAATCTCAGAACCCTATCCCAAATGAACCCACCTCCTCACACCTAGCTCCCTCAAAGATATATTTTTATTCGTTCCATCCACACTACCCACAGATGCTATCATATCACATCTTCCCAATACAGTTCCCCTCTCTGGCCAACAAAGAGCTTATATTTCTCTGCCAACAATGCATTACATGAAGCTGAGTTATCTGAGCACACATTTTACTTCCCAGTCACCATATTGACGCTATAGTTAAATGTAAGTCAAATCAGCATATTAGTGAGGTCCACTCAGTAACTACAAGATTCTTGATAAACAAGGGGCAAGACTAAACAATCAATTTCCCTTCCCCTAAGAAACATAACTTACAAGAATTGAAGAAAAAACAAACTCAACATTAAGAGCACAACATTTTGCATAATTGTTTAACTTTTCAAGGGCTGCAATAAGATACATGACAATCATATTTTATATTTTTATATGACAAGGGATATAACGGCTCAATGCATACCTTCAAAAGGGCGGGAGGTCCTTCTTCCCTCACAATAGTCTGAACACAGTCAACAATTCCTTTGTACTGGTTAGCAGATCCCTTTTGAGAAAAAAAAATAAATAAAAAATAAAAAATAAAAAAATGAGAGCAAACCGTTGGAGGCATATAGCGTAGTTAGTTATCAATTTTGATTTGGCCTTAATTTTAACTCATATATATTTTAGATAAAAATATGGGACCGTTGCAATAAATTTCAGGCTTTACCACCAGGGCGCACATATTATTTGGAAGTAACATCAAGGGGAGACAAATATCATGCAGAATAGCAGATGGCCTTACCTGTACCATTAGTCTAGTTTTAATCACATCAAGAGGAGTGCTTATAACGTAGAAGAGTTTGATATTAAATGTATCAGATAATTGCTTTAGGTCAAACAGATGGATGATTAACTCTATCCGTAGTAAAAGACAATGAACAGTCCTCTTCTATGAAGACAATCAGACAGACAGGAACTTGTCCCAACCAAACTAAGCCAATTAAAACTCAGAACCAAGGACATAAAGTATTTTTTTCACCAGAACTTATCATATTTATCTCACAATACATAAGAAAGACAACACACTGTTGTTATCTGATTATCCTATGTTGCCAACATTAAGTGCACAGAGATAGTATGATACCACTTTGGTACTCTATTACAATTTCTGTAGGAATTATATGATCGTACACAGAATACTGTACATCTGCCAAGTTATTCTGGAGGTACACAAGTCAATATGAGGAGCTGAATAAGTAAAAACTCATTTTTGAATATCTCATGTTGTGACAAATACTAGTAATCATCCCACCTCATGTAGGCTGAGTACTCACGGCAGACTTGAGTTGTCAGGCCCCAATGAGGACAGTAGAATTTCAAAAAGGGAGACCTTAGCACCCTAATTTTGTCTATATGAGACTCTGAATTTTGGGTGAGTTCCAGGTCAAGAGTTGTATTAAGTCGGTCTATGTATATAAGCTACTACAAGAAACTCCATTCGTGACATGGCCTTTTGGGTATTACATCGATGTGCCATGAAGATCTCCATATATGTGAAGTTGTGGACTCTGACTTTCTCATTTGCTAAGGATAATACCTGCTATTATTAATATCAGCATCTGATGTAGAAATATTTTACTGACTGAATCATAGTGCGCAGCATACTTGGTAGGCATGCATGAATCATACATAATAGATATAGCATAATATCCTGATATTGTTTGGAAACATTAATGTGTTCCCCATTTGGCCATTTGTAGGTAATAAGCTATGGACTAGTGTGAAAAGCCGAAGTTCACACTCCTTAAGAGTTGCAATCAGACGAGAAACCAAAGGCGCGCACTGGATTAGCATTATGCATGTTAAAGAAGATCCCACGACCATCCCCAAAAAAAATAAAGTTGACAAGACTTAAAATCAAATAATATGATCGCTGATGTCCTATGAAACGGGAGAGTAGACAGCTAACTACCTGCAAAAGCTCCAATTATAGCATTCTCAGGATCGTTGAGCTCTCTCTTTGCCTGATAAAAAGAGAAGATCAGAAAGCTAATTATAGATATCAAGACAAAGAAAATGAATATACAATACACATATATGTATATATACAGACCATGTATTCATATGTTAAAGAAGCATTCAAGAGGAGGCATGTTGTCTCATTCACATGCACACTTTTTGTTATATAAGTCATGATCTCGTGTTATATAACCATAGATTATTGCTCATGGAAGGACTACCCCTTGTGAATTTGGTTTAGAAGAGAAAACTAATGATTGTGATTCTCCCATTGGTATATTAAAGGGGAAGTTGAAAGAGCAGAAAATTGTTCCATGACTACTTGTTCAGAGTTTAGGGAATTCCACTTTGGGAAATAGACAAGCAAGTATTCTTCGTGATCTTCAGTATCTTCAGAATTTAAGGCTTCCACTTTTGGCTGTTTATGCAGATTGGGGAGCTGATGTAATTTAAGAATGGGGGTCTAATGGTAATTTGACTAATTTCTCATGCGTGCAGGTGGTATGTAGCTTTCTAGTAGACAACTTGACATATCGTCCTAAGTAGTAATGTTCCAACTAAAAGCTTCCATCTAAAATATACAACTCAAAGGTGAAGTTAAAAAATAGAGAAATAACACAACTGCAAAACACATTGGCAAAACATACAAACAGACAGACGCCAGAGACTCAAGTTGAAGTATAGAATTCTAGACGTGATATAACACATGTAAAGAAAGCAACATCATGAAATAACAGCAGGGTGTTGTAAATATTAATGTGGCTATTCATGTAATAGCAATTAGTGTTGCGTGATATACGCCAATTAAGATTGATTGGTGATTAACAAAATATAATTAGCGATTGATTGATTATAATCAGACGAGTGATTGATGTAATCGTTAAATAGTTACCTTTCGTAAACCTGAGGTACTCCTATATAAACCTCATTGTGAGATGAATAAAATCACTCCATTTCTCATACTTTATTCTTGGTGTCTAAACTCTCCCTCTCTCAAATTCTTTTACTATCGTTTTACAACACGTTATCAGCACGAACCTCTAACCCAAGCCATAGTCAGAGAAAAAAAAAAAAAAAAACCCCCCTGCTGCAGCCTGTTTGCACACCCCGAAACCTCTTGATCGGGACCTCAGATCAAAATATTTCCTTCATCAAAGTTGTTCATCTCTGCCTCTTCTATCTACCCTCCAAATTTCAGCCTTATTGGAGTCGTTTTGAGACCTGTACACCATTCGAAGTGGGAGCTGTCCAGAAAAGGCGAATAGCTCTTGGATTGGCTGAGAAGACAACCTTCTCAGTTCTGCACATATAAACTGAAGATTCATCCGCTCTTCATCAAGTAATGTTTCCAAATTCTAATTTTAATTCATGTTTTCAAACTTGATTATATGAACAATCACCATGATGGGAACCCCAAGTTAGCTCCGAGAAACCAGCAAAGAACTTTAGGGTTGGAAATCGCAGGGGAAAGGTCGCAGCCTATCCGGCGGCGCCCCGGCGTCGATTGTAGTTCCCTGCTGCATCGACGAGCGGCGGGTGTTGCCGGATGGGTTATTGGGGTCTCTGGCCTCTCTGTCTTGGTTTTTGTCAGAAGATCTAGGCTGTGGATGACTCTTCTATCTTCTCAGGCGACAAAGCTGGGGAGGATGATGGGCAATGGACGATCGACGGTGGCGCAGCAGCGGAGCAGGCGACCAGTGGCCGGATCATGGCAGAGGCATTCCATGGATCGTACGGCGCTGGGTGTTTCTCTGCGGTGTGATGCTAGGCGGCGATTGCAGTGGTGGTCTCGAGTTCTTAAGCTGAAGGACGCAGACTGTTGGAGTTCTCTCGATCCGAGGTGGCAAGGCACTTGGCTTGCTGCGTGGTTTGGGTTTCTCCGGCGTGGTGAGCTCGAAGGGGTAACCTTGTGGTGGTGGTGGTCTGCCGGCGAGGCCCCTGGGGAGAGGGAAGAGGATTGTGGCAGCTATATTTTATTTTTGTTTTTGCTTAAAGTTATGTTTTTGGTTAGGGTTTTGGTTAGGTTTTCTTGGTCATTAGCATGTCCCTACTCCGTTGAGCTAGGGTTGGGTCAATTTGAGGTGCCATGGATGTGGTGTCATTCCTGGGGACGAATTGGTTTAATTTCGGTGTTATCTTATGGTCAGTGTGCTGACGAGCGATCCTTGCACGTGGTCTGGTTGTGGGACACGGTGTGGAAGAGGGCGTTGGTTTTTCTGGCGGTTGTCCATGAGGTGGTATCAAGATACTCGGGATTCATTGTAGCCCGAGAGTTTGGGCGGTATAGGTGGTTAGGGGTTGGGCCCTTTCGGCTCATGGAGGTCATTCATGATGACGGACCTGTAACTGGTTTAGGTTTTAGGGAGGAGAGTGGGGAGTTCATGTCCACCACCGGTCATTCCCGTTTGATGTAATTTGGAATTTATCAATAAAGGTTTCTTATTCTCAAAAAAAAAAAAAAAAAAACAATCACCATGATGCATGAACCCCCAAATTTACTTTATTAATTTATTTGGTTGATACATATATATCTGTCATATATATTTGTTCATGTTTTTTGGATTTGATTGACATATACCATGACACATTGACATGTAGGATTCCTATTTAATATTACTATAATGCCAGAAGCGTTTATTCAAATCATTAATTGCCATAATAATGTGCATCATTTCCTGTTAATGCCGTATATTACGCTCATCACCATAATGATTTCATTATTGACTTTATGATATTTATTTACTTCATTACAATTTCTTAATGTTGTACATTAAGTTTATTGCCATAATGATTATGTAATATTTATGGGGTTAATGAAGCGTTAATGCCAGAAGCATTTAAAGAAGAAAAAAAAAAGACAGGTTAATGGTGAATATTAAATGAGGCTGAGTCAGAAGCTCAAATCAAGCCCAAAGTCACAACAACAAATCAGAGCCAGAAGCTCAGGCCCAAGTTGCAAGGCCAGAATAGAAGCTCACTACATGTTGCCATGACAAAAGTTATGAATCTTCTCAAACTAGGCTCATCCAGTTGGATGCGATGTCTAGGCAAGGTTCAGATGAGGCCGTGTACTTAAGTGAGCCTCGCTCCACCTAAACCTCATCCTTCCTTACCTGGTCGTATTCAATTGGAGTTACCGAAAGGGTTGAGTAATAACTTTTCATTCCTTGGCAGACCAGTTTGAGCCCAGTAGGCCCACTCTCCCTCTGCAGGACCTAGCAGCCCAGCAGGCCTCACATACTCTTTGACTTACGCATGAAAGCCCGGGTCACAAGCTCGCAGACTAAGCCCGATAGGCTTCACTATCAAGTCCACTCCTTCTTTGGTCCAGCAGAATCAAAAATAAAAGGAAAAATGATTTC
The DNA here is from genome assembly GCA_024704745.1 of Rosa lucieae. NCBI lineage: Eukaryota > Viridiplantae > Streptophyta > Magnoliopsida > Rosales > Rosaceae > Rosa > Rosa lucieae. Next base: position 28,700,004 of record CM045493.1, on the reverse strand, counting down.
ATATTGTAAATAGATTCACCATATTTAATATGTGTAATTAATTGCCAGAAGCATTTATTCACATAATTGTGTGATAATTAATCTGTTAAATTAGTAGCATGCAATTAATATCTCAATTGATTTGTGATTTTTATTTATCCAAATTTGTGAGATTATTTCAATTTTCTCAATTCAATATTATTATGTTACTTGTCTAAATTTTCGCACTAGAATATATGTGTAGAAAATGCAGGTACCTAATGAACTAGAAGTTCTAAATGAACCAGTAGTTCATACATAAATCGAATTTATTAGGGGCGGGCAGAAACCGAACCGGACGTCAAAAACCGGCCGAACCGGGCCGGAAATCAAGTTTGGGGACCGAACCGGACGAAACAGTGCTGCAAAAAAAAAAAAACCGGACCGGACCGGTCTATAACGGTTCGGAACCGGGTTTGTAATTAGAACCGACCGGTAATAACCGAACCGGACCGGATATATATTATTTATTTAAATTATTATTATTTTAGTTATTTTAGTTTTATGTTTATATTTTTAAATGTGCTGTCGAGTTCTAATTGGTTTAGGTCCAGGTACAGGTACTCCCTGCTGCACTGGATTACTGTCTCAAAATTGAAAACCCTAGCAGATTCGAGTACTCCCATCAGCCTCTCATTTTCAGTTTTTCACTTTGCACCCAAAGACTCTTTGCTAGCCTCCTCCCGACCTCATCTCTCTCGAATCACAGACTCTTTGCTAACCTCCTCCCGACCTCATCTCTCTCGAATCACAGACTCTTTGCTAGCCTCCTCCCGACCTCATCTCTCTCGAATCACGACGAAGACGACTGAAGCTGACTACGCCGACGACGCTGACGACTGACGCCGACGACGCTGACGACTGACGACGCCGAAGACTGACTTTGCTAGCCTCTTCCCGACCTCATCTCTCTCGACTCACGACGAAGACTGACGCTGAGGACTGAAGCTGACGCAACCGAACAACCGAAGACTGACGCCAACTGAGCATGGAATCGGTACTTGGGTTAATCTGTTCAGCTTGTTTTGATTTCGATTTCGATTTCGATTTGTTACTTGGGTTAATTTGTTCAGCTTGTTTCGATTTGATGGATCATACTTGGGTTAATTTCGATTTGTTACTTGGGTTAATTTGTTCAACTTGTTTCGATTTGTTCAGCTTGTTTCGATTTGATGGATCATACTTGGGTTAATCTGATGGATCTTAGTCATCTTACTTGGGTTAATTTGTTAATCTGATGGATCTTAAAACTCCATGACTGGTTCTGTTTCTTGGGTTTCTTTATGAGCTGGTGTACCTTGTTGTTCATAAATTTGGCCATGTTTCTTGGATTTGTTTGTTTAATAGTTTTTGTAGAATGAACAAGCATCTTAGTTACTCTGCATTCTCTGAAAATGGGCGTTGTTCTTAGTAGCTGGATTTTGGATTCATCAGTTTCTTACTTACTGTTTGAGAATTGTGGTTCGATTGGGAATGTTTTGATTTACAAGTGTGAAATCATTATTGAGCTGCTCTGTTGTTTATATTTGTATCTTGTTTCTATTTGTATCTGATTCTTTACTGATGCTAATGATTGTTTGAGACTTTGATGGTTGTGGTTTGATGCTAAATTATCATGCTAATTCTGTTTTTTATTTTACTGTCAGGGAAGTGGAGCATCTCAAACTCCCAATGTGACACCAACTGGGTCAAGCACCGGAACAACACCAACTGCTACAAGTGAAGCTGCTGCACCGCTTATGCTTCCTCCCCCACCACCTTCTGCAGCTGTTGGAACTTTGATTTAGTTTTGGAAATTGCTTTTTGGTTATAAATGTTGAACAGCTGGAGCAGATTGTTGATATTTGAATAATTTGATAGTTGATCTGCAGGTTTAACATTAACTTAATGTTATTACTTATTTGTGTAGTTGAGAACTTGAGATGTTGATGTCATGAACAGGTTACTTGTAATGTTCATTACTTGATTTAGTGAACAGATAATGAGTGGTTTATACTTTATTTTGTTGATATTTTTATAGTAATGGTTACTCATTTTAGGACGGTTAAATTTGTCGACTTTGGTCGAAAATATGTCAAAAAGAAAAGAAAGTCGAACATAACCGAAACCGATCCGCACCGCACCGCAAAACGGTGTAACCGAAGTAAGCGGTGTAGGTTTTTAAAATGCGGTTGCGGTTTTAAATATAGCACAACCGAATGAAGCGGTTCGGTTGCGGTTTTAGCCCAACACCGAACCGCCCCGAACCGCGCCCACCCCTAGAATTTATAGTTTCGATAATGTCATTTAAGAAACTTGAAGTTTCCTTCATAAATTCATCACAGATGATAAAACCAGTAGATTTTACATGTCTAATCCGATTTTTCATATCATGTTATAGAACCTGAAGTTCTCATTACTTGCTTATGGACGATATTACCCAAAGCACTAATATTATTTGTTCCTTTCATATAAGAAATGTCAAATCTCAACATATTTGACTTTGTTGCTTTGGAGGTTTCCGGAAGAAACTATCTAAAGTGGACTCAAAATGTGAAAATTCATCTGACTACAAAGAAGATGAGATCAACAATCGATACTCATGACAATGTCGTCACTGATGCTTTTAAGGCAAGTGCCATAATGTTCATAAAGAAACATAAGAAGAAAGCACTCCAAATTGAGTATCCGATGAAGAGGATCCACAGACTCTTTGGGTCGCTCTGGAAGAGCACTTTCACCATCAGATGACCATTTCTTACTTGAAGCAAGACATGATTAGCAAGATATTGAACAAGCCCATCTGCCCAAAAGAATACAAGGAGAGTCACTTTATTAATTCTCAGAATTGATCACTATCTTGTTGCTCACTGAAATGAACAACAACCTCCTGTTGAGGAATGATCAAGCCAAGCCCATCGGTACCTGAGCAGCACTTTTGCTTGAAGGAATTGATGTTGCTCATCGCAAACCTAATCTCGAAAGGAGAGATTATGACCGTGGAAGGGACAAAGAGTCTGATCTTTTTAGACAAGTAAAGAGAGGTGGGCCCATAAATGGCCCATATAACCGGCCCAAAACATGGCCCCATGTTATAGTGCCCCTGCCTAACAAGCCAAAGTGGAAAGGAACACTGGTTCGGCCCGCCGCCACCAAAATTAGCATGATCTTTGTTATCGATATGGAGGAATTAACTGCTGGTCTCGCACCTGCTGTGCGATAGCCGAAGCAGTAGATGAGTATTACGCCAGTCGCGGAACTCGAAATACCAACTTTATTGAAGGTAATTTTCTATTGATTCCACACTAGAGATCATGGATTTTCAGGCAGTTACTGAACATACCGAGGATTAAAACTCGAAGACATGGGTACAATTGGTCCCTTGTGCCATATTTTCATCTTAATGAATGAAACATCTTCGGATTATTTTTGGTGATTTATGTTTTCAATCATTTTGGATTATGAAAATGTGGTTATGTTCGAATGTATTTAATTCAATAAACTTATTTATACATGTGATCCATTGAATTAAATAAATGAATAGACATATTCTGTGGGGAAGTTTGTTGTCTGGTTAAAAGTGCTATTACACACACCATACTCCCAGATCGGAGATGTTTTTCAAACTTATTATCTATTCATACCTTTGTGACAACCGTATCAGGCCAATCCAACCTGATAGAGGGTTATGGCAAAACCCACAGTATGTTGTCAAATGGTACTGAACCTACCATTAATGAGGCCTTATAATCTCCACGTTCCAGAAGAACGTTATTGAGTGTTAAGGATATTCGAACCAACAGTTACCACGTTGAAACCACTGAGAAAAATGAGCGGAATAGCTTTGCATAACCTCTGAGTGTGTGGCCAGAAGTGTACATTGGAGAAATTGAAATCTGTTAGCTAGAAGCTAACTAATTCAAGCAACTACTTGCTATGGCATGACCGTTTGGGACATCCAGGTCATAGTATGATGCACCGTATCCTCAACTCATCGCAGGTGCATCCCCTTCTGAATAAGGGTCTTGTATATAATGACACACTATGCCATACCCATTAAGATGATTTCATACTAGACCATCATATGCAAAGACTAGTACATACACCACCATTTAAATATAGTACATACACCACCATTTTTCTGCACAGAATGCAAGGGAAATTTGTGGACATATCCAACCACCATGTGGACCAGTTAAATATTAATGGTTTTGGTTGATGTATCGACAAAGTGATCACATGTAACACTATTGTCCACAAGAAAACGCTGCTTTTGCTAAACTCTCGCCCAGATCATGAAATTGAGGGTTCACCACTCGGATTATCCCATAAAGTCCATAAGACTTGATAATACCGGAGAGTTTACATCGAAGTCTTTCGATGATTATTGCATATCCTTTGGGATTGATGCTGAACATTTAGTTCCCTATGTTCACACCCAAGATGGTCTCGCAGATATAATCTTGGTAATGCGCACCAAGCTTCTAATTTCTGCATGGAGCTATGCAATCTTGCATGCAGCTACGTTGGTCCCGTTGAGGCCCACTGCTACCAACCTTACTCTGCGTTACAGCTGGTGATTATGAATCCCATGTCGATTATGATGGGCATACATGTCGATTATGAATCCCATCCATTATGTGCTCTTTCGAGCCCTTGACAGGCGATCTCTTTACCGCTAGATTTGAGGATTGTCACTTTGATGAGACAGTCTTCCCGCCGTTAGGGGGAGATAAGAACGTTACTGTTCCTGATGAACGACGTGGAATACGTGGAATGTCCCCACTATGTCTCATCTTGATCCCCGAACCGTACAATGTGATAATGAAGTGCGGAGAATTCTAGATCTACAGAGTGTAGCCCAAAATATGCCAGACGCTTTCTCTGATCTAGCTAAAGTGACGAGATCATATATACCTGCTGCAAATGTGCCTGCAAGGATAGACGTCCCTGTAGGATGTGTCGTCCCAGATGGACGAGGTACGACCATGGCGGCTAACCAGTCATATGTTTCTGCCCTGAAGTGAGGTAGACTATTAGGTTCGAATGATTCTTTTCCCTAGAAGAGGGTAAACTTGGCACAAACGAATCCTCTTGACATCGCAATCTCAAAACCGATCCATCTCATGAGATAAATCCGGATTATGGGTCTGTCCTAAAAGAGACGATGTTGGGGGACGCTCCAACATTTGAACCCACTTCCGAGAATAGAGAAATCTCGGTAAATTTAGTGAGATTTGGAATCGGATTGAGATTATCATCGATGATATATTAGTATTTGCGGTGGCCATCGAAATTATAATAAGCGATGTCCTCGAACCCTGCTTTGTTGATCAATATTAACGTAGAGACGACTGGCCAAAATGGAAAGAAGCAATCCAGGTCAAATTAGATTCCTTGATAAAGAGAAAGGTGTTTGGACCTGTTGTTCCTACACCTCTCCATGTTAAACCCGTAGAATTTAAATGGGTATTTGTAAGGAAGCGTAATGAGAAAAACGAGATTGTGATACACAAGGCTCGTCTAGTGGCGCAAGAATTTTCTCAACGCCCTGTGATTGATTACGAGGAGGCGTTTTCTCCCGTAATGGACGTCATAACGTTCCACTACCTTATCAGTTTGGTAGTTTCCAAAAAAACTGAATATGCAGCTTATGAATGTGGTCATAACTTATCTCTATGGGGATCACTATACAGAGATATACATGAAAGTTCCTGAAGGACTTATGATACCCGGTGCAAATAGTTCAAGACCACTGAACATGCTCTCCATTAGTTTTGAGGCGTTCACTTTATAGATTGAAAAAATCTAGACGGAGATGGTATAACCGTCTAAGTGAATATTTGATCGGGATGGGATATATGAATAATAAACTATGCCCATGCGTGTTTATTAAGGAAACAAGTTTCGGGTTTGCAATTGTGCGGTCTATGTCAAAGACATGAATTTGATTGATATTCTTGAAGAAATCAAGGAAACCGCAAAGCCCCTGAAGTCAGAATTTGAGATGAAAGGCCTTGGGAGAACAGATTATTGTCTCGACCTGGAGCTCGAGCACAGTGCAGATGAAAAATTTGGTCCATCAACCAAATTACAATCCAGAAGATGTTAAGACGCTTTAATGAGGATAAAAGCAAGCACACCCATGGTCGTCTGAAGTCTAAAGAGAACTGTATCGTTCTGCAAATGATAACGAAGAGATATTGGTGCCAGAAGTCCCATATCTAAGTACAATAGGCGCATTATTGTACTTGGCTCAATGCCCTAGATAGGACATCTCATTCGATGTGAACTTGTTAGCTAGATATACCTCTGCGCCAACACGCAGCCACTGGAATGGCATAAAAGACATTTTTCGCTACCTTAGAGGTAAGGCGGATATGGGCTTATTCTATCCCTACGCATCAAGGACTGGATCAAATCCCCTTGATCCTCAGAATGATGCTTGCCTTGTTGGATATGCTGATATAGACTACCTATCCGACCCGCACAAGGCACATCCCCAAACTGGTTATGTCTTTACCATTGGGAATACTGCAATTTCTTAGAGGTCTACGAAATAGACACTTGTTGCTACCTCTTCGAATCATGCTGAGATACTAGCTCTTCACGAAGAAGTATGTGAATGTACATGGCTAAAAGCCGTTACAAAGCATGTTCGAAGCACATGTGGACTGCATTCCACCACTGATGAACCAACCATTATCTACGAGGATAATGCTGCTTACATAGAGCAGATAAAGACGAGTTTCATCAAAGGAGACAACACCAAACATATTGTACAAAAGTTCTCCTTCAATTAGCAACAACAGGAGCATCAGAAGATTGAAGTTAAGCAGATTTGATTTGAAGACAATCGTGCAGACCTCTTCACCAAGTCACTACCAAAGTCTACATTCCAGAAGCATGTCCAAGGTATTGGTCTACGTAAACTATCTGAATTACCTAATATGTAATTTTCAGGGGGAGTCGAAATCAGGGGGAGTATCCTGAAGCATACTCGTTTGACCATCGTGTACTCCTTTTGTCCTTCGTCCAGGGTTATTTTGTCCCACTGGGTTTTGTTACCTGGCAAGGTTTTGACGAGGCACATCTTTAGCATGGTCACCCCACTTACTGCATCCAGAAGATGCTTTGATTCGACATATATATGCATTTGCTCATCTTTTTCCTTCGACCACGGGTTTCTCCCACTAGGTTTACCGGGCAAGGTTTTGGTGTAGCAAATCTAATGCATCCCTCTCGTAGACATACTACCTACTTATGGTGCTGATAAGAAGACTCCACCTATCTCTGAAACTGTGATACTGCTACTCCACACTCAAGCGCGTTGTGCTCTTTTTCTCCTTCGACCAAGGTTGTTTTTTCCCACAGGGTTTTTATTACTTGGCAAGGTTTTTGACAAGGCAACTTAGAAGCGCATAGCAGGGGCAACACTATTGACATGGAATATCCAAGGGGGAGTGTTGTAAATATTAATGTGGCTATTCATGTAATAGCAATTAGTGTTGCGTGATATACGCCAATTAAGATTGATTGGTGATTAACAAAATATAATTAGCGATTGATTGATTATAATCAGACGAGTGATTGATGTAATCGTTAAATAGTTACCTTTCGTAAACCTGAGGTACTCCTATATAAACCTCATTGTGAGATGAATAAAATCACTCCATTTCTCATACTTTATTCTTGGTGTCTAAACTCTCCCTCTCTCAAATTCTTTTACTATCGTTTTACAACACAGGGAATACTTTTTGGATATGGATTTTTCTTATAAGATCTGAGTGGAATACAAATCAGAAGAGAAAGTGAGCTCTGACCTACATATCCTATCTTTTTGGATAAGGATTCAACCCAAAGAAACTTGTCTTATTTATCACACATGGAAACACATCCTAGATACCATCCGTTACGAACATGGTTAAGCACAATGGTGCTACAAAAGCATCAACCCCATAGTCACCAGTTCGTGCATCAAGGCTATAAATCCAAACATTACTAGGCATCATAAGTTTACCAATTATTTACTATAATCTGCAAGCATATAATAGGCCAAAAGAGGAACTTACCGCCACTTTATAACCTATCCGAAGCTGCTCATATAGACAAAATTGAATTGCATCAAACGGCAAATCTCGCTAAAAAAATGATCCGTATCCCTACCATCTCAAAAAGATAAAGTAAGTTAATATATTGACAATAACTTAAGAAACACAACAGAGAAGTAATTTGTTTCTTTTATATATAGGAAAGAGGGAAACAAAGTATGAACTGGTATGATTATCCACAGTGGAAACACCTACCACATAGAGAGTCCTTTGAAGCCCTCCTTAGCAGCAATAAGGCGAACAGCAGCAGAGGCGGATGTGAATTGCCCCGTTTGCGTCCTTTGCTTTACAACCTAAAGTATTAAAGAGAAATAAGAAGGTCAGGTCAAGCAAATTTAGGCATGGACTGAGTACTATAAACTACTCTACCTCCATTGGAACACGAATGAGTGAAGCAGGAATGCCTCCACAAGCCCCCGCAGTCTACATAAAGTTCCAAAAACAAAGCTTGATTCAGAAAAGAAGTTTACATTGCCAATTTTCAGCTTAAGAATCAAACAACCACATAAGGGATTTCCATTGAAGACAAGGAAATAGAATTTTTTGATTAAGGTAGATGATAAACCAGTACTTCACATAATGTAAAATATACAAGAAAACCGATCCCAGGAAGCATGCATCAAAATGTTTTTGAGGATTCAACGATGTGATGACCAAGCATCCTGAGGCTGACAGCAACACTGTTTGTGCTGTCAAAGTCCTTCAAACAACAAGCTCAATAAACTTCTCAGACCACTCAATCATCATGTCCCTATCGAGAATACATAAAACATCAAGAAAGGAAGAGACAAGATTCGCTTACAAAATAAGCTAAAGCACTTAGATTTTCTTTAACAATTTCTGCTTTGTAGGTTCATAAACTCTAACAAAAATTGCAGAAGCCCTGTACATAAACAAATAATTATCAAACATAAATTAAATTCTTTTACACGGTAATTAAACATATTCAAATTACAAACGAAAAGTAACTGATAGGTAACCAGAATGATAAATGAACTCATACAACTATACCCAAATGAAAGCAACATCCCAGCAGTTGAAATCACGAACGCAAAATCAGCATCCTTTATTCGACAATAAAAATAAATAAATAAATAAATAATATCAACATCCTTTAAAAAGGTTGACACATAAAAGCATGGATAGCAAGGCCAGGCAAGATCACACATACCATGCATGAAAGCAAAGATATGTGCATTACATACACAAATATACCCAATATATATATATATATATATATATATATAGATACAATGAACACATATATACACACACACAGAGACAGAGAGAGTGAGAGAGCAGAGAGCACATAAAAGTTATCTCCTATCAACTAGATTTCTCGCCCATATTTAAATTTGAGATGACAAATTTATTAGAGAAAGAATGAATTGCAAAGCAAGATTGACAACGAGACCATTAAGATCATTGCAACTAGAAACCTAAAAAAGTCACCCCAAACTGGACAACAGCATAGTTCAATGTAGCAGTGTAAGCAGACCAGCGTAGGCTAATTTTTTTTTTTTTTTTTTAAGTATTAGGAAAATCAAACAAGTGAAAATCAAGTAAATACTTTTGTCCTTCTTTGATACCAGAAAACCTGCAAACCTGCTTCGCGGACCCAGGCTCGAAACTGGGGTCTCTTGCCGAACCCTACAATCTTCAGGTGGCAGGAAACTCTAGCAAATAGCTAGGTAATGTGAGAGGATTTCGAAGCCCATAATCAACAAACTAGTATAACTTATCTGAAACATGAAATCAGTCATTTCTGGACATATTCTCAACAAGCCATCTCTATATCATTATTACAAACATGGTCCTAGACTACTATTTAATATTGAATCAAGTACTAAGAAGGTACATACGGTAATACGCCAGCAAGATTTCCAGCCAATCCAGAATAAAGTCCCTTCAAGACTATTTTCCCTCCACCACGAGCAGCCTGCAATCAACAAGTGGAAAGAAGTTAAAAATAATAATAATAATAATAACAATAATTAAACTGAATGTTCATGACTGAAAAAACAAAATTAAAAATAGACGAAGCGAGAGAAATTACATTAATCTAGATTAATGATTTCGTGAGCCATTGTGGCTTTTTCTATCTCACAAAAAAAAAAAAAAAAATTGAAGAGACAGAGTACTACGAGATAACTGTGTCTAACTAGGCACATAAGTTGAGTGCAATTGATTTTGCACAGTTAACCTGCCTGCAATCTTGTCTTTATAGTATCAATGGGATATAAAGATGTTTCAACAACAATCCCAGCTGTACCTCCTGCTAGAACACCCTCTGCAAAATTCACCAGAGAAGCTAAATCACAAATAAAGTAGGAAAGTAAATAGTTTTGTCCATTTAATATCTTATAACTCTTAAGGTCTTTTGAAGATATGAAGGATGCTCTATACTTTACATAAATTTAAATCTTTAGAACTGAGCGGCCTTCTCACAATTATCAACTCAAGGAATCAAATTAATAACAATGATGCATAGTGAACTGCAACCTAGCATTCAATGCATATGTAACTATTCTTCAGTAACCCAGATAAACTTCACTTAACTGAGGATAACGCTGATATAGACTATACCAGCTATTGCATATCATTTCCTCAGTTAACATTTAACCGGAAACTGAAAATGGATGTCATAAATTCTAAGATAAAAGGCTCTGAATCTCTCCAAACTACCAAATAAACATCCAATTCTTCCACAGTGCATGATGGGTTTTACCAAAAGCTTAAACTTTCGGCAAGGCATAGAAAAGCAAACTCAGAAGCGGGGCATTTCGATTATTGGAGTCACCGGACAAAACACACGTACAACTTCAGCAATTCAGAAAGAATGGTTTACCTGATGAAGAAGCTCCGGTAAAGCTTTCCGAATTGATCCCTCAACCACCGTTTATCCTCTTATCAACCTCCGGATGACAATAAGCCTTCAAACACAACCACCTTTCACCAATCACTAGCTCTTCTTCAAGAAGAATTTCATCAATCCATAGACTCACTCAACCACAACCAAGAATCCTTCCAAACTCATATCACTGCACATCTTGCTGCTCTGCAAAGCACCATGGTGCAAGCAATCCTACACCAACCCTCCCTCATTCCCAAACCGTACACAACCAACTCCAACTCTTACCAACCCACGTACCTACACCCACTACCAATTCGTACCAAAGGCCATCCTTCAACAGAAACTGTTTCTGGTGGCTTTCTCCGGGTACCTCACACAGAATGCTATACCGACTGGGGCACCGATCGGCTCCTAAATCCTGTATCAAGAACACAACGTTAGAGGGATAAACCGTACCGGACGGTTTATACCTCTCCGATGCCTGAGTGAGAAACTGATAGTTATATAGAGTAGATTGTAGGTAAAGGAGTCCTTACCCTTCAAAGGTGGTTGTGCCATGATCTTTATACTCAAGTGTGGGGATGGAGTCTCCCCTATCCTCGATGTGGGACACAGGTTCTTCTGATGCTATCAGTCTTGTATTTGTAGAATAGATGGGCTGTGCTGGCCTTGCCCCGGGCTCTGGGTGCTCGGGGTGGCACCTTATGTGAAGCCCGCCATGGTGAGGTGTGAACCCGGCCCATGGCGTAGTACCTGGGAGTACCGATGGGGCCCAGGGTCTAGTGCCAAACCTGTTGAGACTCCCTAGTATGTACAAGTCCCCCAAGTTCCCGTTCAAGATGTTTCTTGGGTGGGGACTTATTATTATTACTATTTTTAGTCTCAAGCTTTGGCACTAGTGTGCCTATAGGTAGTCCCCCAAGTTCCCTCAGAAGAGAAATCTTGAGCGGACTACGCTGTAGGTAAGCCACTTTCTGGGACTGGATGGAGAATGAGCCTCCGGTACTCAGCTGGGTGGAGAGAGCTTGGCTCCGATACCCGATGGGGTAGAAAATTTGAGCCTCCAGTACCCAATGGGGTGGAGAGAGCTTGGCTCCGATACCCGATAGGGTAGAGAATTTTGAGCCTCCGGTACCCAATGGGGTGGAGAGACCTTGGCTCCGATACCCGATGGGGTAGATACCTTGAATCTCTGGTACCCGATGGGGTAGGTGTTGCGTGTCGGCCACGTAGGCAGACTAGGTTGTGCAATAAATGCCCGTCCCTTCTTCTGCCAAGGCATCGAGAAATGGGAGAACGCGTGGGACACGTGTAGCGATCCTACAGCAGTGGGCGTTTCTGTTTCGACGGTCCTGATGCGTTGGAGATTGAATTTAAGAGGAAAACTGACTGTTTTCCCTCACTTTTCGCGAAAACAAGAAGCTCGAGAGACTTGGAAGGTTTGCAGCCAAGGGACAGGGAGAACCAAGGGAGAATTGTGAGTGCCTGTGGAGTGAGATCGACTGTCTGCCGAGGAAAAGGTTAGATCTCTCTGCCTGTGGATTTTGTCTATTTTCTTGCTCGGTTTGCTTCTGCTATTGCCAAGGCAGTTTGCTGTTTGTGTTTGTGTTGCCTAAATATAGAAACGGATAATGCCAGTGTCATTGTCGTGTTGTTTTAGGGGGTTTTTTTTTCTGGGTTTGCTTCGTTTTGTGGGTTTTGGGTTTTGGGTTGAATTTCTGGGTTTTGCCTTGAGTTTCTGGGTTTTGCTTTGAGTTTCTGGGTTTTCCTTTGAATTTCTGGGTTTGCTTTGAGTTTCTGGGTTTGCTTTGAGTTTCTGGGTTTTCCTTTGAATTTCTGGGTTTTGATTTGAGTTTCTGGGTTTTGGGATGAATTTCTGGGTTTGGGATAGGCTAACCCTTGGTGCTTCTGGTTCCAGATATAACAAGATTTGAGGTTCCCGGTACCGTAATTAGGATGGAATCAGAAGCCAGGGGTGGGGATACGGGATCGTCGTACCAGTCTTCTGCCAGGAAAGCTGAAGTGGACATCGACCGGTACCTAGGCCGGGTAGACCAATTAGCGGAGAACACGGGGTCCTCGACTGGGGTGTTCTAGGAGAGAGTGAGGGTGGATCTGCGGAGGCTCCGGTAGTCACAGTGGCCATTCCCGAGGGCATTCCTAAGCCGAGGTACACGCTTGCGGACGGGACCGTATGCGACGAACCTGGGAGAAGCATGACGATGAAGGAGATCGTAGACATGCGGCTGAAGTGGGGGATACCGGACGCAGTAGAGCTTAGGCCACTTAGGGATGGGGAGATGGCAGCGAATCCTGCCCCGGGGTGGGTGGCGCTGCACGAGAATCAGCTCCACCAAGGGTTATCGCTACCCCTGCCCCGGTGTCTACAGTATCTGCTGCGGATGCTGAACCTGTCACCGGGGCAGCTGACCCCGAATGCCGTTTGCCAAATATATAGTATGATGGCTATGTGGGACCTGTGCCAGCAAGGGTGGCCTTCCATAAATGAGTTCCACGCGGTACACCGGGTATTGTACTCAAGGAAGCAGTCTTGTGCGGGTACGGTGACCTTTGCCGCTAGGGATTACGAGCCGCTAGTTACCGATATGCCTACCTCGATGAGCAAAAGGTGGAGGAACAAAGTGTTCCTAGCTGGTGGGCGGTGGCAGATAAAAAATAAGAAGTGGCAGTTGACCGGTACCTTTCAAGCTATCGGGGACCAGTCCTATACGCTATCCGAAGTGGAAAAGAAGAGGATAGCCCGGGTATATGCCGTGTGGTCGGAGAAAGAGATGAGCTCTTATAGATTCATCCGGCACTCTATACTCTTTAGGCTAGGATTAGGGTGGCTCCCCGGTAAGGGACTTATTATACTATACTTATATGTAGTGTTATTTTTTTTTTTTTACTTGTCCTTTCACTTTCGACTAATCTTTGAACTGGTTGCAGTGAAAGCCCCGAAGAGGAAACCCCGGAAAGGCAAGGAGAAGGACAGGATGGATGACGCTCAACTGATGGACATGCTGATGAGCCAGGGAGAAGATGCCCTGCACATCGACGTCGACCTAGGGTCGAAAGGCACGAGTCGGTCCATCGAAGAGACCCTTTTGGAGATAACTGATGAGGGATACGGTGAACCTGATCCCGACGCTCCTGTGGCCCACCCCGTGCAGCCCTCCATGGCCGATGTCATTATGATAGATGACACCGGAATGGGAAAAGTACCGGCCTCTGTGCCTATCTCTTCTCGTTCTACTGGGAGCGATGAGGCGCTACTCCCCGGTGAGAAGAAGAGATCCCACAAGCACCGGCGTCGAACTGATAAGGAGGTGACGTACACTGGCCGGGATGTCCAGGGTGCCGGTGCGAAGAGGCAAAAGAAAGATCACCCGGGATCAGGGCCTGTTATCTCCCGCTGTTCCTGTAATCCCCAAGAAGCCCATCAAGCAGCTGCTGAACGAATACGGGGTCGCCGATGAAAAGTTCGTGCGGTCCATGCTTGGGGATCTGAAGGATATCGACCTCGACCGGGTTCGAGCCAAAGATAATACTCCCTAGGAGAATCGCCGTCTCGCCCGGGAATCGATGATGCGGGTATGCCCTGTTTTATTTTCTCTACATACCCCCCTTTTTTTTTTTGTTATACCTTTTAATCGGTGTATCTGCAGGCACTCTTTAATGTGTACGCCATCGACTCCAGCGAGGAGGATACTCACTTGAAGGAGGAGGTTAGCAATCTCTCCGGGCAGGTGAAGTACCTTCATGGCGAGAAGGCCAAGCTGGAGAAGGAGCGGGACTCGTTGAAGGCTGAGATGGCCGCCTCTAAGCAGCGGATTGCGAAGCTTGAGGGCGAGGTTGCTGAGGCTCGGGAGGAGGTAAAGAATGCCCGGAACTCCGAGAAGAAGGCTGCAGAGTCTGCCGTCTCATGGAAGGAGAAAGCAGACTCTCTGGAGGATCGCCTACCCGCAAAGAGGCACGAGGCCGTGGAGGAGTACAAGTCCTCAGATGAGCTTATCTCCATGCTGGCTGCTGCCCAAGATAAGGCTGTCATCATGAAGTTTAAGGAGTGGGTGGCGGCCGGGTATCTAGATGAGGCAAAATTCAGGCGGGGTCTCCTGGAGAAAAAGAAAAAAGAGCGGGAGGCGGCGGGCAAGTCTGGTGCCGGTGGGTCTCAGAGTACCGATGGGGATTGGTTGTAAAAAAAAAAAAATTTTGTATTACTTTTTGAACTAGTCTAATTTTGTCTGGTAGTCCAGGCTTTTGTGAATTGGAACATCCTTGACTTGAATGGGAATTAGAAAGGAATTAAAATTTCTAGGATTTTCGTACCTCTGAGCATTTGTGTGCATTACTTATTACCGGAATAAAGTAACTGACAATAGCTATGTCCGGGAATGTCCGGGGTAGGTAAAAAAAATTCTAGAAATGGTCTGAATAATTCATTTTTCCATTGAAATACCACACGGTGGTTAAATACAGAATGAGTACCCGATGGGTAGCTTGTCATAGCTGTATGTCCAAAAAGCAAAAGCTAGGACAAGATGCTCCCGGAGCCTACTTGTAATAGTACCGCAGGCGCTGGGTATTCCATGGATGCCTGGAAACGACCCCGTTCATATCCCGGATGAAAAAAGTTGCGGGACCTACCTCTTCAATGATCTCGTAAGGCCCTGTCCAGGATGGATCCAATCCCCGGGGTTCTGGGTAGACTTGCTTCATGACCCAGTCCCTCAATTTTAATGTTCGGGACTGTACCTTGGCATCGTAGTAACGAGCTATCCTCCGCTTGTTCGCCAAGTTATGCATATGTGCGACTTCTCTTCGCTCCTCAAGTAAATCAGCATCGAGGTGTAGGCCATCTGAGTTGGTACCCGCGTCGAAGTATTCGATCCGGGGACTCTGGACTTGTGTTTCAATAGGGAGTACTGCTTCTGATCCAAAAGCCATGCAGAAAGGGGTCTCGCCCGTGGCCTCTGTTGCCGTTGTCCTGATAGCCCATAGCACTTCCGGGAGTTTAGCGGCCCAAAGGCCCTTGGCTTCGTCAAGCTTCTTTTTCAGTATCTTCTTGATTATCTTGTTGATAGCTTTGACCTGACCGTTTGTCTGGGGGTGAGCCGGGGAAGCATAGAGGATCTTAGTGCCGAGGTTCTGTGTGTAAGCCCTCAACTCATCATTGTCAAACTGTGTACCATTGTCCGTGACTATGGTATCCGGGACTCCGAACCTGCAGTATATGTTCTTCCAGAGGAAGTTCTTGACTTTTTCCGTGGTGATGGCGACGAGAGGTTCTGCCTCTACCCACTTTGTTTGGTAGTCTACGGCAACAATGGCGTACTTGAACTGTCCCACTGCTGTGGGAAGTTTACCAATCAAGTCAAAACCCCACTGACAGAACGGCCATGGTGCAAGGAGGATGGAAAGGGCGATGGGCGGTGCTCGTGGGATATTTGCGTACATTTGGCATTTGTGGCAAGAACTGGATATAGTTTGAGCCAGGGCCGACATGGTTGGCCAGAAATATCCTGCCCTTAGGGTCTTGTGTGCAAGAGATCGGGCTCCGGCATGGTTACCACATACACCAGCGTGAATGTCCGTCATTACTTTGTGACCTTCCTCCGGTGTCACACACTTCAGGTTGGGAAAGCAATGTCCTCTCCTGTAGAGTTTGCCATTAATGATCGTGTACCGAGCTGACCTTAGCTGCAGTCTTCTGGCCTCGACCTTATCATCCGGTGCTAGGCCATCAACCATGTATTTCAAAATTGGATCCATCCATGAAGCTTTGTGATCCACCGAAAATATTTCTGACACCGTTTTGGAAGTGCTAGGTCCCTCGAGTATTTCGACTTTAGTGGTCCCATAGGTAGGGTTTGGAGAAGCTGATGCGAGCTTAGCAAGAGCGTCTGCCTTGTCGTTTTCTGCCCTCGGTATTTGGGTAAAAATGTAGGAGGTGAACCTCTGGACTAAAGCCCGGGCCAAGGCCTGGTAGGAGGACATGTGGGGTTCCTTTGCCTCGAAGTTACCGCTGACCTGGTTTACGACCAACTGGGAATCGCTGAAGATATGGAGGTGCTGGACCCCTAGTTCCCGGGCGATCTGCAGACCGGCTATGAGTGCCTCGTATTCTGCGGTATTATTGGATGCTTTGAAGGCAAATTTGAGGGCGTACTCGTAGACTTGCTCGTCCGGGCTAATTAGCAGGATGCCGGCTCCGCTAGTTCTCTTGTTGGATGATCCATCCACGTATAATCGCCAAGTGCTTGGCGGAGGTGGATCCGAAGCTAGTGGTTCAGGTGGTTCCCTGCTTGGGTCATGGGAAGGGATTGATTTGGAAATAAAATCGGCTGCTGCCTGGCCCTTGATGGCTGTACGGGGCAGGTACTTGATATCGAATTCCCCCAGCTCGATGGCCCATTTAATTAATCTGCCCGATGTCTCTGGTTTCTGCAAAACCTGCCTCAATGGGTGATTAGTGAAAACGGTGATAGAGTGTACCTGGAAGTAATGTCTGAGCTTCCGGGCTGATACCAGGAGGGCCAGTGCTACTCTTTCAATGTCCGGGTACCTGAACTCTGCACCAGTGTAACCTTTGCCTGCGTAGTACACCGGGTACTCACAATCGGAGTCCTTCCTAATCAGGACTGAGCACACAGCAGTTGCCGATGCTGCCAGATATACGTAGAGCATTTCTCCGGGAACAGGTTTGTAGAGTAGAGGTACTTGTGACAGGTACGACTTCAAGCCAAGGAAAGCAGCCTCGTGTTCCGCTGTCCAGGCTATCACCTCGACGTGTTGGGTTTTTAGCAATTTGAAGAAAGGGGTACACTTGTCCGTCAGCCTGGAGATGAATCTTGACAGGGCGGCCACCTTGCCTACAAGAGACTGGACCTCATTCCGGTAGGTTGGGGATACCATGTCAATTATAGCCTGCACTTTCTCTGGATTGGCTTCAATTCCCCTGTGGCTGATGATGTACCCGAGGAACTTTCCGGCCTCGACCCCGAAGATGCACTTCTGTGGGTTAAGCCGCATCCCGTTGCGCAATATGATGGTGAAGACGATTGACAAGTTGGCTACATGATCCTCCTGAGTTAAACTTTTTACCAGCATGTCGTCCACGTATACCTCCATGATAGTACCGATAACTTCCTCAAACATGGAGTTGACGAGTCGTGGATAGGTGGCACCTGCATTCTTTAACCCGAAAGGCATGACCTGGTAGCAATAGAGACCTTTGTCTGTAGTGAAGGCAGTATGCTCCTCGTCTGCCGGGTTCATTCGAATCTGGTTGTACCCGCTAAATGCATCCATGAAGCTGGGTAACCGGTACCCAGCGGTGGAATCGATCAATTGATCAATTCACGGGAGCGGGAAGCTATCTTTAGGGCATGCCCGATTGAGGTTTGTGTAGTCGACACACATGCGCCATGTTCCCGGGGATTTCTTTGGTACCATTACCACGTTGGCTAACCACCGGGGGTATGTTACCTCCCTGACAAAGTTGATGGAGATCAACTTCTTTATCTCAACCTGGATAGCCCGGTACTTATCGTGTGTGAAGGCCCTTCGCTTTTGTCTTACCGGTGTTGAGTAAGGAACGATACTAAGGTTGTGCGTGGCTACTTCTGGCGGTATTCCGGGCATGTCCTCATAGGACCAGGCGAACGCGGATGTGTTAGCGCGGAGAAACGAGATTAATCCTTCCCTGACAACCGGAGACAGTCTTGTACCAATCCTAACAGTTCTGTCCGGGAACTTCTCTGACAGCACTACCTCTTCAATGTCTTCTACGGCACCGGGCCGTTCTTCGTCCGGGTCGGTATCGGTCCTGGGATCCTCGTATCTGTCCAACAGAGGGTTAGTATCTACGTGCAACATTTCAGCCTTTCCCTTACCGCGGGATACAGTTAGAGAATAGCATTTCCTTGCAGCGGCCTGATCACCCCGGATAGTCACCGTGCCGGCCGGGGTTGGTACTTTCATCATCAACATGTGACCTGCTATGAAGGTTTTCAGACGCCAAAGTGCCGGTCGGCCCAGGATAGCATTATAGGACGAGAAGCAGTCCACTATGATGAACTCTGTTTTGATGGTCGAACAATTTGGACTTTCACCTATCGTGATCGACAGGTAATCTGATCCGAGTGGTTGGATGATGTCTCCTGAAAAACTAATGAGGGGCTCATTATCCTGTGACAGTTTGGCTCTTCCTCGATTCAAAGCTTTGTATGCATAGCGAAATAGTACGCTAACCGAGGCCCCGGTGTCTATGAGCACCCTGGACATTATGTAGTGGTCCGTTTGGAGTGTGATTAGGAAGGGATCATCATGGGGCATCCTCAGATCGGCTTCCTCCTCCTGCAGGAATGTCACCGATGTCCACTTGGTGCCACTGTTTTGCTGTGGGGCTTTGTGGAAGTTGAAAACTTCTGGACGACCGAAACTAGAATTTCTTTTCTTGCCCTGGGCGGGCGACTCTTTCGGACCCCCACCGTGGATCGTGAATATCTGGCCATATACGTCGACCGCTCCTATCTCCTTAGCAGGTAGGTATCGTTGGAGATTGCCTCTCTGGATTAGGGACTCGATTGTATTTTTTAAAGCAACACACAGATTGGTATTGTGTCCGGCATCCTCGTGGTAAGTGCAGAATTTTCCGGTATCCTGCTGGGTAAGTTTGCTCTTCGGGAATTTCCTTGGGGGAGGTCCCGGTATCTCATCCCTGTTTTCGTTCCAGATAGTCTCGTATGAAGCGTTCAGGATTGTGAACACCTCATACCGGGGTGGTGGTGGTGTCCTTGGACCCTGCTGTGCTCTTTGCTCCCGGGTAGGGTGGGTGCTCCCGTAACTGTCCGACCTGGACGAGAATTCTTTGCTTCTTTTGCTCGAGGTATGGGGTGACCTATCATGACTGTGGACCCACTCCCTCTTTCGTGGCTCATCCCTAATCGTCGAAGTCAGTGTGGGAAATCTTAGCTCTGGTCTGAACGTGTCTCCGTATGTTTCGAATTCGGCCTGAGCATGTCTGATGGCAGTGGCCATCAATTCGTCGTAACTAGCTGGAGGATTATGGTTGATCCCGTAGAGAAATTCTCCTCGCCTTAGGCCCCTCCTGAAAGCCAGCTCAGCTAGTTCCTTGTTGAGGTCCTGGCACTTAACGATAGCTGCTTGCCATCGATTTACAAAAGACTTCAGGGTTTCATCTTCTCCCTGCTGGACCTTCAGTAGGCCCTTCGGTGTGTGTATCCCGTCAGTGCGTAAGATGAATCGAGCGACAAATTTGTCAGCCAACTCCTTAAAATTCCCTACAGAACCGACCGGCAGTTCGTAGAACCAACTTAAAGCCTCCCCTGACAGGGTTTCCTGGAACATGTTACAACACACTTCGTCCGTATATCCCTTAGCGTTTGTTTGCGACCGGAAAGCCTGCAGATGTTGGTAGGGGTCTCCAACTCCCGTATAGTCAATTTTCAATGGTTTCGACGTATTCGCTCGAATGGCTCCCCTAACCTGTTGGGTGAAAGGCCCCGGGCGGTCCTCGTAACTGTTCATAGCTCTCCAGGTGTCTCTATTTTCTGTGGCCTGTACCCTTGCCTGCAGGGCATGCAAGGAGTTGTTCATTTGTACCAGTAATGCCGTGTTTGCGTCGGGTACCGGCATGATACCGTGAACTGGCTGTGGTATCGGTGGTGGTGGTAGATGCCTCAAGCTTTCCGGGAATAAGTCTACCGGTACCTGGATTAACCCCTGGCCGTCCTCCGTAGGAGGTGCCGGTGCGGTGTTGGTGTTTCCTGTTATCGGGGCGGCGTTCAGGTCTACTAGCTGGGATGTTCTAGCCAGGGCCTGAGTAAGTGCTTCGTTGTGCTGGTGCCTCCTGTCTAGTGCTCTGGCCAGCGCCGTGTTTTCATCTTCCAAATCCTGCATTCTCTGTTGCGTGAGGCGGTTTGTTTCCCTATCGGTACTCCGTTGTTCCCGATCGATCCTGGACTGCTCCCTGAAGACTGCGATCTCAGCTCGCATAGACTCCAGCTCCGATACCGAGCCACCTGATCCGGGACTATCGGGCCCAAGGATCCGAGACCATGGATTTCCCCCTGAGCAGCTGGCGCCTCTGCTGACGAAGTTCCCGGAGAGAATACCAATGCCCGGGCAACACTTCTCCCCTCTCCTGTCACTTCTGGCTCACTCATAACCCCTATCTGGCGCGCCAATGTTTCTGGTGGCTTTCTCCGAGTACCTCACACAGAATGCTATACCGACTGGGGCACCGATCGGCTCCTAAATCCTGTATCAAGAACACAACGTTGGAGGGATAAACCGTACCTGACGGTTTATACCTCTCCGATGCCTGAGTTAGAAACTGATAGTTATATAGAGTAGATTGTAGGTAAAGGAGTCCTTACCCTTCAAAGGTGGTTGTGCCATGATCTTTATACTCAAGTGTGGGGATGGAGTCTCCCCTATCCTCGATGTGGGACACAGGTTCTTCTGATGCTATCAGTCTTGTATTTGTAGAATATATGGGCTGTGCTGGCCTTGCCCCGGGCTCTGGGTGCTCGGGGTGGCACCTTATGTGAAGCCCGCCATGGTGAGGTGTGAACCCGGCCCATGGCGTAGTACCTGGGAGTACCGATGGGGCCCAGGGTCTAGTGCCAAACCTGTTGAGACTCCCTAGTATGTACAGAAACCCACGAGTATGAGCATCTCAGGAACAACGTGAAAGACGTGCAAAAGGACTCTGTTTCACTTGTGATGAACAATACTCCCCCACCTATGTCTGCAAACGCCCATTCTTAGCCATACTTGAAGCTAACCCAACCACTGAGGACTCACCAGATAACATGGAGTTTCACGATTGTGTCAGCACACAGAAAGAAACCATACCTGCATGCACCAGAAGAACCATACCCACTACATGCTATCACAACCACAACCATTGGTGAGGTCATGAAGACTCAGGGCACAATCAACGGATCTCCAGCAACAATCTTTATTGATTGTGGAGCCGCCTCCAACTTCTTGAATCCCCAATTTGCTCAGAAATTGGGCCTAGCCAACGATCCTACTTCGGAATCACAATTTACCTCAGCCTCCGGCGAAACCCTTTCACCTACAGGCGCAGCTGAGGAGGTCACCATCCTCATGCAAGGCTACTCCCTCACCGGCTCTTTCCTCTTACTCCCGGTCTCAGGCTTCGACCTTGTCTTGGAGGCGCCATGGCTGGATTCTCTTGGCCTCATAGGCTGGCACTTTCAAGAGAAAGTGATGATGTTCTACACTGATGGCCAATGCCATGTACTTCGAGGTCTCACGCAGCAACAGAAAAATGAAGGCCATTGTTCGGGTCAATATTAAAAAAAAAAAAAAAAAAAAATGATAGTGTGGATGTGGAGTACTCACTGGGCCGATCCTCAGCTTTTTGATGCCTTGGGCGAAATTTTGTGTGTGTGCCCAACTAGCTTAAATGGACATGTAATGATTCTTACAAAATGTCATATTCTAAATTCTTTTTGTAGGGGTTTGAAATCCAGTCAAGTTGTGCAGCTTATCCCCACGCCGATTTTATTATATAAAGAAACATTATACAATGGGGGGGACATAAAACCAAAACCCCATATAAAAAAGATTACAAATCATTCTAAAATAATGCCTTCTTGCATTTCTTGAAGCAAAATCATCAATTATCTTCTCATAGTCAACATTTACCAACATATTTCTTTCAATGGTTAAAATACTTTAGCATAGAACAATAAAACCTGGAAATCTGGAATCAGCTTTTTTCCTTCTTGTTTTTTCTTTTCTGATCAAGACTGACTTGCAAATCCAACTTCTAATTGCACCTAATATTGAAAAGTGAAAACCAATGAATGAGAAGGTTGTTAGAAATCAAAATCGGGTGTTCTTCAACTTTGATAACTAATGTTCAATGGTTACTCAATTGCCAATTGCCAGAATAATTCATCATCAAGAAATCCATGGAGAAAATAAAATGAAAACTTGTAAATTGGATTCAAGTCGTTCTGTAAAATTTTTTAGTAATCAATAACCACATCCGACTATAACTAGAATAGTATATGAGAGAAACTAAAGAATACACCAAAAAGAAGCTGCACTTACCGGACAGAATTTCTTGACCATTAGTCATTAGATGAGCGTCACTTCAATCGTCTAAGCATACTGGATCCGATGCTTTGGCTGATGTAGAACGAGTGCTCATCGGCAGGGCAGGTCCTGAATTGAAGAACACCCAATACAAATCAAAATTAGATATCAAAATTGAAGAACACCCAATACCAATCAAAATTAGATATCAAAATTGAAGATTTGAAGAACACCCAATACCTATTTTGATTTGTACCTCAGCCTACATCGATCGAAAGCTAAAAAATTCGTATGATCACCGTAGGATAACAGAAACATAGAGAGGACAAAGATTGGGTGATGGATGAGAATGAACTGAAGAATTGAGTAACCATTGAAACCAATTTAAAGAAAAAATTTGCAGGGTTTCAAGGTTTGAGGCTTGGGAGAGAGCAAGAGAAGCTTGATAATCAATTTTGTTCCCGTTGGGCATTGGAAGAAGAAGAAGAAGAATGAGAAGTAAAGACGCGATTACGCGTCTAGAAATCAGAATTTTTTTTTAACACGTCCCACTCTATACATATGTAATTAATTAATTATATATAATTAAATATATATTATATATTTAATCTTATTGTTGAAATCTGGTGCCCCCAAGATGTTGGGCCCTGGGCTGTCACCTATAGTGCCCATAGGCAAGGCCAGCCCTGGGTACTCAGAAAAATTAAATTTAGAGAGAAGTTCTGGAGATGATTCTCTGGAAGAGGATGTGCTGGACAGTAAACAAATTGATTCAAAGTATAGTTCTGATTATGTGGGAGATAGGGTTGAGAAAACTGAAGAACCTATTGCATTGGAGGATTGTCATGTTGATGTTGTGGGAGATGATAATTCCTCTGATAAAATGGATACAAGTGTTGATAACAAGAATCATCCAGCTCTTCCTGCTGAGAAAACAAAGTTTAATGGTGAGTTACAACTGAATTTATTGATTAGTTTGTTAGGATCAACTCAGTTAATCCCAACACTAATCTCTCTTTTGTAAGCAGCCCAAGCAACCCAGGGATAGTCCTAATAGTTCCAAGAATATCTTATGTAGGAAGTGGTCATTTGCCACATGTCTTCTTTCCCTTTTGCTAAGGATTGCACTCTTTCTCCAATCCTTTAAGTATTGTAACAGAGGACCAGAAATGGCAATGAAGAATTATGAATGAATTTTAGCTTTTCTTTCCTTTTAATTTGAATTCTGCTAGCGATCCTATGATCTAGTATCAAAGCATGGCTCCTTCCTAGACCGTGCAAACTTCCGCCCCCTCCTCCACCCCTAAACCCCCCACCACCGAGCTCCACCGCACCTTCTGCCTCCTATCAATCTGGAGCCGACTCCCACCTTCACAGAGAGGAATTCCATCACTCCCTTGAGCTGCTTCAAGATGAATTCCACCATTCCATCAACGGCATTCACCATAGCCACTCTTCCTTTCAAAACCGAATCACTGCCCAGATAGCTGCCCTGCAGAGCACCATAGTGCAGGCCTTTACCCGGTGTTAGAGGTCTCACTTGTAATGCCGCAAGCAACCTTGTCCAGGGTCATTAGTCAAGTCTTTGGTTGGTTTGCTTGTGTGCTAGGGGTGTTTTGGTAATTTATAAATTATGTAATTTATTTTATTTAGCATTTAGTCTCCTCGGCCTTTTTCATGTTTCCTCCTGCCAGGTTCATGTAAGGCCGATATGCTCTTTGGGGAGTGGTTCCTAGTCAGCATAGTTTGGACTACGGAACTAGTATAGGTAAGCACATGTACTTTTGCCTCCCTTGCCGTCTTACCATCAATAAAAGAGGAATTATTCAATCATTTGTGTCTCGTGAGATTGCCCTTTGATCTTTCCTTTCAATTATTCATTGTTCTTCGTGGTTGCCCAACGTTTATATAATTGTGTTCTTGCTTATTGCTAGAACTATTTTAATATATGTGGCTTTCATTGTTCCTTGCAAGGTACTCACTTGGCTGACTTGCTTGCTAGCAAGTGCCGCACGGTCCGCTTTGCACATTGCAAAGTTCGACTGGTGATAGTTGGTATCAAAGCCAACTCGGCTCAAGAAGCTCACTACCATGACAGGCAAGATGACAAACCAACAAAGATTCGATTGGTATGACCATCAACTCGGAGAACTTGCAGGGGTGCCCGACAGGTTGATTGATATCACCAAGGTGTTGAACCGCGTCGACCTAGATGGGTTGGCGGCGCAGATGATAGAGGTAAATAGCCTAAGGGACAGAGTTGTGGCCCTTGAAAAACGTAAAGCTCGAGGAAGCGGAAGAGAGAGAAATGAGGAAGAAACTCCCATTCCGAACGAGCAAATGGGGGCAATGAGTGATGCCCTTAATACACTTCAAGTGACAGTGGACAATATGGCAGATGATGTCCGAGCCACCATTAATGCTTTCAGGAATGAGCTAATGGAGTTGAATACCAAGCTCAACCTGACCATTCGGGCGATGGGAAACCAACCTGTGACGGACTACAGGAAGGTGAAGATACCGGAACCTCAAGCTTTTGGAGGGGCGCGAGATGCCAAGGAGCTTGAGAATTACTTATTTGATATGGAACAATACTTCCGAGCAGTGAAGCCAGACTCGGAAGAGGTGAAGGTGGACATGGTGACAATGTGTTTGTCAGGAGATGCTAAACTATGGTAGAGGACCAAATATGCTGACATCCAAATAGGAGTATGCACTGTTGACACTTGGGAAGATCTTAAAAAGGAGCTCATAGCTCAATTCTTCCCCGAGAATGTAGAATACATTGCCAGAAGGCAGCTAAGGGAGCTCAAGCACACCAACAACATTCGAGGCTTTGCGATCAAGTTCTCTGTGCTCATGCTTGACATGCCGGATATGTCAGAGAAGGATCGATTGTTCTATTTCCTTGAAGGCTTAAAGCCATGGGTGAGGACAGAACTTCAGCGGCAAAGGGTCCAAGATTTGGCCTCCGCACAGGCTGCTGCTGAAAGGTTGACAGACTACACATTAGAAGAGAACTCTACTAAGAAGACTCAGCTGTTTTTGAATGAGAATGTCAATAGAAATATAAGGCCTCCGAGTAGAAGTGGGGGAGAGGAGTCCAAATTTTCCAACTCAGGAGGAGGGGACAAGAGAACAGTGAATGCGAGGGACACGGCAACGTCCAAGCCTGTTGCCTCGACAGGGGTCTTCCACCCTCGACCATTTAATCCCTCAAGCTATGCTCCAAAGCCACTAGCATGCTTCTTATGCAGAGGACCCCATAGAGTGAATGAATGTCCTCATAAGACTGCCCTTTCTGCTCTACAGGCCCATATTCAATCGAAAGAAATGGAGGATCAGCAAGAGCCAGAGGAGGAACCTGGTCACATGGGAGCTTTAAGATTCTTGGGTGCGGTGGAGAAGCAACCCTATTCACCTAAGAAGTCCCAGGCTAAAGGCTTGATGTTCGTAGATGGTAGTATTAATGAGAAAATAGCCACGAGCGTAATGGTTGACACAGGGGCCACTCACAACTTTGTGTCAGAAACTGAAGCACGGAGGTTAGGGCTGAAGTTGGAGAAGGATGTTGGCCGCATGAAAGCAGTGAACTCTAAGGCCTCACCCACGACTGGACTATCTCGAGGGGTATCACTCAAGCTGGGTCATTGGCAAGGGAAGACCGACCTAATAGTTGTCCAGATGGACGACTTTGATGTCATATTGGGGATGGAGTTCTTGTTGGCGAACAAAGCTATTCCCATTCCTAGTGCCCAACACTTGCTCATTATGGAAGAAAGGCCGTGTGTGGTTCCAGCAAGAATTGAACAACCGAGTGAACCCCGTCTCTTGTCCGCCCTCCAGTTCAAGAAAGGCGTGAAGCGTCATGAGCCTACCTATGTAGCAGTTCCCCTGATAAGGGATGTGACTAAAGGAGAAGTGATTCTGAAGGAGGTTGAGGGGGTATTGGAGAGCTATGTAGATGTGATGCCACCTGAACTTCCCAAAAAATTACCTCCAAGGAGGAGTGTGGACCATGAGATCGAACTGCTTCCGGGGGCCAAACCAGCTGCAAAGGCACCTTACAGAATGGCTCCCCTAGAACTTGCAGAACTTCGAAAGCAGCTTGAAGACCTGTTCAAGGCAGGATTCATTAGGCCATTTAAAGCCCCATTTGGCTCGCCCGTGCTGTTTCAAAAGAAGCACGATGGAAGTTGGAGACTGTGTGTGGACTATCGGGCTCTTAACAAAGTCATTATGCGTAACAAGTACCCGATTCCTCTTATTGCAGATCTATTTGACCAACTCAGTGGTGCTAAGTATTTCACGAAGCTAGATCTCCGCTCGGGGTATTATCAAGTCCGCATTGCAGAAGGTGATGAACCCAAAACTGCATCCGTCACCTGTTATAGCGCCTTTGAGTTCCTGGTGATGCCGTTCGGGTTAACCAATGCGCCAGCCACATTCTGCACTTTGATGAACCAAGTCTTCCACGAATACTTAGACAAGTTCGTGGTGGTCTATCTGGATGACATTGTGGTGTACAGCTCTACCTTAGAAGAACACGTAGAGCATTTGAAGCTGGTGTTCCAACTGTTGCAGGACAATCAGTTGTATGTCAAGCGCGAAAAGGGCTCCTTCGCACAAGTGATCGACCATCAAGTTTCTAGGTCACATTATTGAAAGGGGTTAAATCAAGATGGATATGGAGAAAGTAGAAGCCATAAAGGAGTGGCGAAACCCCAAGAATGTGAAAGAGCTACGTTCTTTTCTTGGGCTGGCTAATTACTACCGACGTTTCATTGAGAAATACTCGAAGAAGACGACCCCCTTAACTGAGCTCTTGAAGAAAGGGGTGACATGGGACTGGAGTAGTGATTGTGAGAAGGCCTTTCAAGATTTGAAGACCGTGATGGAAGATCCGGTCCTTGCCTTACCCGACCTGAATCAGCCATTTGAAGTGCAGATAGATGCTTCTGACTTCGGCTTAGGAGGAGTCCTGCTGCAACGGGGGCATCTTATTGCGTATGAAAGTCATAAACTCTCAAAAGCCGAGAGGAAGTACACGGCACAAGAGAAAGAGTTGCTAGCCGTAATTCACTGCTTGAGGACGTGGCGACACTATTTGTTAGGGTCGAAGTTCCTCGTGAAGACAGACAATTCTGCCGTCAGCCACTTTCTAACCTAGCCAAAATTAACTCCAAAGCAAGCTCGATGGCAAGAGTTTTTCGCATAGTTCGACTTCCAGTTCGAACACAAGGCTGGGCACACAAACCAAGTTGTTGATGCTCTAAGTCGCAAGGCCGACCTTACCACCCTCAAGGTGTTGGCCACTTTGTCGAGCAGTATCATTGCCACAGACATCAAGCAACGTATCAAGGAGAGTTTGGAGAAAGATCCCATGGCGCAATCCCTCATAAAAATGGTGAAGGAATGGAAGAGTCATCAGTTTTGGATGGAGGATGGCATATTGATGACCAAAGGAGGAAGAGTATTTGTTCCGCGAGCTGACGGACTACGAAGAATGCTCATGAAGGAGTGTCATGACACCCTGTGGGCAGGTCACCCTGGATGGCAGAGAACCCACGCACTCCTCAAGCAGGGCTACTATTGGCCCCAGATGCGAGATGATGTCACGGAATACACCAAGACTTGCTTAACATGCCAGTAAGACAAGATTGAGCGTCAAAAGACTCCAGGGCTATTGGAACCACTGTCTATTTCTGACTCACCCGTGGGAGAGTGTCTCCCTCGACTTTATCACTAACCTCCCAAAGGTGGGAGACTTATCAGGTATCCTGATGGTGGTTGACAGGTTTTCAAAGTATGCCACCTTCGTGCCAACCCCAAAGTATTGCTCCGCAGAAGACACAGCAAGCCTCTTCTTCAAGCATGTGGTGAAGTATTGGGGTGTGCCTCATAACATTGTCAGCGATCGGGACACTAGGTTCACGGGAACATTCTGGAACGAGCTATTCAAGCTGCTCGGGTCTGAGCTCAACATATATTCAAGTTATCACCCACAGACTGATGGACAAACAGAAAGGTTCAACGAGATGTTGGAGGAATACTTGCGCCATTTCGTTCATGCCAATCAACAGAATTGGGCGCAATTGCTAGATGTTGCATAATTTTGTTTCAACTCGAAGAAGAGCTCATCCACCAACAAGAGTGCTTTTGAAATTGTCACTGGCCAACAGCCTCTCTTGCCTTATACTGTGCAAGAAGTCTACAAAGGGGCGAATCCGCGTGCTTTCAACTTCACAAAAGAGTGGAAGACCAATGTTGAGATTACTCAAGCCTACCTAGCGAAAGCGGCGGGGAGAATGAAGAAGTGGGCAGATCAAGGCCTTAAGCCCAAGGAGTTTAAAGCAGGGGACATGGTCCTTGTCAAACTGCTTCCGGAACAACTCAGGTTCCTGCGCTCCAGAGACAAGCGACTATTCTGGAAGTATGAAGGACCTCTCCCCATCATCCCTAAAGTGGGGAAATGTTCCTACAAAGTCGATATTCCTGCCTGGATGAGAGTTCACCCCGTCTTCTACGTCAGTAACCTCAAGCAGCACCAGCCAGACAGTGAAGATCAAGCACGTAACCAGCCTGTTCGAGAGCACGTGGACATCAGACCACCTAAGCCGAAAGAAGTGGAGGAGATCCTAGCAGAGAGAGTGATCAGAGTGTCAAGGCGCCCATGCCAGCAGTTCCTGGTCAAGTGGAAGGGTCTTGGGAACGAAGAAACCAGTTGGGAGAATGCTGAAGCCCTGAAGAAGAAGTTTCAATAGAAGATTGAAGACTTCAAGACCAAAGCCGTCTTCGAGAGCGCCAACAGCTTAAGTGGGGGAGGATGTTAGGGGCCGCACTTGTAATGCCGCAAGCAACTTTGTTCAGGGTTATTAGTCAAGTCTTTGGTTGGTTTGCTTGTGTGCTAGGGGTGTTTTGGTAATTTACAAATTATGTAATTTATTTTATTTAGCATTTAGTCTCCTCGGCCTTTTTCATGTTTCCTCCAGCC
Source organism: Rosa lucieae (assembly GCA_024704745.1). NCBI lineage: Eukaryota > Viridiplantae > Streptophyta > Magnoliopsida > Rosales > Rosaceae > Rosa > Rosa lucieae. The sequence continues at coordinate 28,669,946 of CM045493.1, read as the reverse complement.
AGGTTCATGTAAGGCCGATATGCTCTTTGGGGAGGGGTTCCTAGTCGGCATAGTTTGGACTACGGAACTAGTATAGGTAAGTACATGTACTTTTGCCTCCCTTGCCGTCTTACCATCAATAAAAGATGAATTATTCAATCATCTGTGTCTCGTGAGATTGCCCTTTGATCTTTCCTTTCGATTATTCATTGTTCTTCGCGGTTGCCCAACATTTATATAATTGTGTTCTTGCTTGTTGCTAGCACTATTTTAATATCGTGTGGCTTTCATTGTTCCTTGCAAGGTACTCACTTGGCTGACTTGCTTGCTAGCAAGTGCCTCACAATTCGCTTTGCGCATTGCAAAGTTCGGCCCGTGACACCCGGCAACATCAAATGATACACTCCGCTCCACCTATCTCTTCACCATCTCCGGTACCTTCCTTTTCACACCCTCCACCACCCCAAACACCTTCCACCCTTCCCCAAATAACTTTTGGTTCTATCCCTTCACCGGCATCCCACGACTCCTCCCCACACACACCACCACCGTTCTCTTCTGCACCACCACAGTTCTCCACCATAACATCCTTTCCCCAACCCCACGTATCCTTGGGTACAGCTACTCCTCACCCCAACCTCTCCTTACCCGAATTTTCAGTCCCATTTTCCTCCACCAATCAAGGTAAAATAATCTCTCATGTCCAATTTGGACATTCCACAAACAAAAAACACAAGCCAGTTTGAGTTTACCAAACACTTTGTCACTGCTTTTGCCACCGACAGCTCTTATAAAAAGCCAATTTACCAAACACTCAGCTGCTTTGCTTTTCAACCACTTATTCTCATAAATAAGTAGAAGCCAGCTTTTCTGAAAAGCCCAGCCATACCAAACATAACCTATCTATCTCTTCTATAGCTGAGATACTAGCTTTGTTACAGATCAATGGGATCGCTTAGCCCAAAGCCCAACCATACCTCCTCAAGCCCACACCGAAATAGCCCACCCCTTAATCCAAACTCATCTTACTTCATTTTCAGATGTATTTTCTTCACCTAGGGCCTGCCCCAAAAGAGACCCATTGACCATTAGATTAACCTTCTACCCAACACAAGCCCAGTCAACGTCCGGCCAACAGATACCCTCAATCTCAAAAAGCCGAACTTGAAACCCAAGTAACCAACATGCTCAGACAAGGCATTATAAGGCCAAGTTGTAGCCATTTCTCTGCACCGGTTCTCCTAGTGAAAAAAAAAAAAAAAAAAAGGGTACATGGAGGTTTTGTGTAGATTATCAATCCCTCAATGAGGTGACGGTTAAAGACCGGTTCCCTATTCCAGTGGTAGAGGAACTTTTGGATGAATTACATGGTGACACCATTTTCTCAAAGCTCGATCTACATTCCGGTTACCATCAAATCCGCATGAAGGAGGAAGACATTCCAAAAATGACATTTCGCACTCACGAAGGTCACTTTGAATTTGTCATAATGCCCTTTGGGTTAACTATTGCTCCCACTACATTCCAAGCTTTGATGAACCATGTTTTCAAACCACTACTTCGCAAATGTGTCTTGGTGTTTTTCGATTATATTTTAGTCTATAGTCCAGACTTACAATCTCATGTGAATGATTTACAAGATGTGCTTACTTTATTGTGGGCTAACCAGCTTCAAGCAAAGCTTTCTAAATGCTCATTCGCCCAGCCCAAAGTCCATTATTTGGGCCATGTTGTTTCTGTCCAAGGAGTGTCAGTTGATCCAGATAAGGTTAGGGTAATCAGAGAGTGGCCCAAGCCTAAAACCCTAAAGGCTCTGTGCGGCTTCTTAGGCCTTACATGGTACTACCGCCTTTTCATCCACCACTACAACATCACCCCAAAGCCATTGACAGACATTCTCAAACAGGATAACTTCAAGTGGTCTCCGGCTTCTGAGTCGGCCTTTGAAGACCTCAAGCATGCGCTTATGACGGCACCAGTCTTAGCATTGCCAGATTTTACCCAACCTTTTTTCTTGGAGACCGACGCAGGTGGTATAGGCATCGGCATGGTGCTATCCCAGCAGCGACACTGGATTGTGTTCTTGAGCAAATCTCTATCCCCTCGCAATCAAGCTTTGTCTGTGTACGATAAAGAGATGCTAGATGTTCTATTTGCAACTGAGAAGTGGGGCCCATATTTGATCGGTCATCCATTCAAGGTACTCAGTGACCACCAAACCATCAAGCATTTGTTGGACCAGCGCATCTCAACAAAAATAGCTAGCCAAATTAATGGATTACAACTACTCCATCGAATACCGACTTGGGAATGCCAACACAGTATCAGACTTGCTATCAAGGCAGCATGAACTCTGCCTAATTTCGACTATCTCTGCACCGGTGTTCGACTGCCTAACTCAAATGACCAAGCTTGTCTCAGAGATCAAGAAGCTAAAGTCATTATCTCTCAATTACAAAAGGGTCTTACGGCCAAGAAAGGTTTCACTTGGGTCAACAACAGATTACTTTACAAAGGTCAGATCTTTGTGCCCTCTTCTTCAAATTGGCACACTAGGCTTCTTTATGAATTCTATTCTTCACTACAAGCTAGGCGCTCAGGATACCTGCCCATATATATGCATACTTCAACAATCTCTCTTAGTCAAGAATGCGTAAAGATATCAAAGCCTTTATCGCTGAGTGTGCTCAATGCCAGAGGCAATCATATGAGACCATCAGGTCCCTTGGCCTCCTACAACCTCTCTGTATCCCCAAACCCATCTGGTTCGACAGCTTGATGGATTTCGTTGATGGTTTGCCCCCCTCGGATGGAAAGAATGCAATATTTATTATTGTTGATCGACTCTCCAAATATGGACATTTCATTGCCATCTCACCCATACTTTGCTACTCAGATTGCTGAAATCTTCATGAAGGAAATCTTTCACCTTCATGGTATGCCCAAGTCTATTGTTAGTGATCAAGATCCGATGTTTATCAGCCATTTATGGGCTGCTTTCTTCAAGTCACAAGGCACGAAGCTGTGCCACAGCTCAGCCTACCATCCCCAAACGGATGGCCAGACTAAGGTTGTCAATCGATTCCTCGAACACTATTTGAGGTGTTTTGTGCAAGACAAATCATCTTCTTGGTCTGATTTGCTCCACTGGGCAGAATGGTGGTACAATTCCACTATTGGAATGACTCCATTCCAGGTTGTTTACGGTACTCCTCCCCCATATGTGGCAATGTATACTCCAGGGTCCACTTCGGTACAAGCAGTGGATAGAGCTATACAAGACCGAGACACTCTCCTTCAAATGCTCAAAACCCACATGTTGGCAACCTAAAATAGGATGAAACAAGCCATTGATATTTACCACACTGAACGGAAATTCAAGGTGGGTGATTGGGTGTTTTTGAAGTTACACCCATATCAGCAGTAGTCCTTGGTGAAACGGCCTTCCCACAAGCCATCCCCTCGCTACTATAGACCTTTTTTTATCAAGGCTCGCATTGGCGAAGTGGCTTATAAACTCGAACTACCTCTTCAATGCCGCATCCATCCTATTTTTCATATGACTGTCCTGAAGCAACGCCTATGTGAAGGTACCTCCCTCATAACTTCTCTCCCTAACTTTGATGAGCATGGTGAGTTGCTATGGCATCCTGAATCAGTCCTTGATATGGTTGTCGTGCGCAAAAAGAAAAGAAATGTCACTCAATGGTTGATCAAATGGATTGGTCTACCGATTGAGGATGCCACATGGGAGGACGCTCACAGCATCAAATAGCACTTCCTACTTCAGTGCCTGAGGTCAGGCATGTTCTCAAGGGGGAGGGACTTGATAGGTTCTATTCCCAATTTCTCTCTAATCCTTAATGTATTGGCCCAATATTTTGATAGGAGCATTTTAATGCGATGTTTTAATAGTTATTTCCTCATATTTACTTAGTTATTTCCTTAAATAAATCCTTCTTGTTTAGTAAAGTTTCCATCTTTAGAAAGTTTCTATTTTTAGTAATTTTAATAAAAGTTTCTATTTTCTAGGTACCGTGGAATAAATGGAGCTGAAATGAGCTGAAATGAAGAAATGGAGTTTTCCTGGTTCGACTATGAATCCCAGTCAACGCAGGAATCCTGATGAGGCTAGGAAACTTGAAGGCATTAGGAGACAACATGATGACATGGGAGATATTTTGGGAGATTAAATCTGATTTTTGCATGGAAAATCAAGGAGATTACGTTGAGAATATCAAGGGAGAATTTCAAGGAAGAAAAGATTCAAAACAAGTCCATATTCGTTCCTCAATTCCCTCAAGATATGTTGGCTGAAATTAGAGAATAAAATCTGCAATTTTAATGTGAAAATCAAGAGAAAATCAATGGGAGGACATTAAGGATAAAGCCATGGAGAGATTTAAGGGAGAAAAGGGCCAAAATGAGTCCGGATACATTGTCTAGGTTCATGCCTAGATATTTGGCCGAAAATTGTGAATAAAATCATATTAAATCATGGGAAAATCAGCAACAAAATATTAGGGATTGATTTTGTAGCTTTTTGATTGGTTGGATGACACAACAGAGCTGACGTGGCGCTACGTGATTGGTCAAAGCTGTGTGGTGCAACCAGAAAATTCTTTGGAAATTAAATTCATGAAGCCTTGCCTTCCCCTATATATAGCCTCCTCTCTAGATGTTTTAGACACCACCACAACAACAACCAACTGACACCACCTCTCTCCCTCAGTAAATTAACATCAGAAAAATTCTCTCCATTCTCTAGTCTTCAGAAGCTCCACGTGTCAACCAAGGAGGAGAAGAAGTCATGCAATACATCAAGATCCTAGCCACCATCCACCCTTGTGTCGTCCCTAGAAGATTGCTTGCTTTCAAGGATCTTCAAGTTCTTCGTCTCAAGGCCTTGTCATCCATTTTTACGGTATATTTCATATTTCTTTCATTTTCCTTTGTTTGATTCGTAGAGTTATGAATTCTAGTTAACATGACGTTAAGCGCAAAGTTTAAAGCCCATTTTTATGTTTTGAAATAAAATTGTGATTTTTATATGTTGATTTATATGTTGCTTATGTGAGATTGCTTGATTGATTTTGGATTATAGAAAACTTTTGCATGTTTGTGTTCTTTGGTGGCCAACTTAGGATATATGCATGTAATTGGAGCTAGATTTAAGTAGTAAAGGCTTTGGATAAAAGTCGAAATCAATTAAGGAGGATTGCAAATAGGTGAACTTATTCATAACTAGGTTGTGCACTTTGGTTGACATCATTTCTTTGTTCTTCATGCATTGAATATGTTCTTGAGTAGCTAGCTTTCTAGACTATGATTGCATGTTCAATAGGATTAATTTAGGTGCTTTCACTTAGATTAATTATTGAAGGAAAGTAAAATATGGGATATCGTTTGCTTTCTAACGTTTCACATGGTCAACTTTTTTCTCATGACATAGAAAATCAACTATAGGAATTGTGATTGGATTTCTTGCATATGATTGTGGTTTTGATCTTTATTTCTTGCGTTCCACTCGTGTATATATGTTTTTACATTTTTTTTTATTTAATTTATTTAATTTTTAATTCTAAATCCCCCATTTTCAATACTTGTTTCTTTTGTATATAATTTTGTAAATATAATACATTTTACTTTTATTAATTCTTTATTTGTTTTTACAATTACAAGTGTACCCTCAATCCCCTGTTAGAACGATCCCTACTTATTCTATACTAACAACTACATTTTGCAGGGTTAAATTGCGCGCTTACTTTTAGCGTATCATATTTTGTAATAGTGGAATAGCCCATTACAAGATCCAGCAACTGTTCATGACAGCTGGCAATAGCCATCCAGATCATGAGCTGATCTTGTAATCCTCCTATATATTTTGTATTGCTATCCTCTTTTGAAGCTAGTGAAGTATTATGCAGTTTCTTTGAGTTTTCTTTGTTAATTTATCTTGTTTCTCCAAGTTGAGTCTATCACTATACAACCCAAGAAACAAAGGGTTCCCCCCTTCCCAAAAATGTAGGTTCCTTCAATATATTGAGTAGCGGGTAACCATCCGTCACTAACCTTGCCTAAATAACAAAAAGCAAAACCAAATAAAAGAAAAAAAAAACTCCAAAATGGCGCAGGCCCAAGAAGCCACCCAGATTAGGATCCAGCCCATATGCCAGATCCTAATCCAGGCCCAAACTCAAGGTCGACCTAGATCCAAATCAGACCCGGATCCCCAGTCCGGATCCCAGCTTAAGGAAACAGCACCACACTATCGCAAAGCGTCGCCAGCCCTATCTGACTACTAGACCCAAACAACCCCTTACTTTACAATATGCACTCAATTATATTATTTTAAGAAACGTAGAATAGGACTTAAGAAACGTAAAATAGGATTTAGAAATTGGGTATGTCTAAAGATATATTAATCTGCTGATACATCAAGTAAATTAGTTTGTTTCTCACGACATCTCCCTGCTTTCTTTCGCTCTGTAAAAACCGGAAACAGGAAACAAGCAGTTAACAAATTGGTTTCTCTCTTTATCCGTTGGACCTCTACGCTAGTGTTGGCTTCCGGCCTCATCAATGTGGCTACGGTGCAGCCATACGGGCTGGTTTGTTTCTCCAGTAGTTGTGTAGTTTGGTTACAACAGATGGTCGTGATCTTCTTCTTCTTCTCAGATGGCAGTTGATAGCAGTGATAGTTCTCCGGTACAATTCCGATGATTTGGTTTGCTTGGCTTCTTCGACAGAATCTAGAAGCATTGGGTTGCTCGGGCCTTCGAGGGAGTTCGTTGAGATCTGGTTGCTCGAGTGTGTTGGATTTCTTTGACGAAGTTCTTCGTGCTAGGATTCTCGAGTTCTTCATCGGGTTACTCGAAGGCGGGGCTTGGGGACTCCAATTGACATGGATTTTCTGATTTTGATGGGCGGCAGTTCGGGGCAGTAGTTCAGAGCAGTTGAATAGGTGGTTTTTGTGCAGTCACTGTGATGCTCCTGTGGTGGTGTAATGGGGGTTGGTTAGTGGTCTCGGTGAGTTTGGCATAATGGCAGGGACAAAGTTAGATTACTGCTGTTTGTTTGGATCTGGCTTGAATCTCCGGTGATCATTGTTCACGGTCTAATGTCGATTCTTTCGAGAAGCAAGGTGGTTCACCGAGACTTGTTGTCGTCTTTTATTAGGGTTTAAATTTGGTTTTTAAGTTTTGTTTAGTGTTCATAAGTCCCTACTCTTTGGAGCTAGGGTTTTTTGGTTAGGTCTAGTTGTTGTACCATTGTTATGGTGTCATCTCCAGGAACTAGTTGTTTTTTTAATTTCAATGTTTTCTTATTGTCAATGTAATTGGGAGACGTCTCTACACATATACTGGCGGTTTTGGTATATGGTACCGGAAGGGTTTAGTCTCGTCTTGAGATTGGCTGTAAGGATGTATCGACACTTTTGGGGTAGATTATTTGTCTGTAGGTAAGTTAAACCTCTATCAGCTCATGGTGTCTATAGTCACTGGTTCTATATTAGGGGTATGAGTGAGTCTTCTTCTCTGTTTGGAGTAGTTGGGATTTACAGTGTCATCCTCGTTCTTGGATTAATAAATTGTCTATCTTTCTCAAAAAAAAAAAAAAAAAAAAAGTTCAATTCAAAAATAGAGTTGCTCTTTATTTGGCCCCGCTTGTAACAAAAAAAAAATAGAGTTGCTCTCTATCTTGCTAGATTATATTAAGACTATACTGTATACCCAAGGATTGAAATATCTATGATATTTCTAATATATCCCCTGACATCTCCCTTTTTAGACGGGCCGATATATTTTAGGGGGTTTAATATCTTATCTTCTACCGTTTCCCCCAAAATTTCTGCGACATCGTCAAATATCCCCGATATATAAGATATTTGGAATATAACTCTGATAAACTGAAGAATTTTGGGATATATTCCCTATAAAGTGAAGAAATATCTATAAAATTTGATGAAAAAAAACAAAAATAAGAAAAGACTCATTAGTTCTCTAAATGCAAATTTTTGTGAAGAGAGATCTCCTCAAAGGAAATCTAGGTGAGGAGAAATCCTCTTAAGGTGAATCCAGGTGAGGAGAAATACCATCAATGAGCGATTCTGTGTGAGAAGTAATTCTCTAAATGCAAATTTGTGTGAGAAGAGATCTCCTCAAAGCGAATATGGGTGAGGAGAAATCTCTTCAAAGCGAATTTGGATGAGTATTCCCTTCGAGGAAATCCGAGTGAAGAGTGGAATTCAAGTGAGGACAAATTCCGTGAAGACGAATCTGGACAAGGAGAATTCATGATAAAGCAATTTCAAAAAGTAACTCATTTACTTCATTTTTCTCAATTATATGGGATGGGCCTCAATTATATAAAAGTTTCAGACAAAAAGAACAGACTATTAGATTATTATCCCCTTATAGAGGAAGCAGTCGGCAGCTCTAAAGAGATCTATAACTGTCATGTTTATCACTACAATTAGTACTATATGAGTCATAAGTCTTGGTCTTATTATTGCATTTTTGTCGACCAGCGAGCGGCTTTTCAACCACCTAGAGTCTCTTTTTGGTTGTAGAAGAAGTTGACATTCATATGTATTTATATGAAATTCCAATAAATTAACTCTTCCAAAAACGATATATTTTCTCATATATCCCCAATATTTCAGTTATCTCAATTTTTCAAAGTTCCGATAGATATGTAAATACATATATTTGAATCCTTATGTATCAAGGTTTCAAATTTCGTCGAAACTACTGAAATTTCCATCGAAATTTCTATAATTTGGAAGTACCGAAATAAAATTCATATGCTACATCATTTTAGTCAGGAGTTTTCCGAAATTTTTTGAATTTTCCATACATTTCCGCAAAATTCTTAATTTCTGAAATGTTTACACACAAAAATATATTTAAAAATTCACACTGAAGTTTTGTCCGAGATTTCTCCAAAATTTCTATGAAATTTGTATGCCACCGACAATGAAGTTTTTTTCCTCATATTTCATAAAGAAAATATGAAATTTTATATTTTTTTAATTTTTTTTTTCCAATCAAGTTAAATACAACAAAAAAAACCTTTTGGCTTTTATCTGCTACCAAAATCATTTTCAAAATTCATGTGCTTGGGAGCAGTATTATATGATACTAAATGGAAGCAATTCAACCATATGGATTGAACCACATCGTAGTAACTCTTATTATTAATACTTTATATTGCTTTTGTTGTACTTGTTCATTTTCATTCACAGAGTTTTGGTATTACGTCCCCCCCCCCCCCCCCCATTTTGGTTGTATTTTTCTAATTATTAGTGAAAAATGCTTGATGACAAAGTCTTTCATTGGGTTCCAGCCATAAAAAACAATAAAAAAATCACATTCACATTATCAATATACAACACAATTATCATCACATATAGATAAAAACACTAATTTAGCTACCTACTACAGTACTGGTTAATTACTTGTCCATATTAAATTCACAATGCGGCTATTGCCACCATACGAACCACTTTGTTCACCCTACAACTTTCTGATTTATTGAAATACCAAAATACCCTAAAATAAAATTACAATTAAGGATAGTATCTTATTTAAAATTACAATTTGTTTTCTTATTCCTTATAAGACACGTACTTAAACTTGAAGCTGAATCGTTTCAATCATCATTAAAACCTAACACTTTCTTTTTTAGCACTCATCATCTTCAATTGTTCTCATGTTATGTTAACAACTATGCCTCAAAAATATTAACGCTAATGGAGTCTGAAAACACCTACTTGGAGCTTGAAAATGATGTAATCACATTTTTGTTTTCTTTTCTTCAAGTTGGATTCTCTTGCTATATGAAAACATACGTGTGCATACAGCATACCTATTAGAATTCTTCTTCAGGTCATTATCATAGAATTGAATGGACTTGAATATTGATTTCTTGAAGAACATATATCCTAAGATCGAGTTGGAAGGCCCTTGTCTTTGCTTCTTGTATAATGGGTTTTGCTGAGCTCTCTGAGGAGGTCGATTCTTTAAGCTTGATTATGAGGATTTCTTGCATTCTAAAAAAACGGAAGAACATGTAGGGTGAACAAAGCAAACTTGAAACTAAAAAAATATATGTAGGGTGAGAAGAGCATGTAGGGAAAATGGTATTTTGGGTACTTATAAATGGGTGAACAAAGTAAACTTGAAATTAAAAAAATATATATAGGGTGAGAAGAGCATGTAGGGTGAACAAAGTGGTTCGTAGGGTAAATAGGTTTATTATTGATTAGTTTAGTCTATGTAAAAGTTTTATTATAAATGCAATTAATGTGATTTTTTTTTTTAACCAAAATTTCCTCAAAAATTAAAAATTTCTCTAAAATTTTCTTAAATTTAAAGTACCAAAACCGAAATATAAAACCTTATTGTGCCTTAATGTACTCGATGCATTAATATATTAATGTAATATATTTTTTTTTTGAGAAAAATGCACCATCAGTGCCTCGACTCTTGTGCACCGGCCAAGTTGATACCCGGACTCTCAGTGCTACCAATGTGATACCTGAACCCATATTTCGCTATTGACGAGGTACTTCCGTCATATTTCACTGACGGTTCCGTTAAAAAAGTCACGTGCCAAGCACATGGGCTAAAAAAAAAGGGCAAACACGTCTTTTGGCCTAAAATGCATCCTAATCGATCAAAACCTCCACTTCTCCTCCATTCTCAGATTCCTCCTCCATTCTCAGATTCATCCAAAGCATAGGCTCTCGCGCCAAGACGATCATGATCTCGTACCACCACCATTCCAAGAAAACGGACACGCAATTCGGCGCGGCCAGCCAGAGCAGTGGCTTCAGCGGGTCAAGAACTCCAGGAGCGGCGTCGTCCACATGGGCACGTGCAGCTCAGTCACCCAGACTTATGCAACTAGGCACACCAGCACCAAAAAATTCTACCCCGCGACGCCGGCGACGCTGAGCCAGAGCTTCGTGACTAGCAGAAGATTCATAGGGAAATGGAAGACGGCTCTGACGAGGGAGGCGAGAGTGAGCGGGTGGGTGATGCCCTGGGCGCGAAGGTAAATGCGGATCGGGTGGCTTTGATGTTAGTGGTGGCGGTGGTGACGTTTCAGGGGGCCATGATGTTGGTGGAGGCGATGGTGATGTTTCAAGGGGATATGCTGGTGGAGGTGGGGTAGATTTCTCAGGTGGCTCTCATGGTGGTGGAGGTGAACTTTTGAGGAATCCCAACCCAAACCCATTCTGCTCACTCTCATTCTCTTCTCATCCGATCCGTCTCTGACTCCCCTGGACTATCCCTCATCTCATCAAGCCCATTCGACTTCTCCAAATACACCCTCCGATTCAGGTCGTGCGGGTAGTGTTGGTACTGCTCTTCCACCACGATGTCGTCTTGACCATAATTCTCTTCGTCCAGATTGTCGTCAATAGTGTCGTCGTCATCTTCCGGCTCGTATCAATTGGGAGGTGGCCTGGAATACGGGTTGTTCCAGAGGTGGCAGTCGTCTTTCAGAACCCTAATTTGGAAATTTGGGTAATTGGGTTGTGATTCCGGAGAATTTTCAGATGGTGGTAATTGGAATGAGTTTGAAGCTTGAGTCTCTGAGTTGTTTGTATAGGTCACTGTGGTTGCAGCCATTGGGTTATGTATGTGAAGTCAGGCTTATGAAAAAAGAAAAAGAAAAAGGATGATTTGGATTGGATTCAAGGACTTGAACATGACATGAACAATTGCTGGAATTGAGGGATGAAGTTCATAAAAACTAAGTGTCAAGCAATCACGATGTGGTAGCAATTTTAGATAAGAATATTTGGAAGAAGATTGAGATTGCAGCAACCAGCAACAACTGAACAAAGGAGGAAGAAGAAGAAGAAGAAATTGTAAAAAAGAATTCTGGGGTCATTTAAGTCATTTCATGACATTTTTGGGGCCCACGTGCTTGCCACGTCACACATTTAACGGAGCCGTTAGCAATATCTGACGGAAGTATCTCATCGATAGTGAAATATGGGTTTAGGCATCACATTGGTAGTACTGAGAGTCCGGGTATCAACTTGGCCGGTGCACAAGAGTTGAGGCAATGATGGTGCATTTTTCTCTTTTTTTTTTTTTGAAGTATTTCGAGCAGTAGGGGAAGGTTAGTGGTACCACCGAAAAAATAGACCGTCACTTCCCGCCTCTTTCACCCTAATCTCCTTTTCCCAATTCCCAACCATGGCCGACAAGAAGAAGAAACGCCGCCGTACCGACCCAAACTCCGACGACGACGACGACTCCCTCCCATTCAAGAACATTCTCAAACCCGACTCCTCCATCCTCCGCTCCATCCACAAACTCACCGCCTCCCTCCGCTCCTCCACCGCCGCCTCCTCGTCCTCCTCCTCCAAAGCCCTAACCCTAGCCGACCTCTCCATCTCCTCCTGCCGCGAGGTCCGCGAACTCCCCATCTCCTCCGTCCAGTCCGAGATCGAATCCCTCATGCTCAAAGTCCTCCACTCCATCCTCGACGGCAAGGGCTTCGCCTTCGACGTTCCCTCACGCGCCGCCGCCAACCAGCTGTACGTCCCCGAACTCGATCGCATCGTCCTCAAAGACAAATCCTCCCTCCGCCCCTACGCCAACGTCTCCACCGTCCGCAAGGCCACCGTCACCGCCCGGATCCTCCAGCTCATCCACGAGCTCACCATCAAGGACATCCACGTCACCAAGCGTGACCTCTTCTACACCGACGTCAAGCTCTTCCAGGACCAGTCCCAGTCCGATACCATCCTCGACGATGTGTCGTGTATGATCGGCTGCACCAGGTCCAGCTTGAACGTCGTCGCGGCGGAGAAAGGGGTGGTTGTCGGCCGTCTGATCTTCAGTGACGACGGCGATGTGATCGATTGTACTAAGATGGGGATGGGCGGGAAAGCTATCCCGCCGAATATAAACAGAGTTGGTGATATGCAGAGTGATGCATTGTTCATCTTGCTTGTTGAGAAAGATGCTGCTTATATGAGATTGGCCGAGGATCGGTTCTATAATCGGTTTCCTTGCATCATTGTGACTGCTAAGGGCCAGCCGGATGTCGCAACCAGGCTGTTCTTGAGGAAAATGAAGATGGAATTGAAGCTTCCTGTGCTGGCATTGGTGGATAGTGATCCTTACGGGCTGAAGATTTTGTCTGTGTATGGCTGTGGTTCGAAGAATATGTCATATGATAGTGCTAACTTGACCACGCCGGATATTAAGTGGTTGGGGATCAGGCCGAGTGATTTGGATAAGTACAAGATACCGGAGCAGTGTAGGCTGCCTATGACTGACCAGGATATTAAGACAGGGAAGGATATGTTGGAGGAGGATTTTGTTAAAAAGAATCCGAAATGGGTTGAGGAGCTGACTCTGATGGTGAAGAGTAGGCAGAAGGCAGAGATTCAGGCTCTGAGCAATTTTGGTTTTCAATACTTGTCCGAGGTGTATTTGCCCCTCAAACTTCAAGAGGAGGATTGGATATGAATGGTGTTGGCTAGTTTGGAGGCTGTTTTGTTACAGTAAGTCATGAATCTTCTAGTGATAGTAGTTAAATTTTCGTCAAATCCTTTTACTTGTTGGTCAAACTTTTGACATTAGTGTGTGAGTGGTGCAATTTGTTATGAATTCTTCAGTTGAAAGGAAATGAAGTGCAATGACATTTTCTTTTAGATTTTGCATGAGTGGTCCTGTTGTACTAAGAGCATATTAACATCCCATTTGGTTCAATTTTGATAGTTTGCTTTTGGAAAACCTCAATTCTGTGCGAACCCTACTGCTTAAACCTCTGAGGCTCTGATAGGAGAGATTAAAGTTTACTGTCTGTAAATGGTGTTTCCAATTATCTTGCCCAAACTATAGCTTCTGGTATCAACTTTGTACATTTCACGTCAATCTATACTAGATAATGTCATCAGTTGCAACTACAAAGCGGATATATGCTTAACTAGATAGATGTAGTAAAAGTAGAAGAAAGCACACTAAGGCGGGCAAGACTGATTCTTTTCCCTGACATTGTTGTAATGACAAGTTAGAAATCTCGAAGTTAGGTTTGGGATAGTAAGTATCTTCATTTATCTTGTTTGCTCATGTCCTTAGATTCTTAGTTTTACCCTATCTCTAATCCATATGAATTCATGGCTTCTCAATTGTAATTGGAGATCACTGCAACCTTCTCTATTGTAAAAAGTTGAAGGCTAAAACAATAGTGAAAAGGAAAGAAGAATCTGTGCACTTTGGTGCATTTCAATATAAGCAGATTATTGACAATTATTAGACATAGTAAAGTAGTTTTGTGTAGCATAGCATGGTAAAGGGAGAGCTGCAGCTTTTGTTTTCTAATCTTGAGTTGAACTCATCATTTTCTTAGAGCTTGAAGAAGCACTTTTGTTTTAATTTGGATATAACTTCCAAAATAAGAAAGAAAGAGAGGGAAGGATCGCGGTTTTGGTTTATATTGGAGGCAGTCTATTTGTACATCCAATATTTATAGTTTTGATTGCTGAAGGGGATTAGTATTATCTTTCATTTTATAAGCTTTTGAGAACTCTGTACATAAACAAACTAAACAATACAATACACTTGCTAGAGGTCTTTAGGTTTGTACATCCAATGATTGTGGTTTTGATTGCTAGAGGGTGTTAGCTTTATCTGTCATTTTATTAGCTTTTGAGAACTCTGTAGATAACAAACTAAACAAAACAATACACTTGCACAAGTATCTGTTTTTTGTTTGTATATTTAGTCTATTTATACATCATCATGGTTTTAATTTTTAATTTTTTCAATGTCCAAAAGTAGTAAGCTAACTTCATAGGGTGCCATAAAGGTGAGTTCTTTGCTTTCAAAGAAATTTGGTTGTAGTTAGTTATGATAGAAACATGTGAAGGGACACATCTGATTACACTAAGTTCAGTGGGACATAGACTCATAATAATCTTGTGCTCCAGCAGCGAAGGCTCTTTCACATTAGGCAGTGCAACCAAATATGTTATCGTTATTAGGAGCATCACTTGTAAGGACGTGTGATATGCATCCCACAAAGAATAGGGATATCTCAAAGCATAACCATATTGAGGTTTTTACCGAAGAGATAAGAGAAGGATGGAGGAGGATTAAACTAGGGTTGATTTACGGAGAAGGTTTCTACAGAAGAGTTAAATTTTGAATATAAAATGTCAGTTTATGGTTCATGTTGCTGTAGATCTTAGCATTGTATTGCACTCATCCTTGGTGGGTTATTTTGTTTGGATTGGTTATCTATTCAGAATATTTTTCCAAATGACTATTATAACAGTCATCTCTTGTAATTGCTATGTTTATACTATTGGATTGGTTTTACCGATTGACATCTTATACGTCCCATACCAGTGAGGATATTGGGAAGCTGAAGTTTGTATACATGACAGTGTTCTTGGTTTTTTTTTTTTTTTATGTAAGTGTTGCATTTTCCTGTAGTTTCTTAAGGTTTATTAAGGTTTGCAGAAAACATGACTCAGCTGTTATTGAGACTTGGGTAGTAGATTAGCTGGCAGTATTTGTTCCAAAATTTATTATTTACTTGTTTTGGGATTTTGATTAGCTGTCTACTTATGGATAGTCTTTCTATCACGTCAACTTCCAGAGTTGGTGATTGTGAAAGTGCGCACTAGAATTAATTAATGGGATACGTACCATCTGTACTGGATGACATTGGCAGGTTATCCGATTTAATGGCTATAGATATTGAAAGAATTATATTCCATGCTTGCATGTTTTTTATTTACTTTGATGATGGTTATTGCCCTGTAACATGGTTTGGATGCAGGTATGTTGATAATATTAACCATTTTCTTGGAATTTCATTATCTTATCTCATAACTGGAATTTGTTTTTTCTGTTAGACTATCTAAGTATAGATAGTGTGGTTAGTTTGTATAGAAATTTTCCAAGTGCAATATATAGATGGAAAGCATCATAACATTTGTGTTTGTTTTATCAAGTGAGAGCCAGCAGATGAGATCATGAGACAATATGTGTTTATCAATCTTGCATAATTCAAGTGAAAGCAGATGAGTTTCTCTTTTATATAGCTTAAGAAAGTTATTTTTTGTGCAAGTGATTGCATTCTTGCACACTTTTCTATTAAAGTTCATATTTGGAGTTTTCAGGGCATCTGAATTGCCTTTTTCAGGATGGAAAAGACACTTTATATTGCTATACTGGGTCTTGTGATGTACAGCGAAAATATTATGATTCCAAGGGGGATGGAGGAAGTTATGTTTCTGCATCTTTTCTCCCGTCTGGTTTTTTTTTTCTTTATTATTTTTTTTAATTGCTATTTTTATCTGCTTTAGTGCTCTATGAGCACTCAGTCATTTTTGGCCAGCTCTGAACTTAGAATTCACTTCTTTTTTCTTGTTAGTTTTAGCAATTGAAATTGATGGTCTAGTTATGGTAATCTTTTTTTAAATGTTGTTTTAACTACTCGTACATAGTAAAGTTCATTTTCTTGCTTTGGCTGGTGGTTCTTGTTAAAATTCATATTTGTGATATGCTTCAGTGAAGGAGGCCATACGCCTCTTTAATCTTCATGGATGTGTGTTGTGTAAGGCAGCCAGTTTTGTCACCTAAGTTTGTTTTGGTCCTATTGTGTATCACCATTTGGGTAGATATAGCAACCATTCAGCTTGCAGTGCATTTTCTCAAGGAATTGTAACTTAATCCTTGGTGAAGTGTTTTTTGGGTGTGGGGAGATAAGAAGACTCAGAATCTATTAGTCTTTGCCCTTTGGTGTTGTGTAGCTTACCCCTCTATTTGGGTGGTGTGGGGGGAAGGAATTGAAGAAGTTTTTCAGACAAGGAAGCGGAGTTGGCCTCTATTTGAGATAGAATTCAATTTCCTGCTACTTTCTGGATGTGTTTTAGTGTTATCATCTTGGGTGGTCTGGCATTTGTATGAAAAGTGATAATGAAATAAGTGTGACATGATGAAAGTACAGGAGTGGGTCAAAGGACCAAAATGTAGTCTGTAGGGAGAAAGTATCAACGTTTTGAACTAGGTTGTTGTGTATTATTATTATGTATTTGTGCTTATCTTGTACATTTTTTTTTTCCCTTTGGTTTCTGTGAGAATAGAGTTTGATTCTTCTGGCAATGTGGCATTGTGCTACTTTACAAATGCCCTTATTGCCTCCCTGAGTACAACTTCAGACCCAGTGCATTTATTTTAAGGTTTTCTCTTACTTATAGCCTTATAGGTTTATACCTGCATTATGTGTAATAAGTATCCAGTTTGGTATTACAGTCAATGATTTGTTTTCAGACTCATCTTTCAGGGCAAACATTTGTTTTCTGATTTCATATGTTACACAAATGTTTTCCTGATCTGAGAGGATGATAAGCCAAGTTTTTTAGTGTTCTTATGGACAACAACTTCTACATTGATGTCTCCTTTCTTCTTTTAGGTTTTACTCTTTTGTTCCTTTTTACATTATACTTTGCTGCTGAATAACACCGTTTTAATTGAAACCCTAGCTGCAAGGCTAACGTCCCCTGCCTCATCTATTCGATCTGATCTGCTCAATCTTCATCATCTCTTTTCTCTTTAATCTTTACCTATCCCCCTTGCCCTCGTCTCTACCTCTGCTTCAAGGCTGCTGTTGATATGTCGAACCTCCTTGTGACTGCCCCTTGCTATCAATGATGTCGCTGAGGATGTCCCTTGGGAGGTACCTTTGACTTCGTTGCTGGTGTGGGTTCCTGTCTGCAGCCTTCTGCCTGCATTCACCACTTTTAGGCGGGCAGCTAGGATTGGGAAGGTTTGGGGTCATTACGCCGTTTTGTAACATACCCCGTCTAGACTATTCTTGAAGAAACCCAGTTATCAAATGCGTGTACGAGATGAATTTGCAAACAAAGTCAACGGCACCAAAAGGAAATCGAAAGTACTTTGGCTGACCATTCATGCTTCATAACTTGGTATTAATATTTAAATGTTGACGACTTGACGTACAGTTGAGGCCAGGCTCAAGTTTCAAGTATTGCTTCATAAGCGGCAAGCAATCAAATGATGGGCGCATTCCTTTCTGTTTGTACTAATTTGGATACTGGTGACTCCCTTGACTACTGTTTGGCATATAATCATATATGATGACACAGAAAAGAGAAGAGTGGCAACCAAATTAGAGAGTTTATTTCCGGCGCAGTTGCTTTCCTAGTAAGATTCCCATGTACATTCATCCATATCCTTATTTGCTTATAAACCCAGTCACTTCATGCATGTACCATAAACTATTAAACCATGTATAAATACCCAGGCCTATACAATCCTATTCAACTCATCAATTCCCTCCCCAACATTCAACCTCGATTCTTTCAGTGATTATAATCTCTCTGTCAATTCTTCTCTCACGTACTCCCACGAAGAAAAAATGGTGCAGCTAACAAGTTGTTTTTGCACAATTGCATTCATTCTTCTAAATATCTTGTACCAGCCATCTACCGCTGCTGCTGCTAATGAGACCGCAACTATTTACAATGTCTTAAGCTTTGGAGCTAAACGCAATGGCGTAACTGATTCAACCCAAGCTTTTCTTGATGCATGGGCTGCTGCCTGTGCCTCCTCGGATTCAGCTGAGATAAATGTACCAAAAGGGAGGTATTTGCTCAACTCTATGGCCTTTAATGGTGACTGCAAGAGCCCACAGATTACTTTCCGCATTGATGGAACACTCGTAGCTTCACCTGATTACCGAGTCCTAGGCCAAGCCAGCAATTGGCTCGGTTTTGAAGGAGTCAGCGGGGTAACCATTATTGGAGGAACACTTGACGCCAAGGGTTCTGCATTGTGGGCTTGCAAATTGAGCTCCAAAGCCTCCAATTGTCCTGATGGCGCCACGGTTAGTATATGAACTAGAATCATCAGCTAATGTACTTTTCTATTTAGTATTGATATTTTAACTAAACTCTTGTCTATACGTAATTGCAGAGTTTGAGTTTTACTAACTCCAAAAACATCAGAGTCGAGGGGCTAATGTCATTGAACAGCCAGATGTACCACATTGTCTTAAATGGCTGCCAAGATGTTCTCATTCAAGGCGTCAAAGTCATTGCTGCTGGCAGTAGCCCAAACACCGACGGCATCCATGTCCAGTTCTCGAAAAATGTTGCAATCTTCGACACCTCCATCAAAACTGGGGACGATTGTGTCTCTATTGGCCCCGGCACCAAGGACTTATGGATCGAACACATATCATGCGGACCTGGCCACGGCATTAGGTATGTCAAAGTTTCAAGGCTATATGTTCATCATATTAAACCTCTTAATGTTGGTGTCAGCTAATGCATATGTTTGGTGGTTGCAGCATTGGGAGCCTAGCCAAGGACTTGGAAGAGGAAGGGGTACAAAATGTAACGGTCAAAAATGCGATTTTTAAGGGCACCCAAAATGGTGTGAGGATAAAGTCTTGGGCAAGACGTAGCAACGGGTTTGTCCAAGGTGTCCAATTCCTTGACGTTAGAATGGTTGATGTGCAAAACCCAATTGTAATTGACCAAAATTACTGCCCACACAACCTTAACTGCCCTGCTCAGGTGAGAGTTGATTGTACTTGATTATCATATAGATGTACTTGTGCTCAAAGTTCAATAATCCAAGTACTAATGCACACTTCTATCTTGATTCAATAGGCATCAGGCGTGAAAATTAGTGATGTATTGTATCAAAACATTCGAGGAACATCAGCAACAGCAGTCGCCGTAAAATTTGCTTGTAGTGCAGCAAATCCATGCAGTGGGATAAGACTTGAAAACGTGAATTTGGCTTGCCGGAATCAAGCTGTGCAATCATATTGTACGAATGCAATCGGAAAGGCTTACGGCACTGTTCAACCAAACAGTTGTTTGTAGGATTCAGAAACAGATTAGGCATGAGTTGGCTAGTACATATAGATGCACTGCAGATTGCAAGTGATCGATTATAGAAAATATGTACATTAAATCATTCTTTTTATATATACAACTTCATTGACCCAAAACACCAAAATTGCGCAAATTTATCTCACTTATCCCAGCAACAGATTTTTATTCCCTGTTACCCAATTTAATGTAGAAAGACAATTTTACCCTTAGTCAAATTAATAAACTAACCATATGCCCACGATCTCTCTCTCTCTCTCTCTCTCTCTCTCTCTCTCTCCACCTGCGGCCGGTGTCGATTTACTCCACAATCTCCACATCCAGCAGGTGTCGATCCACTCCCCAATCTCCACCTCCGGTCGGCGTCGATCCACTCCCCAAGCCCCGCCCTGTCAGCCCAATCGTCGTCGCGTTGACAATGACGACCAGACGACGTCATCGATGGCCTCTTGGACGCCTCGCCATCTCTTTGGCGTCACTGATGGCCTTTTGGACTCCGCTGGTGCTCGACCCAGGCTGTGGCAATGGAGAAAGATGATTGGGTGCCTAGAGCTTTTCTCTGGGTGCCCAAATCAATTTCTCGCTTTCAGTTTTTTTTTTTTGGTTCTTTTTTGGTAATGGGGGCAGAAGACCTAGAAAGGAAGAAAAAAAGAAAAGAAAAAAGTTCTATTGGGCCAATAGAAGTGTGTTAAAGTCTTAAAGGTGTATTGGGAGGCAATAGATGTTTTGAATTGATATAATCTTCTCATTTTTTTCTTTAATTAAAGTTTTATTTGTCTAAATCTAGGGAGATTAGTTCCTATTCCAGGGCCTGAAAGTTTTATTGGGGAAGGGGGGGGGGGGGGGCAATAGACGTCTATTGGGGGGTAATATACTGTTAATGTTTGTGACTGAGGGGTCTAATTAACGATAAATAGAGAGAGAGAGAGACACACACGAAAAGTATGGTAGTTCGTCTCCGCCTTAACGGGAGACTACGTCCACTTGAATATTGTATTATGTGTGTTTGGGTCTTGCAGCCCAAGTGGATTACATGAGTGTAATGGAGTGATCTTTCTAAGTGGGAGGAGAGTTCCTTTTATAGGTGAAGGAAGCCATCTCCTTCACTTGGTTTCCGATGTGGGACTCAAATACCACTATTCTAGTATAGAAAAGCTATGTTGTGAGGGCAACTTGGCAAGGCCGGGAAGGTGGCTTCCCGGCGACGTATTTGCCACTTCCAGATACCGTAGCGTAGCTTGAACATAGGGCTACAGGATGCATGTCTCGGTTGGGCCTCACCATGGCTTGTGGGTGTCCCAAAGAGGGTGCTACTTATGCTTGGTGATGTAGCAAATCCTCCATGCATAGTGAGAGGTATCTACATATACGTTTTGAATTGATATAATCTTTTTTCTTTTTTTTTCTTTAATCATAGTTTTATTTGTCTAAATTTAGGGAGATTAATTCATATTTCGGCAACTGAAAGTTCTATTGGGGGGGGGGGGGGGGGGGGGCAATAAACCTTTATTGCTCTATTGGTGGCAATAAACCTTTCCGGCGACCTATGAGATCTCTTAGACCTCTTTGGGGATCTTTGGAGAGGTTTCCAGAAAAATCCGATGGGCGGTGTCCGTTGGCAGGAATCCGGCGAAAGTTGGTCCGATTCCTGCAAAAGTTTGCCAGATTCTCGCTACTGGTGACTGATGACGGGTGACAGGAATTTGGCTGCCGGTGACCGAGCTCCTGCGAAGTCTCATATGGTTTCTCTCTCTTCTATTCTCTCTCTCTCTCTCTAAGTAGCAAAGAGGTGAGGGTAAAATAATCTAAAAAAAAAACAAAAAACAAAAACTTAATAGGGTATTAAGGGGGACTTCCTTAGAGTGTTTTAGGTAAGGGGGAATTAAAATAAACTTAATGGGGTAAGTGGGAAAAAAATCCCTAGAAATGGGGTAAATGGACAAAAACCCTAATAAAAAAGTAAACAAGTATTCACGATTCAGTACATAGTGACCCAATGATAGAGCTGCAATGATATCCAATTATATCAGCATTAGGCTTTCAACATAAAGTCAAAGATATCCACCTTATTCATCACCTATCTCGTTCTAGAACCATTCCCACCATGAAAATGATCGAGCTGTGATACCAATAGTCACAATCCTATATTTTCAAGCATTTATAGAATTTGACCGTGCGGCACCAAGACTCCTTCGAGTCTAGGCTAGCACAAGCCTCTAGGTTCTTACTTCGAACTGCTGCTTCTAACCCATTTACCGCCCTAACTCACCTTAGTGAGCTTCTTAGGTTGGTAACAAGTAGTTGTTAGAACCCTATGCCAAGACCGGGTCGGCCTTCAGAATTTAGGGGCTTAAGTTGACGTAAATCCATTTGCTCCAAACAATATTATGGTATATTTCGTTACCCTCTCTTTTTTAGGGGCTTAAGCTTTCCACTATCGTACTCTGCTCAAAACCCTAAAGGCTCTCATCTTCAAGTTATAACTAAGGTTGTTAGCACCGCTTGTTTATATCTAAGGTTGTTTTATTCTAGTTTAGGTATATGCATAGTTTTAAATTGTTATAAGGGTGCAGCTATTGCCACCCTACCATTTTTTTAGTTTACCCTACAAACATTTGAATTATTGCAAGACTATATTACCAAAATGCAAAATGACTAATAAGTATACTAATTTTCTAAAATCTAAATTTGTAAAGAAACTAAATACATAACCAATTAATTAAATACAAAGAGTACTTAATTTCTCATTGGATAACATTAATCTTCTTGTTCTCCACCCAAATTTGAATTTATTACTTATTTTTTTTGTCATTATTTTTTTTCTCTCGTCATGGTTAATTCGTCATTCAATTCACAAAACCATTAGTATTAACTTCATCAAAATCTTTGCAATATTCTTTATGAACACTGAAAATAAAAAATTAAAACACGAAAAAAAAATCAATCTTTTCTTCATTGCTCATAGTTGTTAACTTACTAATCTTTTAATATAGATTGAAATAGACGAACATTGAAAAATATATTTTAGTTTTGTTATTGGTATAAATTAAATGAGAGATTTTTTTTTAATTGGATATGTCATATTAAAAATGTAGGATGTAATGAGCAAGTAGGGTGAGCAAAGTAAATGATAGGGTGGCAATAGCCACACCCTTGTTATAATTTCAGCTTTTAAATTAAATATATGTGGCTGAGATTTTTTAAAAATAGTAAAATGAAATCATCCTCTTTTTTTTTTTTTAAGAACATATTGAGGTTGGCGCATTTCACATGTCTAATATCCCAACATTACTTATTCATTGTCCTCTTTTCACTTGCATCAAATGTGTTAGTTCGGATCATATTACTTTCATGTATTGTTTATTTAAGAGACAATAAAAAGGAAAATTGAGGGCTCACCTTTAAATGACATTATAAGAATAATTGTATCCTTCAAAATTCATCAACATTACTGTAAAGATTTCTCAATTAGCTCTTTTTTTTTTGTGATCGAGTTCAATTAAATTACCATACATATATAGGCACCACATTTTTAAACCTAAAGATAAAGTATTAGAGGAAATTAAAATTATAAAAACTCTTAAAAATGTACTACAACTTTGCAAATTGGCAAAATCACGCACTATCTATGGGCATGGGAAATGATGTGGGGTAAATTAGTGCAGATAACAGGTTCAAAGCTAGTGGAGCTAATGAGAAGTTATTTGAAAATGTAGTTATTTGTGGAGGGAATTTCTCACCATTTATATGGTTTTGATTTTGGTTGTTTACATTATTATCCCTTAAACATAATATAGTTTTTTTGAGCCAATAAATATAATATAATATAATTTTTTTGTGAAATAGAATTTTGAGCTTTTATTGAACAATTACGAAGATTACAATCGTACATAATGGCATCCAAGATTAACTCTGGAGCTTGAGCAAACCACTCAAAGTAACCTTCATTTTCAAAGGCATATAACTAGCTAGTCTATGAGCAACACAATTTGCAGAACAAGAAGCATGAACAAAAGATATGTCCTAAAAGGCCCTTGCACCTGCCTTGATATTCTCAATGAGAGGATTATAAGCAGACATATCAGGCGCCTCTGAAGTTATTGCTTGGATGGCAACTAAGCAATCACTTTCAATAACCATTTTATCAACCATCATGGCTTGACACAAATCCATACATGCTCGTATAGCCACCAATTCAACTTGTAATGCTGCTGTAACATGACTAATCTGATGCGCAACAGTAGCAACAAAGCCACCTTGATCATTCCGGATGACGCCTCATACTGCACCATAGCCTACTGATGGCAAAATGGCAACATCAATATTCAACTTGAGGACGCCTCCCTGTGGTGCTTTCCAAAATTGGTGAACACGGCCTTTGTTCTTCTTACCATTAGGATACCTATTAAGTAAGAAACTTTCATACCAGGTCATGGTACTCAAAAAAATAGCTACTGCACTTTGAGATTTATCTAACCATAGTTTCTCATTTCGATTCTTCCATAATGTCCAAATAGTCATAAGAAGCTTTGCAAAAATATCAGAAGACATAGTGGTTGCCTGCTCTAATATCCACTCATTGAAACTAAAGGAATGTGACATATATAGCGGCAAATTAAATGGAGTAGCACCCAATATCTCTTTGGCCAATGGACAAGCACAAAAGACATGCCTACCATTCTCATAAGGGCGAGTACATAATAAACAACTCAACTCTCCTGTATACTCTTTAGTAGTTAATCTATCACGTGTAGGCAACAGATTATTACACGCCCTCCATAGACAAATTTGAACTTTCCTTGGGACCCTAGCATGCCATAAAGCCTTCCAAAGCATTTCAAAAGGATCACCTACAGATGTTGAAGCCCTCAAATTACTTAACACAATATCTCGAGCCACCCAATAAGCACGCTTCACAGAATAACATCCTTTTTTTCTTCAGTTTCCAGGTTGTTCTATCTCTCCTCACATTTCGGCTCAAAGGAATGCGCATAGTTTTTTCCACTATATTTGGAGGAAATATAGAATGAAGTACTTGTGCAGACCACGTCCTTGAGCCACCATATTTCAAATCTGCCACATTGTCCAATTCACAATGAACCAGTCTAGATAGGGTACCATCAGGCACATCCGTTATCCAATTCTCCTTCCATATATTAACCTGCTGCCCTGTACCAATCTGCCACTGAACCCTAGCTCGCAATACCGGTCTACTTGTCAAGATTGACCGCCAAGAGAAAGATGGAGACTCCCCCATGTTTGCCTCCAAAAAAGAACAATTAGGGTAGTATCGAGCTTTAAACAATCTAGCAATTAAAGAAGAAGGATTCGAAACTAATCTCCAACCTGTGTTGTTACCATAGCCAAATTGTAAGCATATAAATTTTTGAAACTCATTCCACCCTTTGCTTTAGTAAGACACATTTTATCCTAAGACCTCCAATGAATCTTCTTCTTATCATCTGTATCACCCCAAAAAAATTGATCACCACTACACCAATTTTGTTATCAGACAACGGCAGAAAACCGTTGTGTGATTTGAAGTGTAACCGTTGTAGAGTGAGCCGTTGTCTGATGAAAAATCAGACAACGGTGGAACACAGTTGTGTGATAAACACACAGACAACAGGTATGTGTTATAACTGTTGTTTGATAGCTCGGCAGATGGCTCGGCAGATGCCAAGCGCGCAGCTGCACAGCAGTTTAGGGGCGTCTTCAACAAAGTGCCAGTTTGCAACCGTTGTATGTTAATCATGTCAGACAACATTTTTTTATTTTGTCTGTTGTCTGATTGCTCTTCAAACTTCAGTTCTTAGACTATATCTGTTGTGTGATTAAATTTAGGACAACAGAGTTCAATTGCTTCTGTTGTGTGATTAACTTGTAGGACAACAGAGTTCAATTAATTCTGTTGTGTGATTAGCTATTAAGACAACAGAGTTCAATTAATTCTGTTGTCTGAGTATTAATCAGAAGACACTGATTCGTTAAAAACCGATGTGTGATATATTGATTACAATGTGTTTTTCTCCCATTTTTGGTCATTCAGACAACAGGCAGTGATCATTAGCTTTGGTCTGTTGTGTGATCATTTGAACATTCCATTCCTGAATTAGATTGTGCATTCATTTGGTCTATTTACGAAATGAACAGTACTCTATCAAATATAAACATTGCAAACCATCAAATGATTCATATAACCATTACTTTAAACTTCAAAAGCAAAAGGGATGCATTTCCCAATCATTGAAACCAACATTTTACACAAGAAAAGCATTCTAGTGCATGCCCATCTACTCGGGACATCAAAAAGCTGATACACATATATGGTTCCAAAATATGCCACACATGGTGCATGACAATGTACCAGCAGAGAAGCACAAAAAAGATGCTTTCCTTATCTAAAATGTACCAGCAACAAGTGTGCTACTTCATGACTCGTGCACATATGTGTTGACAACAAACTTCCCCCACTCATTTCGCACTTGATCAATATCTGCCTGGGTGTATTGGCTACTGCCTCTCCTCTCCCACTGAAATCAGTTAATTATATCAAAAGGATCAGTTAATCATTTTGGTGAATAAGGCATAGATATAATAACACACTTAATAGAAATTGAGTCAAGTGACTATTTATAGCTATATATGTTGATACCTTGGAAGGAAACAATGACATGTCTTTATCCTCAATGATATCTCTCATGTATCGCATGATAAAGTACCCGCACTCCTTGTTGCTAGGTTGGGGAGGAATGCCCTAAACACAAGCAAATGAATGAACAAGTGAAAACTTGGCATGGAAAACTGTTTTTTGAAAACCACAAGTGGTGAAACTTACAGCCAAATTTTTCCAATGGACTGAACTCCGACTTTGCTTATTCTTTTCAGAAATATACATACGCATAGCACTACACCAAAACAACAATATGATCAATGATGTACCATAATGCAAGGGAGGAAAACAAGTGTATTAAACAGATTTCTAATTGAGGCATTTCAATCAATATGTAAACGAGGGACTTACGTATCCACGATAGACATCCAATCTCCTGTGGGTAAGCGTCTTTTCAGCGGGTCCATAAAATAGGCAGTTCCTTTCTCCGGATCAACAAGTGTCAACACCCAATGATCACTACATGCATACAAAATGTCATATATCTTGAACACTAATTTGTTATATATGTTCAGACACAGTAGATATGAAAGTTTGCAAACATTCATTAACTTACCCTGAGTTATATGGCAGCATGAACATCTGCCCTGGTTTAGCAGTTACAAGCCTATCTTTGATGTGTTGGGCCTTGACAGTTCCATTCCCACACCCCACAGCACCAATAAGTGAAGGGTCAACAAACGCAACCATGTCCAGCATTTTATAAGCCTTCAACTTATCATAGAGGTACCTAATAACAAACATTTGCACCAACTCATTGGGTTTCAGCAACTATACTCCTTATCAAGGCATTACGGACAAAGCATATATGTATATATAAATATATATATATATATATATTTATATAATATCAGTTGAAGGACTTTTTCTACCTTTGATACACAGCAATGCAAGTTCCAGTTACTTCCCTCATGCTTGCAAGTCGCCTAACATCTTTTCCCAATATAAATGTCTTGCGAGAATATCCAAACACTTCAGGCTCCATGTAGAAGTTGATTGTATTCCCATCTTTGAATGCATCCTCACCCCACAAACATAACATCTTCAATGAAGCTGGCAACGATGGTGCCAATTTGGCCAAGCCAAATTCAATCTCCGAGTCTTCTTCCCCTATCTCTTTCCTTTTCTTCTTCTTATCAGCTTTATCCTTGGTAGGTTTCTAGAATAAGAAAATAAATGTAAGGTACAAATCATAAATATAAGCTGCATATCTACAATTAAGTGAATTTCTATAAACAAATGAATGTTATCAAAGTAGCTACAGGTTGAATTATACACAGTTCTTACCTTGACTGCAGATTTTATGACTAGGTGTTTAGGCCATGCGACCCAACTCCCCATTGCCTGCTTCACTGTTTCAATTTCATCTTTCACAGGAAATGGCACTTTTTCTTTCTCCTCAAGCGCGGCATAGATGGAAACACGCACATTACCATCCCCTAGTGGAGTGCCATGAACGAGTTGGGAAGGATCCTCGCACTCCATAACAGTGGCATAAGCAACAATATGTTCAACAGAACCTATTGCCAACTTGCAATCAACCTCAGCTACGTTTGACTAAAAAATGAACCAAAAAACAAGATTTATAGTTATTCCCTATATATATTCAAAATAGTAACAGATTTAAATGTAGTCCACAAACATACTCATAAGCAACTCATAAGCATTCTATGAGTAACAACATGCTGCAAGCTTCAGACAGTTTCAAAAAACTGGTAACTTGAAAGAAAAATTCACCAACAATTACTCTTTCAATGATTTGAAGCACAACTTTCCAGATTTCAAGTAGACATACAAAGCTACTATTTTCCAGAGTTTCATGCTATTCGCAGTTCAAATGAATTGTCAAACAAGAATCTAAAGTGACAGAAACGCTGAATAAAACAAAAATCCTGAAATAGTGCAGTTTGATCAAAATAGCATAAGTATTTCATTTTAACTTTGTTTTTCACGAAACCAAGTTCAAAATGATCATTGAAGAGTCTCCTTTAAGCTGTCAAAAACTGAGAGTAAAGATACAAGTAAAGGTTTTTCAAAAATCATGAAATGCCCCACTGGTTCAGCTTGGGTGTCAAACACATGTATGCAGTAATCGAACTTTGATCTTTTTCCAGTTCATTATTGGCTTTAAGTAAAACCAAATTACCTTTAATGTAGGTTGACGCATCGTCAAATCCACATATTCTGCCCCCTCCTCATTCTCCGGCTCCTTGATATCTATCATATTGACATTTTCTTCAACAGCCTCATTGACCTCCTCACGGTTGACAACTACTTTCTCAAGCAACTTGGGAAACTCATTCCCTTTCTTGCACCTAGGACTTTTATCCAACCTGCCTTCCTTAACAACCTTTGTCCCTTTCCTTTTACACATGATGGTTTTGTTTTCCATTTCTTCAAAAACGCTCAGAATTTTAGCTCCATCTACATTGTTCACTACTTCTTCCAACGGACCTTTATCCGTTTCTTGAGCAATCTCATTAGCTGTCATTGAGCAGCTTCCATGGCCAGATACATGTGGGTGAATAGTTGCAGCCTCTTTTCCATTTATCTTTGCTTCAAGTTCAGCAAACTTGGCCACCCACATAGCCCGCTCCTCTGCAACAATTTTTTCCCTCGCTTCCCTGACTATCTCCTCCCTAGCCTCCTCTAGTATCTTCTCCCTTGCCTCCTCTACTATCTTCTCTCTCTCCTCTGACAATATTTTCTGCACACTAAGTCTGACAGTAGCTTCTATGCTCTCCTTTCTACGTTTAGGGAGGTGGAAGTAAGTAGAGGGAGTGACAAAACCTCCTACTCCCCGCACTCTTCCCCCATGCTCCGGAGTCCCTAACGCCAATGTTAAGACATCATTACTTCCTTCAGCGCTTAGCTCTCCACTGTCAAGCTTTCTTTTCAAGTTTGTCTGACAGTTTAGATTAGGAAATATCATCACATATCATCGAAACAAACCTTATACATACAAAAATAGTCCAATAAATATATGGACTTACTATCTTTTCAGCGGTCTTTGCTGACTCCTCATCCTTGAAACTGCCATCCTTTGTCTGTCGTCCTCTTATCCACAAAGTGGCCCTATCAACTTCTCCATCACTCATTCCATCAGCCTACAAAATAGGATAGTTAATGCATACATTACAACTAGGAACCCCACATAAGTAAGGTAGAAAACAGTTTCACTAACCAACTCAGCCTCCAACCCTGCATATCCTTTACGGGACATTCTATGAGGATACTTATTCTTGCTGCGCCTCTCTTGTTGCTCACGACGCTTTTCCTGCAAAATAGGGGTACTAATTAGTTAAATAAGTATTCGATATTTACATAACTGCATTTTATATGACTACAACTAAATGATTGAAATACAAGTGCATTTATACCAAGAATGAAGGCTTTGTCCGCATTTTGACAAATTCTGTCCAGTGATCAGCATTGATGAAAGGATAATCATCTGGAGGATATTGCAAGGCTTCAGGGTCATCCAAATAGGGGATAACGTACTTGGAAGTAAGTAGACACTTGAATTGCCTCCACTTTCTTGCAGCAGATTCCAAAACCAATTTTTTATGCTCAGGACCAATCAAAAATGGAATCTGTGCACATTTCATTGCTAACTATCAGTTCAAGTTCAGAAACTACTGAAAAATGAAAACAATGAACACTATCATACCAACCTAACTAACTACACCTTCAATACTAAATAAAACAGATAAGGAACTTAATCACCTGAACACGTTGCCAGATTTTGTTCTTTTCTTCAAGAGTTACGGCTTTCCAATTTTCCCTTATTACCGGTACCTTCCTTCTTGCCAACACACCAATGTAGCTTTGCATTTGCTTAGCCACCTTCCCACAAGGGGTCCCTTTTCTGTTAAATAAAACAACCTTCTTGCATTTACGACTCTTGCGGTTTGTAATGCGTGACATAGTCACTGCATGCCGCTTCAGCAACTTTAGGCCCCCAGTTGATTCAGGTTCTTTCTTTTTTGACTTTCCCTTTTTTGAATGAGATCCATCGGAAAATGATGATGATGTCGGTGACTTCAAAGACTTAGTCTTCTTAGGCTTCGAACGATTTTCTTTCGACTTTCTCTTCTTTGATACACTAGCAGATTGTGATGCTGCCATTATCTACACAAATGTTAGCCCCATTAGTACATCAAATCCACATATATGAGTAACTTGTATAACAAACATATAAGCTGCATATTAGTAAACAAATCTGCTAATGTTTAAAATAACAGACACTTTAACATATATTACTACAAATATCGCCGATGCAGAAAATAACAGTAATTAAATAAACAAACACTTAACACATATCCAAGCAAAAAATAAGAGTATTTAAAATAACAAACACTTAACACTTGGTACAATCAGTGAAACAGAAAATAACCAACATTAAAAACATATTTAGTGAGCCAAGTATCCTTTAGGCATGACAATTATAAATTACATCAATACGACTATATGAACTACTCTCCCTCAACTACTATATCCTCATTCCCTGCACGCCTATAACCCATTGGCTCCTCATCTTGAGAGTTATCATGTGACTGAATAGCTGGCATTGTAGTTGCGATGGGGGGGTGGGAAAGAATGGTGTCCCCAACATCATCCTCCTTAACAGAATCAATGTAATCTCTTTTTGGGACTCTCACCACAACTGCCCACCTACGATCTACAGGGTCTTCAACATAAAATATTTGCTCCACACTTTTTCCCAAAACAAAACAGTCATTTAGATAACCTTTCCTATTTAAATTAACTAAAGTGAACCCAAGATCATCTTCTCTAACACCCTTCTCATTCTCTACCCAATCACACTTAAAAATAGGAACCCTAAAATGACCATAGTCAAGCTCCCATATTTCGGTAATCACCCCATAGAAGCTCATGTCTTCAGTAATAGGGTTTTTATCCTTAGCACTAGCTACTTGAGGAGTCTTAGCAACCAAATAAACCCCACTGCTTTGTGTCGACCTAAGATCATCGCGCAACTTAGTGTTATATTGCACTCCCCCTATTCGGTAACCACTAAACTTCGGGACTTCATGGCTTGGTTGATCTGCTAGCCACCTCACAATCTCAGGGACGTCACAACCTGGTTCAGCAACCTTTGATTCAACCTGCAAAATAAAATAAAACATTTTACCAACTATGTTCTGCATTATTAAAAGCTTTATCAGTCTATAAATTACAGTTACATTAAATGGAAACTACTTACCCTCTCCTTCACCCACTGAGCAAAAGTCATGTTTTGTTTGTCCACCAACCACTTTTTATTCTTTTTGTACTTGGGAAACTCCCTCTTCAACTGTTCCGTGTGTTCCCTACACAAATATTTATTAAGTATTAGTGTATAAGCATTAGAACAAGAAAATAAGCAAAACTGTAAAAAACATAGATAGTGATCAACTTACAAAAAGTAGCTTCTAAATTCTTCAGTGTTTTGAAGCACGCAGAGATGAGCTTGCTGAAATTCTTTGCCATAAACAGACTCAACAGTTGCACCAGAGGTAGGCTTGTCAGCTGTGATGTTTTCTTTTGGGATGCCAACAGTCCTATCATCAAAGAAAAGTTCACCTAAAAACTCAAGCGCCTCTTCAGCTATGTAACACTCAGCAATGCACCCTTCCGGATGCGTTTTATTCCTAACATAGCCCTTGCAAACCTTCATATATCTTTCGAAAGGATACATCCATCGGAAGCAAACCGGTCCACATAGCTCAACTTCTCTAACCAAGTGGACTGTTAAATGAATCATTATGTCAAAGAAAGATGGCGGAAAGTACTTCTCAAGCTCACACAAAGTTTCGACCAGATCACTTTGGATTTTGGGAAGCCTTGAAGCATCTATAGTCTTGCTGCAAATTTCATTAAAAAAAAGGCAAAGCCTGATTACTGCAACCCTGACCGGTTTTTCCAACACCCCTCGGATAGCAATTGGGAGCAGCTGTTGCATTAACGCATGACAATCATGGGATTTAAGTCCAATCAGCCTCAAATCATCCATTGAAACAAGGTTTGAAATGTTTGAAGAGTAGTTTTCAGGAACCTTCATGCCATGAAATGATCCACACATACATCTTTTTTCATCTAATGTTAGGTTCCAGCTTGCCAATGGCAAGCGCTTCTTTTTCGGACCATCTAGATTTGGGTGCAATCCACATCTTATACCCATTTCCACCAAGTCCAAACGAGTTTTCAAGCCGTCTTTGGTTTTTCCTGGAATGTTCAACAACGTCCCTATTAGACTATCACACACATTTTTTTCAATGTGCATGACATCAAGGCAGTGCCTAACAGGGAGATACTTCCAATATTCAAGCTCAAAGAATATCGACTTCTTCTTCCAACATGGCCTAGTTTCATCCTCAGCCCCCCTATAAGCAGGAGCAGGTTTTTTTTTTCCAAACGGCCAATGTGGAACTTCAGCCTCCACCCTACTCAACAATTCTTCTCCAGTCAATGGCACTGGAGCTGCTGCATGTTCTGGCTGGTTATTGAAAGCAGCCCTTAGCTTTCGGTAAGGATGGTGTCTTCCTAAAAATCGCCGATGAATGGTGTAGGCCATCTTTCCCCCGTGAACTAGCCTTGTAGGTTTTGTTTTATCAAGGCAAATCGGACATGCATTGTAGCCTTTGACTATACTCCCTGAAAGGTTACCATACGCTGGAAAATCATTGATTGTCCAGAATAGTAGAGCCCTAAGAGTAAAAGTTTCATTTTTGATGGCATCGTAAACTCCATTCACCCCTTCCCATAGCAGCTTTAAGTCATCTATTAATGGTTCAAGGTAAACATCGATGTCGTTTCCTGGTTGTTTAGGGCCCGATATCAATAAGGTAAGCATCATGTGTTTCCTCTTCATTACCAACCATGGAGGTAGATTATAGGTTACCAAAATAACGGGCCAACAACTATACTTGCTGCTTAAGGAGCTAAAGGGATTGAACCCATCCGATGACAATGCAAGTCGTAGGTTTCGTGGCTCATTACCAAAATCTGCCCATTTTTCATCTACCAACTTCCAAGCCGCAGAATCTGCAGGATGGCGAATTAAGCCATCCTTGTTTCTCTCGGTGGCATGCCAAGTTAAGGCCTTTGATGTTTCAGTTGATTGAAACATTCTTTTGAACCTAGGAATAGGAGGGAAATACCATAACACTTTTGCAGGGACTCCCTCTCTTTCTTTCTTGTTTTTGCATATTTTCCACCTAGATGTACCACATGTAGGACAAATAGTGTCATCGGCATATTGTTTTCTGTACAGAATACAGTCATTAGGGCAGGCATGTATTTTGGTGTAATCCATTCCTAATGCACTCAAACTCTTCTTTGCTTCATACACAGAGGAAGGTATCTCGTTTCCTTCCGGCAGATACTCAGCAAAGGCAATCAACCAGTCCGAGTAAGCCGAATCACTCATCCCATGCTTGGCTTTCAAGTTGTAAAGCCTCACAAGCACATTCATCTTGGTGTGCCTATTGCAACCAGGGTACAAGGGTTTGTTGGCATCGTCAACAAATTTCTTGAATTCATTACACTCACTCGAAAGCTCCTCATCCTCATCACCTTCCAACTCCACATCACTATCTAATTGTACTTCATAATCTGCCCTCATGTTACCCTGTACAGAGTCAGATTCAATTGGCTCTGATTCAAGACTTTCACTATCCGTATATGATCCCGACTCCACTACAACCTCCCCATGTTCTGTCCATTTCACATAATCTGTGTTAATCCCATTTACAAACAAGTGATCCTTTATCACTTGTGCAGAAAAATCTTTCACATTTCCACACTTTGTGCAAGGACAACAAATACGGTTAGGGTCTCTAGCATTTCCCAAAGCAAACTGACAAAACTCTGCCACCCCTAACTTATATTCATGAGATCTCCTATCAGCATGCACCCATGACCTATCCATCTACATTAAACAAACACCACAAACCAAAACTACGTCATCGAGCAACAAAACCCCAATCACATATCCTGCATGCATTCACTAAGTTCCATAAACTCTACCAATTCAAACTCTGGTACTCTTAATCACTGACAGCAGTTTATTTACATATATACATGTCCAATATCAGGCAATGAAAAAAAAATATCAACATATATTCAGGCTAAGCAAATTCAATAACAAGGACAAAACAGAATAGCATAATATATAAAGAAAAACAAATTTGTCTGACATTTAGGGTAAGAAAATCCAATAACAAGACAGAACAGTATACCACAATATATGAAGAAAAACAAATCGATACAAATTTAGGCTAAGCAAATCCAAAAACAAAAATGCAAAAAAAAAAAAAAATATTAAAGGAGGTCCATGAACAAACACATATCATATTCTCCATTGGGAAAAGCTATGCTAAAACAACATCCAAACAATTCTCCAATAAGAACATTAACTGCAGATGTAGTATATATGAACCAAACCAGTCCTATACACATTCCACCTGAACAAATCCAATGATACCATGATATATATTAAGCATAGAACAATAGATTTCAACAAATTAAAGCTTCAAAACAAATTTAATAGCAGTCCACAAATTCAACAGTGAAGCTCACAGTACTCACCAATCCAGCTCCAGCAATGAATACAAACAATAGCAGTGAAGCTCAGTGCACGAGTCCAACTCACTCTACAGCTTCTTCCAACTCCACCAGATATGCCTTAATTGTGCGCTGCTGAGAATAATAAACAAGGCCATCAGATTTAGGAAGAAAGGTCAACAACTCCTACCTTCCATAATGCATGACTAGACAAGACCTAAATGAAATTTGTTCAAAAAACCACCAGCGCTTACTACTCAAAGGCTATAGTTTTTTTGTAACCTATTGGCATTCTTGAATAAAGACTAGAATCTGCAGGATTTGGAAGCTTGTACAACATGTTTTGTTAAATGCTGGCAATTCTAGATATTAGTAGTGTTGCTAAGCTGTTGTTTCTTTAAATGAGGACTTTGAAAATACTTTCAGTCAAGCTCCCTAACGGCCTTGGGAGGAAGTAGAGTTTAAGTGGCTTAAATTTAACATTTGAAGTCACAATATTGAACTTTCAAAAGCAACAACATTGACCCTAGACTGAAACAGTTTCGATGTATAGTCTATGAGACCACTCTTGGTAACCGGATGACAGTTCTACATCTTTTATGTCTTCTAAGTTCAGTAATCTAATTATGTCTCGACAAGCTAAAACAAATTTGCATCATGTTCAACATTGCAGCACATGATCACACTATCCTCATGCATCTTTCACAACAGTAGATGATAAACACATAACATCACTGAAACATTTGTAGAGTCAAAATGTGGGGTAACTAACTAGCACTTGAATGCATGCATAAAACAACCATTCACTTAATTTCATTTTTTTTTTACCCTTCTGTTGGTATTTGAGTCTTTTGACATTCTCCTCTTCCACCCTATCAATTCCCAAGAGGGATAAGACTCTTCATATGATTGTAGGAAGAAAGGTCTTAAGCACATATACCATAGGACTCCCTTCTTCCCTAAAAACTAGCTTTTACCACATTATTTCCTCCCGTTAATAATAATCACATCACTTTCTATAAGCAAGATTAGCATGAAAAAATTCATTGCAAGCCAATAAAACTCATTCTTCCCTGTCCCCACAAGAAGAAACTGAAAAAAAAAAAAAAAAAAAACTCAGAAAACTAGTTCCAACCAAATAGATACATGTTTTTAAAGTGCATATTCACAACTTGCTTTTCGTACACTATCATACCTGAGGTGAAAAACAAATATATCCAAACTTCAAAACGATATTTGTACACAAAAAAACAATTAGGCCTGTTTTGAAATGTTGTCCTTTACTTATGGAATACTAATTGAAGAAAAATCACCACATTTTCGGTTTGGAAAGTAAGATTCACATTCAACATTCAAGCAATACAAGCCAATGGAAACTGAAAGTCACCATGATACTCCACACTTTCAATATTGTAACCGAACCCTCTATTTTTCCATGAATTTACAATCACTTTACTGCACAGAATAAACATCTTCAATCAAGGCAAATGCAAAAAGAACACTGAATCTACTAAGCCTAAACTAAATTCACTTTCTGGGATCTAACAATATCATGAAAAGATCAAATCATATTCCAAACACTAACACCATAACTCACCACCAATTTAGATAATCTAAATTGTAAGTCTAAACCAATCAAATACTATTTTGTTCCCTGGACTCTAATCAAACAGAGTTGCTATTTGTTACGACATTACTTGAGCAATTTGACAAATCAGTTATCCAATTTCCTAAAGCAACAGTCTTTTCCGTTGAAAAAAAATCCCCAAAAAACCCTAAAATCAAAATCAGGAAATCCAAACATGGTAGAATGGGGCGAACAGACCAAATCTAGAGAAGGAGAATTCGTGGGAAACCATTCACACAATCACAGTAACTACATCATTTTTTTTCTTTGTGGGCATGCTTGTTTTTGCTTTCTTAGTTCAATACAATCACATAACTAATGAAAATAAGCATGAATTAGACGAATTTAGATGACCCATATTCGAGAGGTGGAATTGGAATCTTACCTGAACCCACAAGCTTCGACAGATCACAGTGGAGGTTAAGTCTGGTAGGATTCGCCGTCAAACTGCTCACTATAGATGGGTTCGTGGCCGGAGCACCATTAATAGCGAGTGACGGATAGAAAAGAGAAAGAGAGAGAGAGAGAGAGATCTGCTCAGTGGTTTCAAGTGGGCTGCGCAAGAACAACAAGGTCAGTGCTTCGTGGTGATTTTGCTTAGAATCAAACCTCCAAGCGGCTTCGTATTTGGTTTGCACTGAGGGGAGATGAGAGAGGGAATGGGTTGGCATGGCTTCTCAGAGATAGACCTAATCGAGATGCATGTGTTTTGATGACGGATAGTGTTTTCATGAGAGAGCCATGGTCTTTTGATGAGAGATCGAGTGATGGTTTTTGATGAAGTTGAGAAGAGAGGAAACGGCTGTTTTGACAAAGTGTTAGACGCGCGGGGAGAGCAAATCCAATAAACCTAGCTAGCTAGCTAATTAAGTTGTGGCGGGCTTTTAATTTTTGCTTTATGAATCAGACAACATAAAGATGAAGTTTTGTTGTCTGATTGTGAACAAATTAAATCTCAGCTAAGGTTCCAAAGAGGGAAAAGTTCCCGCTATAATATGCTACCAAAGTAACATGCTAGCCAATGCTCATTTACACAACGGAAACAACTCATTTGGTTGTCTGATTATCAATTTGGTGCTATATTTCAATCAAAAGTCGGAGGTTTTTGGGGGGCTCGAGTGCCATTTTGGGCCAAATAAAGGCACATTCAATATTTCCCACTTCATCACACAACAAAAAGTCAAAAACCGTTGTATCATGCTTTGCATGGTACTCTCATACAACAGATATAACTATACTGTTGTGCTATATAGTACCAATTTGGAGCCAAATTTGAGTCGATCTGGGAGGGAAATCTACCGCTATTTTTTTTTATGATTCAGACAACAGATTATTCTTGTAACTGTTGTGCAATGACCTTCTAAACAAAAACTTCAGAATTTTAACCACCTTATACAACGTAAGTTTACTAAACATGTTGTGTGATTCACTTTTCTTCATCACACAACACTTTTTTTTTTTCGTTGTGCAAAAAGTGTTGTCTGATAACAAAATTGGTGTAGTGCACATAATTGATGCAAATCATCACATAATCCTTTAGGTAACAGATAGCAATTCATGGTGTACAAGAGCCTGGTTTGTGCTACCACCTTTATCATAATCTCCTTTCCTGTTGAACTCAATGTTTTTGTTTTCCAACTAGTCAACTTCTTTGTAATACTCTCTCTGATATACTCAAAGATCTCCATTTTGGACTTCCCCACATGCAATGGTAAACCCAAGTAGCGATCATGCTCTTGGACACACTTCACTTCCAGAATAGCCGCTAACTGACCTTGCAAACTTGGAGCCACATTTTTACTATATACCACACTATTCTTTTGCAAATTTATTCTCTGCCCTGATGCTCGCTCATACACATCAAGCAAAGCTCTGTACTTTCTACATTCTGCCTCCACAACTGACCCAAAAATAAAGTTATCATTCGCAAAAATCAAGTGATGTAAAGTAGGGGCACCTGGACACATATGCAAACCCTGCAAGCTATTTTCAGCATA
The DNA here is from genome assembly GCA_024704745.1 of Rosa lucieae. NCBI lineage: Eukaryota > Viridiplantae > Streptophyta > Magnoliopsida > Rosales > Rosaceae > Rosa > Rosa lucieae. The sequence goes on along the minus strand of CM045493.1, from coordinate 28,631,190 downwards.
TGCATGTGTGATCACTGAAGACAATCCCTCTGCACACAACATAAATAGATAAAGGGATAATGGATCCCCTTGTCTAATTCCTCTCGTAGGTGTAACATAGCCAGAAGGTTTTCCATTGATGAGGACAGAATATCGAACAATTATAAAAAAAAAAACTCATCACCATTTGAATCAAAACCCATCTTTTCCAAAATAGCCTTCAAAAAACTTCATTCCAACCTATCATATGCCTTACTAATATCCAACTTTAATGAGAAAAAGCCTTCTGCTTGTCTACGCAATCTATGCATAAAATGAGTTGCTTCGGTGGCCACCAAAGTATTATTTGAGATCAACCGTCCAGGTACAAAAGCACTTTGTAGTGGTGAAATCATCACCGGTAAAATCTTTTTTAATCTATTAGCCATAACTTTGGAGCTAACCTGATATATCACATTACAAAGTGCTATTGGTCTCAACTGTGTAGCAACTTGAGGGTCCTTTACTTTTGGAATTAAAGCAATATGAGTAAAATTTGACTCCTGCCACATAACACCTCTTTCCAGAAAATCTCGCACCTGCCACATAAATATAATATAATTTAATATTAGCAAATGGTATAAAAGTTTATATGTCTTTTCGCTCTCCAACACTCTTAATAATAATTGACGGGCCCCACATACTATGTGTGTAAGAAGAGATTTATTATTATTATTATTATTATTATTATTATTTATAAACATGGAGTAAGAAGTTTTTCAGTGAAGTAAGCAGTTTTTTGGTAGTTTTTTTTTTTTTTTGGAATAGGAATTGATTTCATTAGTAATCAAGCCATGAAAACAGGTCAGAGTCTAACAGAACTTACATAAGAAGATCCGGGAATCCAGATAACCTATCTAAGCCAAACTAAACTCATTAAAGTCTAATGGGACGCTTGCATGAAGCAAGCCTAACTAAGCAAGCACAACCTCGCTTCCTAAGAAAAAATCATTCATCTAGTCCTATTTGCCGACACGCGATTGTGGTACAAATAACAACTAGAAACATCTTAGAAAAGCTCATAGAGATTACCTCTATCTAAACAAGACTTGCATCAAATGTCTAATAGCAAACACTAAAATATAGCAATTAACAACCTCGGCAACAGGTTGGTCTTCTTGCTCTTTGAAATCTGTTGACTCAAATAAAGCCCTGGCCTAACAGCCCAAGCCCAAATCCGAGCTAAATAAAAAGAAGCCCAATCAAGTTGCTTGGTCATCATCGCTACAGCCGGCAACAGATCCTCCGGCGGCTTGCCTTTCTGCCACACCATCTTTCCTCTAACAATGAACACCAAAATCAGATGAATCTGATTGGGAGAAAATATCTCTGCAACCTCTCTTCGGCAAGCCTTAATCACCTGCACAAGAGATTGATTGGAAAAGAACCAATCTCCACCACAACGTAGATCAAGCAATCGCTTTCGTCGTCAATTCAATCGGGAAGGGCACCCAAGGACGGCAACCCGGATACTCGCACGTCGACGCGCTCAACTGTAAAACTGCCGATGTGCTCCATCTGCAACAATTTCCCCACCGACACCAAAGAAAACCCAGGTACCAAGCACAGGCTGCCGAGCCACCGGATGCAAACCTGCAAAAAAACAACTTGGCCAGAACCAAGAGGCCATCGATGAAGACCGCGTTCAAACCACATATCCACCGCACGACACTTCGTCTCCCACCTTCAAACCAGTCGCCGCTGCTAGTCAGAAACAGCTCTAGACCCGGTCAGCCAACTAGGCGCTGTTTGCACGAATCCCTAGGAGAGCTATTTTGGGAGTTGGTAGTTTGTTTTTTTCCACACTTTATGTTTCCATTTTAACCATTATTTTCTTCTTCTATTTTCTGTTTATATTGTAATTTGACTATATTATCCTAACCATTTGGTGAGTAGTAAAGTTTTTAATATTTCAAGATTATTTTGGTACATTTTTTCTGTTTTGACTGACAAAACGTATTCTCTTAATAATATATAGTATGGTTGGAGCATCTTTAGCAATGCTAGCTATTTTTGAGTCAAATTTTAGCCAAAATAGCTAAAAGGTCATTTTAGCTAGCCACTTTAGAAATATGTCTGCATCAGTGCTCTCTATATTTAGCTAGGTTTGAATTTATATTATTTTTTAAATGAAGATTAAATAGTTGAAATGTATTTATAAATTACATAAAATAACTTAAATGGAATGCTTTAAATGATAGAGAGCCTCATTTTGCTATATATATTTAGAAGCGAGATAACTAAAAATTGTAATGGAGAGCCATTTAGGAGTCTAGTGCAGCTGCTAAAATAGATAAAAAGCAAAACATGCTCTCCAAAATAGCTAATAAACCAAAATAGAGAGTCTGCTAAACATGCTCTAAATAAGAAATCAAAAGTAAATATATGAGAACCTTTTCCAACAATTACACTTAAGAAATTGAATAAAAGCGTGCACTCTGGGTCGAGAAAATTAATGTGATTGGTTTTCTGAATTTTCCCCATGTTCAACGTCTCCTCGAGAAATTAGAGAGGTTCAATGTTGAGGAATTATACATGCTATAATGAAATATGGGAAAATGATCATTTACCCAATTTTGGGGTTAATTAACCCCATTTACCCAAACACTCTAAGAGATTGCCCACTTCCACAATATTTTATATATATTTTTCCCTAATACCCAATTAAGTATTTTTTGATTACATTTTATTTATTTTTAGGATAGTTTTGCACTCTCCTTCTTTGTTACTTAGAAAGAGAAGTCATCGGAGACCTTGCCAGACTCCGGTGACCGGTCGCCGGCCGCAGACTCCGGTGACGGGAATCGGGCAACTGGTGATTGAAATATGGCCATCGAACAGGTGGCCGGATTCCGGCGTTGGATTTTATTGCCCTCTAGTAATACACAATAATCATATTATTACCCCCCAATACTCTTTTTATTGCCTCTGCATAAACCCCCAAAACCAAAATGAATACACTACATACACAATTGATCAATTTATATGTTCAATTCTACACGTTCACTTTTTTTTTTCTTATTTTCCTTCCCCATTCTCGGAGCTCACAGTATACCAAAAAAAAAAAAAAATCGGCCACCCAGAAATTACTCTAGGCACCAGATCGGATCGACCGGGGACGAAGACACCGTCGATTGCTCTAGGCACCCAGAAAACTTCAGTCTTCCACCATAACCATTCACAAAACCCTAACAATCTCACTATATTCCTATGCCTCACGGTCCCCAACACCTCCACCAGAACCCCTCAGACCAAAAAAAAAAAGAAAAAAAATGTTGAATTGATAAGCGACAACCAAGAGAGGTCAGAAATCAGCGATGATGCTTGGCAACGGAAATCGGGAAGTGCAGATGTTGAATTGATCGGCGATGGAAATCGAGAAGTGAGGTTGGAAAGGATGACCTTTGGGAGATGAGGTTGAAGGACTGGCCAGATTGAGACTAAAGTGGCCGGCATGAGGTCTCGAACAGACGACTCCGGTGCCAACCCCCATCCCGAACAAAACCAGATTCCGAACTCCAAGACTTGCAGAGGCTGCAATTAAGACGATCCTCTTCTTCTTGCGTCTTCTTCGCGTGGCAGTGGTCTCGAAATCAGAGATGCAGTCGAGGTCGACGACGACGGCAACGATCCAGCACATCACCGATCTGAGATTGAGGGGCAGAGGGATGACCGAGAAAGATAAAGAAGAGGAAGTAATCGGGTTTGGAGGTGGCAGAGGACGTATTCGGACTTGGTGGCCGAGTAGTTCAACCAGAGGGTCTCTGCGAAGTTCCTGCAATGAACTAAGAGAGAGAGAGAGAGAATCTGAGATGAGTGTAGTTTGTTAATTAAAATGAGGGCAAAACTGTCAATAGATGTTAGATTTGATAAATGGGAGCAAAAAACTCTTAGTGGAGTAACTAGTAAGTGAGCAATTTTTAGGCTGAAATTGGGTAAGTGGTCACGGCCCCAATAAAATATCTTGTTGTCAGATAAAATTTCTTATGAAGAGGCCATATCCGCCTATCACTTGATTTTCAATGTCTAATTTGGTTGCTACAGCTAAATTAGGATCCCAGAGTCTCAAGAAATTAGAAAGGTCCGAGTTTGAAATCAATGAGACACCCTTATTTACACCAATTAATTAGGCAAAAATTGATGCCTTGTTTGCATTTCACAATTGCGTTAATCTCACACCTAAGCTACCTGCCGTTAAGACTGTACTTGAACTTGAAGCAACCTAGCTAGTGATCAAATTTGATTATTTGAAGCGCGTTAGACATGTCAATGGCCTCTTCCTAACTTAGTGTCAATATTAAATGTCGATGTACAATTTCTAGGGTTTTAAGGATGAGAATATTATTCAGATATAAGTTTCAAATATTTCTTCATTGATGGGAGCATTCATTCGAAGACTCCCTTGACTAGTGTTTAATTGGCATATATAATGGGGCCGTGACCACTTACCTAATTTTAGACTAAAAATTGTCCACTTACTCCAGCAAGAGTTTTTTAACCCCATTTACCCAATCTAACCTCTAGTGACAGTTTTGCCCCTATAATAACTCTTTCCTCTCAGACTCTCTCTCTCTCTCTCTCTCTCTCTCTCTCTCTTACTGCCATGGCTGATCCGACACCCCACTTTCGGCTTCTGGCCAACACCTCGATCGATCCATCTCCGTCACCAACAACCAAACCACAGATCCACCGATCCAAAGGCCCACATCCATAACTCAGCCCCCAACTCCAATCCGACTCTGAACCCAGCCCGAAACGACTCCGCTCCAACATCGCCGTCACCCTAAAACACGCCCCCACGACTCCTGCATCTGCCTCACAGTCCGGTGGGTGCCCAGATCAATTCTTGGGTGCCCAGGAGTTTTTTTTGTTTTTTTGGTATAATGAGATTTTTTTAAATTATTTTTAATTTTTTTTGTATCTGTAATGTATTCATTTTGGTTCATTTGAGGGCAATAATATGATTATTGGAGGGTACTAATATGATTATTGGGGCAATAATATGATTATTAGGAGGCAATAATATGATTATTAGGGGACAAATAATATGATAATAATAATAAATTGATCAATTGTGCCTGTAGTGTGTTCATTTTGAGAGTTATGGGAGTTCATACAATTCACTGGACGACAATAATATGATTTTTGGGAGGCAATAATATGATTATTGGGGGGCAATAATATGATTACTGGGAGGCAATAATATGATTACTGGGTATTATTGGGGGGGGGGGTAATAAAATCAGACGCAGGAATCCGGTCACCTGTCAGGTAGCTGGATTCGGGATTCCGGTCACCAATCGCCGGATTCAGTTAACCGGCCTTCGGTCGCCGGAGTCCGCTGCCGGCCACTAGTCACCGGAGCACAGCATGGTGGAGGATGACTTTTCTCTCTAAGTGAGAAAGAAGGAGAGGGCAAAAAAGTCTTAAAAATAAATAAAAAGAATAAAAAAAGAATTAATTGGGTAGTAGGGAAATAATCCCTTAGAGTGTTTTGGGTAAATGGGGTTAAAAAACTGTTAGTGGAGCAAGTGGGCAATTTTGTTGTTAAAATTGAGTAAATGATTATTTTCCCATATAATAAAACCAAAAAGAGAACTAGCCACCAAACTAGCGTGTTAATTTTCGGCGCAGTTTGCTTTAGTGTGATTTTCATGTATATGCATCCATATATATCCCTTTATATATATTCTTATCAGCCCAGTTACTTCATGCATGTACCACAATCCATTAACGTATATCCTACAAACCATTCAACCATATATAAATTCTTAAATACCCAGGCCAGGCTTATACACCATTATCTTCAACTCGTCATTTCCCTCCACATTCAACTTCATACTCGCTGATCTTGATCTTAATATATCTCTGTTAGTTCTTCTCTCTATCAAAATCTCATACAGACAAAAAAAAACAAAAACAAAAACAAAAATGGTGCAGCATACACGTTGTTCTTGCGCAGCTGTATTGATTGTTCTACATATTTTATACCAGTCATCTACATATTTTATACCAGTCATCTACTTCTACTACTGATGAGACCGCAACTGTTTACAATGTCTTAAGCTTTGGAGCTAAACGCAATGGCGTAACTGATTCAACCCAAGCTTTTCTTGATGCATGGGCTGCTGCCTGTGCCTCGCTCCCCGGATTCAGCAGAGATAAATGTACCAAAAGGGAGGTATTTGCTCGACTCTATGGCCTTTAAAGGTGACTGCAAGAGCCCACAGATTACTTTCCGGATTGATGGAACACTCGTAGCTTCACCTGATTACCGAGTCCTAGGCCAAGCCAGAAATTGGCTCGGTTTTGAAGGAGTCAGCGGGGTAACCATTATTGGAGGAACACGTGATGCCAAGGGTTCTGCATTGTGGGCTTGCAAATTGAGCTCCAAAGCCTCCAATTGTCCTGATGGCGCCACGGTTAGTATATGAACTAGAATCATCCGCTAATGTACTCTTCTATCTAGTATTGATATTTAGACTCAACTCTTGTCTATATGTAATTGCAGAGTTTGAGTTTTACAAACTCCAAAAACATTAGAGTCGAGGGGCTAATGTCATTGGACAGCCAGATGTACCACATTGTCATAAACGGCTGCCAAGACGTTCTCATTCAAGGCGTCAAAGTCATTGCTGCTGGCAATAGCCCAAACACCGACGGCATCCATGTCCAGTTCTCAAAAAATGTTGCAATCTTAAACACATCTATCAAAACTGGGGACGATTGTGTCTCTATTGGCCCCGGCACCAAGGACTTATGGATGGAACACATATCATGCGGACCTGGCCAGGGCATTAGGTATGTCAAAGTTTCAAGGTTACATGTTCATCATATTAGACCTCTTATAAGTTATAATGTTGGTGTTAGCTAATGCATGTGTTTGGTGATTGCAGCATTGGGAGCCTAGCCAAGGACTTGGAAGAGGAAGGGGTACAAACTGTAACGGTCAAAAATGCGATTTTTAGAGCAAGTTCTGTTAAAACCATATACATGCTCACAACATATGCACACAATCATAAAAGGGATCAAGGCTTACCTTCAGCAATCATTGGCATGAATTCCATCTTATGCAGCTGCAAACACAAACACTGAATATGGCCTTCTGTTACTTACCAACTTGCTTCTCAATGGACAGAACAATATGCAAAACGTCGGTAGTAATCAGGGACCAATTCATCTGTATATATAGGAGACTTAACCCTCAAGAAGCTTCCCATTAAAGCTATCCATATCGGTTTAGGTTTCCTAGTTAGATTCCTAATGTAACACTTCATTGTGGTCTTTCTTGCAGACCAAGAATAGGATTACTTACCTTAATGAATAGATACACTCTTCCATTAAGTTACAAGTATTGATTTACAGTTTGTATCCATGTTAAACTAGGTTTGACATTTAGCTAATCATCAATTACTTTATGAGGATATGTGTTAAGTCTATATTTGATCTAACAAGTTCACCCGTAGTCAAGAAATGTCAAGGTCGAGAAGTCAAGAATTCGACCAGTCAAGATACTGTTCACTGCCACTGGACATGGGTTTACACCCGTTGTTTTTCTTGACCGGTTAAGACTGGTCAAAACTCCACCGAACATTACCGTTACAATTAATTCCTATCAATATTAATTCATCCACCGTCGAATTGTTCACCTTAATTGAAACCAACGGCCCAGATTAAAGCACCGTTGGTTTCAAATTTTCTGAAAAGCCAACGGGCCGATGCCACCTGTCTCCTGCCGCAAAAGCAATGTCGCTACGCGACAAAATAAGGATATGCAGAAGGTGTTAGGCCACATGGCGCTTCTTGATTGGTCCGTGGCCTCCACTCCCACGTTTGTCTCCTTGCGTTCGCACCTGACGTCGTCCACGTTCTCCTCTTTGGCGAGCTGCAGCTCCATGACCTTGGGCAAGAAAATAGTCAGAGGCTTGCCCATTTCTTTGGCATGGGTCAAGAAAGGGCAAATCTTGGTTGGTCATGCATGGGACGGTGGAAGCATAAAAATCAATTAACCGGTCAAAACACATCATCATTCCCACCTTTTGCCCGGGCAAACCAATACCGCTGAACTTGCTCTTAAGGGCACCCAAAATGGTGTGAGGATAAAGTCTTGGGCAAGACGTAGCTACGGGTTTGTCCAAGGTGTCCAATTTCTTGACGTTGAAATGATTGATGTCCAAAACCCTATTGTAATTGACCAAAATTACTGCCCACACAACCTTAACTGCCCTGCTCAGGTGAGAATTGATTGAACTTGATTATCTTGTGCTCAAATTAAGTTCAATAATCCAAGTACTAATGCACACTTCTATCTTGATTCAATAGGTAACAGGCGTGAAAATTAGTGATGTATTGTATCAAAACATTCGAGGAACGTCAGCAACAGCAGTTGCAGTAAAATTTGCTTGTAGTGCAGCAAATCGCGGTGGGATAAGACTTGAAAACGTGAATTTGGCTTGCCGGAATCAAGTGGTGGAATCGTATTGTACAAATGCAATCGGAAAGACTTTCGGCAGTGTTCAACCTACGAGTTGTTTATAATCTTCAAAAGCAAATAATTAGGCATGAATTAGCTAGTAGAGGAATTATTAGGTGGTCCTGGAGTACCACGTGGCACTGACATGTGGTGGTCTAAGCCAATAATATCACTAGAATGTGATGGGAACAATGCAGGAAGTGAAAAAAAAAACATTTATTTAAGAGACCAATCAGAAATCACTACGAGTCGCATGATCCAATAACATCACTAGTAATGTGTAAGTAGATGTACTGCATATTGCTTGTGTTTATAGAAATAGAATGTGCACTTTTATACATACAATAAAAAAGTTCACAAGAATTCAATAGAATTCTAATGATGACCCTTTGAGATAATTTCATACAACACAAATGCAACCAGGCGCATAAACATGATGCATACTTTTTTATTATATTCAATTCGAATATCATGCGAATATGAAATGATACGATATATTAAACAAGAATTCGATCTCAAAATCATGTTATTTGAACTTAATAAATCGCAAAGAAGTTCTATTCAAATACACGGTTAAAGTGACTGTACATAAATAAGGTGTTAGGTGGTAGCTGTGGTTTAGTACATTGAATATTTTTCACGAAAATGGGTTAAGAACGAACTTGACATTAATGAAGAAAATCATGATTTTGTGGGGAAACCTGTCCGACTCCCAATGACCTCCTTCAGCAAAAACGAAAAAAGAAAACCTGTCCGAATAAATCTTCATTTTTTATTTAAAGCATAAAAGACAACACCTTTATAGAGAGGTCAAATGGTCTAAGGGGAGAAGAACGTCCCCTCCAAGCACAAACCTTTTCTATTTGCATTCACTCTCTCAAGGGTTCTGGTCAGAAATTTTACCTCTCTCTTGAATATCTGGATGATAATTCCAAGCCCAAAGAGTTGAAATGTAATGTGTCTTGCCTTTTGTTACAGATTGTTCTACCTCTCTTTTCAAAACCCCTCCCTCTTTTTTCATTTCCTTCACATAAAGTTGTGGTGAGGAAGTGGGTTTTCTGTGATTATTCTCATGGTAATATATGCTTTTGTTTTGAATGCAGATAACAAAAGCAAGAGAGTTTTGAGTTAGACAAGGAGATGATGGAGGGTTCACACAAGAAAAAGCCTAAAAAACCCAACCTTTTGGCTGAGACTGTGTTTTCTTGGTCCCTTGATAACATTTTCAATGAACGTCTCTTCAAGAACAAGGTATTTTGTGGCTAGCTTCCAGTTTTATTTGTAAAGTCTTTATCTTTTTGTGTTTTTGATCTTTTATTGAAGAAAGGTTGCGGCTTTATGTTTCTTTGTTATCTTTCTCGTTGCTCTGTTAAGACTTTTACTTGGAAAGTCTTGATCTTTCTTGTTAGAAAGTCTTGATCTTTCTTGTTAGAAAGTCTTGATCTTTCTTGTTATTATTGAAGAAAGGTACGGTCTTTATATTCCATTGTCATCTTTCTTGTTGCTCTGCTAGTAAATAAGTGAAATAGTAAAGGTTTTTGTGGTGAATTTTGATGACTGTTACAAGAGAAGGTGGCTTTATTGTTGTAGCAAATTTTTTAGTTTTTCTTCGGTGGCCTTGACTCGGAAATGTCTAATTTTTAAGCCTACCATTTCAGTTTGCTAATAATTCCTCATGCTTTGCTCTCACTCATCTTCTTCACTTTTTCTTTTCTTTCTTTCATCTGGTACTCAAATATGAGCAAATATATGGCAATAGCGTGACCACTGAGATCTGGTAATGCGGAGAGTGTGATGAATTGTTGTCAATGGATATCATTTATTTCTATCTTAGATGGCAATAGATATCCGTTCTGTTTTGTGACTGAAGTGTTAAGGTGGGAAATGCAGATGCATCGATGATGATCGGTCATGGATCTGTAGTAGTTGTCTTATAGACTTGATTGTTGCTAGTGAGACCACGATACAAAATATGCACTTTGTTCAATTTAGGTTCACTCGTGACTGTTCAAAAGAGAGTAGATATACAGTAGTTTCTTCACTTAAAAAAAGAAATGAGCAAATGGCTATGTTTCAATTATGTATATTCTATTCGGGTAAAGCTATGGTAATTTAAAATTTCTTATACATGTCCAATTTAGATTCACTTCAGGCTAAAAAACACCTTTAGGATTGGTTAAAAAAAATTCATGCTTTTACAAAATAAGTTTGGATCCAACGTTTTAAAAGTATAATCTGAAGACGTCTATTTATCAGAAATATCAGATTGAAATTGTAATGTAATACTCTCTCCTTGCATCCTTCTGTATGTTTTAGTGAATTCCGCAGTTGTTTACATTGAATACAATTTGTTTGAGGTTTGAATCAAATGAGGCGTACTTACAGCAAGTCTTTGTTATTCTAGGTGGAAAAGATTCCTGAATCATTTCACTCTGTGGAGCATTACCTCGGGTGTTATCTGTATCCTTTATTGGAAGAAACAAGAGCGCAGGTCCATGCAAGTATGGAAACTATTTACAGAGCACCATTTGCTAAAGTAGTTGCTTTTGAAAAAGTGAAGCCATATGGAACAAAGCTATATGATATCAAGGTTGATTATTGGCGAAACAGGTTAAATGACCGTGGCAAAGAGCCATATGAAACTTTGCCAGGTGATCTTTTTGTTTTGGCAAATGCTAAACCTGAAAGTTTTTCGGATTTACAAAGGGTAGGGAGGTCATGGGCTTTTGCATCAGTCACTAAAGTCTCAGAAAATGAGAACGAGGATGAAAGTACTTCTCTTTATTTTAAAATCAAGGCTTCCAAAGAACTTGAAGTTGTAAAGGGTTCGGCATCACTGTTTATGGTTTTTCTAGTGAACTTAATCCCGAATGGAAGAATATGGAAAGCTTTGCACATGTCCAAAAACCTGAACATTATCAAGGAAGTTCTGTGCACTGATTCTGTGGTAAGAGATTTGTGATTGTAATTAGTATGTATATTTTGTTTGGTTGAGTTAGAATTATGTTCACTAACATAGGAACTATTTGTGGTACATGAACTATAATGTAATGTAATACTGGCCCAACATCTTAGTAAGTACTCAGTGTTTTTAGCTTTTTTCACAGCTAAATAACCTTTACTATATCACTTGATGATATACCATATTAATATTAAGACAATGTCTTCCTGGTTAAAGTTCATGAAGAAATATGACAAATCTTTCCTCCCTGGTTTAACCTTAATACTTGCATATCAAAATATGTAAGATGGATTCTTTGACTGATCTAAATAACATATCTGATGGTCTTCAACTCTATTTAATTATTCCATATGACTACAGGCTCATGAAGATTTTATCACATATCTGATGTTCTTCAACTCTATCTACTTGTGTATCAAAATATGTAAGATGGATCCTTTGTTTTATTGCTGGAACTGACTGAAGATATTATGATTGATTACAGGCTCATGAAAATCTCTGCTCTGAAAAGAATAATGACATCGTGAATAAGGGGTTAGTTCAGAGTTTATCATCTGGTCTGAATGAATCCCAAACAGGGACTGTTTTAGCCTGCCTTGAAATGCTGCATTGTCGTGAGAAGTCTGCTGTTGAACTAATTTGGGGTCCTCCTGGTACTGGAAAAACTAAAACAATTGCGACTCTACTTGTAACCTTGTTACAGATGAATTGTAGGACTCTTGTTTGTGCCCCAACAAATGTGGCAATAACTGAAGTTGCTTCTCGTGTTGTAAAGATGTTGACTGAAGTACAGTCCAGTTCTTTGTTTTGTTCTTTCGGAGAAGTTCTTCTATTTGGGAATAAGGAGCGACTCAGAGTTGGCTCAGATATTGAAGAGATATATCTAGATTACCGTCTCAAAAGGCTTGCCGAGTGCTTAGGACCACAGACTGGCTGGAGGCATTGCTTTGCTTCCATGATAGATTTTCTTGAAGATTGTGTTTCTCACTACCATAACTTTTTGGTAAATGAGTTAACCATAGAGAAGGAACCAAAGACCTTAGGTCAAATGAAAGGAAAAGAAAGCAAGTGTGACACTCAAGTTGGCGAGGAGAAGTGCAAATCATTTCTGGAATTTATTAGAGACAGATTTGTTTCTAATGCATCACCTCTAAGAAATTGTATTGCTATCTTATGTACCCACATGGCGAAAAATTACATTTGTGGAGATAATGTCCAAAACATGATTATGCTTATCAACTTGGTTGATTCCTTTGAATCATTGTTGTTTCAAGATAATGTTGCTTCTGAAGCACTTGAAGACATTTTCTCTTGTTCTGACATTGACGACATATGGGAGACATATGCTGATAACTCATTTCATCTATTCATGAATAGAAGAGAATGCCTTAAAGTCTTGCACACTCTGTTTGACTCCCTTAGTGAACTTCACATTCCGAATTTTGTGAAGCAAGAGTCTCTAATGGAATTTTGTTTTCAAAATGCCTCCTTGATATTTTGCACTGCATCCAGCTCATATAAGTTGCATAAAGTGGCAATGGAGCCGTTGAACGTTGTTGTTATTGATGAAGCTGCACAATTGAAAGAGTCTGAATCAACAATCCCCCTTCAACTATGGGGTGTGAAGCATGCTGTTCTAGTTGGGGATGAATGTCAGTTACCAGCTACAGTGAAGAGCATTGTAAGCTGATGCCACTTTGTTATAAACAATATTTACTCCTCTTTATAAGTTTTTATTCCACTTCTTATTTGTGTGCATTTTATTTCTCCTTTCTTTCCTTCTGTAGGTATCTGATGAAGCAGGTTTTGCAAGAAGTTTGTTCGAGAGGTTAAGCTCATTGGGTCGCTCGAAACACCTTCTAAATATGCAATACAGGATGCATCCATCAATAAGTTTCTTCCCAAATTCTAGATTCTACAATAACATGATCCTGGATGCTCCAAATCTTAAAAGTAGAAGCCAGAAGAAACACTATCTTAAAGGGTCAATGTTTGGTCCTTATTCTTTCATCAACGTAATTGGTGGACGAGAAGAGAAGGATGAGGATGGACGTAGTCGAAAGAATATGGTGGAGGTTGCTATTGTTTCACAAATACTGCGGAATCTCTACAAAAGTATGTCTAGCTGCATTCTTCTTTATGTGCTCATATCGATATTTTAAAAAATTGTCTGCTTAATTCATTTTGTTTTTATGTGATAGTTTACTTTAGTTTCTGATACAGTAGCATTGTTGTCAGTGTATTCAAATGGTCTTGGCATATGCATATACTTTAATTTGAAAGTTTACATTGCCTCAGTAATTCCCTTCAGCTAATGTTTTCTTTGTATATATTAGCATTCTGTAAACAGTATCATTGTTACATAAATGCAATTTGGGTGACATGTATAAAGGATCATTCATTTGTTAGATCTAAACTGTGTAGCTTATTTCATAAAGATTGATATTCACTTTTGTCTTTCTCTTTGTATACAGAATGGGTTGAATCAAAGCAGAAACTCAGTATTGGTATAGTATCTCCATATGCTGCTCAAGTAGTCGCAATCGAGGACAAACTTGCACAGAAGTATAACAATCTTGATGGCTTTACAGTGAAGGTAAAGACAGTTGACGGGTTCCAGGGTGGGGAAGAGGACATCATTATATTGTCCACTGTACGATCCAATTATCAGCGGTCACTTGAGTTTGTTTCAAAACCGCAAAGAATTAATGTTGCTCTTACAAGGGCTAGGTATGTTTTACTTAAATTTGTATGCTTCTGCATCCTTGTTTAGTAGGTTGGTGGAAATAGCTGCTGATCCTCTGATGATTTTAGGCACTGTCTATGGATTTTGGGGAATGAAAAAATTCTATGTCATAATGAGTCTGTTTGGAAGGCCGTGGTCCTTGATGCCAAAAATCGCCATTGCTTTTTTAATGTGGATGAAGACAAGGATCTAGCCAAGGCCATATTGGAGGTTAAGAAACAGTACGACCAACTAGATGATTTGCTTGATGCTGACAGTATACTTTTCAGAAGTGCTAGATGGAAGGTAATTAAAGCTCTTGTTATTACATCTTGATTACCTTAATGCCAACAACATATCCTTCCTCTTAATTTTCCAAGAACTTAATTGCAACTGTTCAAAAGTTTAATTGGATCATCTCTTACATTATCTTCAGGTGCTTTTTAGTGATAACTTTTTTAAGTCATTCAAGAAACTGACATCAGTCCGTTTGAAGAGGTCGGTACTAAATGTTCTGCTGAAGCTTGCCAGTGGCTGGAGACCAAAGAAGAAGAGTTCAGAAATGATTTGTGGTAGCTCTTCACTGATCTTGAAGAAATTTAAGGTTGAAAATCTGTATGTTGTTTGTACAACAGACATTGCAAAGGACTCAAGATACATTCAAGTATTGAAGATTTGGGACATATTGCCCATAGGGGATGTCCCAACTTTGGTCAATCGCCTGGACCGTATAATGAACAAATATACTGATGCTTTCATTAATCTCTGTAAGGAGAGATGTCTTGAGGGGTATGTCATTTTATCTTCTTGTTTTCCTAATTATGTATGATTTTATAATCCAAGTCATAGCACCTACTCTCCCTTTAGATGAATAACGGGACGCTCACAAGATGAACAATAAAGCTTTGTATTCTGATTGAACAAAAAAAGTAGCAACTCTTCTCATTGAAATGATATAATTGTACAAATTGTTCTTCATATTAATTATTGGTTTCTTTGTTTTTGTTTTGTGATCAGTGATTTGGAAATTCCAAAGAGCTGGCCACCTTCTTTGGAATTTTTGCGGTTTAAGGATTTTAGCTTCACTAAAATCCAGAGTGATTTTGTTGGTGACACATGTGATGGTAGAAGTTACGCTGAGAATTCACGGGTTAGCGAAAGTTTGTTGCTGATGAAGTTCTACTCATTATCATCTGGGGTAGTAAACCACTTGCTGTCTGATTGTGAGGGTAGAGAACTGGATCTTCCATTTGAAGTTACGGACCAAGAAATGGAGATTATCCTTCATCATAGAAGTTCCTTCATAGTTGGAAGGTCAGGAACTGGGAAAACCACTGTTTTGACAATGAAATTATTTCAGAAAGAACAGTGGCACCAGTTGGCAGTGCAAGGATACTATACTAGTCAAAGCAGCAAGATTGAAAAGAGTTCAGCAGCTACTGAGGAGAAAGTTCTACACCAGCTTTTCGTTACAGTGAGTCCTAAGCTGTGTTATGCCATCAAGCAACATGTCTTACACTTGAAAAGGTGCGACAATTATTCATTTATTTTCTGCCTATTATTTTCTTAACATGTGAAAAGTACTGTATCGTGAATTATAAAATGACATCTTTCTTGTCGAAAAACTGTGGTATCTTGGCTTATAAGTCACTCAAAGCTTAAACTTTTTCTCAAATATACTAAACTTGAGATTGAATTAAATAGGTTCAATGGGTTTAGAACTGTAGTTAGAATGCACAGTTGCTCTCAGTACATAGTTTTCATGGAATTAATTCTGTTCCTGCTTTAACTCATCTGCATGGTTTGGTTTTACTGACCGGATTCTTATTTTAACATAATAGAATCTTTAGAATTTTAGTTCAGGATGAAATTGTGCTCTAGTATATGATCTCAGTTGCTCAAGAGTTTCTTTCATATATTCTGACTTTTTTTCCTTGTGTCCACAGTTTTGCATGTGGTGGAAGTCATTCGACTGAAAGCAGTTTGATTGATATGATTGATTTTGATGAGGATGAAGCTCAATTCAACGATATCCAAGATTCATTTCATGAAATTCCTCCCCATTCTTACCCTCTTTTCATCACATTTCATAAGTTCTTGATTATGCTTGATGGAACACTGAGCAACTCATACTTTGAAAGATTCCTTGATGCAACTGAGCTTACTCATGGTCATCTACGGAATTCAAGATCAGCTGCCTTGCAGACTTTTATAAGAACAAAGGAAGTCAGTTATGAGAGGTTTAGTTCATTATACTGGCCGCATTTTAATACCGATTTAACAAAGAGGCTTGATGCTTCAAGAGTCTTTACAGAGATTATTTCCCATATAAAAGGTGGCTTGGGAGCTATAGAAGCATGTGATGGTAAACTCAGTCGAGAGGATTATGTACAACTGTCAGAGATCCGAGTTTCCATTCTAACCAGGCAAGAGAGAGAAGTTATATATGATATTTTTCAGATGTATGAAAAAATGAAGATGGAAAATGGGGAATTTGATCTTGCTGATTTTGTAATTGATCTTCACCATCGACTGATGCATGAAAAGTATGAGGGGGATCATATGGACTTTGTTTATGTTGATGAGGTTCAAGATCTAACAATGAGTCAAATTGCCTTGTTTAAACATATGTGCCACAATGTTGAAGATGGTTTTGTTTTTTCCGGTGACACTGCACAAACAATTGCAAGGGGTATTGATTTCAGGTTTCAAGAATTACGACATCTATTCTACAAGAAGTTTGTGTTGGAGTCAAGAACCAATAAGCACGATGAAAGTAAGGAAAAAGGCCAAGTCTCGGAAATTCTTCACTTGACTCAAAACTTTCGTACCCATGATGGAATCCTCAAGCTATCACAAAGCATTATTGACCTACTATATCATTTCTTTCCCCTTTCCATTGATGTCTTAAAACCTGAAAGTAGTTTGATATTTGGGGAAGCTCCGGTATTGCTTGAATCTGAAGAAAATGAAAATGCAATCGTAAAGATTTTTGGAAATACTGGGAATATAGTTGGATTTGGTGCAGAGCAGGTAATTTTGGTCCGAGATGATTGTGCTCGAAAAGAGATATCCAAATTTATAGGGAAGCATGCTCTTGTTCTAACCATTGTGGAGTGCAAGGGCCTTGAGTTTCAGGTGATTACCGTATCTGTTAACTTCTTTAGTTGCACAGAAGTAATCACTGTTTTTAATTTAGTACTTTTATTTTTGTTTTTTAACCTATCGTGATCCTTAGGTATGGCTCTGCTATGGCATGAATCTTTTTTTCCCCTTTCCTTTTGTTTCCATTGAAGAATTTTTCCTCGCTACATTTTCCAATGGAATTCCTGTTATATATTGGTTTTGGATCAGAATATGATTGTTATTAGTTGCCGTGATTTTTCAAATGTTGAAAAAGTCCTAACATTTGTCTATCCACTGTATAGGATGTCCTCTTATACAACTTTTTTGGCTCATCACCTTCAAAAAACCAGTGGAGGGTTATATATGATTACATGAATGAACTAGATTTACTCGACCACAGTTTACCCAGGGGCTTTCCTGGTTTCGATGTAGCCAAACACAATATCTTATGCTCTGAACTGAAGCAACTATATGTGGCCGTTACTCGCACGAGACAGAGATTGTGGATTTGTGAAAATATGGAAGAGCTGTCCAAACCAATGTTTGACTACTGGAAGAAGAAATGTCTTGTGCAAGTTAAGCAACTGGATGATTCCCTTGCACATGAAATGCAAGTTGCAAGCAGTCCTGAGGAGTGGAAGTCACGTGGCATTAAGGTTTGCTTAATCTTTCTGTACAACAATGAGAAAATAGTAATGATGAAGAGGAGAGATTAACTATAACAGAGATTGTTTTTCCAGTAGTAGTAGTGGTGGTAGTAGTAGTAGTACTTATTACAGTTCAAATACCAGTATTTTCAATTATACTTTCCTAATTCGTTCTTTTGTTTGTTGCAGCTATATCATGAACACAACTACGAAATGGCCACAATGTGCTTTGAAAGAGCAGGTGACACTTACTGGGAAAGAAGGTCTAAAGCAGCTGGCCTTAAAGCACTTGCTGCCCATATACGAACGTCAAATCCTGAAGAGGCTAAATCTATTCTCAGGGAAGCTGCTGAAATATTTAACGCTATAGGCAAGGCAGATTCTGCTGCCAGATGTTTTTCTGATCTGGGGGAGTATGAAAGAGCTGGTAAGACTATTTAAAATCAGTTTTTCTTAGTCTGCCTCCTGTTTTTGATTCGTAGTATTCTAGTGGTTCTGTTGGTTTTTGGTTTCCGGAGTATGAAAAAGCTGGTAAGACAATTTACATCTGTTTTGCTTAGTCTGCCTCATGTTTTCAAATCGTAGTATTCTTGTGGTTCTGTTAGTTTTATCCTTTGTTCCTTGGATTTTTGTATTCATTGTATTGTATAATTGAAAATCTTGATTCCATGTTTGCATGGCTGTGTACTCCGATTTAATGTTGAAATCTCTAGGGAATTTTTGTTCTGAATTAAGGTTAAATCAATTTTATTTTCTTAATTTGTGTCTTTAATTGGTGCAGCTAGAATATATTTGAAATGTGGGGAGTCTGAACTGAAGAGAGCCGCGGAATGTTTTTCTCTAGCAGGACGATATAAGGAGGCAGCAGATGTCTATGCTAAGGGTAATTTTTTCGCAGAGTGTCTCACTATTTGTGAAAAGGGAAAACTATTTGAACTGGGTTTGCAGTACATCAATAACTGGAAACAGCATGCAGAAGAGGACACTGCTATGACTACTAGAGGAAAAGGAATAAATAGAATGCAGCTTGAATTTTTAGAGAGCTGTGCACTTCACTATTATGATTTGAATGATAACAGATCCATGATTAAGTTTATTAAAGCTTTTCCTTCTATAACTTTGGTGCGGGACTTTTTGAAGAGGTTGGATAGCCTAGATGAGCTTTTGTTGTTGGAGGAAGAATTTGGAAATTATCTGGAAGCTGCAAACATCGCACAGCTTAAAGGTGAAATTCTACTTGAATCTGATTTCCTTGGAAAGGCAGGTAAGTTCAAAGAAGCCTCATTGAAAATAATATTCTATGTACTTGCCATGTCTCTTTGGTCATCTGGCAGCAAGGGCTGGCCTCTGAAGAAGTTTCCACAACAGGAGGCCCTCTTGGCAAAAGCCAAGTCACTTGCCAAGAATGAGACAGACAACTTTCATGAGTTGGTTTGCACTGAGGTTGATATTTTGTTAAATAGGCAGGATAACTTGGCTGTGCTGAAAAATCAATTGAATTCTTCTCAGAGACACCAGAGTATCAGAGGGGAAGTTTTATCTGCTCGAAAAATTTTGGATGCACATCTTTCTCAAAGAACTGATAAGTATATATGGGAAAAAGAATTGATTGGTGATCTAGTAGAGGAGTCAGAAGAGAAAATATCTAAGAATCAGGTTTCCATTGATTCACTGGTATACTTTTGGAATTTTTGGAAGGAGAAGATTCTTCACATATATGAATCTGTGCGATGTTTGGAAACTCCAGAATGCAAGGGATATGTAGAGTGTTGTTTAACTTGCTTAGGTGTGTGTAGGCTATATCATGATCTGAATCCAGTCTATGTGTTGCTCCTCCCTCGCGCTGATTGGGTAAGATGTCTGGAAAGAAGACAATTCCAAAATCACGGGAAGTTGGTCTCCATTGATGGTCAGCAGCTCATTTCAGCTGCTCAGAAATATTGGAGTTCAGAAATGATCTCTGTTGGAATCAAGGTTTTGGAAAAGCTTGAAGCTCTTTACAAGTTCCCTGTCAAGAATTCTGATTCAGCCTTCTTCCAAAGCAAGTCCCTTACCTTGATCTATGATGTTGCAGTGTATCTTGTGGATTCCAAATGTCTGAAGCCTAGGCATCAAGATACCACAACACTACAGAGGTTTGTAACTTTTTCAACTGAGAGTTTGGTGTCTTACATGTTTCCTTTAGATGGGAGGAACTCATTGAGAGAGAGTATGATTTCTCTTAGAAGAACTGATGCTTTAAAGAATGCTCTGAGACAAGTAGTATTTGAATATACCCGGTCAAAGAACAAGCCGTCTTTTGGGGATATTGGAAGGATTGCAATGATCATTCTCGGGACTGGTAAGCTGAATAGCGAACTATATGCTAAGCTTCTCAAAAAGCTAGACTCCCACTCAAATTTGAGGGCCTTCATTATTTTTCTTTGCGAGACTTTTGGACGTGGGGAAATTATTTACGTGAGTATTATGTTGCCATTCCGTAAGGAAGTTAAAGTCAACGGGAGGGTTATTTATGACTACATGTCACCTGGTTGCTTCTTGTATATTCTGGAACGCCTTCTGATTTGGGCAGCTCTTACTCAAGGTTATGTTCTTACTACAAGTTCTTGCTTTATTGAATGGCTGATATCCCAGGATGAAGATAGCCGCTTAAATTTCATTGTGGAAGAAGATCGATCACCTTCTCTCGAAGGCATCCTTGAACTTACGATTAATGACTGTATATCGGAAAAGAAGGATATGATTGAATGGCTTGAAAAGTCTGACAAAAACTGGAAGAAGCATTATCCGCTATACATCCTTCGATTGGTTGTTCTGTTATGTTTGCTTTATGTGAACTTTGGTTTGTCTTTGGATACACTCTTTGACTTTCTGGGGAGGAGCTATGTCGCTGAGCAGTTGCCTCGTGACTTTGTTGACACCCTTAGGAGGGGGTGGAGTCATGATTCCCTTAGGAGGGATAATTCTCCGATTTCAAATGTGAGTGCACTTGCTGCAGCTCTCAAGAAGGATGATAATGATTCGGTGTTTGCAAGTTTTAGGCAGGATTGTAGTTGTACACCTCATAATTCTCTGAGTTCAAATGTGAATGCACTTGCTGCAGCTCTCAAGAAGGTTGATAATGATTTGGTAATTGCAAGTTTTAGGCGGGATTGTTCAAAGTTATGTTGTTCAGATGCCATCTTTATTGACATGACGGCCAACCAGTGCAAGGATGACATACTGAGAAAAATTGTGTCCAAAGCAGCAGACTAGGTAGAATGTGTCGATACATAACCTTTCAAGTCTGTTTATGAATTTCCATTTCTAATCCTAGAGGTGAATGCGCCTAACCTATCCAATTTGGTTTTTGAATCGCCATTTCTATCCATAGGATTTTCATGTTTCTAATATTAAGAAAAGAGTAGAAACTATCTGGCATGTTTTATTTGGAACTGTCTTTTGTGTACTCTTGCTGAATAACTTGATCTTTACTTGGTTTAACGTTTTGCTGATTCATGAATCAACGTAGTTGTCTTGCATCAGGGCGAAATATTTCACATCATTTTAGGCTACAAAGTACCTTCACATTTGTCTGATTCTATTTTAGACATTCCAAATTACATTTTCCGTCTCAAGTTGTACTATAGTAGCATCTTCAGGCATGTAATCCATTCGTCGGTAAGCACTTTGCAAAGTGCGCCCCGTATCATAGAACAATTTTGAAGGTGTCGAACACCTTTGATTCCTTAACGTCGAAATGCTTGTCTAAACTCCCACAGAATGTCTGCATGCTGTGTTTTATACGTTGGAATTGGATTTGGAATTGAATTATATGGTAAAATATGAAAACAAATTGTCTTACAAAAGTTGACGACAGAAAATGAAATTCTGCCTGTCCTATTCAATTATTGGAAACCAATCACTGAGCATTATTCTTTCCTTTTTCCTAATTTGGGATGACTTGGTTTTCAGTTTTGGAAGAACTATGATTTTTGCAAATAGCCTGAATTTTATCACCAAAAAGATCAACGTCTAATTTCTCATCATATTTTCAAATAAAAACTCAAAAGATGACATTACAAAATTCTAAACTTATGGATCCACAGTAAATAGGTCAAAGCTTAAATTGCAAAATCTTGCAAAACATAACCAAACCTTGCAAAATATTAAAAACAGGATTTCTACTTCTTCTCTTCCTTTTCAGCCTCAGCTGCCTTCTTTGCTCTGGCCCCAACATGACGTACATTCACACGTTCCACACGAAGCTTGTCATATGCCTTGACTGCAGTCAAATCTTTAGTAACCTTTACAAGCTCAACAGTTGGTTTCTCGCGTTGGATGGGCAACAGAGGACCTTGGACCTGGGTTGCATTTGCAAGCTCCTCTGCTGCAGAGTCACCGGCCTGTAGCAAAGCAAGTACATACATAGTTGAGAAATCACGCACTTAGCCAAAAATCATTCTTGATCTAATCCACTTCAACCAATTGCATTACCTTAAACTTGCCAGCACGCCTTGGGAAGACAACTAATTTCTGCTTGTATGTCTTCAGACGAAGCACATTAACTTGAAACCCCTCGAGAGAACGATTCTTCCTACGATGATCAACTGAGATTCCAATGGTTGGTGCAAGTTTCCTTGGGATACCAGCAGCCTGATATAGGAAAGGTTTGTTAAAACTGAGAACACAAAAATGCTTGTAATGAGATCAGCAGCAAATACTAAACACACCAAAACTGAAGAAAACTTATTTGAAGACTGGAAACTGTTTTATCAAATGCATAACCATCAGTAGAACAGGAGGTACTTCAAAAATAAAGGTCAATCCAACCATCACTTTTTCAGAAGAAGTGAGAGAAATGGCAATACAAAACAATCTTTGGAAGACTTAATATACAAACTAAGTACAACAACACCTAATCTCCGCAATACTAAAGTGGCAAATACAGAACAAAAGCAGCTTTCATGCAGGTCAATGGAAGTCCTATTATATCTTATACAGTAACAATCGGATTTATCCACTTTTGGGGTATAATACAAACAAGAAACACAAGTTCCAGTTCTAGGAGACTCATATTGAAAATCACACATACATCCTATTTCAGGTCAACAACATCCAATCGCTGTAAAGGGTGAGTAGACAATACGCAAGAAACTTTTCAGTGACTTCATGGACATTCTGATATAAAAGTAGAAGTATCCACTAACACAAAATAAGCAACCACTAAGAGAACTGAATTGCAACATTGGTTAACGATGGCCCAGAATCTCTACACTTAATTCAATGCAGAATCCGAATAGGTCAGGGAAACTAACCTTCAACTCTTCCAAAGTGAAACCGCGACCAGCCCTGACCTTCATGTTATACTTCAATGTCTGTCCGCGAACAACTGGACGAAGAGGTCCAGCAGTAGGCCTAGGAAAGATTTTCACAGCTTTTGCCTGGCGAGCTGGTGATATTACAATAATAACAAATTAAATTCAGCCAAATAACAGATGCATCAAATTACAGAAAAATGCAATATAACAAAGCCCGATACTCACCATTTCTCCTCCTGGTCTTCCTTGCGGGTTGGTTAAACCAGGTCTTGACATAGTTCTGCCAGTGCTTCCTGAAGTGCTCCCCGGGAATAACATTGTTGTGCTTCACCATGGCTTACCTGTTAAACTACTCACATCAGCAAACAATGCCGAAAATCCAAAAAAAAAAAATCATTTTATTCTCAAGCATGTCCATTTGGAATTCCAATATCTAGATATTAAATTGAGATGAACAATCAGCTCAGAAAATCAAAATTACAAATTACGGTCTTGAGTAAATTATCTTCGAAAAATAGATAAATGGGGTTAATTTCTCTATACTTCATCAGTTGCAATCCATATGAAGACCAAAAGATTCTTCCTTTACATCGAATTCAATCTTTTTCAGTATGCAATTTTGAAAATTCATTCATGAAGGGTTTGAGAAATACGGAGTGAGGGAACAGAGATGAAACGAAGACACAGAGAGAAGGATGAAGCAGTGATTCGATTGAGAAGAAAAACAGAGGAGAAGAGAAAGAAAGCGAATACCTGAAGAAAATGGAGATGTGAAGTCTCTGTGTTTCTCTCTTTCTCGCGGCGCAGAGAGGGAGCTGGTTCTAGGGTTTCTTCGTTCCTATCATTTATGAGAGTCTTATTGGAGTGGAACTTTGGGCCTCGCAGACGGGCCTTACAACAAGTAGCCTTGACCCGATAATAATGAAACCATGAAAATTTCGAAATTCCAATTGTACCCGCGCATGAGTATTAAGTGGCGCCCTAATAGTTATGAAATTAATGGCATTACATTATGTGATTGTGGAATTAGGAAGATACCTCAAATTTAAACAACAACGTTTCATGACTTTCTAAGAGTGAGAATAGCCGTGGGCTTGCAACATGATGAAGTTTTAGAGGATGCTCAAATTAAAGTTGGCTAGAGGATGAACTCTTGGAGCGAATAATGCAACTTTCCATCCTACTTTGATAAGGTATCCCATGTGATAGCTAGTGACATATTATATCATAATGTTTAAAAAAAAACATTTGCTAAAGATAAAAAGAAAAAAAATTGTTGATAATATAAAAAAATAAATAAATGTTCAAGGAAATCTTTAGTTTGTGTCTAGCCCAAACTCTAGATTACTTGACCTAGTGGTAATAGGGTTTAATTAGAAGAATCTAGATATTCCTATTCAATGTATGATTACATTTCCTTGTATAATTCAGATTCTATGCTTTGTAATCCTCTATATAAAGAAACCCCTATTATCAATGAGAATACACAGCAATTTTCTCCCAATTCTCATTTCTTTAAAACACGTTATCAGCACAAAGCCCCAACCCTGAAAACCCTAATTCTGCAACCCTCAAAATTCTGCAACCACCGCCTCACATATCGAGCCAATGAGAAAACGACAAGTCACGAACGAAATCCCAATAACTTATCAACCCGAAATCGCAAGGCCTTTTGGGTTCAAACTGTTGGTTTACAAAACACTTTCTTGGACAAGTCGTTCTAGCAACCAAACAACACATTTTCAAAAGCGGAATTTAAAGTGGGCTAAGAGTTTTTGGCTTGCAATAGGAGCTCAATTTGAAAAATGACAAATCACTAAGTAAATACAAGTATGAGAGACGCGCCCCAGGGTTGCGGGTCTCCCGAGATTTTGTAAATAAATGAGTAGAAAACAAATAAGAGACTTAGGAACCCAATAAAGGACTAAGACCTTAATTTATAAAGTCAAAGAGAAATACGCCAAGCCGGGCCATGTGCCTCCCTTGTACGCTTTCCGACCACATGCTCGAAACCTATACACTATTGTAAGGGTGAGCTTTCGTCCTCGCATGCCCAATAGGGGCTGACCCAACCATGCTAGGTTTGAAAGATAATATAATTGAAAATATTTACTACATAATATTGTGCACGTTTATCGAAAATACTTAAAGAAAAAGAGGCAACCACAAACATTTGTTTTCTTTTATAAAACATATGCAGTATGTTTCACACAATTTGGAGATCTGAGATACTTACCTGTCGGCTAAACTCAAACAAATCGGTGACCGACCTGGTTCGTCATCCTTCGAGAACCGGCCAACTACTCTGTAGTCCTTGTAACTACAAGTAGCGAAAGTGTCTATTTCCTGGCCCTGAGTCTCCTATGACTGGTTTACTGTCTGTACTCACTCTTCCTCGACAAATATAGAAGCACGACCCCCTCCGGAGGTTCACGGTTATCGACACCGTGGGATCCCTAGGAATCTACGCGTCTAGGTCCCATTCACTTTCAGGTCACAAGTACAAACATACAATGGGGTACAATATCTGAACATACAAGTCTAGCCTCAGTTTTCGTAATCAACAAGTATCAGTGATGAAAACACAGGTATCATGAGGCATCGATTAATGAACAACCAAAAACGTATTTACAGGCAACATACTATTTTACTAGTGCATTCCACACATAGAAAAGCCTCTAACAAGGAAGGACAGCTCACCCTACCTGGAATTGGAGTGCTCGCCCAAACTTAGCTTCGTTTCTGATTTTCGATACTTCTTCCAATTTCATGTGCACACGCTCGAGTCCTTTAACAAAAATTATATCCGATAAGTAATTAATTCATAACTCACTTTAAAATTCACCAAATAACCCATGATCGATAATTATAAAAAACCATTCCCGAACAACTCACTTAGAATAGTAAGCTCATTTGAGATATGGTGATCATACCTCTTTCAATAATATGGTTCGGGTTAAATATATTGTCTACCCTTCCTTTCTTTTAGTAACAATTACTCTTGCCATTCCCCAAATAATCCAAATGATCGATGTAGCATTTGAATCACTCGGAATATGGTGATCATACTTGGCACTTTCACCTTCTTTTGTTTAGCACTTTTACTTTAAGAAAATAAAGTACAACTACCATTCCTGAATGATTTTGTTTACTAAGTTCATTCCGGGATATGATAACTAAGAGAATACTTTCATTGTTTTTGTTTCCTTAACTTTAATAGACTAACTTAAGCATATGAAAACCACCATTTTCTTTATCAACAGCTTCTCAATATTTACATCAATCACATCATTTAGTTTTCATCGTAAAATTGATCCAATCTCAATTTCCAAACTGTTTGAGCCTTTGACCCAAAATGTCACTTTAAATTTACCTTCATTTAATCCATTTTCCAACCATTCAACATCATGCTCAACAACTCACACTTAACTTACTCTTATTACCCATTTCTACAATTTCAATCGTGAGTCACAACACCAAAACTTAACCGAGTCACATATCTGCTACCAATAATTTCACACATTAACCACACTCATTCATCGATCAAACAACAAATTACAACCACAATAGTTTCACCAAATAGCATATTCAAAACCCGGATCCTTACCAATTCTTCTTTTCCAAATTGGGAGCTAATTCCAATTACTGCAATCCACCACCCATAGTCGTGTAAACACCTAACAAATACCAAATCATTAATAACCAAACCTTGACCATTTCGGTATCCTAAAACAGAACCTGTACATGGCTCTTACCTTTTCCAGTTTCAATTGAAACTGACCCAGCAATCTTTTCCTTCCCCAAAACTTCTAGAAACGCAGAAATCCAAAACCTCACAGACCTCAAAGTCCTCCAAATTAAACAATCCAAAATTAGGGTTTTCAGTCCACATCGAAATTGGATGTTTAATCTAAAAGAGGGGTATGACAATTACCTAATCGTGACGACCTGGGAGTATAGGAACCACGAACGGCGGAGCTACAGTGGCTCACGCACCTGCTGCAGCTCATGAAGCGCGTGCGGTGGCTCTAGTCGGAGCTAGAGGTAGGGGGTCTAGGGCTTTGATAGATCGTGAAGCCCTGATTCCATCCTTGGAGGTGGCGTAGCTCAATTTCGATTGGAGGAGACAAATCGATCTTAGCAGAAGCTAAGACTTTGGCATAAGACGTGTACGGCGCTCTCCGGCATCGGCAGTCAACATGGATTCAAGGTTTAGACGTTCGGCGAGTTCTGAGTCGATAAGTGATGGCGGTGTGGGGAGCTGATGACTAGAAATCAAGGAAAGCCAACGAGCAGTGGCATCGCTGCTTTGAGGAACCTGTGCCGAGGCTGGAGGTGATTCATGTGGACGGTAAGGCTCGGGTTATGGTCGGGTTTGGGTGTTGCGTCGACTGGTGGAGGCGTGTGATGAGATGGTGGCTGGAGCTAGAGTCTCCGGTGGTGGCAGAGAGAAGGAGAGCGGAAGAGAGAGGTTGGGGTCGATGCATGGCTTCGATTTCTCTTGGGTTTGGGTCGCCTCTTGGTGCTGCATTGATGGGTGGT
Organism: Rosa lucieae; assembly: GCA_024704745.1. Lineage (NCBI taxonomy): Eukaryota > Viridiplantae > Streptophyta > Magnoliopsida > Rosales > Rosaceae > Rosa > Rosa lucieae. The sequence continues at coordinate 28,603,397 of CM045493.1, read as the reverse complement.
AGTGGTTTTGCGAGATAGTGGCCGGAGATGGGATTTTCCGATGATGGTAGAGAGATGATGAGAGGGAGAGAGGTCGGGGAAAGAGAGTGATGTGGCTGCAAGGGAGAAAAGGAGAAAGTCTAGGTTTTTGGGGTTTCCAATTTTTATTTATGCTTATGTTTGTGAAATTTCCATTTTGCCCTTGTGATAAATTACGGAACTCTCCTAGCTTACTGCTTTCGGTTTTGGGCTCGTAACATTTTCTTTTATTCATTTTTCGTCGGAAACTTCCTAAATTAATTCTCGACTTCGTCCTAGGCACAAAACTCGATTTCATGAAAATTTAAAAAATCCAAAACTTTGTTACAACTCAATGTATCGTCTTCGAAACTTCAACAAACGGTCGCCTCACTAAACTTCGGTAACCTTCTAGGCCCAAATGAAAGAATCTTGGCCCAAACTTAAACCATAAGGCCCAATAAGTGGTATCGACACCAAAACAATCTCCGAAAATGATTCCTTCACTTAAATCACCTTGTGCAAAAATCTTATTTTCGAAAAAATTACCTTCTAAAAATTAAACAAAATTTTCGGGGGCTCACAGCCCTAGTCCCAAGGAGCCTAGAACCGGTGGTGGAACCACCGGAACCGGCCGGAATCCACCTGAATCAACCTTCAGAAAATCCGAACCAGACCCTGCCTTGTGCCTGCCTCCTACAAGCCCTGCCGAGTCCTGTGCACCCATGTGCCTGGATCTGCCCATAGCCCCTGCGCGCCTCCTTCCAAGACACGCGCACCCCTGTGCCTGCACCTGTCTATATCTGCCGAGAGCCTTACCCCTGCCGAGACCTGCCGACAGCTCCTATACGAGCCCCCGCAATTGCTCTGCACCGCCCTGCCTAGCTCCAGCCACCAATTTCCGTCCACTTTTCTAGCAACCTCCGGTGACCTTTTTCTGGCCATCTCCATCAACTTTTCCGGTCAAGATTTCCGGCCACTTTTCTAGGTAAATTTTTCTAAAAGTTCCCGCTTTTGAAGTTTTTCATTCTTTTTCTTCTTTTCTCGGGGACTTGCAACCTCCCTTCTTCTACCCCCCTTTCTTCTTCATAGGGGAGTGGTAAAAGCCGAACTGTGGAGGTTTGTGCTCACTCCAAGCTTGGAGCTTGAAGAGTCCTCCAAACTTAGAGTTTGTTGAGATAAAATATTCGACCACAAACATCATTATTTCAATCTAATCCAATCTCACTTGGAATCGAATTTCTTGGAAGCGACTACGCTCATAAATTTTTATTGTTTTCGTGGTAGCCTATTTCTCTCCGAAACTAACCCTATTTTCTTGTTGTTTTTCAGGATGAGTAACCTGAACAAGTTGAGCTTCGCTCCACTAGAGACAACATGTGTAGGATACCACAAGTGGGTCCGTGATGTGCGCCAGCATTTTAAGGCTGATGGGATCTTGAGTACTATCCAAGAGCCAAGTCCAGACATGCTTACTCCTCAACAAGCTGCTGCTTTTGAAGAAAATCGAGCTACGAGAGAGGCGAATGAAGCTAAAGCCATCATTCTCATGACAAGGCACATGAATGACGCGCTCCAGAATGAGTACCTCAATGAGGAAGACCCAAGAAAACTATGGGTAGAACTCGAGCAGCGTTTTGGTAACGTCCGTGACTCCCTGCTTCCAGACTTAGAAGTGAGATGGCATAGCTTTCGCTTATGTGATTTCAAGTCTGTACTTGACTACAATTCAGAAGCACTTCATATCAAGTCTTTGATGGAATTCTGTGGGCAAAAAATCACTGATATGATGTTGATCGAGAAGACTCTCTCTATCTTCCCCGTCTCTGCATTGATGGTAGCCAATAACTATTGGATTGATGTCAATGCTAGACGCATCACTTCATAAGCGTATTGGTGCCATGAACGTGGCTGAAAAGCACGATAACATACTTATGAAGAACTATAACTCTAGACCCGTGGGAGCCAAGTCAATTCTGGAGTCTAATTATAGTCGCGCCCCTAAGAGAGGTCGCAAGGAGCGAAACCCTAAGGATATGGATAATTCTCGCCCTAAAGAGGAAGGAAATCGCCAAGATAGGCATGCATGGAACCGTGGAGGTAAACGTGTGAAGAGAGAGAGAGAGAGAGGCCAAGCCTCCGGTTATGGTGGTGACACCACCAAGGAAAGAAACCGTCCCCAAAATGCTTCTAAAGTGCTTAGATTAAGAGAACCTGACCATAAAGATGCTTGTCTTATATGTGGACTACCTGGACATTGGGCAAGGGCGTGTAAAGCATCCCAGAATGTTGCAAACGCATACAAGATGTATCGTGAAGAAAGGGAGGCAAATTACATGGAACAAGAAGATCAAGATGGCGATCTCGATCTAAGGGTGGAGGACTTCAATGATCAAGACCCAGAAACTGGCGATTTTGATTAAGTCTTTTTATTTTCCAAGAGTTGTAGGCAATTGCCATATTATTTTTGTAGTAGATGCCAATGGTTTAATCTTTCTTCAAAGTAGGCGTACTCAATAAAAATGTGATGTCTAGGAAGGTTTTGAGATTAGTGGTACGTAAGAGAGCCTTGCTCTCTCTACTCACCTGGTCACATTTGCGTTGGAATTACCGAAAGAAGTTAGACGACTACCATTGTTTTGCATTAGCTAGTTTTTGGATTAGATTTTCTCTAGTGAAAGAGACAATGATGTAATCCCGTTGGCTTGTTAATAAAAGTTGAGTTTTTTTCTTTATAACTCCTTTTTAATTACGAGCTTTTCTTTTAGGAATGGATGCTGGAGAACTACAATGTCTTGCGGATAGTGCGACTACGCACACCATTCTACGCCATAGGCAATTATTCTTAGAGATGTTGCCTACACATTCCTCTGTGACTACGATGGCTGGGCCATCAGGTTTAGTTCAAGGACATGGAATGGCCTAATTCCAATTGCCAAATGGCACGTTGATTAAAGTCGTAGAAGCTCTCTACGCTCCTAAGGCAAATCAAACCTTATTGAGGTTTAAAGATATAAGAGCTAACGGATTCCATGCGGAAACGCATACTGAGAACTGAAAAGAATTCCTTTACATTACCTCTAATGATTTCGGACGAAAGCGCATCTTGGAGAAGCTTATGTGTCAATCTAGTGGACTTTATGTCACTACAATTCAACCAATTGAATCCAATAATGTCATAAGAGAAGATCACTTGGATTCAGACACATATTGGCTTTGGCATGACTGATTAAGATATCCTGTTCGTGATATGATGATCCGTATACTAAAGACTTCACACAGACATCCATTCTTCAGAGTGAGAAGAAGCAAGAATGGAAAATTGATTCCCGGACTTAGCAAGACCACAACAACCGTAGCCTCTGGCACTGCTGCCGTCTTGGGCCTCCCAAGTCTTTTGTGACAACGCCATAAATGGCGCCAACCATGTCCATGACGCCATGGATGCTCCTCCCCATGGTCATGACACCATGGATGCTCCTCCCCATGGCCAATACGCCATGGATGCCACTTTCCATGGTTCCAACACCATGATGGGTGATGTAGTCACACATTTTGCTTCTGATAGAGGTATAGACACTCAGGCCCAACCAAAATCCTCATTGGTTGCTTCTAAGACCCCTCGCTCATTTTGCAAAGCCTGTTCATTCGGGAAATTAGGACCGAGACTGTCCTACGCAAAGGATACTAAAATACTCATTCCGTTCTTACAGAGAATCCAAGGGGATATTTGTGGATCAATTCAACCATCATGCGGACATTTTAAATATTTTATGGTATTGGTTGATGGGTCGACACGCTGGTCACATGTCGAGTTGCTGTCCACTCGAAATGCTGCTTATGCTAAACTGCTCGCCCAAATTATACTAAGATGAGTCCACAACGATGAATGGGCATCTATGTTGGCTATGAATCTCCGACTATCGTCCGATATCTTGAACCTTTGACAGGCGATCTCTTTACCGCTAGATTTGCTGATTTTCACTTTGATGAGACAGTATTCCCATCGTTAGGGGGAGATAAGAACACAAATGTTCAACAGGAACGACAGAATTGTCGTGGTCTGTCCCCACTATGTCTCATCTCTATCCCCGTACCGCATAGTCCGAACTTGAAGTGCGAAGAATAATCGAGCTCCAGAACGAAGTAGATACTCTGCTTGTTGTGTTTTCTGATGTTGCCAAAGTGACGAGATCACACATACCGGCTAGAAATGTGCCTGCAAGGATTGATGTCCCGAATACTGGACATAACGCCACTCCTATGACACCAGGAGATGGCGCCATTGCCCAGAATGCAATGATGTGGCGTCTATGGCCGCATGTCCCGCGAGGAAGTGTGGTAGACCAATTGGTTCGAAGGATACTCACCCTAGAAAGAGTGCGAATGAGGCACATACAAATTCTTTGATCATCGATACTCAAAATTCATCCCATGAGAATGTTCCGGATTATGGTTATGTCCAAGAGATTAGGGGACGCCTCAATGTTAGAACCTATCCCTGAGAACGTAGAGATCTCTATAAATTACACTAGTGTACATGGGATGTGGGAAAGAAGCTCCATCATTGTTGATGATGTATTCGCGTACTCCGTAGTGCGTAAGATTATTGAGACCGATGACATCGAACCACTCTTCATTAATGAATGCCAACGTAGAGCCGATTGGCCAAAATGGAAAGATGCGATCTAGGCAGAACTTGATTCTCTAGCGAAAAGAAAGGTATTTGGGAAAGTTGAACCAATACTGCCCAACACCAAACCAGTTGGTCACAAATGGGTATTCGTTAGAAAGCGTAATGAGAGAAACGAGATTGTAAGGTACAAAGCTCGCCTTGTGGAGGCTTCTCACAACACCCTGGAATCGACTACGAGGAGACCTATTCTCCCGTAATGGACGTCATTACGTTCCGCTACCTTGTCAGTTTGGTAGTTTCTGAAAAAACTGAACATGCAGCTTTTGGATGTGGTTACTGCGTATCTATATGGGGATCTAGATACAGAAATATACATGAAGGTGCCTGATGGACTTCATTTACCCAAATCAAGTGGCTCTAAACCACGGAGCGCTTTTGCTATAAGGTTGAAACGCTCACTATATGGATTGAAACAATCCGGACGGATATGGTATAACCATCTCAGTGACTACTTGATTGGTAAGGGATATGTCAACAATGAACTATGCCCATGTGTGTTCATAAAAAGGACAAGTTCCGGATTTGCAATAGTAGCGGTTTATGTCGATGACATGAACATAATTGGCACCCTTAAAAAGTTAAGGAAAACCGCTGAACACTTGAAATTCGAGTTTGAGATGAAAGATCTTGGGAAAACATGGTTTTACCTCGGTTTGGAACTTGAGCACTGTAGAGATGGTATCCTGATTCATCAATCAGCTTATACCCAAAAGATGCTTAGGCGTTTCAACACTGACAAGATTAAGCCTTCAAGCACCCCATTGGTCGTTCGTAGTCTTGATCCAAAGAAGTATCCATTCTATCCAAAAGATGACGACGAAGAAGTGCTAGAGGCAGAAGTGCCCTACCTAAGTGCAATAGGCACATTATTGTACTTAGCACACTGCACAAGACCGGACATCTCATTCGCTGTGAACTTGTTAGCTAGATATAGCATTGCGTCAACACGACGCCATTGGATTGGTGTTAAAAATATCTTTCGATACCTAAATGGTACGATCGATATGGGCTTGTTCTGTCCCTATGGTGAGAAGATGGATTCAGACCCATCTAGTGTCAGGAACACCATACATGGTGAACTGCGTTCCCTCTCCCCATCCCAAAACGATATAAGTGTTTTGGAAGGTTTTGCTGATGCTGGGTACCTCTCTGACCCACACAAAGGTCGCTCCCAAACTGGTTATGTATTCACCATGGGAAAGACTGCGATATCTTGGAGGTCTACAAAGCAAACCTTAGTCGCTACTTTTTCGAATCATGAAGAGATTATTGCTCTTCACAAAGCAGTTCATGAATGTATATGGCTTCGATTCATAGTTACGCATATTCGAAGCAATTGTGGTTTGAAGTCTACCACAGATGAGCCAACGAGCATTTATGAGGATAATGCTGCTTGCATTGAACAAATGAAGCAATGCTGCATCAAAGGCGACAACACCAAGCACATATCTCCTAAATTCTTCTACAATCAGCAACAACAGAAGCTCCTCAAGATTAAAGTAAACTAGGTTCGATTTGAGGACAATGTGGTAGACTTGTTTACTAAGTCATTGCCCAAATCCACGTTCGAGAAACATGTGGCAGGAATTGGCTTGCGGAAATTATCTGAACTCCCATGATCGTAGTCATCAAGAGGAGGCGCAGGCATCAGGGGGAGATGTCTACATGTTTGTCTCGAAGCGTGAAGGGTGTGTTGTGCTCTTTTTCCCCTTCGACCGAGGTTATTTTTGTCCCACTGGTTTTTGTTACTCGGCAAGGTTTTTAGCGAGGCAATTAGAGAAGCACCATATTTGGGCGACACAAGGGGGAGTGTTCAAGGAAATCCTTAGTTTGTGTCTAGCCCAAACTCTAGGTTACTTGACCTAGTGGTAATAGGGTTTAATTAGAAGAATCTGGATATTCCTATTCAATGTATGATTACATTTCCTTGTATAATTCAGATTCTATGCCTTGTAATCCTCTATATAAAGAGGCTCCTATTATCAATGAGAATACACATCAATTTTCTCCCAATTCCCGTTTCTCTAAAACAATAAATGCATTATCTCTCACAAAAAATTGTTGGTATTTTAATAAGCAATAGAATATGACTCGAAACTGTAAATTAATTTGGCTTGCTGAAATCAAGCGTTTCAACCCATCATAGTATACGAAATGCCGCTTTTGGGAAATTATCACCATGAATAGTAGAGCTTCCATTTTTCATCCAAAAAATTGATCTTGTAGTGTTAATACCACCACCACAATCACCGACCAATGGCAGTAACAAGTAAAGAAAAAATAAAGAGAATAATTTGAAATTAATAGTTCTTAATGTGTACTCTAATTAATCAATATATAATAAGAAAAATGTTGCTTAAGTTTAGAGTATTTTGCAATTAATCATCATTGATATCTAGGTTATTCAATTATTTTATTTTATGAAACTTAATAAGGTGTGTTGGACTTGGTAAATTTAACGTTATTATTCTCTATACTCTCATGTTTTGTTATCTCAACCCCCCCAAAGTTTAAATCCTGGTTCCGCCTATGAGTGGAGGAGGTGGTTTATGTGCCCAATCTAGGGGCGATGATGATAAAATCTTGGGGGCTGGTGCTTACCGGTCTTGGTCAGGACGGTTGCGGGCCTCGTGTTAATGGTGGGTTGCTGGTGTTGATCGAGGCTGTTGATTGGCCTGCGACGATGGGACTGGCAATTATAGATCTCGACATGGCTTCTGAGGCTGGTACTGGGGTTTTGATCAGGTCTAGTTCTCTCGATGGTTACAGTGGGCTGGTCAATCACGGAGAGATGAAGGACGCCTGGTATTAACGATGTCTTGGTATTGATGGCGTGAGCGCCGGTACTTGGCAACCGAATTTTTTTTTTTGCCAGTGACAGTTTTAAAGTAGTGGAGCTCTAGGGTTTTGGCTGATGCGTTGGGTATGGGCATTGTCCTTTGGGTCTGGGCTAATAGGTGTTTTTTTTTTTTTTTTTTTTTGCAGTTTTTAATTTTAATGTTATTATGATAGATGGGGGATTTGCGACCTCTCTACTTGCTTAGACGAGATGTCGCCAAGGCTAGTCACACTACTCGTGCCACTTAAATCATGAGTATTGATGATTAGATGTTGGATGCGCTTCATGGGATTTTAAAAGTTTGAATTGCAGTGGCCTTTACTGTCAGCCCTACTATGGCATGTCGTTATGTAATTATGTTGAACTATAAATGAAAAAAATTATATATTTATTATTAAGACAACTTCCCACAAGAATGATTAAATTTTTGAATTTCCATCAAAAATCAGTAAATAAACTATCTATAATCCAATTTTCCACAAGAATGGTTAAAATTTTGAATTTTCACAAATATCCGCACTTAATTGTCTGTAAGGATACAATTAAAAAGTTGAATGAAGTTGAACTCCAGTTTGCGGCGGCTAACCCTAGGGTTTGGCCGTTCAATATCTTTGGCTCGGTGTCTGTGGCCATTGGCTGTCGAGTCCTTTGGACTTGAGAATCTCTCCTCTTCAACCTTTGGGTTGCTGCTCTCTAATCTCATCTTTTTGTAGACGGGATTCACCCCCTGTAGGCTTTGCTCTTACTGATGCGGCCGTACTCTGCTTCAATGATGGTGGTGGAGGTTGGCGGCGTGATCTGGTGGATCCAAACCAAACATGGGATAGCACCCAACAAATGATTATAACTAAAAACAAACAACTCTAGTAGCAAACTGCAAATCCTCATTCAAAAAGAGAAGAGACTGACATGTCAATCGATCCAGCGACGAATGCTGAATGTCAATCTTCTTTCTTTTTATTTGTAATTTTTTTCCCTTGATTGTTTTTTTTATGTCTTGCATGCCCATTTGAATCTATTTGAAAAAATTAACAAGTTTATAACATATTGATTTTAAAAGGATCGTTGCTCTGGCTTTGGCTTGCCCGACCAGAATCATTAGGGTGTACTCTTTCTTACCTTAGAAGGTGACATTCCTCCCTCTTTTGATTCATCCATAAACTTCGAAAAGGAAAGTGATTGCAGTAGTTGGTATTATTAGATGTGCGTATTGGTTTAAATACGATATTATGTGCTAATCTTCTAGTTTTCTCTTTAACTAATATGTTTTGGTGTTGATCTAATTAAGCTTCGAGCACGTACACACCATGATTATCTCATGTGAATGTGAAGATGATGGAACTTAGCAAACTCTGAGATTAGTTTCCTCCAATATTTCACAACAATGCATGATATTGGTGAGTTTTAAGCTAGGTGGTTAATTAAAAGGAAAAAGCTTGTTTTGCTTTTCTTTTTTTTTTTCTTATGAATTTTTCTTTGCGTTTTTTAGGAAAATATATGTAAAAAATAAAATAAAAAAATAACCAAATCGTATGATATGGTCATGAAGAAAATACCTGTAACACATTCATTTCCCTCATGCCGGCCAATTTGAATGATGGATGAATGATTCTAGGGCCAGTTTTTCCATAGATTAATGCTTTTGATTTTTATAAGTTTATTGCGATAGAAATTTCAAAACAGAAATGGACTAGCTACATACTAATTAATTAATTAGTTAATTGCAAAAGATCGAAAATCAGTTTGACACAAATGAAAAGACATGCATATATAAAACTACTACTGCAATATGATTGTTCGATCACTTGTGAGAATCCCTCAGAATCTGAGTCACGAATGCATTGTACTCCGCCTTCAAGTTGTTGAAATTCTCACTCAGCCTCTTAAATGCTTCCTTTTGCTCCTTTGAAACTTTATGCTTCTTCTCCTCCAAACGAAGCCTCGTTGATTCAATTTTTTCCTTCAGTTCCTAAATTCTTGCTGCTAGTCTATCCTCGATCGGATGCCTTTCGTGTTTTATTCCAAGAATAATTAATGAATCAAAACTAATGAAAATTACCAACTCGGATCTTTGATTTAATCTAACCCTAATCCTAGTACTCATGATCCCCGTGCCCTCACCCAAAGTTGTCCTAACACCAAAGGAACACACACACACACACACACACGGCCCCGAAGGATCCCTCTTTTGGTCTTTTGTAGGGATAGGGTATTGGACCAATTTTTTGATCATATTTCAACATCTCAACCGTTCAGTTTTTAGGTCCTAATGTGTAGATCACTTTTGCAAATTTTCAGCCAAATTGATTATCGTTAAGGTATTCAAAATGGTGATTTAAGATTATAAGTATGAACGGTTCAAGTTTAACAGATTTAGTTCGTCCATTGATTTAATCTGTTTGATATCTTAACGTTCACCGATTTGGTTGAAAATTTGCAGAAATGATTTACACATTAGGACCTAAAAACTGAATGGTTGAGATGCTGAAATATAATAAAAAAAGTTGATCTAGGTCCCTAGAAAATACTAAAAAAAGGAATCCCTCAGTACCTTAGAATTTCTTGCTTGGGCCGCTGCTACCCTTCATTGCTTCACAAATTTCTAAGAAACAAAAAATAAAAACAAAAACATTGATCTGTTAGTGAAAGGACAATTATGGTAGACAATTGTCTTTACAGAAACCATCAGAATGGCAGTGTTATTTACGCTTCGGTCTCTGAAGAACCGTAAGCCAACTACCTAGAAGTACGAATCTAAGAACAGTTTCCTAATTCAAAATGTAAAATCAATCTTATAAGTAGATATAAACTAGAAAACTTATCGATGTTTACCTGAAGTTTTACTTCTCCTCCTCCAAGCACTACTACACTTTCTAGATCGATCTCTCTTTACTGTATAACCTGCACTATATGTTGTGACTTCATTGTCAGTTTGTGGCCACTGTGTAAAGGATCGAAATTCGAAGTCATATGAAGACACGAACTCGTGAAGGCATGAAGGTATGGGGTTGGGGTCAATGGGTCATAGAGGCATTGTGGTATCTTTCCCTAGCTCCTATACTGACCACAGTCAGTCCCGATCACCTGGTCAGCAACTGACCAGGGATCATTTGCTCACTTACCGTCCGATTGAAATCGGACGGTTGACAGATCTCCTCTCCCAAAATCCAAATATCTGTCAACCGTCCGATTAATATCGGACGGTAAGTGAGCAAATGATCTCTAGTCAGTTGCTGACCAGGTGATTGGGATCGATACTGACCATATATAGTTGAATTTCTCATTCCTGGTGATCCTATACAATTGTTTGCATGATTGTTAGGAATAAGAAAATTCTCCATACTAAAAGGCAAAAACCTCATTTGCTTCAATTTCACTTTATTTCATCCAAGAACTTAAGAAACATTGGAATCCCACATTGAAAAAAAGTTCCATTATGTTAATATTTATAAGGATTCTCAACAATGTTTTTATTGCCTAAGCATGTAAGCATGGCATTTAAAGTGATTGTTGTGTGAAATGATGTGAAATGATGCATTTGTTGGTTTGGTTTCTTCACTTAGGTGAAGACGCCCCTAAGCCCTTCAGGTTAGAAGGGCATCCCCACCTGACAAAGGTGGGTAGCATCATAAACTTGGTGCAGCCCTTTGAATTAGAAGGATAGGGCAAACCCCACTTGACAAAGGTGGGTAGCATCACTTTTTGTTTAGGGTCCTTGACCTAAATCATTTTGTTGTTGACAAAATGTAGGAGGACAATTGATCTTAACAGATTGTGCTCTATTTTGGTTGTTGAGTATTTATAGTCGATCATGTATAGTTTTTGTTTTTTGTTATTTAATCAATTATGCTTGGATGGTATTCGGTTACATTGGGAATTGTAAGACATAATTACAAATTCGCCAGAAAACAAAGGAAAGCAAAGTTGGATTTTTATTCTTCAAAAACTATTGTGGAAATTTTGGAAAAGTTATAGATGAAATAAATTTTGATTTACTGTACTGGATAGTTATTATTGATCACATTCAACTCTAGTAGAGGAGTTTTGAACATAATACGTTGAAACTTAAACTGTCATTTGGTAAAATGGGAGCAGAAGGCCCGGAAGGAAAGAAAAGAAAAAAAAAGTTCTATTGGGGCAATAGACGTTTTGAACTGATATAATCTCTTCATTTTTTTTCTTTAATCAAAGTTTTATTTGTCTAATTTTAGAAAGATTAGTTCCCACTCTGGCGACCGAAAGTTCTATTGGGGGGCAATAAACATTTCTGACGACCTCTTTGGGGAACTCCGGCGAGGTTTTCAAAAAAGTTCGGTGGACGGTGACCGGTGACCGGAATCTGGCAAAGTAAGGTCGCGGGATTTCGGAGAAGTTAGCCGAAATCCTGCGGCCGTTGACCGGAATCCGGCGAAGTTGGCCGGAATTCGGTGGCCGGTGACCGGGTTGCGGCGAACTCTCTTATGATTTCTCTCTCTTCTATTTTCTTTTCTCTCTCTAAGTAACAAAAGGGTGTGGGTAAATAGTCTTAAAAAAGAAAAAAAAAATTTACTGGGGTATTAGGGAAAATTTCCTTACAGTGTTTTGGGTAAGGAGGAATTAAAAAAACCTTAATGGGGTAAGTGGGAAAAAAACAGCTAGAAATGGGATAATGGACAAAAACCCTTTAATTTGTTTAATTAAAATTAGCTTTGTTTGGTCTTTACCGCTTTACATGCTTTGAGAAACATACGGGTTTCAACTCCTCTCTTGATTCTCGAGTTGCTTCGCTCCTCTTATAGACCTCTTTAAATAACGTTATACTCGGATCTCATAACCTAAAAATTGAGATAATTTAAAATCGGTGATTTTTCTAAATTTCTATTCAAAGATATTTCTCTTAATATATTATCTCTTGAACCCAGAAATTAATTATTATCATCTTTAATGGCCAACACAACCAAGCCACCTTTTTTGGTATCTCCTTGAACTTGAAGCAACTTAGATAGTGATCAAACATCGACAGTACCTGCGGAGTGAATTGATTCACAAACAAGTCGACCGCTCAAAAAATGTACTATGCTCTGATCGATCCGAGTACTATATACAAGACCCCAGTGTTACTTATAAAGTAATTTCTTAAACAGCAAGTAATCAAACGATGGCGCATACAAATCTTTTTGTACTAATTTGGGTACTTGAAAACTCCTGTGATTAATCCATTAAATAAAGTAGGAAATATATAATAACACAAAACGAGTAGAGTGGCCTCCAAACCACTGAGTTCGTTCCCCGCGCAGCTGCTATCTTTATATGCTTTCCATGTATATACATCTATATATATATAGATATATGAAATATATATTAATTTCTTAAGACTCACAATACCAGATTTCAGATACATATAATATAAAACTTTACATATGTATCAAACCTAGCATGCATGTATATGTATACATTTACCAGCATATATAGCTAGCATCTTCATCAACTCCTTCCACCAACATCATTTCTACCTCATTTCGTAATTTAATCCCTCCTACGTACGTGCCCATAGGCCTTTATTATTGACTATTGCTCTCACAGCTCCCTCATAGACATAAAAGATATTAAGCAAAATGATTCAGCTTACAAGGTGTTTTGCCACGGTTGTATTCCTTTTTCTTACAATAATACACCAATCGTCTGCTGCTGACGAGACTACAATAACTTCTTACAATGTCCTGAGCTTTGGAGCTAAGCGTAATGGTGTAACGGATTCCACCCAAGCTTTTCTTGATGCTTGGGCTGCTGCCTGTGGAGCCTCCGCGGATTCATCTGAGATATTTACTATCTTCTAATTCTCAGTTAACTGTTCATCGGCTTATGAACAGTGCCGGCTCCAGCCGAGCCGATTATGGGAAAAGACCGTTTTGCCCTTCAATTCTTTGCTGAATTGCGATCTGCTGTTTGACCTAGGTATAAAATGTGTTGGGCTCAGAGACGTCATTTTTTTCTGTCTTCGTTTCTTCTCTTTGTTTTTGCCTCACCTCTGCGTTCTTGGGTGAGATTTAGGGAGAACGGGTTGTGCATGTCGTCGTCCTGTTTGTTTTTCTTCCACTGAGAGTTTGTTTGTTCCTTGCATTTGATTGATTTGGCGTGTTGGTTTTTCTGATGAGCTCTATGTGTTTTCATTTGTTCTTAGTAAGGAGAGGGATGATGAGGTTTGGATTTTGTTAGATCAAAAAGGTGTTGGGGTGATTAGCGTGATCTTTTCTGTTTCTTTCTGTGTTCGTTCTTGGCTGGGCTTTCGCATCTACAGGTATGCAGTTGTTGTGTGATGGGTTCTGCGTGTTGTTGTTTTGTGTATTGATGTTCTGTTGGAGGTTTATTTGTTGGGTTTTTGTGAGATACTGTTTGCTCTGTGTCTAATTTGATGTTTTTGTGACAGATTCTTCGGTGTGTGATTGATTTGGGGTAGGAGAGGCAGAGTGATTGTGGAGGAAATGGAAGAAGAATTGACAGCGAAAGATTAACGGGTGAGTGAGCTATTGATTTTGGACTAATCTAATTGATTTGGTTTGTGAATAAATCAGTTGATTTGTGAGGTAATCGTTTATTGTTTAGACTGCATTATATTTTTTTGTCGATAGAGATATTCTTTGGAGGCTCTACAAAGAATACGACTTTAGGTGAGATTTTATTTTTATTATTATTATTTTAGTTTTTGTCCGAAAGTTTATATGGGTTTCTCAATTTTGATAGATTTTTTCGATTTATTAATCTTGAGATTGTGAAGTTTAATTATGGGTTAAAGGTTTATAAAGTTAGAGTTTGTTTTGATAGTTTTGTTATTTGTCAAGCAGAGAGGAGAGGAATCTTTCTTGCTTGACAGAAGGAGAAGGAAGAAGAGAGGAGCTTTTGTTTACTTGAAAGAAAAGAAGTGGAAGGTATTTGATCTGATTTGTTCGTTTTGTTTGTTTGTTTTTTGTTTGTGTTGTTTTTTTTAATCTGACATTCTGTGGTATAAGGTTTGTTTGCATTTGGAGTCTTAAGTTAGGCAAAAGATAGTGCAATGAGAACACTTTATGATGGGCATGATAAAAAACAGATATTAGGAGAGAATTACTATAAGCCTAAGTGATGATAATAAATTTAAAAAATAGGAGCAGGGGAGTGGAGGGAGGAAAGAGGGAAAGAATCCAACATCAATAATTCTTTTTATTGAGACAAAGAAGATAAAGACTAAGAATACAAGAAAGTTGGGTACTAAAAGACTCGCAAGAAAGAACCCGGAACTTTTTCAGTTTCAACTATCTGCCAATACGAAAGAAAGAGGGTGAGGGAGGTGAGGATTTTGAAGAAGGATCTCGAGATCTTGAAGGAGGTTTGTTGATTGAATTAGAGATATATGTATGATCATTGATCAATAAAGCTGAGTAAGAAACTGAAGATTATTGGAATTTATTAGTTCTGTAGATCAGAGAGTGCTGCTTTTACATGTTATTTAGTGTCAAATACTGTATTATTATTTGTTCAGTTCATATAATGATGTCCTTGCAAACTTTAAATAAAAAAATTCACAGGTTGCCTTATTGTGTGTATAGTTGTAATAAGTGATCAATTTTTATATTTTTTGTTCTGCAGATATCAGGAACAGTGAGCTGTCAAAATCTCCAAGTATTTCAAATTTAGGTACAAATGTTTGAATCATGTTATTAGGATTGCAAGTATTAATCTCTATGTAAATAAATCTTAGTCTTATGTGGACTTGATTGTTGTTAAGAGTTGATTTTAATAAAATGACTAAGAAAGTTATCGACTCTTTTCTGTGTCATAGAGTTGGTTCAAGTATTTCTGTGTAGAAGATAAATATGAGAAACTGTGGTGACATAAATATGATAAACTGTGGTTAGATGAATATTGCTCCAAGTATTTCTATCGAGTGTGTTTGTAAAATTCTCATGCTTAGAAAGAATTGAGTCTTGAAACGTAGAAATGCTATGTCAATTTCTTTTCAGTTTCTTCACGGCTAATTGCCTTTTTGGGTTTTCTTTGCAGCTGAAAACTTGAAGGAAGGCCACCAAGTTGCAGGCTCTCACACAAAGTATGTTGTTCACAGTGACTAATGAGTATATTTTGTCACTAATTGGTTTCATTCTTTCAATTTTGTAATTGGCCAATTTCATATTGTGATTTAGCTGCTACCATTTGGATTTATATGAAGGCTAATGGTTAGTTACGAAGTTCGTTCGAGGACGATGATGTACTGGAGGATGCTATTGATGGAAAGTAAGTCTTTAATAACAATGGCTGAAATTTTATAGGATCATGCCTTCCCTGACTTCATATAAATTGAGCTATTATTACTAAACAATGTCATTCTTTTATTCTGCAGGAAGAGCACATTGAAATTGCCAAAGCCAAGAAGAAAGAAGTAGACTTGGCTTGAGGAAAAAATATTACTTACCACCAATTCATCATTATCAAGACTTGGCTGAGGAGTTCACAAGAAAGAAGGACTCGGTGTTTCACAAGAAATTTTCCAACTCCAAGGATGATGATCATAGTGATTTGGATAAGAAGAGGAAGATGGTTTCCCTCAACTGCAAGAAAGAAAGCTACATTTGACTTTTTTCCTACTACTGAAGTAATTTTTTTGTACTGAAAATTTGTGTATTCAGTTTTTATGTGTCTTCCTTTTTTCATGAACTTTGTACACATTACAGATCTTACCATGTCTTTTGTGTTCATTCAAACTTGAGCAATATTTGAATGGTTTCACAGGCACGAGGCTCTCCAAGAGGAATTTACAAATCTTACCATGTCACTGCTCATCTTCTTCCTCATCAGATGATAATACAAAACCAACCCACCAATCATTACACTCTGAGGGAAGGAGGGCTTTCTCTTAACATCAGGTTGGTGCTAACTTTTAACTTTCTCTTTTCTTTCAGCTTACATAGTTGTGAAGATTACATTTTGTTTATTTCTTTATATTCAATTTCATGTGGCTAAAGGAAAAGGAATCTCCTTTTGATGTTGAACATAAATTGAGTTTGTTTGATATGTTCAACAAGACATTAACATTGATTTGGGTAATTGGTCAAGTTTTGATTGCTTTGTTGTCTTTTTGATGTTGATTAACAAAGCTTTTTCATCTTTGGGTTTCTCTGTACCGGTCTCAGTTTCTGAAAACAAGTTGGATGACTATGTAGATTATAATAGCTTTTAATCACTTTCATCCTAAGTTTTCTGTAAATGATTACCCTACTTCTTTTCTATGCTCTAGAGTCATTGCTGATCTTTTTCTTTGCGTCTTTCAGGTGACGCTAACTTTATGTTCTTTGGGGACTTTGAAGAAAAGAATAGAATTTAGCAGGGTAGAGGGAACCCAATCATAGTAACTGTTTATTTTTTCAGTTAGTAAGTTCACATTGATGGTACTGCTACATGTGAAATACATTGACATATCTAATATCCAAATGACTTCACTGATTTGTTCCAACTTGCCTACACAAAGTATTTCAATGACGTAGTAGCTTTGCAAACTCTCAGCCAAGCTTACATTTTTATTGATTATGAAATTTGGTTTTGTATTTAATTTTTAATTGTTTCATGGGAATTGCAGAAAGGTTTGTTAGAAATGCTTATATGATTGCTCAGTTTAAGAAATATAGTTTTAAGTTTTGTAATTTAGGGCTCAGCTGCAATTCTGCAATCTAAAATATTTGGTAGCTTGAAACCAAGATTTTCAATATAAGATAGATAAGCCCCTTTCATTTTAAAGCTAGGTTCTGTTTTTCTTTTGTCGCTATAGGGTCTGAAGACTCTCGATCAATTTGTCTAATTTCTGTTTGGTATGATTTTGTTGCAGTTAGCTACCATTTGATTGGATCCAGTGGATTACTATTTGATAGAGAGCGCAAGGACAACCTCCACAACTAATCATCACTAGGCTAACAAGCTCTCAGTAACTGATGTCACTTTTGATATAATCACTAGGTTAGCCTATAAGTAGATTACTGTATTTTGGAGAAGCTGTTTTAACAGCATTTGTAATATATATTTCAACATTACCAGAACACCTATATTAATGGTAATGTTAGCTCCTGATATGAAGCATGAAGCAGTTGTTTTATATATATGTGAACTAAATTCTCTGTCTTTCAAAACTTGCACAGTCTGTTCGAAAACCCGCAGCAACGCGCGGGCACCTATTCTAGTATGTACCGAAGGGGAGGTATTTGCTTGGCGCTATAGCCTTTAAAGGTGACTGCAAAAGCTCACATGTCACTTTTCGGATTGATGGAACACTCGTGGCTTCGCCTGATTACCGAGTACTAGGCCAAGCTAATAACTGGTTCAGTTTTGAAGGAGTTACTGGGGTAAACATTGTTGGAGGAGCACTTGATGCTAAGGGTTCCGCCTTGTGGGCTTGCAAATTAAGTACCGAAACCACCAGCTGTCCTAATGGAGCCACGGTTAGTATCTATTAAGAAGTTCATTGTATCTCTACTGACATTTTAATGATGATGTTGAAGCTAACTAAATTAGTGTACATATATTGCAGACTTTGAGTTTTACAAACTCAAAAGACATTAGAGTTGAAGGACTAATGTCATTGAACAGCCAAATGTTTCACATTGTGATAAACGGCTGCCAGGATGTACTCATTCGAGGCGTCAAAATTATTGCTGCTGGCAATAGCCCTAACACCGACGGCATTCATGTCCAATTTTCCAAAAATGTTGCAATCTTCGACACCTCCTTGAAAACTGGGGACGACTGTGTCTCCATTGGCCCTGGGACCAAGGACTTGTGGATGGAACGCATATCATGCGGACCTGGCCACGGCATTAGGTAAGTCAAAGTTCGAGAGATTATTCAGAGCACCGCCGTGCACTTGCACCAACATAAATGAATGGTTAGATTGCATTAAATACACTTTTTGTTTATTAAAAATAAAGTTGATAATAAATATCAAGGGTTGAGATTATTTTATAAGGGTTGGGTCACTTACACCGTCGGTGCATAGAATAATTTCCAGTCAAAGTTCTTATTTGAATTATCAAATGACTTTCCGAGAGTGTGTAATTGTAACTCGTTAATGTTTGCTAATGCATGCGTATTTGTGGTGATTAATTACAGTATAGGGAGCCTAGCCAAAGACTTGGAAGAGGAAGGAGTACAAAACGTAACAGTTAAAAATGCAACTTTTAAGGGTACCACAAATGGGCTGAGGATCAAATCTTGGGCGAGACCTAGCACCGGGTTTGTCCAAGGTGTTAGATTCCTTGATGTCGTAATGCTTAATGTCCAAAATCCCATCGTAATTGACCAGAATTACTGCCCACACAACCTCAACTGTCCTGGTAAGGTAAGAAAGTAATCTAACTAATCCAATTCATTAAATCCTCCATGTTTAAATTTGCTAAAAGTTCAACAATATTGCCATATATGTTGTTTCTATAGGTATCTGGTGTCAAAGTCAGCGATGTACTGTACCAGAACATTCGAGGCACATCGACAACAGCAGTTGCAGTAAAATTTGATTGCAGTGCAACAAATCCATGCAGTGGGATAAGACTCGAAAATGTGAATTTGACTTGCCGGAAGCAAGTAGTTCAATCATACTGTGCAAATGTAAATGGAAAGAGTGTTGGCACTATTCAACCAAGCAGTTGTTTGTAATATTCAAAAACAAGTCAGGCATGTACATAGCTGTGCACATGAATACTGCAACGGATTAGAGGGGGCTTCTTCAAGTCTAGTATGTTGTGTAGAGTTAAACATTGCCAGAGATAAAATGTACATCAATTGTGTAATTCTTTGTATACTTTGTTTAAAGAAATTGTGTACTTACAAAAACAACGATAATAGTACTTGAATCTATGTTTCAGATAAATGGGGACATTATAGCATTTACCTTTTGTTTTATCAATGAGAACTAGATGAGATCATGAGAGGATATATTCTCTGTTATTTAGGGTTTGTGCAATACTTTGAGGGTCCAACTCCCCAGCTTAATTGGATTTAGTGCTCGAAATATATAAAATGTGTGTTTGTATGTATAAAATAGGAAATAGAAACTTGAATCTAATGTCAAGAGATCGACTAGCTATTGGTTTGGTTCTATGCATAAAGTCGAATGAATTATTATAGAAGTTATTCTCGAATGGCCCCATGTCTTTTGGTCTTTGCCTTGCAAAAGCAACTCTGTTTCTTACATGATGGTCATCAAACGTGTTGAGTGCGCAAATGGATCAAACTCGATCGGAAGAAAAAAGAAAAAGAACGCTATTTGTGGTCCGGTCACCATGCCATGTATGCGGGCTTCTTCCAAACCGCACAAGTGAAGCATCTCTTTCACAAAGTCGGTCTTGACCTGGAAGACGTCTAGGCGGGCTTATGGTCTGATTGGTCTCCAACATAATGAGCCTCAAATTTGTATACATAAAAATGAATATACTGTTTGACAACAAACATCCTCCTATAAAAATAACAACAAGTACCTCTACAAACGAAGATTTGTTGCGGAAAAAAAAAAAAAAAAACCTTGTATAGAGATTGATGCATGTCTCTAGAAAAATGCAATATGATATATTGAGTGGTTCTAATCAGATCTCTAAATATTGGGTGGTTCGAGAATAACTTTGTTAGTTTATTGTATTTTCTAGTAATTTACTTGTTTTTATATTGACTTGCTATAGCAGCATGGATTTATATTTTCTCTTTGGTCTAGAGGTTGATGTTTTCTGGGAAAATGCGATATCTAATATTACATTTTAAAATCATGTATCCCTAATGCTGCACATGAAAGTAATTATGGAATACAGTCGCCAGCTCATTAATTAGACTTGAAGATTTGGTGTATCAGAACTTTATCTGGGATTTAATTTTTGATTAGAGATTAGTTTTCTTGTCCGGGGTTTAGCCTGAAAAATCATGCGGGCAACAGTTTTCGGTGACCAAATATGAGTTCAGTTTGATTGCCTTTTAGTATAACTAATCTGTGTGTGTGAGTCTCGCTGAACTGCAGTGCATTAGAGAACCTTGAGATATATCAAACTATGTTATTTATGCTATGATATTACGGAGGATGAAGCTCTCGAGTATCTAAAAGACATCAAGTGATTGAGGAAAGAGGGCTCTAAAGGGTTCACACTTGAGTTTTGCATTAAAAAAAAATAAGTTCTTTAAAAACACTGTCTAAACCAAGACACATCAGTTTTTTTTTTTTTTTAAAGGGGTTTGGACGCCCGGTTCTATTTATTATATTAAAAGTAGAATTTTGCAATGGGGGGATATAAAACCTAAACCCCGTGCTACATTAGCAACATTACAAATATCCTCATAGAGTATATCCTGAATAATAGCAGGAGTCTCCTCTAATCATACATCATCAAGTCAAGCAACACTAGCAAGGTGTGCAAGCTTATGTGCAACACCATTTGCTTCACGGTAGATATGCCTTATTTTAAATGATTGAAAAGCATAAAGATAATCTTTACAATCATCTAAAACACGGCTTACCTCCGAAAAATTATCCTCCTTGCTATTGAGTGCAGCAATCAAAAGGGCAGGGTCGCTTTCAATGTCAATTTCCGTCCAACCTTGGTGTATACCAAGAAGAAGACCAGCTCTACACGCCTCAGCCTCCATATTAATAGCCGAGTGTGCATGTAGAAAAGGCCTTGCAATAGCTGCAATACCCATGCCCAAATCATCTCTAACGACCACCCTAATACCTCCAACACCACATTCAGCCCTATAAGCACCATCAATGTTAATTTTCAGTCTTCCCCGCGGTGGGCATTCCCACATGGTCAATGACCTCTTCTTTTTCCTAGTTGCCTTTGGATGGTAACACTGAAAATCCTCCAACTTCTGCCGGCACCACTCTATCAGATGCATAGGCTGAAAGTGCCCACCTTTCCAAAGTACATTATTACGTTCATTCCATATCAACCACAGTGCCATGCAAAAGTAATCAACTTGATCACCACTCAGTCTATCAAACATATCAAACACCCAGGTTCTTAAATCATGTGCTTCATGAACCATTGGCTTGAGCTTCAGGGGACAAAAGTTTCAAAAACATTGGAGGGCCCCACAGTCTTTAAATAGATGTTTGCCTGTTTCCATCCCATTACCACAAAAAACACAATCATAACTAGGCAAACTAACCTTGCGTAGTAGAAGGGCTGACCTTGTGGGCAGTGCATCCAGAAGAAGACGCCAAACAAACACCTTGACTCTAGGTGGCACCACCGACTTCCAGACCTTACTCCAATACTGACGCAACGGACCCCCACTAAGTGTAGATGACGTTGAAGCTCTTTGATACATTTTCAATGAATTGCGGTAGACGTGATAACCACTTTTCACGTTAAAGACTCCTTTGGCATCAAAATGCCATGCCATTCTATCTTCAGCCTGACGCAAACTCAAAGGAATTGCTGTAATACAACTGACCTCTGCCTCCGTAAAGATTTCACTCAACACATCAAGAACCCACTCCTTACTTTCAGTATCAATAACATCTGCAACCACCCAATCCTCCGTGCCCTCCATTATGGGAGAGTAAGGCTTGAAAGAATTAGGCACGGGCAGCCATGGATCGTTCCACAACGAAACCCTTGACCCATCACCAATTTGGAAACGAAGCCCTTTCCGCAACACTTCCCTACCAGTCATAATACTACGCCACGTATAGGATGCACCCTTTTTCAGCTCCGCCTTCATGAAAGAACAGTTAGGAAAGTATTTGGCCTTCAACACCCTTGCAGTGAACGACTCTGGTTGGTGCAGCAACCTCCACCCTTGTTTAGCTAAGTGAGCCAAATTGAAACAATGCATATCCTGGAACCCCATACCTCCCTCCAATTTTGGAATACACAATTGTTCCCATGACACCCAATGTATTTTCCTGCCATCCTCGGATCCACCCCACCAAAATCTCGCCATGAGTTGATGCATCTCACTACACAAATGTTTCGGAAGTTCAAAACACCCCATCACATACGAAGGTATAGCTTGTGCAACGGCCTTTATCATCACTTCTCTACTAGCAATAGACAACGTTTTTTCTCTCCATCCTTGGCACCGGGTTCTAATCTTCTCATTCAAGAAAGCAAAAGCCTCCTCCTTGGAATAACTGATCTCAGTCGGTAATCCCAAATACTTGTCATGCTTCTCAACCCGGGTGACCCCAAGAGTACCTGCCAGCTCAAACTGAAAGTCTAATGCAACATTCCTGCTGAACGATATGTTGCTTTTTTGTACATTAACTTGCTGCCCGGACACACGTTCATACTCTTGCAGAAGACCCTTCAGCACCATACACTCAGCCTTGAAGAAAATAAAAGAGTCATCCGCAAAGAACAAGTGACTGATACTTGGGGCACCCCTACAAATCTCCACCCCGTGCAAAGACACATCAGTTTCTTAATGAAGATGAAACCATTCTACACAAAGTAATAGGGTAAGTTTGACTCAGTACTTTTTTATTTCCTTTTTTTTTTTTGCTTGGCTTTTACCATAAGGCATGGTTGTTGGACTGTTGGTACTATGTGACTATAATTTGGTTGTGCTTTGTGCTCTGCAGGGTGGAAATTGAATGGTATCCTGAAAACTGCTTGACGAAAGAAACGTGAAAGATTCTTGAGCTTTTTTTTCATTCCCTTTAAATTGATGATATACATACCGCGTATATCACATACGGCCAAGCATAAGTCACAACCTCATAGGTGGCCCCCATGACATGGTAAGTCCCGCCTACGACATGCATCCCGGAAACCGACACCTGAACTACTTTGCCATGGTAGAGGTCAGCCGGTATCTCGCTTGGAGGTCACCCTCCCATGCTCTCCAAAAGGCTTCAAGAGAAGCAAATAAGCACATATTGTCCCACATCGGAAATATAGAATAGAGCGTGACTTCCTTTAGCTATAAGAAGAAGTGCTTCCCTTCTTGGAAAGGGATGGATCCATGATCCCCACACTTGTATCAGGCTACTTGGTATCACTAATAGTGGAATATCTAAGTGGACGTACCCTTACCTCAACGGCAAGGTGAACCACTATACATGCTTGTGTCATTTCTCTCTCCCTCTCTACCTTGCCTCATTCTTGGTTCTCGTTCCGTATTTTTCACACAGAAACTTTGGCGCTAGAAGGAGGGCCCCTAGGAATTTGGGTATGAGCCTCCAACCTTAAGCAAGGGTCATGTACGGGAACCATCAATTATGTATGCACAGGACACCCCGCACCTTTAGCAAGGGTCATGTACGGGTACCACGAGTCAGCGGGTACACGCATGACACCCCTCACATTCCTCACCCAAGCCTCCGAGGAGATGGGGTGCATCAGCCATCGGATACATAAGCCGGCCATCGAGTACCACGAGCCAGGGGGTACTACAAGTCAGCGGGTACGTGCACATCCCACTCCCAAGTTCCACTCTTCTCCGGGACTCTCACGAGCCAGCGGGTACGCACAACTCCCGATACCTCTCTTCATCCCGCTGCCATGCAACACATCACTACCCGCTTAGGATTCAAGGCCCACTTGCATGTATACCCGGACATTGCTAGTCTCACGTTGACTTCTACTTGGACCTATTGAGTTCATCTCCTCAACATCATCACCCAGCCACATCTTCCCTGAAAGGTCTCTCAGTGACTCTTGTTGGCAGCTTTATCTCCCCCGTGACCCAATCCAGATCATTCTCACCTCTCGGAGATCATCACTGGTAACCCCATCACCCCACTACTAGCTCTCGCTCAGCAACTCACCACCGGTCTCGGTGAGTATCCCTCCCACACCTGCAACCTCAACAACTCTCGCACGTCATGATTGAAGCCTGGTACCTGAAACCTATCTAGGCACCCGTGCCTCATCCCGGATTGTAATCACCGACAACCTCGATCTCTAGCACTACCCGGTAACCAATAGCCTACCCGGTACCCGCTCATCAACATCTTTGCTTCCGGGACCTTCACTCGAACTTGTTGGATTCACAAGACCCGGCTACCTGGACTTCTGAAAGACAACAGCTCCAGGTTCTCACCTGCAGACCCACTGAGTCAGTAACCTTTCAGGCCCGAGGCTCCAAGCAATTTGAACACGATCTCGCTAAGTCATATATCACCTCGGGTACACACCTGTTTGGGACCTTCTGGAACCAGTCTCCCGGTCGGTAGCTTTGATTTATCCTCCCACATTGGAGGTAGACACACTCCGGGATAAAAAAAAAAAAAAAGGTCTCGGCACCTGGGAAAATGGTTTGGATGATAACATTGCTGCCACGACTCTACAAGCTTAGAGCTTAAGGAAGAAGAAGATGAACTCACCGAGAGAAAGAGAGAGAGTTTCAGACAAAATATCTGAGAGTTTTTCCAATTAATAAAAGTATTGCAATTATGACAACCCAAGAGCTATTTATAGTAACAGAAATAAAGCAACGAAAATGAAAAACCCTAGTAGCTATTACAGTCTGTAAATCCACATTAGCAATAGATGGCCACTATGAGTATTACAGCTAGACAACATTTTATTGGTTGATTTGTTGACTCCATACTAGACCCTGAGCTTCACATTGACTTGTTAACACCTCTCCTCAATCTCAGTGGGAGATAGCACACTGAGATTGATACAATGCTGCTTAAACACTGGGCTGTGAAGACCTTTGGTAAAAACATCAGCAGTTTGGCTCTCTGTAGGTACATACTGAAGCAGAAGATCTTGTCTTTGAACTCTCTCTCGGACAAAATGAAAATCATTATCAAGGTGTTTAATCCTTGAGTGAAAAACTAGATTTGAGCATAGAGCAAGAGCAGAAAGATTATCGTGGAGCTGGAATGCTGACTTGCAGATCACAGAGAATATGTCTCATCCATGAAATTTCTGCAGCAGTATTAGCAAGTGCTCTATACTCAGCCTCAGTAGAGCTTCTAGAGACAGACCCTTGTTTCTTAGATTGCCATGAGACAGGATAATGTCCAAGATAGACGATAAAACCTGTAGTTGATCTTCTTTGATTAATATCTCCAGCCTAATCAGCATCACAGAAAGCATTGATGTAAGCAACACTATTACCAAACTTGTAAAACAGCCCTCTAGACATAGTACCTTGCAAATATCTCAAGATTCTCTCAACATATGCAAATTGTACATCAGTTGGAGTGGACATGAATTGACATACAGTGTTTACAGCATAAGCTATATCAGGCCGGGTAAATGTCAAGTATTGTAATGCACCAACAATGCTCCTATAGAGAGTAGGATTTGACAGAGGTGTACCTTCATTTTTGAGAAGCTGAAAATGAGGCAAACATGGAGTATTACACTCTTTGCAAGTTTCTAAACCAGCTTTGGCTATCAACTCCTTTGCATATGTCTCCTGTGATAAAAAGATACCCTTGTCTTTGTACTGAATATTTATTCCCAGAAAATAGGACAAAGAACCAAGATCTTTCATGTCAAATACATCACTGAGTTCAGATATAACAATTGACACACCATTTCTGTCAGAACCTGTAATAACTATGTCATCAACATAGAGTAGAAGTGCAATAATTCCATTACTTGTGTTCTTAACAAATAAACTCGAATAGAATGAGAGAACTGAAATCCCAAGGCAGGAAGAAAATTAGTGAATTTCTCATTCCAAGCTCTTAGTGCCTGCTTTAAACCATATAAGGATTTCTTGAGTAAACAAACATGATTGGAATGAATTGGATCAACAAAACCATGAGGCTGATGCATATATACTTCTTCTTTAAGATCACCATGCAGAAAAGCATTTTTGACATCAAGTTGCCATAATTCCCAGCTATACATTGCAGCTAGAGAAAGAATAATTCTCACTGTGCTATGCCTTACAACTGGACTAAAAGTTTCATCATAATCCAAGCCTTTTTCTTGACTGTATCCCTGAGCAACCAATCTTGCTTTATATCTTGAAACACTCCCATCTGGATTCTTTTTTATTTTATACACCCATTTACTTCCAACAACATTTTTACCTTCAGGGAATGGAACAAGTTGCCATGTACCTTGTTTCTTCAAAGCATCAATCTCTTCATTCATTGCCATATCCTATTCAGGTATACCAACAGCAGCTTTAAAGCTTTTTGGCTCAACAGGATCATGTATATCAATAACAGCACTAAGGCCACTAAAGAAACACAACTCATCAAGTAAATTGTGTTGAACAACACAAGAATAAGCACAAAACTCATCAAATGATTTTTTCTTGACTATCCCATTTTTGGCCCTAGTCATCATGGAGTGATTGTTATATGCAAGTGTAGGATCAACAATAAACTGCAATTCTTGTGGGAACACTTGACCATTACCTTGTATACCAGAAGTAGTACCATTCTCAGAATTTTCAGAAGTAGTATCATTTCTATCATTGTTATTCCCATTACTGAAACTGAAACCACTGCCATCCTCATTCAAATTGCCTCCACTTTCACCACTTTCACCTTCAAAAGTACCACCACTCGATGAACTCGAAGAAGAACTAGAAGAAAAGCTAGGTATACTAACCTCCTCATCAGCCAAGGTAGGTATACCAGCAGAAGGCTGAGAAACAAATGGAAGGACCACTTGTAGCTGATCAGAAGAGAGAAGAGGCTGCAGATGGGGAGAAGAAGAACCAGGTGCAACACGAGGAGTAGAGGCAGGAGCAGCACTATGAGTGTGAAATGGAAACACTGGTTCATCATGGATAACAACATGTCTGCACATCCAATGTTTATTTTTCTCAATGCTGAAGCAGAAAACACCCTTGTACCCCAAAGCATATCCCAAAAATACACATCTAGTGGTTTGAGGCTCAAGCTTATCATGACAGTAGGATCGAAGAAAAGGATAACAGGCAGAACCAAAAATCCTTAGATGACGAAGATCAGGTGCAGAACCAAAAAAATGTATGTAGGGTGAAGACATATGCAAGGATGCACAAGGCATTCTATTTATGAGGAATGCAGAATGAGCAACAACATGGTACCAGAAATGTTTAGGCAATTGTGCGGCAGACATGACTGTAATACAAGTCTCAACAATATGTCTATTCTTTCTTTCTGCGATCCCATATTGTTGTGGGGTATGAGGACAAGTAATGAAGTGCACAATCCCTTTAAGATCAAGAAAATTTTTGAAAGCTTTGCTGTTATATTCACCTCCACCATCAGTTTGAAGAGAAACAATATTGTACTTGAATTGAGTAAGCACAAAGCTATGAAACTTGACAAATGTGGCAAAAGTATCAGAATTATTGATAAATGGATAAACCCACACAAATTTGGTACAATCATCTATGAAGGTTACATAGTATTTGAAACCCTCAAGGGACAAACAAGGAGCAGGACCCCAAAGATCAGAGTGGACTTTCTGAAAAGGTGTGACAGATTTTGAGACAGACTCAGTGAAAGGTAATCTATGCATTTTGCCACTAAGACAATGAGAACACATATGAGAAACTTTGTCATTATTAAACTGGACTTGAGACAAAGTGAACATTTTAGACACTATATCTGAAGAAGGATGTCCAAGCCTTTGATGCCAGAGTGAGCATTTAACAGCAGCTCCAACAAATGCAGTATGAGTAGGCTGAACAGGTGGTATGAGTTTTGGTGTTTTGAAAAGGAAAAGACCTTCTCCATTACTCTTTCCTCTGTAAAGAAGAGCTTTTGATGCCTTGTCCTGCACACAGATATCCATATCATCCATGGTAATGAAGCAATGGTTATCTTTGCCTAGCTTATTAAAAGAAAGCAGATTAACTGCTAAGCTAGGAACATGAAGCACAATATTCAATTTAAAAGTGTGCATTGCAGGTGTAATTTGTCCAGACCCAATATGCTTAACATGCAAACCTTCTCCATTACCAATAGTAATGGTGTTGTTGGAGTCAAATGGATGAGCAATGGATAGGTTTCTCAGATAAGATGTCATGTGATGTGTTGCCCCAGTATCACCAATCCACACCTCAGCATTGTTAGTGCAAGATGAAGATGAAGAACTTGCACCAGTACAGCCAGTGTCGGCAAACATAGCAGTAAGTGAAGCTGGAGGCTCAGAGCCTTGATAGGCATAGTTGCTTCTATGATGACAGTTAAGTGCAACATGTCCCTTCAATCCACAAATTTGACACACCACCACTGAGAGAGAAGGATGATCAGAAGGTAGATCACCTCTATAGAAGCAGTTGATAGCAGTATGTCCCTTCTTGTTGCAAATTTGACACTCAGGAGAAGCACCAACATTGTTTCTATATTTAGATCCTTGAGTATTAGCAGGATTCTGAAAGCATTTGCTAGCAATGTGACCTTTCTTGTGACAAATGTGACATTCAATGTTCTGATAGCAGTTACGTGCTGCATGTCCTTTCTTCCCACAAGTCTGGCACTTAATTCCATTATAACTCTTAAATCCTCCACCACTTGAGTTGTTGTTTTGGGAGAATTTTCCATTGTTGCTCCAGGTCTGAGATTTAGAGAAGTTATCATTCCATAATGCTTTTCCTTTATCACCATTGTAAGAGCTCGATGCCCCAGAAAATTGTGAGCTATTGTTGCCTCTATAAGATGAACCTTTTGCAGCCATTACAGACATTGAGACATGAGGCACAAGTTGTGACTCAATATCTCTTCCAGCAGCCAGTAATTGAGCTCTGAAATCTTTCAGAGATATTGGAGTATCTCTTGCCCTGATGACAGTCTTTATCATTGCATATTCATCTGGTAAACCATTCAGTGTGACAACCACAATATCCTCATCAACCAGTGTTACTCTACAGAACTTAGCTGGTCTCTTGCATGCTTAATGCGTTGAAGGTATTTGTCAATAGTGTATGCTCATTTCTTGATAGTTTGAAGATCAGTTTTGAGCTGTATTATGTTAGCTCGGGAGACAGTAGAGAATCTCTCAATTAATGCAAGCCAAGCCTCATGTGAGGACTTACTACCAACTATAATTTCCATGATATCATCATCAAGAGTAGCCATTAGAAGGCCAAGCAGAGCTTTATCTATTTTCTTCCACAATTTATAGGCCATAGTAATCTCACTAGTAATTTCACCTTCCTCAGTGAGAGCAAAACGAGGTGGACATGGATATGAACCATCAAAGTATCCAAAAAGATCATTGCCTTCAAGAACAGCTTGAAACTGAAAACTCCACTTTACAAAGTTGTGTTCACTCAATCGAACAGTTATTGTGATTAGTAGAGAGTTGATTTCAGATTGTGACATGGCCATAGCTTCAGAGATTACCCTAAATAAACAAGTTATACAACTTTTATTAAAGATTTTGCTTACAAAAAACACAGTTATGTTATCAATCTATTATGTTGTCACAGATCTATAACAAACTTGAAGCAATTTCATCATTAACTTCACAAACCAAGAGAATCAGATAAACATCTCAACAGATTATGCACTTTGTCAACGATTGTCACAGATCGAAGTAATGAATAGCTAGAATTAGCTGCAGATCTCAACTAAAAATCATCATCTCAAGTATCACAAAAATTAGAGAAAGGAATGAGCTCACCACTAGGTGCCATCACTAAGATCAAGTACTCGATGAGGTATAGAAGCTTGAAAAATAGAACCGAAGTAGAAATCACAGATCTAGGGTTTCACCTGACGAAGCATACATGAGCTTTAATGCGGAAGCGAGAAGAAGATCGACTACAACAACTGGTATGAAATAACACACAAGATCAAGAGCTGAAGCTCTGATACCATGATAACATTGCTGCCATGACTCTATAAGCTTAGAGCTTAAGGAAGAAGAAGATGAACTCACCGAGAGAAATAGAGAGAGTTTCAGACAAAAGTATTGCAATTATTACAACCAAAGTGCTATTTATAGTAATAGAAATAAAGCAACAAAAATGAAAAACCCTAGTAGCTATTACAGTCTGTAAATCCACATCTGCAATAGATGGCCACTTCATGTATTACAGCTGGACAGCATTTTATTGGTTGATTTGTTGACTCCATACTAGACCCTGAGCTTCATATTGACTTGTTAACATTGGACACCCACCCTCCCATCCCTATAGAATGTCACCGGTAGCTTCCTCAGCTCTCGGTGCCCCCCCTTCATCTCTCGGCGATAATCGAGTTCGTAACAGCTCCTACCGGTGGCTCATCACAGCGGCACCTCCCGGTGGCATCATTCTTCCTCCCAACGACAATCCCGACAATCTCACCGGTAGCCTCCATTAGCTTTTGAGATTGATAGGGCCTGATGTCTCCTATCCATGGGAGAAGAATGAGAGCCTAATTTGGCTGGGCAAACCTAGCATTACTCAACCGAGATCGCTCTGTTGCTCTTCAAGCTCGTTGCTTCCGGCGCTTGTAATCATATGATGCTGTAGTTTGAATATCCCAACACAGACAGCCAAACAGATGAGTCCTTTGTCTCGTATCATTCTTAATATATTGATACCAATCATACCATGCTTTAAACATCTGTCATAGGCCACTAGTAATGCACATGGCTACATATAGAACATGGCAGCAAGGTTCTAAATCTCTGCGATATTTCCGATATATCCCCCGATATCTCCTTTTTTCGACGGACCGATATATCTAGGGGGTAAATATCTTATCTGTCACCGTTTCTGCGAAATTTCTCCGACATCGTCAAATATCTCCGATATATTAGATATTTGCGATATATCCCGATAAAGTGAAGAAATATCTGTAAAATTTGAGGTAAAAATAAAAAAAAAACTCAGTAATTCTCTAAATGAAAATCTGTGTGAAGAGAGATTTCCTAAAGGAAAATTTGAGTAAGGAGAAATCCACTCAAGGTGAATCTAGGTGAGTAGAAAATCCCCTCAAGGCGAATCTAGGTGAGGAAAAAAATCCCCTCAAGACGAATCTAGGTGAGGAGAATTGGATAAATACCCTCAAGGCGATTTTGGGTGAGAAGTAATTCTCTAAAAGTATAAATGTAAATCTGTGGGAGGAGAGATTTGGTATTGTGTAGTTTGTGACTATTTCTGTAACTCTGTATGTAGTTTGTAACTCTGTAGTTGAATAATAGAAAGAAGATAAAGCCATAAATGTTCAATTATTCAAATGAGGCCAAATGACATTGCAGAAGGAAGTCAAGGAACCATATATGGATGACATGATGAGAAGAGAGTGCAGAGTACAAAGTATTAAATTTTGGCTACGCATCTTGAAAAAGTGAGGAATAACGAAGCTACTGTGTAGTCTGTGTCTTAAACCTGAAATTTTTTTTGGAAGTTGTCTCTTATTTTAGTGGATCAACATAATTAAAAATAGAAAGTGATATATGATATGAAGCAAACTACATATCACTACATATGATATGTAGTTTTGAAGGTAATTTTGATCATGCCACCCAAGATGAAGACCACGGAGTGAGAACAGCTGGTCATGGTGCTCAAGAGAAGACCCGATATGGGAGGAGGACTAGAAGTGCAACTGATGATCAAAGTACCCCATCTGATGTTTCTTCAATTGCCTTAAGTTTTGACTATATCAGTTTAGGCACAGAGCGCAGTGGGATTTCAAATGAATCTCATGAAGGCAACAATCAATTTGGTTATGATGCTTATGGATATAATCAATATGGAGAAGTATATGATCAGTCATCTAGTTGGGTCCATCCTTATTATCCCCTTATAGGAGAAACAATCGGCAGCTCTAAAGAGATCTATAACTATCATGTTCATCACTACAATTCGCACTATATGGGTCATATGTTTTGGTCTGATTATTGCATTTTTGTAGACCAGCGAGCGGCTTTTCAACCGCCTAGAGTCTCTTTTTGAATGTAGACGAAGTTTACATTCATATGTATTTATATGTAGTTCTAAATTTCTAATAAATTTACTTTTTTCAAAAATGATATTTTCGTACACTGTATCCCCGATATATCCGATATCTCCCTTTTTCAAAGTATCGATAGATATGAAAATACCGATATTTAAAACCTCGCATGGCAGCATATATTTTCAAACAGAAAGTCATCTATATATACGTGTTTGCATGTGCCATTCGACCAAGTTCAAAGCATAGGACGAGTTCATGGATGACTCTCAAGTCTCACCTTTGAGGACACATGTCAAACTTGACTAGCTATGACACCATTTCATAGGTGCCAACTAATATACATGATCCCGTACATGTACACTTGCAAAACATATCTATACACACCAGTCAAGCACATTTGCTTTAAGTTATACGTGGTCTCACCGCACCACACAAACACAACTTCAATTCTATATATTACTCTTAAGTTCAACCTAGAAGTTATTATTGATTACACTACCATGAAGTTCACCTATGATTACTATTGCATGATTTCTATTACCATGCAATCCACGTGATGAGTACGATTTAGGTGATACCCTTGGTTATTTCTCAAACCTTATTATGCATGATTACAGAACCTTTTAATTAAGGCATATATGTAGTTATGTACTATCTTGTGCAGCACATACCATGACTGCACAAATTACGTCATGTAATTTACGTGTGGTAGCCACATTAATTGGTTAGAGGCTTTGGCAAATTATCATACATTTGCTGCACTCAAATTTTACACTCCTCATAGTTATATATTTTTTACTAGCCACCCTGGGAGCTAACATCTATTTTCTATTTTGAGGAGTCTCGATCACTCGAACCGGATATATCACTTACACATTCTAATGTGATGTTACTCTCCAAAATATAGACACCTATATTTGGACAACTACAGTATTTCTGACAATATTTGCATTACTCTCGGACGGCTCCAGATAAGTTCTCACTTATGCTCTTTAAATTTGAGCTAATACAAATGCTTTACATGCTTCAATAACGGTTTCTACAATCTAAGCATATGCCTACAACATTTGGTACTTTCAATAGCATATTCATTATGCCTATATATTAATGTCACTTGATTGCAAATCAATTAAATTACTACATGTGCACAAATGACACTAAACAATGTGTAACATGCGGCACTTAAAATCCAAAGTCAAAGTCAAATCCTTGCATAAAACCCCTCTAATCATGTGAGGTAACTTAACTGGGTTAGAAGGCTTAATCTCTCATTCTACCCGGGGCCACGCCACCTGGTAAAGGAGGCCTATAGGCCCTCATTCAACCCCATTGGGTTAAGGAGGCTCAAGCCCTCATGTGACTCCATCAGATCACAAATCTCAAACCCTCATCCTACCCCATCGAGTACGAGGTACAGACCCTCATGCTACCCCATCGGGTACAAGAGGCACCAAGCCCTCTCACTACCTAGCCTGGTACCAGAGACCGGACCCTCCAATGGGTACGGGAGACCCACGCCTATACAATACCCCAACAGGTACCAAAGTCGCTGTACACGAGTCCTACATGCCCTCATAAATCCTCTATTCGAGCGAGGTAACTCAACAGGATAACTAAAGGTTAGCTCCCTTACATAAGCCAATGTCTAGTCCCTTGCATCAAAATCCTTGCCCGGAGCGCAATACCCAGGGGGTAAGCCAAGGTCCAGTCCCTTGCTTTTGAGTCATCTGACCTCCTGAACATTCTCTACACTTGGGGGACTTATTCATACCACTTATCACACGTGGATGTAGTACCCGACCGAGACTATCATTGAGCTTCACGCTTATACTTTCCGGACATATGCAAACTTCGTATGCCTCAACAATATGTGTGAGTTTCGTGCTATGGTCTATTAATGGAAATATTGAAATTTTTCACCTACTGTTGATCGCAAAAATTAAATTCCTTTTACATCCCATTAATAGGACCATAGGACAAAACTCATACAACCTATCACCCGCTCGACACTAGCGAACTCAAGTCTAAACTTCAATTTTACTACCTACATAACTTGGGGGACTCAGTGAGTAACCACACTCCCGATCCTCACACGTGCATCATATGCATACAACATATACATATCATTATGTACGTATCATCGTGTTCATCACACATCTATGCATCATATGCACTTCGACATCACAACCACATACATTTTCGACTTATACGTTGTATGTCAACACTACATAACGTGCATACACACAATGTGTAACATGCAACTCATATAAACATTCATACACCTCGATGCATTTGACTCAAAAATCACTTAGATTGTCCTCGTGCAATCAATATGCTCTTTGTACACTCTTATCTTATTTGCAGGTACTAGCTCGATAATGAGCCCACCGTGGCACCAACCTCCCATGGAATACTTTACAAGACCCAAATAGTCCCTTCTTGGTTACGGAGTTGGGGGACTAGTATGGGTATGGCGTTCAACGAGGTCGTCATTCATACTTGGCGGCATCATATTTAAACTCACCAACTAAAAAGCACCTCTTACTCGGGGACTTGGGGGACTTGTACATACCACCTATATCACATACCGCCAAGCATAAGCAACAACCTCGTAGGTGACCCCCACGACATGGTAAGTCCAGCCTAGGACATGCATCCTGGAGACCGACACCCGAACTATGTTGCCATGGTGGAGGTCAGCCGGTATCTCGCCTGGAGGCACCCTCCCATGCTCTCTAAAAGGCTTCAAGAGAAGCAAATAGGCACATATTGTCCCACATCCGAAATATAAAATAGAGTGGGACTTCCTTTAGTTATAAGAGGAAGTCCTCCCCTTCTTGGAAAGGGATGGATCCATGATCCCCATACTTGTATCACTACAAAGGCTACTTGGCCTCACTACTAGTGAAATATCAAAGTGGACGTAGCCTTGCCTCAAGAGCAAGGTGAACCACTATACATGCTTGTGTCATTTCTCTCTCCCTCTCTACCTTGCCTCATACTTAGTTCCCGTTCCGTATTGTCACACAGAAACATATGAAAATACAGTAAGATAGTATACTAACCACCTTAAATTATTTTGTAGTCAACAAGATATAGTTGTATCTTAATCCTCTTTTTTTTTTTTTTCCTTTCTCAATTCAGAGAAGAGATGAGAGTCATGAGACAAGAAATTGTTCATGGGTAGTGAAATCTATACTCTCTATTTTACAATCCACATCTCATGTTTTCTTTTTTAGTACACTAACATTTTTCACACACACTACAAAAAGACAAAACTTAAGATACTAAAAAAGAAAACATAGAGTGTGGATTGTAAAATGGATAGTGTGTGTGAATTTTAGTCCCCTTGTTTATTAAGCGAGTACAATTAATTTGAGAGGCCTATTTATTAGTTACAAAAGGACAACCCAAATTATTGGCTGCTAAACTTCTTCATCTCCTTTCTAAAACTAGGCATAGCACTCTCTTAGATTCACTGTAATCTTGAACCCATCTTTCTTTCCCTTGCTTCCAGAACAAGGCAAGAAAAAGCAAGGCTC
This sequence comes from Rosa lucieae, assembly GCA_024704745.1. Taxonomy (NCBI): domain Eukaryota; kingdom Viridiplantae; phylum Streptophyta; class Magnoliopsida; order Rosales; family Rosaceae; genus Rosa; species Rosa lucieae. Next base: position 28,567,533 of record CM045493.1, on the reverse strand, counting down.
AACAATCCTAAGCAAGTTCCTCAAAAGCGGCAAAAGAGTCACATGACCTCCCTACCCAAAATCAATTGTCAAGTGCTGCTAGTGGCTCCAATCCGTGAACCTGCTCACTTCTTTTTCGGTCGTGATTCCTCATTGTAATGCAGCTCCCTGAAAGTCGATGAATGACCGCACATATCTCATCTGTGGCATTGCTTTTGCTTTTATTTCTCAAATCCGCAACTTTCCACGTTGGCTTTTCGATCAAGTCCTTGGCGCTCAGCTTCACATGCAACCATTTCCCCAATACCACTAGTAATGGAAAGTAGCTTCCCAACATTCAGTGCATAAGCAAACCCCACCCTTTCGTCCATTAGAATTTTAGAAAATTTGGCCCTGTTTAAAATTTCATCCATTATCACAAACAAGAAAAATAGAGAGTTAGATAAAGACCAATTTGAAAAACCAGACACTTACTTGGTAAATGTGTGTGTGTTGCGAGTCGCGATGTCACTTACTTGTATCCTCCATATTTAGACATCGCGACTTGCAACATACACTGATTTACCACGGCTTCATTCGGGTCTGGTCGGGTACAATTGTTCAATAAATTGAGTGTCCGTCATAGAGTTGACTCATTAAGTCAAGAGTGGACTCGACGGAGGCCCTTAGAGTAGAAAAACTCGAAGTGGTTGTCGTGGTTGTGGTGGAGAGCTGTGGTGAAAGGGTAGTAGTGGACGAGCGTGGCAGAGATGACGTGGAAGGGGTCGGATGAGTTGGTGGGGGTGGTGACGTAAGCGCGGACATAAGGGAAGGTGACGTGGTGGTTGGCGTCGTTGTCAAGGTGGGTGAGTGGGAGGAGGAGGTCATCGTCAAATGCGGGTTTAGACAGAACGACGACGGTCATGTCAGAGATTGTGACTTACATTTCGAATTTTGGTCGGGTTTCTTAGGTTTGATTTTGGTTCTTCAAAATTCAAATTTATAAAGCAGTCAGTGGTGAGTTGATGTTATTGGTTGTTGAGAATTAGTGCAAAAGGGGCGACATGGAGCATGCTGCAATAACGTTCCTTTAGAGCATATGCAACAATAGGTATCAGTGCTGAAAACCAAACTTTAGGGGGGAGTATTGTATTTGAATTTCTATGGTGCTTTAAAGATTTCTATGGAATTCAGAACTCTAGGAGTATACAATTATGATTGTTAAAAAATCTCAAATTTTTTTTTTTTTCAAACGCTGAAAGTTTAGGTTATTCAATATAGATTTTTAAAATCATATTTCAAATCCATGAAAGTATGAGAGTATTCAATTATATTAACTTTTAATGAGTCCACGGAAATTTAGGTATATTAAAAAAATATATGAAATGTAATAGATTCATTAAATGATGGATTTACATAGATTGTCTAGTGTTAATTGTAAGGAAAATAGTTTTCATCAATCCAAATCCCCCCCCCCCCCCCCCCCCCCCCAAATCTCATCCTGTTCTTCTTTTATCATTTCATCTCCTCTTTTTTTAATAGAAGTTGATTGTTATTCAATAAATCAACAGCCAATTGGCCATAGCTTACATAAGCAGTTCGGCAAGAAAATCCGATAAAACCTATCCAAGCTAAAGCAAACTAATTAAAATCAATGGGAAGCTCACATTTAAGCAAGCCTGCCCAAGCATAAGAAAGTTACGCCTCCTACGGAAAGAAATCATTCAACTAGTCCTCACTTGCCAGTCGCGCAATTGTGGTATAAGCAAGAAACTAGAAACGTCATAGAAGACTCATAGAAACTTATTCACACTCAAACAGGCTTAAGACCCCAATCAAAGAAATTAAACAATAGCCAGCTCCTTCCCTGGCGAGTTGGAGCTGATATTTGTACCAGCATTGTTACCTTCATCTTTTAAAGTACGCTTATTCCTTCGTCCAACAGGACAACCTTTTTTCTTTGGAGCTGTCCCCAGGGAAACCGGAACCTCCACCAATTCACCAAGGTGAAATTCCGGAGGTATGAAAGCCAACCCAGGCTTAAAGCTCTTCTTTTTCACACCCAAGATAAGATGTTTTTCTGAATTTATCCCAACAGCAAGGCCCTTTATATTGGCCCCATCAGAAAAAGAAATCCGGCCTAGTCCCATGCAGACCAGGCCCAATCCCAAGCAGACTGGGCCCAAGGCTATGCTGACTAGTCCCAGTCAACCCAGCGGTCAACCCTAATTCAAAATTAGGGTTTCCCTCGATTTTTCCTGAACGAGCTCTGCACGCCCCGCTGCCAGCGAACCCAATCCCAACACCAACGTTCCAACCATTTCCGCCACCCCAGAAACCTCCGGCGCATCCAGTCCCACCGTCGCCGACATCTCTGACCCAACAACCAACCCAGAAACCGCCGCTTCCGACACCGCCAACCCACTTGGGTTTGCTTCCACCGAGTGGTCCACCCCGCTAGAACCAGTGCTACATGAGCCTTCGCCTCCAATCTGCCATCACATATACCCCCTCCATGACTAAAGAAGCCACAAGCTGAACACAACCCGTGACATTTTTCATACTGGAGTTCCACCAACACCGAGACCGTCAGAGAAAATTGAAAGGTCCGCCAAGCCCAAATCCTCCGCCGGACATCCTGTACCACACGGATCCTTTGAATAGGATCCTTTCGTTGCACCGCCCCCTGATCAACCTTAACGAAGGAACCCAACGCTCGTCCAATTAGGGTTAAGGCCTTCTCGTTGTGCATAGCAATGCGCAACCCCTTCATCGCCACCCAAACCTCCAGGAGATGCAGCGAAGCTGCCTCGAGAGCTGAAACACTGTCATAGTCTACCAACAGCAACATAGAGTTGTTGTAGAACCATGGACTGCCGGAGAGAATCCGATTCTTCACCTCTCTATCCTTGAATTGGAAGACAAAGATATCCTCCTCCTCCTGCCGGATCAGAACTCTCTCCTTCAACCCTCAAACGTTGGAGATCGCTGCTGAGAACGACGGGATCATCACTGTCTTCTTGGATAAAAGCTTACCACAAAGGTAGAAAAATGAATCATGGATTGCATCCTCTCCTCCAACAAGGCTCATAATGACCTCCTCAGAAAGTGCAGAAGGAGCCACCATGTTCTCCTCCACCATCGCATCGCAAACTCGATCAATGGTATGGCTAGGGCAGAGAAACCCTAGCAGAGCAAAGTCGACTTCTTTGCAAGCTCATTTCATCTCCTCTTGCTTTCACATATACATACCTATTATCAAAGTGTTTATCTTTGGCATTTGCATACGATACACAAAACAAATGTGATTGTTTTAATGCCTTTTTATTTACATAACTTTACTTTTTTTTTTTACCCATAAACTTCTATGACAAAAAAAAATGGTAAGTCTTTTTATTTACCTCCATTATTGGCAAGTCTTTCTCTCCCCAACTAAAAAATATTTGGCTTGCTAGTTGTCTCTATGCTCTTATGGCTATATGGAAAGCTCGCAATAAGCTTAGAATTGAGGATAAGAGCCCTTCCCTCATGCGAATTTTCAGCTCTCTCAAGGCTTGGCTTGGCTTTGCTGCTCCTTACATGCCAGGTTATTCGAATGGTTTGGTTGACACTCAGTTGTTGGTTGGGTTGGGTATTCAGCCTATTCCTAAAAATATAGTAGCGCTGCGGTTAGTTCTCTGGCACCCTCCAATTTTTCCTTGGATTAAGTTGAATACTGATGGTCTTGCAAAGGGTAATCCAGGACCTGCAGCTTGTGGTCGTGTGTTTCGTGACACCCATGGTCATTACATTGGCGGTTACTGTCAAGGATTGGGACACAAATCTGCCTTCTACTCAGAGCTTATGGGTGTGATCATTGGGATTGAATATGCCTTCTAGTATGGTTGGCGATGCCTCTGGCTTGAATGTGATTCGACTAGTGTAATTGCATGCATCAAGTCCTCATCTTTTGTTCCACCTTGGCCACTTCGAATTGCATGGCTTACTTGCTTAGCACGTATTAGAGCAATGACCTTTCATTGTTCCCATATTCTTCAGGAAGGAAATACGGTGTCTGATAGAATGGCAAACATGGGCTTACTTTCTCCATCCCTGGTATGACATATTTCTCCTCCGCCTAATATATTTCCTTATCTTCGTATGGATGATCTGGGATTCCCTTACCTTCGCCATGTTTAACTCCCTTTCTTGTATGGGTTGGTATTGGGTTTGTTTTAACATTGGCTACTATATTTTCTACATTCCTTATAATGCAAACACTGGTCGCTATTACTTGGACATGATGTTACAGGGGTTATTTGGTTTCATTACGAAGCTGGGTGTTGATGGCTTCTCTTGGCAGATAGTGCAATTTTTGTTTTTTCTTCCATTGTTTTGCTTTGCAAGCTATTTAATTCTCTGGAAGTTGGGAAAATTTGAGGTTATGCTTCAATTTTTTCACTTCCTTTTGTCTTTCTTTCTAGCTTTTGGGGTAGGTTTATGTCCCCCTTTCTTTAGGTTGTATTTTCTTTTTATGTTATTAATAAAATAAAAATAGGGGGGCGGGCGATGGGTTCCTAGAGTGTGGCAAACCCCTCTCCTTCGGGATAGAGGGTGGGACTTGTTCCCTACATCGTTGCCTCCGAGGAGCTAATATCGCCTAATCCCTTATTCATTAAAAAAAAAAATGGTAGCTACTCACGTTTTCGTTCATTTTTTTTTTTTTTCTCAAATATTCTTTCTATCACCAAAGAAACATATAAAATATATATTAGAAAAAGAATCGTTTCAAATTCAATTCTACAATTCAGTGGGCTTATATATCTAGAAGTTGAAATCATGAAGTTAAATAAAGTGAGAAAATAAGTTGGTTGTAAGTAAATCATGAATTTGATGAAAAAGTAATTGATCTCTTATGAATAAGAATGATTTCTTCCCTCTTATCCATGATATGTCTAAAGTTTGATATATATAAAAATATAAATTAACTCAGAAAGTTTTCATGTTAAACTTATGTTTATTAGACTTTGTTACATGTTTATGTTGATGAAGTGATGAATCATAAAAATTCTATCAGAGGCCATACAAGTTGATATTTTGTCTTTACAAATCCATAAATATTTGTCTTTTAAAATCTATGGAAATCTAAAGATTTTGTAAGTCTACATACTCTTGTCATGGATGATCATGTCATAAAATGTTCGGATGTTTACTATCAGCAACAAGAAATTTTCCATCATCCTGAAGTGAGTGATTTGAGTAATATGCATTTACTGGTACCCCGAAATCTAGAGTACAACATTGAGAATGAGAAGAGTGTTAATTTAAGATTTGGAAGCAGCTGAGAGATGTTAGCGATGCACATGTTATTGGAGTTGCTAATGTGAATCCCTTTAAAGGTTGCCTTGGAGATTTTGGCAAAGTCATATTGATTGTTTGGATTCTGGACTTCACTGATAGGGTGGTAGCTCACAGGGCTTTTAGGAATCTTATCGTAATACCCGATGCCAAAGCAGGCTTAATTGTACCCAGCCAGGAGATGATTACTAAAAGAGTGAGCAAATATTTTGCATCAACCGCAAATGTTCTATATTAGGCTATTAGCCTATTAGCTAGCCAAAAACAAAGGGAAATTAATGTTTTGTACTTGTGAAGTTAAAGATATAGTTCTTCTGTCTTCCCTTTCTTTATTGAAATGATACTAGAAAAGGATATAGGCATGCTATTGCTAGCTCACTATATATAATACTTGATGCATAGAAGTCATTCAAGGTGATGTAGAACGAGATTCAAGCCAAATTCAACAGAGAAGATAAAAAACAAAGAAGCATCGTCATATCAAGAAGAATGATTTGAAGATTGGAAATTGGTATTCGAACAGACTTTAAAAGATGGAATTACTCGTAAACTACACTTTTGGATATATCAGGTTTCTCGAGCAAAATCTCGGCTGGGACCTTAGATACAAATTAACGTTATTTGGCAAGTTTAGTATTCTTCTAAAATCCAGTATTTTATTTCTGGTTTTAGATAAATTAGGTTTCATTGTCTTCATCTATAAGGAATTGTTATTTATGTTTTGTAGTTCTCTTAGATTTAGGATTTGTGCTATATATAAGCACCTTATTATATTGTAATTTTAACTCTTAAGATATTGAATTATAAAAACCCTAATTAGAGAACATTTTCTCTTTTTTCTTACGACTGTGTCCGTATTCGCTAGTGGATTCTAGCCTATTTTTCTAGTGAATTCTAACTTTTTCATTTGATTTCAATGCTTGACAAAATCAAGTTTTGATTGTGACACACTTGTGATATCATTTGGTACCAAAGCAGGATTTGCCCGCTCCATGGCAAACGACGATCCAAGGGAGAAGTTTACTACCATCATCCTCAACGACGCTGGTTGTAGAGTTTCTATAAAAAAAAAAAAAAAAAATTCATTGAAGATGAACGTGCTGGGGGATTTGCTCTAGGAAAACCTCATCAAAATAAATAAAAAACAAAACAAAAAAAGAGATATGGAACGTTGGATATTCACATCTCCGGACTACGATATATGACTTTCAAACCACATGTATCATCAATGAAAATGTATGCTCGATGATAATTGACAGTGGTCTACGTGAGAACTTTGTGGCAAAGAAAGTTGTGGATTATTTTGAATTATTGACAGAGAAGCATACTAATCCATACTGGATTCCATTCGGATAGGAAGAATGTAAACGAGTGACGGATGTTTGTAAAGTTTCAATCTCCATGGAAAATTTTATAAAGAAGATGTTACTTGTCATGTGATTGATATGAACGACACTCATGTGTTCTTTGAAAAACCATGGCATGAAAGCGTGAAGAGTGTAAAGAAGATGTTTCGTGGCAAAAGTTGAGCATACAAAATTTAAAAATGGACTCACTTTTTCGATAAATAATTCATTGGTAAAAGCCTCTCATAAAGGAAAATAAAAAGAGATGCACATTTGTTGACAAATAACCCATCATCAAAAGCCACCCATAAAAAAGTATGTAAGGGACGAACACTCATCATATAGGGTGCAGCACTCCAACGAGCGAGTTACTCCAACACTTAGCCTAGCAACGTAGAATTGTAGTTTCAACTCTGAGTTTCAACTCCAGCCCAATTTTTCACGTTTTAGGATGCTCCCATTTTTCTCGCTCCTGAAAGGTAAAATTCATAAACGCAAGAGAATGATAGAAGCAACTCTTAGTTTCAACTCGATTTCTATCTTCTTTCTTAGTTGATATTGAAGTTTTTATAGGTAATTCTATAGATATATACTTAGATTTCTATTACTTGGACTTTCTTAATTCAGTTTTGGTTTTCAATTGTAGAAAAAAAAAATCAAAAGATTAGAAGACTTTTTTTTCTTTTTATGAATAAGAAGACTTTTTTTTTTTTTGGGAAAAATTCATGAATAGTACTTGAAGTATGACCCACTATTAATTTCAGTACACTAAGTTCCAAAATATAAACTTTGGTACATGAGGTTTCAAAATTAACCTAGTATACATACACGACGTCAATGACGCCGTTAGTTTAGTGCTAGCTGTCTTATTTTAAGGGGTAAAACGGTCTCTTCACATTTTTTACTATGAGCACCCAGCTATCTCTCTTCTTTTGTTCTGGGAACCCAGCTCTCTCTCTCTCTCTCTCTCTCTCTCCCCCCCCCCTTCAATTGGAAATCTGAAGCAGGCTCCGGGATCCGATGCTACCATTAGCAGCGGACCACTACTCGGCTACAAAAGAGGAGTCTTGGCTCCAGAAGCTTCCTTCACTCTAACTCCACCACCAAACTCCAACTAAACCTCTTTCCTTCCCTCTATCCCCTCCTTCTCTCGCTTTCAGACTCTCCCGACCCGACCCACCATGGCCATGGTCGTGGCCTCCGCCTCCCTGGACAGGATCGAAGTCACGCCGCAGTAGCAGCAGCACCTCGTCATCGAGCCCTCGCCGTCCAGATCCTCCACCGACTTCGACGCCTCCTCATCCTCACCGTTCTTCTCCTGCTCCGCCAACACATCTGATCGCATTGATCCTTCGTTTGCTTCTCCCAACGCCAATCAGGTCCTCCCAGTCTTCTTCTTCTTAATTCAGTGTTCTTGTTTTGGAAACTTAGTGTTTGGAAATTTATGCTTTCCAATCTAATTGGATTTTTCACACACTTGGGGTCGTCGAGGAAGTGGCATAGCAAAGCCCAATTCTTGTTCACTCTCCGCATCAAATTCTCACAACCAGTCACAAATGAGTGAGACTCTATGCGTAGCTATTAAGCAGAATTATTAGACTTCTGTTTGGTCTCTTAGAGTGAACAAACCACACCATCAATCAATGGCTAAACCCAAAACCAAATACGATCGTCAGCTCAGATATTCTCTCTCTCTCTCTCTCTCTCTCCGTTTTGCCCTTCACCATTCTCACGGCTCTGCTCTCCTCAAAGTGGTTCTAAACAGAAGAGAGAGGAAACACGTTAACAAATGAAAAACCAATTTTGCCCTTCATTATGTGTGTAATGGCATGTGGATTGACGGAGTCATTGACGTCGTGTACGTATATTGGGTCGGGTTTCATATTTGATGTACCGAAGTTTATATTTTGGAACTTGATGTACTGAAATGCATAGTGAGCCTTAGTTTGGGTACCATTCATGAAATTTTCCCTTTTTTTTTTTTTGAAGTTAAGGAAGATTTTATTAACTAAATACGATGATGATCGTACATAAGGCCATCCAGTATAAACTCTGGAGCATTAGTAAACCAATCCAAACGGATATTTGAATCAAAACTATGGCTAACCCAAGATGTGCTTGGAAAGTTTTAAAAGACGTGTTCTTTCTGAGGATTTTCTTCAAAGACGTGGGGTTTCTCTTGCATCAAGATGTGTTCTTTGTCAACATCACGGTGAGTCCGTTGATCATATTTTTTTGTCTTGTTCCTTCGCGATAACAATTTGGCAGCGTATGGCAGAGTTGTTTGATTTGGGTGGGCTTCATGGTTCTCTTGTGGACATATTGCATCATGGGTTGGCCGGTTGTAGTCCCCAACTACGTGAACTTTGGCTTGCATCATTTGTGGTGGTGCTATGGTGTATCTGGCACTTTAGAAACAAGGTAAAATATGATGGAATTATTGTCGAGGTACCCAAGGCATATAAATTGATTAATGGACAGATCTTAGCTTCCAGTAAGCTTGGTTCAGGTACTATGTTTAATAATCTACAAGAGCTAATTGTTTTGAAAATGTTTGAGGTTACATGTAGACCACGTAGAGCTCCTTCTATCATTGAGGTTAATTGGATCCCTCCTATAATGGGTTGGGTGAAAATTAATACAGATGGCTCTTGGAGGAGTGCCTCAGGTCAGGCTGGCTATGGTGGTGTGTTTCGGGATTTCAAAGGTACATTTCTTGGTGGCTTTTGTTCTAATCTTGACATTCCAAGTTCAGTGGCAGCTGAGATAATGGTGGTTCTTAAAGAAATTGAGCTAGCTTGGATTTGAGATTGGAAACATGTGTGGTTGGAGGTTGACCCTACTCTAGTTCTTCATTTTCTTAAATCACCCAATTTGGTGCCTTGGCAAATTCAAGTGGAATGGGGTAATTGCTTACACCGCATCTCTCAAGTGCAATTTCGATGCTCTCATATATTTCGAGAAGGGAATCAAGTTGTAGATGCTCTTGCAAACTTTGGTCTCACTTCAGATACTATGGTTTGGTGGGACTCGCCCCTGGATTTTATGGGACTTCCTAATTTTCGTTTTTGGTAGTTTTTTGCTTGATTGTCTGGTCAGATGTCTTTTGACTTTCTTACTGGAGGGGTTAGGTTCATGTCCCCCCCCCCCCCCCCCCCCCCCATCTAGTTAGTCTTTTTTTATATTATTAAATTTGGGGGGAATTTTCCTCTCTCATTCAAAAAAAAATAAAATATGGCTAGCTAAGCGGTGTGCAACCATGTTTGCTTGCCTATTCGCGAAGTAAACTGTAATTTCCCTTATTGCTACCACTAAGCCTTTAATTTCTGATATCAAAGCTCCCAAGTCGGACAAGTCATCAGCCAGAGACTTTGTGGCCTATACCGCGACTAAGCAGTCACTTTCTACCACTGCCTTTGTGATGTTCATAGCTAGCAAAAGCTCCAAACCATACTTCACAGCCAGTAACTCAATATGCAAAGGATAGCTTACAAAAGCAGACCTGTAAGAATATTCAGCAATGAAAAGACCCTGAGAATTCCTAAAAACTCCACATGTACCCCCATATGGAATAGAAGGAAGGAAGGCTCAATCAACATTCAATTTGAGGACGTCCTCCACTGGTGCAGTCCACTTTTTCATACTTACAGGTTGATTCCGATCCGTGACCTCAGAAACTCGATTAGCTCGGGAATACTCATTGAACCATGCCATAGTAGAGGCCACAATTCTAGGCCCCGTTTGAGACCGGTCCTTCCACAGCTTGTCATTCCTATTTTTCCAAATACTCCATAGCAACACAAGCAGTTTATCAAAGGACTCCAATGTCATAGAAGTGACTCTTTCCAAAAACCATTCTTTCCATGATAAAGTAGAAGGTTGGATGAAAAAAAGGGGAAGCTCCTATGATCTCTCGAGTCAAGTTGCATTGACAGAATAAATGTTCCAATGCAGAAGAACAAACCACACAACATAGATCACCAGAATACCCTTTAGTTGAAATGGCAGCACGAGTAAGAAGAAGATTGTGTACTGCTGCTCTCCACCCAAAGATGGCCATCTTGCTGGGAACTTTTGCCTTCCACAACGCTCTCCAAATCGGGCCATACGGATCTCCATTAGAAGATGAGGCAAAGATATTGCCAATAGAGAAGTCATGAGCTATGGTATAAGCATATTTCACCGAAAAGAAGCCTTTCTTGTGCAGCTTCCAGGCCACTCTATCCTGACCATAGCGTCGACCAATGTACTAAAAGGCATGCTTCAGGTGCGCTTCAAAGCTTGAAAGGTGTAATTTTGCCTTCAAAACACCTCTGTTTTGGTAGCTAGGCGCAAAGGTACATAAAGCGTATGCTTAAGGCGCAGAATGAGCAAAAAGCGTGAAAACGTGGTGAAAGGCATATGCACCAATGAATGCTGCTGCAATCTAAATAGTGAAATCCATGGTTTTTCAGCCATGACTACTCTGAATGCTGCTGCAATATGAATAGTGAAATCCATGGTTCCCCAGCCATGGCTACTCTCAACACAGACCGGCCTCTCCGTAATTCTTTTCTAGGTTTGAAATACGTATGAATATGGTTTGAGATCGTGTTCTCTGGAAGTTATTGATAAATACTAGCTGAAGATAAACTCCTTTGATCCCTTTTTGAAAAAAGAAAAAAAGAAAAAAGAAAGAAAGAGAACAGGATAGGGTTTAAGAATCTACTCTTGAAGTTGGGATAGGGGTTAAAGGAAGATACGTTTAAACTAGAAAAATAAAAAGATGAGGATAAAGACCAAGTATAACTGAAAAAAGGGTTAGAGATTAGGTCGACCAATAATTATTAGTGAATAAAATTGTTTCCTTACATTATTATTGTTTTATAATTATAATATATGTATCATTTTCATATAATGCAAGGCTTACGCCTTTCGCCTTGAGGCTTACGCCTTATCAAGGCTCTCCCGAAAACGCCTCAGGGTACACCTCAGCTTTTTAAAACATTGGCGTCGACTAAGGGGAATAGAAAAACCTGAGATGCCACTTGAGGTTCTTAGCACACATGAACAACAGCTTCATCCCAAGTCCAAATGTCCATGTTGATTAAATAAGCTACTCTCTCAAAAACAATATCCGAAGGTTTAAATAAGGAATGATGAGAAACAGAGGGGTTCCAATCGTGATCCCAAATATTAACCGAAACACTATTGCCAATCCTCCAAGATAAACCAGCCTGCAACACTAGCCTAACTTCCATAATACTCCTCCAGGAGTACGAAGGTCTCTCATCCATGTCAGCAGAAAGAAACGAACCATGAGGATAGTACACTGCCTTAAAGACTTGGACCACAAGAGAATTTGGATGAGTAAGTAATCGCCATCCCAGTTTTGCTAACATAGCAAGATTATGAGCATGAAGATGTTTAAAACCCATACCGCCTTGTTCTTTTGGAAGACATAATCTCTCCCAAAACCTCCAATGGATTTTACGTTGTTCATCAGTACTAACCCAAAAGAACTGACAACATTTAATAATTCTTTCTATTATCAATTAGTTAAATATTAGGGGAAATGATCATTTACCCAATTTTAGGCACTAAATTGCCCACTTGCTCCACTGACATTTTTTAGCCCCCATTTACCCAAAACACTCTAAGGGATTATTTCCCTAATACCCAATTAATTTTTTTTGGGGGGACTTTTTTGCCCTCTCCTTCTTTCTCACTTAGAGAGAGAAGTCCAGACGACGTCGGATCTCTCTCTCCCTCCCTCCATCCCTCCAGTAGGTCGCCCACGGCGCCGGCTCTCGCCATCGCTGCGCCGAAACTCGTCGTCATGCTCTCCGCGGCCAGGCTCGACGCCAAGCTGACAGTCCTCTTCGCTGAGAAGCTCGGCGAGGCCGGGTTGGACCTTCTGATGGAATCGACGAACGCCAGTAGAATCGGGTATGTCTTCGATTTGCTTCTGTCTCTCTCGCCGGCGACTCATCATCACTGAAATCGCAACTTGATTGTATCTCCGGTCCCGGGCTGCAACCAGAGTCGTTGCAATCAGAGTCAAATCAGTGTGAAGGCAAACGGTCAACCGGAATTGTTGCAAAACGACTGGAATTGTGGGCAAAATCGTCAACCAGAGTCGAGATTATTGGGGGGTAATAATGTGTCTTAATTGTTATAAAGTCTCTATAATTGTGTTCGGTGATATTTTCCTTTATGTTAAAGACTGCTTCTAATGTGTTTTGGTATTTCTGATATATTATTAGCTAGGCGGGAATAATCTGTTTATTGTGGGGCAATAATATATTTGTTTTGTTATTTTTTGCATGAATATGGGTGATCCTTTTGTTGTTAGGTGCATTTATTCTTGTTAAGAGGCCACCTGGGAGGCCTAGGGTGAAGCGGTTCAAGTGAAGTGGAGAGTGTGAAAAAAAGCCAATTTGTTGTGGACTTAAATTCTTGTATTGAATTTGAATACTTGTACTTTTGTAAACTAATTCAAAACCAAACTGAGTTACTTCTGACCATCTATAAAAAAATTATTTAGGGGCAATAAACTTTTTATGACCCCCCAATAAACCTAATTATGTTGGTTAATGAATCTAGCAGCATTTTGTTGAAATGACCTGTAATAAATGAACCACAGTTAAGACATCATTGCGGGGCAATAATCTGTCTATTGTCTCCCAATAGACCACCCCAAAAATCACTAGTTTCTATCATTGACAGATTCTTGTACTTTAATAAACTCAAAACAACATAAAACTTATCAAAACTCTAATTTCAGTGATTAATTAACCACAGTTAAGAAATTATTGGGGAGCAATACTGTCTATTGCACCCCAATAGACCACAGTTTTGACGTCGTCCGAGACCTGCAAGCGAAGCCCAGACTCGATTCCGGCTTCGAGCTTCAAAGCTTCCTGGACATCTGACAAACAAAACTGGCGAAGCCTAGACCCGATTTCGGCGTGGAGAGTTTCCCGAACATCTGACGAACAAAACTGGCGAAGCCCAGAGGGGTTGGGATCGTGGAGTTGGATGGCATCATCCTCTGGTGGTCCGACGGCGGGACATAGCGGCGGCGGTGGAGGCCGACATCGACCGTGGAGTGGTGGGCGTGGTGGCTTAGAGAGAGAGAGAGAGAGAAAGAGAGCCTGAGACGAGGTTAGAGAGAGAGAGAGAGAGAGAGAGAGAGAGAGAGAGAGAGAGAGAGAGAGAGAGAGAGAGAGAGAGAGAGAGAGAGAGAGAGAGATCGATGAGGGGGAGGAGAGAGATATGAGTGTAATTTGTTAATTAAAATGAGGGCAATACTGTCAAACACTGTTAGATTGGGTAAATAGGGTTAAAAAACTCTTGGTGGAGTAAGTGAGCAATTTTTGAGCTAAAATTGGGTAAGTGGTCACGGCAAAAAAAAAAATAGTTTAAACATGAGCCCTCGAATTATTAAATGTTCTAAAGGTTTCAAGTGCTGTGGATTTGTGTCACCTCCCTGAATTCTCAGAGTAGCCTATCTTAAAGCCATCAATTCCGTAGCGGCTGCAAAATTTGAGAAATCACGGGTGTAGATTCATTTAATCATAAAAATAAAAAATAAAAATAAAAACTTTAATTTCTAGAAAATTGGAGCAGTATCTATTCCATGTTGAAGTTATTATCGAACTATATTGCAGTCTCTGGAACTGCATAAAATTAAACATTTCCCGCCTTTGTTAATTATAGACCAGAACATGCAGTTTTTTATCTATTAAAACCATTGCAGCATGATCACTCCTAAATTTCTATTCAAACAGGATTTCTTAATTATCTTTTCAACCCAGAAACTTATCAATATCATCTTAATTTAATGACCATCACCAACAAATCAGGCAACCTTTTTGGTGTGTCCTTGAACTTGAAGCAACCGAGTGAACAAACTCAACTTGATTCCTGTGGGATAAATTGATTCACACCCAAGTCAACGGCTCAAAACATTCTTCCAATATCTGTTTAACTATTAATGATCAATCAGTATTACTACAAGACTCATGTATTACTTATAAAGTCATTTCTTAAACAACAAGCCATCAAATGATAGGTGCACGCACAAATCTCTTTGTACGAATTTGGGTACGGAGATACTCCCTGGACTAGTGTTTCACATATAATTGTTGCTTCTAAAAATCACCTCGGCCTAGATAGCCGAGAGATCAAGGAACAAACGTCCTTCTCGATGAATAGATTGTGGGGCGTGCCAACACACAGCCAGAAGGCCAAGTGTGTAATTGTAGATGTAGTAGAGGAAGTGCGCGTGTTCTGGCTTATCAAGCGATTGAAAGCCGAGGAAGGAACAATCTCGGCTAAGGGTTCGATGCCTTTGGATCAAGGACTTTTGGGTTGTTCAATGGACGAGTGGCAAATAGTGATTGGTAACCGAACAATTACGTTAAAACAACTCCTAGTGCAAGAAACAAACACGATAGTAAAAGAGCAAGGAAGTAGACTCTAAATTAAGTGCAGAAAAATAAAGAGCAATAAAGTAAATTGCAGGAAAGTAAATAGTGATAAAATAAAGAGCGAAAAAAAAAGAAAATAATAAATGGCTTCAAGAATAAAACTATCAACTATTATCAAAAAGTAACAAAGGAAACAATTGAAATCATACTAGGTTACAAGAAAAACGAAGGGAAATGACTTGAACTAATAGAGCCAACAATTAAAGAAATGAAACTAATCTGGAGCTAAGAAAAATAAAAGGAAACCCATGATGGAGTTTTGACTGGAGTTGTCTGTCCATGTCTTCTATCAATGCTTCTTTTATATAGACAAAGTTAACTTGCTTGACTATCAAACTAAGATAAAGTGTTTCTCTTGAACTTAAACTGTTTGCAGTAATCCAATGAAGCTATAGCTTCTTTAATTAAACTAGCATCAGAAGAATAAGGAAGTGAATCAACTATATGCCGCACGTACTTGCCTTCATTCCATTCTTTGTTCAAAGTTGCACTGCATGTACAAATGTTATGAATCATTTATCAATAAACAACCAAATAGCACTACTACAAAAATCAAATCAGACGACACCTCTCAGATGACGCTATGCAATTATCTGTCGTGTGATTGATTTTTTTTTTTCAAACTTCGTTTTTGTAAGAGCAGTCGTCTGATAGGAACTTAGAAATTAGTTCAGAAGACGTTTAAGATAAAAACTGTTGTGTGTCCCTTAAAAAAATTGAGCGCCAAGTTTCTCAACATGTAAGTGGTGCTAAACCCCATATGAAACCCCAAATTTTGTCCAACATGTATTGATCATACGATGAGAAATGATATAACTGTGGTCTGATCAAAAGTTTGACAGAAATGAGGGAGATTTCCCACCACCATTTTTCTCCAACTCCCCAAAAGTCAGGAGTTATATTGATATGAGACAAACCCCAAATTTAAATGGCTACATTCAGACCACATTCTTACACAAATCTGTTGTGTGAGTCATTGTCCAACTTAATAGGGCCTCACAAACCTAGCTGAAACCCTAGCACTTAAGCAAAAAAAAAATAACAAAACTGACCCAAAACCAAAACCCCCTCTCGACAGCGCCTCACTCTTGACCTCACCTCACTCTCAAGTCTCAACAGACCCAAAACCAAAACCCTCATTCTCTCTCTAACCAATCTCATCTCTCTGCGTGAGATTGTTGACCGCGAATGGGATTGAGCTGGTGAAGTTGTTAGAACTGAGATCGAGCCAATTCCCTTGGAGGGAAGCACTATTGGCGAAATCTGCGAAGACTTAGAACTCGGAGCTGACTCAGCCGGCCGAGCGTGTTGGGTGGAATCAGACCCACAAGCCCAACATCGGGAAGGTGAAGCGAGTACACATACAGCTGGTTCCCGTCGTTGTCAGAGCTCCAGGTTTGAAGAAGCTGAGCTATGGCGAGATTACGGGCATTCAGTTCAAGTACTTGGGAAGATAAGGGTTCGTGCCTCTGGTCATTGACACGGGTCATTCAGGTAATCTAGGTTTAGTTGTGTACTTGGTGTTTATTCAAAAGGACTCAATTCACACCTCTCCATTTACCGTAGCTCTGCCTCTCTCTCTCTTGATGCCGAGGTCCTTTCTGAGTTATCTGTGGTAGACTGGTAGGGTTCCAACATCGTTTTCAGATTTGTGGCTAGGCTCCTCTAAATCTTTATCCATTTCGCACTCTCTCTATTAGAGTTGGATCTAGAGATACTTCGCATTGTTTTCAGATCTGTGGTAAGCACTTTGTGAAACATCTTTGTTTGGATTTGACGTTTTCTATGTTTCATGTACTAAAAGCATAGCTCGCTCGATTCAGTTGCCTCAAACCCTAGTCTCCTTGCAGCAACTTCTGGAATAGTGAAACCTTGGAACTCGCCTTCTGCTAAAATTCTTTGCTCTTCTTCTCTCATTCTTATTCCACTTTTCGATTTCTTCACGTCCTTTCAGTCATGGGTACCTCTGATTTTGCAGAAATTGTTAGGATTTGTTCAATTTAATTTTTTTTTTTCTGTGATGCTAATCTTGAAATATGGTAGGATTTCTTAGGTATCTCTCGATGCTCAAGAGACTTGCCACTGGATTCAAGAATAAGGTGTGGAGAAAGAAGCTAAAGTAAGATTCTTTCATTGTTCTTGTGGCGGTTGATCAAATATGCTTATGCACTTTTCTAATTTTGTAGCTCCAGGTCTTCTATTGCCTTTCATGTCTTGTAAACATCCTCTAATTCACATATTTCACTATGACATAAAAAATGGAGGACTTTGAGATTTCAAACCACTGAGCTTCTCTCTATTTTGCTTCAATACCAGAAATCTACTTTCTTTTGGTAAGAACTTCTATTTTCAGTTAAATTCCAGCTCTTAAAGCTATTCAAGGTTGTAATGGAATGCACTTTTGATAATTACATTTTGGTAAACCCATTAGGATGGATAGGACTGGAAAAGATCAAAGATCAGTTACTGCACTCCAAGTGTTTGATGTTATGCCTCAAAGACAACACCCAAGCTGAACCAGTGGGCTGTTCCATGATTTTCGAAAAATCTATACTCCTTGTTTTACTCTCATTTTTTGATAGCTTAAAGTAGACTCTTCAATGGTCATTTTGAGCTTTGTTTCACAAAAAACGGAGTTAAATTGAGTTACTTGTTCTATTTTGAAGTTACTGCACTGTTTCATGATTTCTGCAGAATCAGCGTTTCTGTCAATTTTAGATTCCTGTTTGACCCTTCATTTGAACTTCGATTTGCATGAAACTTTGTAAAATAGTAGCTTTGCATGTCTACTTCAAATCTGGAAATTTTTGCTTGAAATCACTGAAAGACTAATTGTTGGTGAAATTTTCTTGCTTGTTACCAGTTTTCTGAAATTTTCTCAAACATGCAGCTTATTGTTGCAAGCAATTGATTTGAGAACCTTTACACTTATTTTTCTGTCCTTGATCTTTGGTGAGTCAAATTAGACATGCAAAGCATGCCCTGAAACTTGACTTCAGTTTGAAAGGTTTAGAAAAGGTTTTGTCTTTGTTCAAAAGTGACTACAAACCAGTGTTTTCTATGCATTCTGATCAATGTTTTCTTTCAGAATAAGCCCACACATGGAGAAGCTCTAGTATTGCTCAGTGTCTAATTGAGTGATTTATTCTAAGGGAGACATGTTATTAGGACTGATGGTGGGTTACAAGTTCATAATAGGTTTTTCAGTTTCTTTAATCGAACCAAGGCTTTGAACCTAATTATTTTACACAATCTTTATGAGCATGGCTTGTATTTTTTCTAGTTATTTATAGTTGCTGAACCTATTTATTTACCTTGGTTTATTTTTCATCACCTATTGTATTGCAAAGAATTTGAATTTTGTTGTCTAATGACATGAACTGTATGACGCAGTGGCTGATGTTTTCCTATGGAGGGATAAGAAGCTATCAGGAGGTTGATAATTGCACAATGTTAGTCTTAATTAGTTTTGTTAGTTTAGCAAGATTGATACCTGCATATACTGAAAGTATCAGCAATTCAGCATTGCAGCAGCTCATCTCAAGAGAAACAAATCTGCTCCAAAGTCAAGTGAGTCCCTTTCTTTCCAAAAGATAATGTACCATGCAGTTTTCATGTAATAGCTTTACTATCGATGAACTTGTTTGTCAAGGAGGAAAGTGAAAATACATAACTATTACTTGAAATGTTTGAAAGCTCTGATAATATGGCTCTACATAATCTCAGTTTAAGCCTTCTTCTATTTCAGTTGGTCAGCTTTAATATCCAATTGCTCCATTGTAGGCCAAAGATTCATTGCAAATTTTATTTGTACTGATAGTCATTGGAGGAAGTAAACACACTATGTTTCATTAGTTATAAAAATTTCTACTGGTTGAGTATGCATATGTCAATAATGAAAATATAAGAACATCCATTGCAATAAGGTCCTAATAGCGGGTTTGATTGGTCCTACTTCGCTTTTTTTTTTGTTCGATCTCAACGTCTGTAGAACCGTTTTTCTTATTAGCGGGTCCGAATGTGATTGAATCCGAGGAGCAAATTTTCCGGATGGCCAAGCACATAAAGACTATTGCGACAAAGTATGCTTCTTTTCTTTGGAACTCTGAGACACTAGCTCAAGAAAATGAGTTTGGTTAATTTTTATTTTGGTATAAAAGATGATGGGGTTGAAGAAAATAGGCTTCAATATATAGGTTCTATGGAGTAGAAGGTCATGTCTCTCTATTTGTTTTATCTGGTTTCATACCAGTTGCATTTTCAGTTAGAGTGTTTTTTATAATCTTAGTTTTAAGAGCAAGGAGAAGGTCAAACTCGACCAATTATTCTAACGCTTAAGGGAGAACTCTGTCCTCTCCAGTTTGATTATATTGAGAAAAGTAAGAAAAGTAAAGAGATTACTATGTATCTTCTATGTGCTAAGATTAGAGTGTATTCATAATCTATCTTGATGGTTTTTGCTAAGATAGACAATCTGTTTTCCAATATTATAGAGTTGGATTGCCACTGGTGTTCAAGTCAAGCTTTGACAAAGCTAACCGTACATCCTCAAAATCATTCCGGGGCCCTGGCATGGCTGAAGGGTTAAAGGTGATAAACTGATAGGCAGCGTTTGTTGTCATTCATTTTAAGATACAACTTGCATTTTTTGCTATGCAAATAAACATAGAGAATATGCTAGATATCAGTAAATTCATATAGATTATTAGCTACAATTGGATTTTGAGGCTTCGAATTCAGTGTCCATGATCAGTTTTCCATCATGGTTTGTTCATGTGTTCTTGCCCTTTAAAGTTCTTACATGACATTTAGTGATCTATTTAAGCTTGTAATAGCTCAGCTGCAATACTACCAAGACATACAAAAATCATGGCCAAATTTTTCTGAAGTAGATTTTCTCTTGTTACAGTAACTGGATACGTACATTTAATTATCTACAGAGATCGTTAATTTATTATTTTGTTTTTCTGGTGTGATCACTTCTCTTGATTTTACCCTTTTACTTTCAGATCCTTAAGAAGGTTAAAATAGCTTTTGACCTCCCTATAGTTACAAATGTACACGAGTTTATACAGGTGAGCTCGCATCCTTGTTCATCTTTTAGATTCCCATGTTCAGCAAGCAAAATTCGCACTGATCATAAGTTGTTTCTCACATTTATCAATGTTGTTTTCTTTTCCTAGTGCGAAGAAGTTGGCAAATTAAGTTGCAGATATCATTCAGATTCCTGCATTTTTATGCCGTCAGGTTAAGTTTATATTGAACCCTGTGTACTTTATCGTGCTCCACCTGCTTTGACGCTCTCTGGTTTTGCTATTGCATGCTCTTTCCACACTTTTTGTCTTTTCAATTTCTATTTCAATTCCTTGTCTTTCGCTCCAACTCTTACATTTCATTCAATTAGTTCATAATTCTATACCTTACCTCTTGCTTCTTGGGGTCCTACACTTCAATTCTTTGTCTGTTGTCAGTTAATGTAACCTTTTCATGTGTAGCCACTTTTATGCTCAGCACGTGTATATGTCACTCCTCTATGCAGTAATTTGCTTTTGATTTGCTTCTCAAAAGAGTAAATTTTTCTAATTGTGATTGTTATTCATTGTCCCTCTGTTCCACTAGAAGAGTTGGACAATCCTTGGTTGCTAAAACTGGAGCTCTCTCTGCCAAAAGTTACTCTCTGAAGGTGTGCTAATGGCTCTGTGTTTCGGATCATAAAGTTATAACATTGTCAAGTTTCCATGTAATGGGTTATAACTTTGTTAGTATTATCTGCTACTGTTGATCTAGGATTACCTATTACTTTATTTCTTTAGTGATTGGTACTGTTGATTGAAAAACATTCATCTTATTGCTGTTGCTTCTTTGGAACAGACTCGCTCAGCTGTATGGTAGACTTAGCAGGAAAAGATGGCATTGCGAATGTGGGTGTCAGGAAGTGTTTATATGCAATAAAGCAAGGTTTTGTTCCAATTAGGCCATGAGAGCAGCAAAGCTTGCAAAGCTAGACTCCTTAAGTAAATTTCTGGATGTATATTGCTAGGAGAGTACTATTAGACGTACTCCTTTCGTGTATAAAAGATTAGCTTTGCACAATCTATTTTGATGCATGATGTAGATTATAACATTTTCTATATATTGATCAGTTACTATTAATTTGGTCATTTTTGATTCCTCTTCCAGCATATATAATGAATTGAATCATTCTTTTAGTACAACAATAACCACACAAAACTGTCATATGTACACAATATTTACAATAGCCTCAAAATTAAAATTGTCGTCTGAATGCAAAACAGATCACAGATGCTATGAAAAAACTGTTGTGTGAATAACAGTCACACAATAGTTATAAAAAAAAAACGACTTCTAAATCACAATCATACAACGGGTTCTTAAGTTGCCCGTTGTCTGAGTAACGTTCACATAATAGTTAATGCTGTCGACATGCTGTCGACATGGATGCCGAGTTCTTCAGACGACGGTTCTCTAAATCATGTTTCATCAGACGTCAGCGAGATATACGGCAGTTAGCTCCGTATCAGATGACAGTTTTTAGCCGTTGTCTGATTCAATTTTTGTACTAGTGCAGCTAGCTTATTTAACTCCCTCTCTCATCCAAATTAGCCAATAAATGCATATGTAAGCTGCTCTCCTTAATCGATACAAATACTCTAAATGCAATATTAAAGAGATAAAATCTCTTAATGAAGCATTTATCCTCTAAATCAAGATAATTATCATTAATAGCAATTACAAATTACCAATGATTATCTTAATTTCTTCATTCATCAAACGGCCACGATATGATTGTTAGGCTGATATCCATGCATAAACAATAATACCACAAAAAATTAAAGAGAAGAGTGTACATCAAATTATTAGTCTATTTCGGCGCAGCTGCTTTCTTAGTATGTTGTCCATGTATATGCATCCATATATAAGTTTCTTAAAACCCACAATACCATATTTCACATATAATGTATAAGAATTTGTCCCTTGCAGATGTATCAAACCTAGCATGCATGTATATGTACAGATAAACCTGCATATAAATACCCAGAAGCCAATAGCTAGCTTCTTCAAGTACTTCCACCAACATCAATATATTGATTATATTCTACGAGACAAGCTACGATACATACTAGTATCTCATACACTCATTTTACATCTATTTGAACAAAAAATTACAATTATTTGAATCAAAATTACAACATTGAAAACAAAAGTTATCATATTCATTTACACTATTTACATATAGTTAAACAAAAATTACAACATTGACAACGAATTTGTTCAAAAGTTTGTAACAATGTCGTAAGAAGTGTAATTATCATTATTAGAACTAAGATTACACAAATTAGGACTCAACATTACCACTCTGACAACAAACTTCTTGTCACATTTGTAAATGTGTGTATGAGATACTGGTATGTACTTTAAAATTTTCCATATTCTACTTGCTTCTTTTATTTAATCTTTCTAAGGTGTTTAATTACTAACTCTTCCTCGATCTTACTTCCTCTTAGGCATATAAAAGAAATCAAATAATCAAGGGAAATGACTAAGCTTACAAGTTGTTCTGCCACGGTTGTATTAATTTTTCTACACATTCTATGCCAATCATCTGCTTCTGGTGATGAGACGACTAATGGTACTTATAATGTTCTGGAGTTTGGAGCTAAGCGCAATTGTGTAACTGATTCAACCCAAGCTTTCTCAATGCTTGGTTAGTAGCCTGTGGTTCCTCCGCAAATTCCACTGAGATATATGTACCAAAGGGGAGGTATTTGCTCAGCACTATGGCCTTTAAAGGCGACTGCAAAAGCTCACACATCACTTTTCGGGTTGATGGAACACTCGTGGCTTCACCTGATTACCGAGTACTAGGCCAAGCTAACAACTGGTTCAGCTTTGAAGGAGTTAGCGGGGTAAAGATTGTCGGAGGAGCACTTGATGCCAAAGGTTCGGCCTTATGGGCTTGCAAATTAAGTACCAAAACCGCCAGTTGTCCTGATGGAGCCACGGTTAGTATTTATACTTCAATTAATTCATCGTATCTCTGCTAATTATATTAGTGTTTATATTGAAGCATATTGAATTATTGCACATATATATAATTGCAGACTTTGAGTTTTACAAACTCCAAAGACATTAGAGTTGAAGGACTAATGTCACTGAACAGCCAAATGTTTCACATTGTGATAAACGGTTGCCAAGATGTACTGATTCAAGGCGTCAAAGTCATTGACGCTGGAAATAGCCCAAACACTGATGGTATCCATGTCCAGTTTTCCAGAAATGTTTGCAATCTTTGACACCTCCATCAAAACTGGGGACGATTGTGTCTCTATTGGCCCCGGCACCAAGGACTTGTGGATGGAACGCATATCATGCGGACCTGGGCATGGCAAGTAAAAGTCCGTATGTCTGTATACATGCAAACATTATGTTCATATTCATTGAAGTTATTCTTCTTAAACAGTGTTATTCGGATTTTCAATCGATCTACTCTGTGAAAATACGAAGTCATTGTATTTTAAATGTTGAATGACATTTTGAGAGTGAATATAATGGTAGCTCCTGATTAAGACCCTTACTGTTAATGTTGGCTAATAATTTGTTATGTGTCTGTGGTGAACGCAGCATAGGGAGCCTGGCCAAAGACTGGGAAGAGGAAGGAGTCCAAAATGTCACTACAAGAAAAATGGCCTTTTGCAAGGAATTTTTTCCTTGTAAAAAACTAAAAATTCCTTGCATTAACCCAAATGCAAGGAATATTCGTTGCATTTGAGTCCTTGCAAAGAGGCCCTTGCAAAAGAGCAAATACAACGACTTGAAAATTCCTTACATTTGAATTCACAAATGCAAGGAATTGTTCATCTCGAATGCAAGGAATTTAACACCTGAGGTTAACTATGGTTAACTGATATACAAGGACAATTCCTTGCATATCATTCCTTGCATTTGGTATTAAAAAAATTAAAACTAAATAAAAAAATTACCACAAATGTCATTCTGGAATTTTTTTTATTCCTTGAATTAAAAACAATTAGTTTAACTGTACATACAGACCAAAAAAAAAAAGTGTACATAAAAAATTGATGCTACTAAGCTATAACAAGATTAGCAAAATCAAGATACATATACACAAGTAGAGACACCAGAACAAAAATTAGTAAAACTGCAAATCACTGAAGCTTGGGGTGAGTGTATTTTGGTGTGGGGAGAATCGTCCAAACTCATCTACTCCCAAGATCCCCTCGAAGTACCTTTAATGCTAGCTCTTGAAAGTAAAGCTCCACATTTTCTCTAGTCTTGGCGCTACATTCAAGAAACATGCATCCAATATCTTTTGCAAGAGCAATGCCCTCTTCTCTACTCACAGCCCTCTCAGATTCCTGAAATTACGTATAACTTCTTTTTAATATGATCCAAGAAATTGAGACAACAAGAAGAGGGCATTGAGGGGTATCTTATTATCTTGTGACATATATGAAGAGCATGCTACTACATAATAAGGCATTCCTGGCTGTCTATTTACCGCTAGAGAGAAAAAAGACTCCAATACTATGATCCATAGTCAGGAGCATTGTTTTCTTGTTCATTTTCAGAATAAAGTTTTCAAGGATCAGATACAGAGACTGAAACTTACTCTATCCAAGCAACTGGACACAGTCCTAATTAGTTGAGTATAATTCCACTTCTTTAGCCCATACATCTGATAAGTTGGTAAAGGTGTCTCTCCGAGTCACATCATACACTAAAAATAAAGCAGATGAATCATCTGTTAATCAAAATCGGACAACTATAGTATGTAAATGTTTTATGAGAACTTCAGATTATAAATTCAAAATACTGATAAAAAAAGGCCAGAAGGCAAGGGAGAATGTACTATACTTGAAGAACTCAAAATTATTAGTAGTTATATAGAACTACTCGAACTCTATTCTCCCCTTCTCATAGTTTCACATGCAATACGCTTAATAAACTTTAGATAATAGTTGCATGTGAAAAATGAACACTAACAAGAGAAATGCTAGAACTTGCTCTGTAGTTGCTAGATGGATATTGGTTCCATTTTCCTTTAATAAAGAGTTGTGAATGTAGATATTTCCAGAAAAAGTGAACGTACCGAGAATGATTCCTTGGGCACTTCTATAGTAAGAGCTTGTTAATGTTCTGAACCTCTCCTGTCTAGCTGCAATAACAAAATGATTTGTCATATTAACAATGCATCATTAAACTTCAACATTTAAATCATTAGAAATAAGGGTGTGAGCTCTGAAGTCCCTTAACAGAGTTATACTCTTTTCCCATCATCCAATGTAGAATGGGCCATAATCAAAATTGCATCATAGAATGAAAGAATACACAAGTTCCACATGCAGTACCTGTATCCCAAATTGTCATCTTAATTCTCTTCCCACCAACAGTAAGCAGCTTAATTTTAAAATCCACACCTGCAATCATGGGAGCAAGACCCATCAAATGCATGAATCAGAATGGTTATATCAATCCATCCAATCACAAATTCTAATACTTGTACAAGTTGAATGTATCAGAATGGTTGTGTCGATCAATCAATCCAAAGTATGAATTCACGTACATATGAAACACCAAAAGCTACCAACTTTCCAGGTCCCCTCCTTGGAAGATCACAAAAAGTCTAATCCTTTTTCTAAGTCAGAAATGCATTTATTCAGTTCTTGCTAACTGAGTTGCATCGCAAGAAGAAAAGCAGGCAGAAAATGTAGAAAGCTATGACTGAGCAAAACACAAGAACCCCATACAGCAAAAAGAAAAAGCTAGCTATTCAAATTTTAAAACCAATTTAACAGTAATAGATCCAACAGTTCATCTCAAAAGACATGCAGTCAAAGGGTCTCTTCCAGAGCAAATGAAATGCCAAGCTAAAAAGCAAGATACAGAAAATGGGTTACCAATGGTGGGAGCAAGATGAGCCTTCAAGTGCCATTTCCTTGCTTCATTCTGAGAATATTGGAAAAGCCAGTCATTAGAGTTCAGCGCTTATTTAACTTAGAATTACTAACTGTATTAAACAATTCAAGCCATAGAGAAAACTCCAACTTGATGATCATATAATCTAATTAAGAAAGATAAAGATGCTTAGTAACATGAAAAGAGTCGATTGCACCTAAACTAACAAATCTTCAGTGTTTGTTATCCAATCATGTAAATAAAATTAAGTGGCTCCATGAAGGAACACCTATTTAGGTACTTTACAGTAACAAGAATAAAATAACACACGAAAACTTTATTACACTTATCATTACTTTGAACCCTAAGGATCCAAATGAAAATAGCACAAATAAAAACCTTGAGGAGGAAATTCAGGTTTGAACACAGTGCTTCTGGAATCGAAGTGTTTCTCAGTAACTGTGAATTGCACAATAATACATACGAGCCTTTCAGCTATTCCAATTACACAAGAAAATTCAAACTGAAAGTAAAACATAATATGCAAAACACAACAGACCTTAGTCATCTTATTATGCTTCTTCAACAATGAGATTACCAAAGAACCAATAATGGGGGCCTCAACAATCCATACAAATAACTTAAGAAAAAAACTAGTCAAATGTGGAGCTACAAGCACAGAAAAGAAAACCCAATTCACACTGAAAGCCAAATACATTCATATAATTACTGTTGTGTAGTGAAGAACAGTAAACTGACCCTAATGCATTCAAATACCTTAATGAAAGGATCTGAGAGTGAGCACTGAGCAGCATTACCAGCCAAATTCCACAATCCCTAACCCTGTGGAAGGAGACCACCAAATTCAGTCTTAGATAAACAGATTTCAAGTATATAACTGACATAACTAAGTAAGTTGATGACAATTCTACACTAACATTGCTGACAATTTTTCAATACCAGTAGCCAAGAAGACACATGAATTTCATTGATACCATTGATTTTACATAATAAAAGTTACATCCGAGTCATCCGACTACTGAAACAAAGTTAACTACATGCATAGATCATCCAATTTTCATGTGTCATCATTCAGATTCCAAACTTTCAAACAATTGATGATGCCCACAAGAAAAGGCTCACTACCAATTGAAAGGCCCATATTCTACCAGGCATGAACATATTTAGGTACTTAGTTGGCAAAACGTACATGCTATTTATAATTAATATATGATAAAACCACTCAACCCAACATCTATTAGTCTCTTGACAAATTGACCAAATTGGTACTGAAAATAAAAATACAACTCAGCCTTAAAACTAAATGTACTAGTCATATACCAAATGCTAAAGTCATATACCAATTTCTGTCAATATTACTCACCAGTTTAACCAAATGTACCGGAAACCAAAACCTCTACAACTAGCAATTATTTGCTGAACCTGCAACCCATTGAATTCCTTAACAGAATCACTATAAAAATATTGAAATTTAACCAAAATTAACCTCCGAATAAATGATAATCCAAATTGCAGAAAACAACAAAATATCAATAAGAATTCGGATCCTAAGCAAACTAGTTATATTATAATACCTTTCAAAACGAGGCAAAGCAAAGTCGCGAGGATGAACTAAAAATAAGATTCATGCTCAGCTTGCCGATTTGGAAACCAAAATTTCTACCCGGGCATTTGGAAATCTATCATGGATCGAAAAATCAACTCAAACCTCATAAAAATTAAGACAGTCGTCAATTCACACAAACACAGAACATAAAAGTACAAAATCGAGAGCAGAGCATAAGAGATGTGGGTATTGGAGCTGAGGGGTTAGGATTTGTGTTTTGGGTATTAGGGTTTTTGGGCTGGATTGGATTTAAGAGGCAATGGAGCGGGATATGAGAGCGTGAGAAAAAAGAATGACGAAGAAGATGGAGGGGAAGGGATGTGTGATTCAGATTTGGGTTTGGTGCGTGTTTCTGATTTTCTGCTTTTCGGATCTGGGTTTCAGTCTTAGGGAGAAATAGAGAACGGAGAGATGAAGAAAGAAAGTAATAGATAACAGAGAATTGGTGTTATCTTAGAAATGATAAATTTAGACTTTGGAGCGCCAAAAATCCCGCTCAATCAATGCAAGGAAATGAAAAGCAAATACAAGGACTTTTACTTTTCTTATATTTTAACAAACAAAATGCAAGGAGTTTACGTGTTCTTGGCATTATCTCCAAATTAAATGCAAGGACTTGTACAATTCTTTGTATTATCAAACCAAATACAAGGAATTTTAACTCCTTGCATATAAACCCGTTGCATATACCCAAATTTCTTGTAGTGTGTAACACTCAAAAATGCGATTTTCAAGGGTACCACAAATGGTTTCTGGATGAAGTCCTGGGCAAGACCCAGCACGGGGTTTGTTCAAGGTGTCCGATTGTTGAAATGACAATTACTGTCCACACAACCTCAACTGTCCTGGTCAGGTAAGAAGTTAACTAACTTGATTATGCTCCAATCTGTAACTTTGCTAAAAGTGTTGAATATAAGAACTAAAGCACTTTGCCGTCTTATATCGATAGGTATCAGGTGTCAAAGTTAGCGACGTGCTGTACCAGTACATTCGAGGGACATCAGCAACAGCAGTCGCAATAAAATTTGATTGTACTGCAGCAAATCCATGCAGTGGAATAAAACTCGAAAACGTGAATTTGACTTGCCGGAAGCAAATAGTTCAATCATATTGTACCAATGCAAATGGAAAGAGTGTTGGCACTGTGCAACCAAGCAGTTATTTATAAAGTTCGGAAGGAATTAGACATGGAGTAGATAGGACGTGTACATATATATGCATATGCATATTGCAACATACTAGAGGGGGTTTCTTCAAGTCTATGTATGTCTGTACGTTATGCAGAATTGATTATTTCCACAAAAAACATATACATTATATTATTCTTTGTATACAAACAATAATAAAGTTAACGGTAATCTATTGTATGTCTCGGATCAGTGTGGAAATTATAGCCTTTAGCATTTGCTTTAGCAATGAGAGCTAGCAGATAAGAGGATGCCTAATAGTGTAGTAAGCTAGTGCTGATATTTTCTGGTGGATGGCTTTAGAAAGTTGTTTGTTACAAACAAATCAAATCTGAAATTTGGCTAGAACCGTCTTCATGGTCCTGAGTTCAAAGAACATTTGGCAAACTCAGATTGGGAAATTCCAGCTGTGTTTGAGGGAACGTTGAGAGCCAATGGTTCTGGTAATATGAATAGTACTCTTCATCAAGCTTATTAAGCATAGATGGCCACGTGTCGTGAATCCAATTGGTCTGTGAAGAACAGTTAGTTAGGATTATTACAGTATAAGTGACTGCATGTTCATTAGTTTCTAACTTCTTATGGTGTAATTTTCTCGTCTGCTTCAATTTCGCTTTGTTTCTTTAATATATTATCTGGATAAAAGAACTGAACTAATTGGAACAGCGTAACAAAAGCACTAATCTATGTTCAGCATCTCTTTTTGATAGATCTTTTTCCTCTTTTTCATCTAATGAGTTTTTTTGCCCAAAAAAAATAAAAATAAAACATCTAATAAGGTTTACTTCATATTGCTCACAAGAGGATCTGACAAATCTTGTAATAAACAGAGGACTGCGCAACCACTTTTTCAAATGTGAATAGAGTCTATTAAGGGTGCGGTTATTGCCACCTCACTATTTTCTTTATTCATCATAATTGCTCATGACACTTTACGTTTTAATTTCAATTATTAAATTTATTTATCTAAACCATTTCTCTTTCTAAAAATATCCTTATATAACATATCCAATTAAAAAAAATTAACTAAAATCTCTCATTTAATTTATACCAATAAAAAAAATTAAAATATGCTAAAGTCTGCGAATAAAATCATAATCTGATTTACTTTCATTTAAAAAAAATTCTTTTTAGTAACATCATTCATCTATTTCAATCTATATTAAAAATATTAGTAATTTAACAACTATAAGCAAAAAAGAAGAGATTGATTTTTTTTTTTTGTGTATTTTAAATTTTTACTTTCGGTGTTCATAAAGAGTATTGCAAAGATTTTGATGAAATTAACATTAATAGTTTTGTGAATTGAATAACGAATTTGATGAGGAGGCAACAAAGAGAGAAAAAAAGATAGTAATAAATTCAAATTTGGATTGAGAAGATGAAGATTAATGCTATCCAATGAGAAATAAAGTAGGGGTTCGACTATTGCCACCCTACTATTTTCTTAGTTCACCCTACAGACATTTAAATTATTGAAAGACTATATTACGTACCCAACTGCAAACTGACTAATAAGTACACTAATTTTCTAAAACACAAATCTGTAGGAAAAATGAAATACATAACTAATTAATTACATACAAAGACTACTTAATTTCTCATTGGCTAACATCAATCTTTATCTTTTCCACCCAAATTAAAATTTATTGCTATTTTTTTTATCTTTTTGTTGCCTCCTCAACATTAATTTGTTATTCAGTTCACAAAACTATTAGTGTTAATTTCATCAAAATCTTTGCAATACCCTTTGTGAACATTGAAAGTAAAAATTTAAAACATGAAGAAAAAAAATCATTCTCTTCTTCATTGCTCATAGTTGGTAACTTACTAATCTTTTGACATTGATTGAAATAAATGAACATTGAAACTGAAAGAAAAAATAAAAAAATGGAAGTAAATCAGATTATAATTTCATTAGGAAACTTTAATATATTTTAGTTTTTTTATCGGTATAAATTAAATGAGAGATTTTTGTTAATTTTTTATATATTTAGATATGTTATATGAGGATATTTCTGGAAACAGAAATGGGTTTGATAAGTAAATTTTAATAATCAAAATCAATATGTAGGGTGTAATGAGCATGTAGGGTGAACAAAGAAAATGATAGGGTGGCAATAGCCGCATCCTAAAGTAGTCTTTGTATTTAATTAATTGGTTATGTATAGATTTGGATTTAAAAAAAATTAGTGTTCTTATTAGTCATTTTGCACTTGGGTAATATAGTTTTTCAATAATTCAAATGTTTGTAGGGTGAACTAAGAAAATAATAGAGTGACAATAGCCGCACCTAGGGCTGGGATTTTCAAACTGGGAACCGATGAACCGGCCAGGACCGAGCCGAAACTGGCGGTTCGGTTCGGTTTGTAGTTTTGAAAGAAGTCATTTTCATCTAAACTGAACCGTTTTCCCCCATGGCAGTTCGGTTCTGGTTCTTCTTTTCTGCAACACTAAAAACCGGCAAGAACCGAGTCCTATATATATATATCCTATCCAGAGCGGAGTTCCTCTTTGAAATTACGGAGTGAACTTTGAGTTTTGGGTCGCTTTTAGGTCGCATATCCACATCTCGACCGTTTAGTTTTTAGGTACTAGTGTATAGATCATCTCTGCAAATTTTCAGCCAAATTGATGACCGTTAAGGTATTGATAACTGCCTTAAAGCTAGTACGGTTCAGATTGGACAGATTCAGTCCGTCGATTGGATTAAGTGAGTTAGATATATATCTTAACTATCATAAATTTGGCTGAAAATTTACAGAAATGATCTATACACTAGTACCTAAAAACTGAACGCTCGAGATGTGGATATGCGACCTAAAAGCGACCAAAAACTCGAAGTTCACTTCGTAATTTCAAAGCGGAACTCCGCTGTGGATAAAATCTGTATATGTGTGTGTGTGTGTGTGTGTGGACCCATTATATTGAAGCATGTGCAGACTTACCTAGCATTTAGTCATTTTCGATCAAACACACCTAGCCCCCGGAAGTCAAAACACACCTTTAGTTCTTCTTCCCCAAATTCAAGTCTCCAGTTCTTCCCCAAATCCATCTTCATCACTTTGAGTCTTCAACGCCGATTCACTTCAAGTCTTCAGCGGAAACTCACTTCCAATTTATCACTGATTCACTTCCCAATTTCCAATTCGAAGGACATGGCTTCAAATTCCAGTCCCTAATTCCCAATTTCTTCGCATTCAAGTAGCGAATCTCCTGGGAATGAGAAGAAGAAGTGCAGTCTCACAATCCTTCCACATCAATATTGGGAGTGTTTGCATTCATGTTTGAATTTGCTGTGTGGCTTGGTGTTTGACTATTTGCATATTTGGTGGTGGCTTTAAAGTGTGCAGCTTGCTTTCAATATTTAGGTTTGCTGTGTTTTTAGATTTGCTGTGTTCTTTGATGGAGAAACTGAGAAAATTGCATAACATGATAGTGGCTAGGAAGCTGGGAAAATGGATAGCTTTGCTGCTGTTTTTCTGTGTATATAGGAACCGGTTAGAAACTGTAACCGAACCGAACTAAACGGTTCCGGTTCCAAGTCGGTTCGGGCAAAAAAATCCAAAAACAAAACTGATCCCAGGCCTAGCCGCACCAGTCTATTAATTGTGGCCAATAAATTTACAGATTCTATGCAATACAATCAAACCTTGTATTCCTGCTCTCATGTGGGTTAGATTTTATAAGCACGTACTTGTGTTCCATATTCTGCAATTAATGAGCAAAAAGCAGATGCTTCCTGGAAATCTATTAATGTACTAACGGGTATATACATACATGATCGACTAGCTGGTAAAGTGAGCCTCTTCAAAATAAACTACTTTAATTCCATCTCTCAGCGTTCTTTGTAATTCCTTTCGATTTTGCCTTTGCTTTCTGGAATGCCTGCATCTTTTGCTTCTTCCGAGCTTCCTTTTCAGCCTACATTAATGATAATCTAAGCAAGTTAATATCGGATTGGCACAGATTACTGCACTAAACAAAACATAGAAATTTCTTTTGGTTTCATGATGGAAGCATTCCTACCTTAGACATCTTTGATTTGGCTTTGACTTTAGGAGCCTTCTCCTCAATCTCTGCCTCACGCTCGAGTTCTCTTTCCCTAGCATCTAGATTCTTCTCTAGATAGTACTGCACATCA
Organism: Rosa lucieae; assembly: GCA_024704745.1. Taxonomy (NCBI): domain Eukaryota; kingdom Viridiplantae; phylum Streptophyta; class Magnoliopsida; order Rosales; family Rosaceae; genus Rosa; species Rosa lucieae. The sequence goes on along the minus strand of CM045493.1, from coordinate 28,534,522 downwards.
TGAAATTTCATGGTCACAGTCACGGATTAAATAAGCAACTGCATAATTGATTTCAATTTTGAATGAACTCCAGACTCCAAATTGAACTGAACTGCTACTCCATAGGAATGGTTAAATAAAATTACCATGCTCAATAATTAGGCTGAAAAACTAAGAGTTAACACAAAAGATCTCTATATAAATTAAAATCACTGAACTATATGCGGAGTCAACATGTTACATGTATCCCATAAAAGCTAAGTCATTAATAAGAATTTAATAAAAAATAATGAATAAAACATCTTTTACTTACCTTCTCACCACCACTTAAGAGGGAAACCTTTCCATCAAGAATATCAGCTTTGAAATTACAACAACCAAGGAGGCCCTTTATATCATCAAGTCTCCAATCCCCTGCTGCTACCTCTACTGTCTCAGGCACTGTTTTATTTAAATCAAGTGCCTCAGCCTAAAAAGACATGAACATGGGTCAACCAACAATATATTCTGACAAGAAAATTTACAAATCCGGTTCTTCTTTTACTAAGAAGAAACTCCATGCTATTAGTTATTCCAAAGAAGCAAATAGTAATGGCAGGACACACCTGATTTTGCTCAAAATAGTTTGGTAGGACATTATGCTCCCCAGGCAGAACTCACCTATTATTGGCTTTTGCAAACCCATTACATGTTTCAGCAAAGTACTCTTGCCACATCCATTTGGGTGAATAATGGCCAGTTTCTCTCCTCTTTCAATTGTGAGATTTGCTCTGCTAAACAGCATCTGGTACACAACAGATATGGTTGCAATTAATAAAAACAATTTGCAGATGAATAGATCTTTTTAAGGTGAAAAGAAAATGGCCTGTAGCACTTTTACTTGTGATCAAAATATGTAAACCCACCTTATCTCCAAAGCCAGCTTCCAGATTCTTAAGTGTTGCAACAAATCTTCCACTTCTCCCCCGTTCAGGAAACCTGATCCTCATCTGTTTCCTCTGGAACAGCCTTTCAACAAGATCCTCTTCCTGAAGTTTCTCCAGCTTCTGCTCTTGCCAAGAAAAAGAATTGGAGGTGGCCAGTAAAATGATCTATGTAAATGCCTAGTGAAAAGATAATCGATCTTGTTAATGCATACAGACTTGACCAAACATCAAAGAGATAAATAAATTTAAAAAAAAATTGTTTTAGTATTGTATTATCACTCAATGGATATGGAAAAAAGAAAAAGAATTTAGCAGATGCAGTTTGTTACCAACAATCTTAATGCTGTAGTACAAGAATGATTGAATGAGAGACTACATTTAATATAAGCAAACCTGATTAGAGAACAATCCAAGAAATGCTTTTGTTTTGAAAAGAATATTGTACCCGCCCTTAAGTTTTCACAACAGAGAGAAAAGAATGTAGAGTAAAGCAGCTTAGTTGTATTTTATTACCTTGAGAAAGTGAAACAACAAAACTCGGTGCTAACCGGTTGTCCAGATTAGATTGGTATTTTTGTTTCTTTTAGAATTTCAAGCAAATCAATTTGCAGAAGACGCACGGCCAGAATTTGTTCCATCGCCCAACCTGTGTATCAAGTCTTTTGTGTGCTCGTTTTCCTTCTGCTGCTTCTCCATCTCCCAAGCAGTATTTTGACTTTCAATCCATGCTGCCTTTGCAAATATAATACAATAATTTCCCTCATACGTCCTGGAGACACGCATATCAGTTTCCACTATTTTTGTACAAAATTGATCGAGAAAAGCTCGGTCATGAGATATGATAACCATTGGCACAGCCTGCTGATTGAAATAATCTTCGAGCCACTCTATTATGTCAAGGTAAAGGTAATTTGTAGGCTCGTCCAGCAGCAGTAAATCAGGGTCCTGAAGATAAAGCATGTATCTCTGATCAACAGCTAAACCAATATACATTCTAAGTTACATGTGCTCTGCACATTAGCATATCTTACAGGAATAGTGTTGAACATACAATTGATAGCCACTTCCACACAATGATGATTAAATCTCACAGATTAAAAATAACAACAAGCTTGCCCAAATGCAATCATGATAACACTGCTATTTAGAGTAACCAGCTTCAGATTAAGCATGTATCGTATGGCTAAAGAAGCAAATATTACTTGAAATAGCATCTCCCTAATCAGAAAAAAGCAAGCAATTTCCTTGCTAACCACTAATAATATTTCACCATGACAACTTTTCGGCAATAACACGCTACAGCAAACTACAATAACAAGCACAAAAAGCATGTCGAAAGTTGTTCATCTAGCCATCAAGCTATAACTCACATTCCAACAACTACATTTTTCATCTAAAACATAAACTATATACCTGAAGCAAAATCTTCCCAAGTGACATCCTCATCTGCCAACAACTACTCAACGAAGCCACCAACCTATATCTATGGGCGCAAACCCAAGTTCCGGCATCAACTTACTAATCTTTGTATCCGCCATACTCAAGTCATACTCCTGCGACCGATTCTGAAGCTTATCCAAAGCCTCCCCATCAAGTCCATATCCTCCACAACACTCTCCAACGCCTTTTGCACCCTCTCCAGCCTCTCTGACACCTCCATCTCCTCCTTAAAAGCAGTCCATATTAGCTCTTCCTGAGAGTCCCTTTTAGCTTCCCCTCCACAGTGTACACCTGTAGCTAGCGACCCTCTTCTTCCTCTTCTTCCTCCACAGTGTACTAAAAATAAGAACAAGTAGCTTAATAAGACAGATTTTCAAATGCAGGAAATATTTCATGAGAAACTGAATAGAGCACTCACCACTGTGCCTCTAAGTGCTCAGTCTTGCTCCCCTACTCCAGCTTCACCAAGCAATTACATCAATCAGCACACAAATCACAATCAAAATTTCCCAATTTAATCAAAGTTATCTCAAAATTCAACATTCAATACTCCAGATCACCCTAATTCATTGCATTCTGATTCGTTACCTAGAGACATGGAATTGAGGTGACTAACGGCGTCCTCTCAAAGTGAGGTACGCGATCCTACCGTCGGCCAAGCGATTGTTGGATTCATCTTCTTCATCATCAGCGTCGAGTGTAATCTTCACCTGACGTGCCATCTTTGACCACTCCTCACCTTTTAATTGCCTTTTGCAGCTTTTGCTCAATTCAGGACACCCTGAAATCTTCAATCCTCTCAACTCAGTAAGGCAATGCAACCCTTGCGGCAAAGCCGACAATTTGGAGCATTCTTCAATTTGTAGTTGCTCAAGGAATCTGAACTTTATTAACTCCGACAGTGTCGTGAGATTATCACATCGATCAAGCCATATGCTCTGTAGAGTGTCTGCAGAATCTTCAGTAAGCCAAGGGGGCAAAGCCTCCAAACTTGATTTCTCGATAATCAATGATCGAAGACCCAAAGTATCTAAAGCAGTCATGTGTTTCATATTTGGTGGCAAGCATTCCAAATTATTACACCTGCTAATCATCAGTTTACGAAGGTTGTCGAGGATTTAAGATTGACACATCCCTCAAAATCTAAATATTGAAGTAAGGTGAGCCGTCTAATTCCTTTTGGCAAATAAGTTTGTTGTGTAGTTATCTCCAAGCTCCGGAGGTTGATCAGGTTTCCTATGTCTTTGGGTATCTCCTCAAGTGCCTCACAACCCCAAAAGGACAAGGTCTCCAAATTCAGCATCTTACTGATGGAATTGGGAAGCCTTTTTATCTTTCTATTATCAGACTACCAATGGAATTTGGTAGCTCCCCAAGAGGCGACCCACTGAGATCTAGCACCCGCATACATTTGAATCTCGAGATGCATGTCTTCACAAAACGTTCACTCATCATACCTTCTTCAAGAACTATAATGGTTCGCAATTTCTTTGAGTTAAGCATGAATTCGGGAACTTGTGCGTCTTCTCCAATCAAGTCCTTTTTAGATATTGACACATGTCGAATCATTTCCAAAGCACTAGAGGGACGAAAATTGACTGTGGAGTACTCTACTTGTGCCACTGAAATTGCTAAATCATGAATGAGATCATGTGTTTTAAAAATTATGGCTGTTTTGATATCCCCCTCGACTTGAAACAAAGATCTAGAGCAAAATTGCCTAATATAGTCTACACCCATCTGTTCCAAATCTTCATTTTTCTTAGATGCCTTGAGGTAGCCTTGTGCTATCCACAATGGAACCAACATTGCACTCCTGAATTCATAATTCTTTGGGAAAAGTGAACAAAATGCAAAACAAGGTTTCAAGTGTTGTGGCAATGCATCATAGCTCAGTCTGAGTGCAGGTAGAATATTGTCATTCCCTATACTCCACATGTCATCATCTCTTACACTAGACCATTGGTGTTCATCTGTATTCAAATAAAGCATGCTCCCAACAGTCGCAACTGCTAAAGGAACTCCTCCACACTTCTTCACAATATCCTCTCCAATTTCTATCAAATATTGATAGCGTTGCTCCTCTCCTTTCTTAAATGCCCTTTTGATAAACAATGACATGCAGTCTTTGTGGGGAAGACCTTCTAAAGTATGCATGTATAAGGGATTCACAAGTAAAGCAACTGATCTATTTTGTGTTGTTATGATGATTTTACTTCCATTAGCTCCCACATTTAATAAGCCTTTTAGATCATTCCATTTTTCAATCGTTATTCCAATCAGCTTCGTATCCCAGACATCATCCAACACTAACAAAAACTTTCTACCTCGCAAAGTATCTTGCAATCTTCTTTTCATAAGGTCCAAACTTTCATCCTCACATTTTTGTTCAATTGCAGCATTGATAATGCCGCGAATTAATGTTTGGATATCAAAGTTGTCTGAGACGCATATCCACATTTTCATCTCAAATTTCTCCTCTAGCATGCTATCATTATACACTAACTTAGCGAGAGTTGTCTTTCCCAACCCTCCTAACCCAAGGATGGAAATAACAGAAACATTCTCCCCACTAGAGATATCAGTGTTATTTAAAAGATGACTAATAATCTGTTTTTTGTCATCATCTCTTCCAATAACATCTGAAGCCTCCACCAAAGAGTCAGTCTCTCTTTTATTATCGTGCACCCCTTGGAGCACACGAGGATTTTCATCTATCTTAGCAAACTCAAGGAGAGCAAACTGTCTCTTTTCATTATCAATTTCAACTAGTCTTTCTCTAATCTCTTTCACTTTATGTCCCATTTTGAAGTTAAACACTACTGGATTCCAGCGGGAAAAAAATTGGCGTACCTTTCCTTTGATCATCCCACAGTTGTCGGCCTCCACTTTTAAATGCAATTTTTGGAAGTCTAGTTCATCCAAGACATCATCAACGTCATGACAAACATCTTTGAGATTTCCCAACCAACGAGTGATTGGGGGATTTCTCACTTGCTTCTTCTCTGCATCCTCGAGCACTAGTTTGATGGCAGATAAAGTCTTGTTGAGCTTGGTAAGCTCAAGTTGGGCACCCCATGCCAAGTAGACCTCTTGGGAAGCATGTGAAGCTAGCCTACCCAGGACTGTCTCAGCTATGTTGTAGACGAACTCCATGATGATTTGGATGAAAGAAAGAGACAGAGTTTATTCAAAGTAGTAGTAATTGATGTATGTTGATAAATGAAAAACAGGGGAAGCTTATATAGCAACTCTACATGGCCATATTCAATGCTTAATTTGATTAATTAGGTATCTTCTTCTATCCAAGTGAATGAAGCAACATACATGAAGTCCATTCATCCAAGTCACCCAAACAAAAAGCAGTAAGCTATATATATATACCTTGAGTAGATGACAAGCATAAAGCAAAAAGCATTTTGTTCGATTTGCATGGAGGGAAAAGGAAGAAAACTTAATGAAGGTCCTGATATTGAATGACACTAATTCTAAAGGTTAAGGTCCTAGTATTTTATTTTAGTTATCTAATTCAATAGATCTGTATAGCGATTGAAGTCCAATACGTTATTCAATTCTTCCATTAATTATTTTGTTCGACAACTTAATTCGATGAACCATGTCTTGTGTCCAACTGAATTTTTTTTTTTTTGAAGCAAAGAAGGGATTAGCCGATACTAGATTTTCATTGCAATCTTTGTGACTAGTGCCTACCTCCCTAAAGAGAGATGACCACTACACCCAGAAACCCACCACCCTTCCCCTTATTTAAATTTATTAAAAAATAAGAAGAAAAATAGCAACTTAGGAAGGGACCAAACCAAAACTCCCTACAAAGCCAACAAAAAGAAACAACCTATCATAACTGAAATTGAGGAATACCCAATTAGTCACTATTACAATGTGATAAAATAAAAGATGGAGAAGCATTCTACCACACCATATTAAGAGAAGTCATAACATACCTTATTAACTTAGTAAAAATGTGATACACGGAAAATCATTTGAGAAATCTAGTACAAGCAATTGAGCCAGCTAATATGAAGTTGCTAGGGGAGCAACAAAGGAGACTTGATAAAATCCAGAATAAGAGAATGGTCAACTTCAAGTCATATGTGCTTGCAATCACGAACTCACGCCAGCTCAGTTACCTTATGTACATACCTCCACTAGTATGGAGAATTTGCTATGTCACCGAGCATAATTAACACTCTCTGGTGATGTTTGTTTCTTGGGATTGTCATACCCCGCCTTAATTTCTATAATTGTCCCGGACTCAAGCTGGGCTTATGCTTTACTATGTCCTGACTCATGTTTGTTGCTAGAGGGACTAATAACTATTAACACGAAGACCCAGACTCCATCAACACTACAGACCTGCAACACCATCAACATTATCAACAATTTCTCTCAGACTTCTCATATCAAAGCCATACCCAATTTCTCTTCCAGTCAAGCCAAGGTGCCAACATTCTTCGTCAAGGGATCTGGGTTTCCAGTCAAGCCAACGTGCCTGCAGTTCTTCCCAGACAAATTCTACTTCCAGAATAGAAATCCAAAATTATGCAATTCTAATCAATACGCATCTAAGCAAACAACAAAACATCCAATACCCAATTCTCAAAATACGATCTTTCATTGATTCATTACCTTTGTAATCATCTGATTCCCAATCATTCAGTTTGGTTTCTTAGCTTTCAATTTGCAGAAACTTTCGAGGAAGTTCGTCAAACATGGTTTGAGGAGGTGAAATTTGTAGAACCTTTCAAGGGAGTTCATCGGGCATGGTTTGAGGAGGTGAGAATGATGAGAGAGTTCGTCAATCACTGAAGCAAAAGTATAGAGAATGAGGGCTTCGGGCTTCCACAATCCCATGGTTTTTTGGGTGTCTATGGAAGAAGGTGTTAGAGAGAATTTGGGACTCTAGAATCTCATTTAAAACAGTCCTGCTTGTTGCCAAACATGGGATTAGTGTAACACAAGCTGATAAGGATGTTCAATCTCATCCAATCCCACGTAACAAACATCCCCTCTTAGTGGGTCCATGAGCCATGGTGGGATCCGACTGCAATACATCTCGTAGCCTGACATCCAAACTAGCCCGTGGTAGTCAAAAGTGGCCAAGAACTCGCCGAGAAGCCACTTTCCTGATCTTGCCAAGATGCTTCATAATAAGCCTTTGTAGACTAGAAAGGGGACTTTGAGTCCCACAGTAGAAAACAAGTGTAAGAGGGAGGCTTCCTTACTTATAAAAGGGTCCCCCTCCCACTTAGGTAATCATCCAATTACATACTTTATAATCCATTTGGGCCTTAAGGCCCAAAACTCATATAGTGAAAATATGAAAGTGGACATAGTCTTCGCTAAGGTGGTAGACGAACCACTATACATTCTTCTCTCTCTCTCTCTCTAGATGTTAATGTTTAGAAAATTACATAGTAACACATGACCAAAGATGTAAACACAGAAAACCGACTTTAAAAAAGATTTATACAAATAAGGACATGAGCCTAGATCCAAAAGCCAAATGATGCAAGCCTGACTCCCAACTTTAAAGAAAAATGACCAAAATGCTCGAGTTTCATCTCAATTTACGGACATTGCCACTGACCATTCAATGCCCAAACCTCAACGCGCTCGGGATCGTCTACCGCAAGTTCAAACCTAAGAACGTCCTCCTCGCGAGGATGATCACATCATGCTCTCCAACTTCAACCTCCGCAAGTCGCCAGGAATTACTAGAGGCCTCGAGGCTTTCTTGAAAATTTCATCTGCGTCCTTGACGCCGTTCTCTTTCGAGGCGTAGATTTCCTACTCCGTCGGGTTTTGACGCACAGAGACTTGGATTTCGGCGACAAAAACCCTTGCGAGATCAGATCTTGGAAAACGGCGGAGTAAAAATGGACGGCCTTGATCCAGTCGAGATGGCCCCATCGTACTAGTCGAGACGGCGCCGTTGGCCTCCACAGCGGCAGAAGCTCCAGTGCTGTTGATCATGAAATTGAGATTCTCAGGAAGATTGAGATGTATGTGAAATTTGATTTTATTGTGGAATTATTTGTTTTTTTTTGTCAATTTTTTATGGCGGTCTTGACTTTTTGACCATGTTTTTATTAGCTTGGTTTGCAACTGGGAATTGATGATAATGAAAGGAAGGGATAGGTTTGAGTATCTTGCTGGGTAACGATTTTGACTTGGTCATATGCTTGATTATGAGGGATTTTTGGTAACGAAGACTAAACGAAATGAAATTTGGAATAATGCTCATGTTCTTTTCTTTTTTTTTGATAGGAATAATGCTCATGTTCTAGTGTTCTCACTCAATAAAATTGAAAGCAAAAAGGAGAGAGCAGGAAGCAAATTATTTAACTAGATTACACACTGCGCGCTTTCTGATTTTTTAAGGAGTCACCTTCTTGTTTATGCTCAATTTAATTTCAAAGATTATGGGGGAGTAATGAAATTAGAGTATGTCTGCTACCTGTAAAAAATTTTGCAAGAACACATCTTCTGCTACTTTGGGAAAGGACAATAGAAAAACTAGAAAAAAAAAAGTCAGGAATTGGTGTTGGTGGAAGTTCCTTACTGTTATTCTCAATGCCTTCGCTGCAATTATTATGTTTTTTTATTTATGCTTGAGCTGGTTTGTTTTATTTCTTCATGGATGGACAGATCTAATTGCTCCTACTACTGCTACTACTACTGTTGTTGCTCCTGCTACTGCTGTTGTTATGAGTGCAATAGCAAGATTAGGCGATGACGAGTGCAGTAGCAGAACTAGTCGAGTATGAGTGCAGCGAGTGCAGTAGAGGATTGGAAAATTGCAGTAGTAGGATTAGGCGATGACAAGTGCAGTAGCAGAACTGGATAAGTATGAGTGCAGCGAGTAAAGTAGCAGGATTGGACGAGTTCGGTAGCAGGATTAGGAGATGATGAGTGCAGTAGTAGAACATGAGTACAAGTATAGTAGAATAACTTGACGAGTATGAGTACAACGAGTGCAGTGGCAGGATTGGACGAGTGCAGTAGCAAGATTAGGCGATGACGAGTGCAGTAGCAGAACTTGACAAGTATGAGTGCGGCGAGTGCAGTAGCAGATTAGGCGATCACGAGTGCAATAGCAGGATTATGTGATCACGAGTGCAATAGTAGAACACGAGTACAAGTGCAGTACAGAATTGGACGAGTATGAGTGCAGTTTAAGTAGCAGGATTGGGCAATGAGATGAGAGTAGTAGGAGAGTGAGATTTTGTGAAGTAACATAAAAGAACTATTCTCAAGAAAGAAAAAAAAGAGTAATATGAACGAATTGTTCTCAGAAAAAAAAAAAAAGTAACATAAACAGATTATTTTCAGAAAAAAAAAAAAGTAACATAAAAGGATTATTCTAAAAAAAAAGGTAACATAAAGGAATTAGAAGTCAAAAGCAATAGTTAAGGGTAAAAAAAATAAATTAAATAATGACATGTGGCAAGTGGAGAGCAGATTGTCCTTATTTGTAAGATTTAATCCTTATAAAAAGATTAGAAGTCAAAAGAAATAGTTAAGGGTAAAAAAGTAAATTAACTCATGACATGGGGCAAGTGGAGAACACATTGTCCTTATTTGTAAGATTTAGTCCTTATATGTTTAATTCAATCTTTAATGGATGTATTTGTTAAGTCATCTTTTATCAATAATTTATATGTAATTTGTTAATGTTAATATTGGCGCCGTCTGTGAGAAGCTGATACAAAATCTTCATCACTTACGATCATAGCTCATTGCCTAGCCCCCGTCATGCATCAAGCGGGAAGCTGAAGCTAACAACAATCATAGCTCATTGACAAGTCCCCGCCAAAAAAGAAAATTACATTGACAGGTGTGATCTTTTCTTAAACCTATCACTTCAGTGGCGGAAGCAAAATATGAGAAAAGCCACGTGTGATCTTCAAATTAACTGAACAATAAAAAAATGGGAAAATTTCACAAACAGTACACCAAGTAAAGGCCACTAATAATTCTTATACATAAAGTTCCAAACCAATCATTTCGGTACACGAAATCTGAAACTCGACCCACTATCAGTACACGACGTCAATGATGCCGTTAATTTGACACCAAAATGTCTATTATGCCCTCTTTTTTTTAATAATTTTTTTTTCTGTTCTTTTTTTTTCCTTCGTTTTTATCTCTTTATTCTTCCTTCTTCCGGATCCACATCAAGAGAGAGAGAGAGAGAGAGAGAGAGAGAGAGAGAGGGATCTGAGGAAGGAGGAATCGAATAGATGAAGAAAAATCAGAAAGAAAGAAAGGAAAACTAAAGAACAAGGTGGGTTTCGAAGTCGGTGAGCTCGGGCTTCTTCTCACATGAAGAACAGAGGTAGGTTTTGTGGAGCTAGAAGAAGGAAGAAGAAAGAGATAAAAACGAAGGAAAAAAAAAAAGAGGAAAAAAAACTGAGGGCATAATAGACATTTTGGTGTCAAATTAACAGCGTCATTGACGTCGTGTACTGATAGTGGGTCGAGTTTTCAGATTTCGTGTACCGAAATGATTGGTTTGGAACTTTATGTATAAAAATTATTAGTGGCATTTACTTGATGTACTGTTTGCGAAATTTTCCCTAAAAAAATTGAAGAAAAAATTGAAGAGAACTCAGAGAACTATCTAGTGTCTCTGCCTCACAAGAGTTGCAACTCCATGTCTTATATGATGGCTAAGAGACAACTTATCAAACATGTTGGGTGCCAAATTGACCCAACTCCGAAGAAAAAAAACAAAATTTCATTTGCGATACGTCCGAACTTCGTTACTCATATAGCGACAAATGGTGTTTTTATCTCTTGAATCCATTGTTAATCATGCGCTCCTAAATTACTATTCAAACTTGATTTTTCAAGTTAATCAATGTCATCTTAATAATCACGACCACCACCAACCAGCTAGGTAAGGCAGCGCCCTTTTGGTGTGTCCTTGAACTTGAAGCAACCGAATGATCAAACTCAACTTGGTGCCTGTGGGATGAATTGATTCACACCCAAGTCAACGGCTCAAAACATTCTTCCAATATTTATTTAACTATTCATGATCGATCAGTATTACATATAAGACTCATGTACGTATTACTTATAAAGTCATTTCTTAAACAACAAGCAATGGGCTCTCACAAATCTCTTTGCACGAATTTGAGTACTGGGAGACTCCCTGGACTAGTGTTTCACGTATAATACCACAAAAAAGAGGAATGAACATCAAATGATCAAATTAGTTAGTCTATTTCCTGTGCAGCTGCTTTCTTAATATGCTTTCCAAGTATATGCATCTATTTATACATATATATTAGTTTCTTAAAACCTACGATACCATATTTTTACATATAATGTATAAGCATATATCACTTGCATATATATCAAACCTAGGATGCAGGGCCAGCCCTGTGAGTTCGGAGGCTCAAGGCGAGAAAAAATTTGAGGCCCCAAAACTCTACTGCTACATGCCTTGGGCAATGGCAAGTTCATCAGAGAACAAAGCAAAACTCGTAATGTTAGAACAGAAAAGGGCAAATTCTGATATTTTATGACGCATAATTTAGATAGAAAAGGCCAACATAGCCTTTGTATACATATTACATCTGTGAGTATATAGTACGAAGGGGTGGTTCTACAGAAACCATAGCTGATTTGAGATTGTACACCTCGGTACAATATGGTTCTTCTTGTTGTCCCTAGCTGCGTTGTCAGCAAGCTCCAAAACCTAAATTCCCAAATTCATAAACCAAATCAGCACTTTAAGCAGCTAATCCAAAACCCATCAAAATATACAGCTAACAAAACCAAATGAACATCATTCCACCCGTCAACAAACCTTAAACCCAAAATCAAATTTCCAGTCTTTAGCTACAAATATCCAAATTAAACTCAGAAATGTGAAACCCAAACTCCCGATTTGAAAACCAATTAATTCAAAACAAATACAAAATCCCTAAAATCCAGATCCCCAATTCCCAAAACCCAAATTTCTCAATTGAACAAGTATTGAGCAAATTAAGAAAATTAAAACTCACCTCGGCAGCAAGGTATTCAAGGACAGTCGAAAGATACACCGGAGCTCTGGCGCCGACACTCTCAGTGCCTTAGTGTTCTTGCCGGACTTAAGAAACCGGGCGATCCTACCCACAGGAAATTGAAGCCCAACTTTGCTTGACCTGGACACAGACTTGATTTGAGAGAGTGTGGGTTGGGAGTTGCTCTGTGATGGAATTAGTAGAGCAGTGGGGTTCTAATATATAGGACCTGATGTTGTTTGCTGATTGGTTAAGAGGAAGGTCACGCAGATTGCCAACATGGCACATAAGACCTTTGGAATTTGAGGCCCCTAAAATATATCTGCAGGCCTACATTTTTTTTTTTTTTGGCCCTAGACCTGGGTCTGCTTCGCCTAGGCTCAGGGCCGGCACTGCTAGCATGCATGTATATGTAGGAAAATTGTACGGTACTGGGGAGTATCCTAGAGTGTGTGTTTTGTGAATATTTGTGATCATTGAATCGGTAATATATCTAATGGTCATGACTATTTAAAAATAATTGACCTATTTAGCAGGTAACCTGTTCTTTAAAAAAAAAAAAAAACCGCTTGCTTCCGTTCGCTATCTCAATCTCAGTCTCACCCTCACAGCCTCCTGCGTTGGGCCTCCTTGCGCGCCGCTCCTCACCACAACTCTCTCTCTCTCTGCGCGACTCTGCCTCAGTCTCCCTCTGCTCCACTGCTCCTTCAGCCTTCAGCCCACGTGTTCTCCATGTAAGTTCTTGTTCTTGACTTCTTCGAATCTTCTTATTCTGATAAATTGAGAATCTAAGGTTATGGGAATTATTGAACTGAGGTTGAATTGGAAAATTGAAATTTGACTACAAAACTTATACTGCAAGAAATTCAATGACACACTTCATATCCTACAAGAAATTCTCTTCAGCTCATTCTGCTTTTCTAAATGTGCTTGATAGTACTCATGAACCTCAAAGCTTTGAGGAAGCTAATCATATTGATGTATGGAAGAAAGCTATGGCAGATGAACTTCAAGCTCTCCATGACAATAATACATGGAGCGTTGTTCAAATTCCTAAAGGAAAGAAGGTTGCTGGCAGTCGTTGGGTTTACAAAACCAAGTTGCACTCTGATGGTTCTGTGGAGAGATATAAGGCTCGTTTAGTAGCACGTGGTTTTACTCAAACATATGGAGTAGACTACAAGGAGACTTTTGCTCCTGTTGCTAAAATGAGTACAGTAAGAGTTTTGTTATCAGTTGCAGTTAACCATTCTTGGCCACTATACCAGGTGGATGTGAAAAACGCCTTCTTACATGGTGATCTTGAAGAGGAGGTCTATATGAAATTACCTCCTGGTCATCCTCAATCTCATAATCCTGAAATAGTATGCAAGGTGCACAAGTCCATTTATGGTTTAAAGCAATCCCCTCGTGCCTGGTATGCTAAGCTCAGTTCTGTACTTGAGGAAGTTGGTTTTCACAGAAGCAATGTCGATTCTTCTTTGTTTGTTCGGATTGGTTCAACCAGTAAACTTGTGGTGCTCATCTACGTTGATGATTTGATAGTGACTGGTGACAACATTGAGGAGATTCAATCTCTCAAGCAATCTCTTTGAAACAAGTTTTCTATTAAAGATTTGGGAATTCTTAAATATTTTCTTGGCATAGAAATGGCTACTTCTCATAAAGGTCTCTTTCTCAATCAGAGAAAGTACATACTTGATCTGTTGTAAGATGCAAATATGGAGGATTGCAAACCAGCTAGCACTCCTCTTGACAGCAAGCTGCAACTTAATGTATCAAGTGAGCCTTTCTTAAATCTGACCTCCTATCAACGGTTAGTTGGTAAGCTTATCTATCTTACAATCACTCGACCTGACATTTCTTAGGCTGTAAGCATTGTTAGTCAATTCATGCAAGCTCCAACGTTAGCTGATTTTTACATGGTGAAGAGAATTCTTCGTTATCTCAAAAGTTTTGTTGGAAGAGGTATTTTGATGAAAAACAATGGAAACACTCACATAATGGGATACACTGATGCTGATTGGGCAGGCAACACTCTTGATCGAAAATCCACAACTTGTAATGCCCCGTACCTTAAAGTTTTTACTATTTACTTTTTACCGTTATTGACAGAGGAGTTGACTTTATCTTTTGTCGGTTAAGTTAGGAAATTTCCTTGTGAATGTCGTAAAATACGAAAAATCGAGTTCATGGACACGTAGTTTGTTTTAATCGGAGTTTTTACAGAAAAGTTATGACCAAAATGGGAAGTTACTATTCATGGTGGTTTTTTTTATTACTTTAAGAGGAAAGTGGGTAATTAAAGGAGAGAGAAACGGGACAGACCGATTCCAGCCCCCCCCCCCCCCCCCCCCCCCTTCCTTCTTATTCTTTATTTTTCCTTTTCTTTCTTTTCTGTTTCTTTGCTGCAACCGGAGCTTCTTTTTCCGGAAACCACCGCCACCGACCGCACCACCAGCCATTGGAGGAGCTTCTCTTCCTCCTCTTGCATCTAAGGTAAGATTTCTGAATTGGATAACCTTGATTTGAGATGAATTCGGTGGGGAATTTCAAGAAAAATGGAAAATCGGGTTTTGCTTGATTTCCGGTTTCCAGCCGGATTCCTTGGGGATTTTGGTTGTTGGTGAGGTGTTGAACGTGTTCCTAACCTTGTTGCAGCATGTTTTGCTCTGTGGAGGAAGATTTGAAGGTATTTGAGTGTGTGAACAGTACCGTGAACAGTAACTGTCGAATTCTTGGGTTCTTGTTTAATTTTTCCGGACATTTCTACTTGAATTTGGTTGTTGTTGCAGGTATAGAAACTGTTAGATTTAATCTATGAATTTTGTGTTAGATTTAAGGCCTTAAGATAGTGAGTTCCTTGGAGTTTTGATGTTGGATGTGGTTCTAAGGGTGTTAAGATTTTAATCTTGGGTTGAGAACTTGTTGTCATATTTTTAGTGATGAGTGGAGATTGTTGAGAGGTTAGAGAAGTAAAATGGGTTTCGAATGTCAAAAGAGAAATTGGAAATTTGGAAGAAAATGTTTTGTTGTAACCTTGTTGGCTAATTGTTGGTGGAGAAATTGGAGAAGGAATTTGGAAATTTTGAAAAGGGAATAATTTTATATTTTGGTGGTTAAGTATAGTTAAGGAGTTGGAATTAAATTGGCCAAGTTGTTGAGCGATCCTTGTGAAGGTTAAAGTTTCTTTGAGGACGTGGAAATCATAAAGAAAATTCTGAAATTGGAGAATTTGGTTGTTAGAGGAATTAGTGTAATGAGTATTATTTTCTAAAGGATTAAGCTTTGTTTATTACATTATTTCCTTATTGAGGTTAACTATATCCTGTTAATTACTACAGGACGTGCTGAGCCCTCGAGTGAGGAGGATACAGGCAGACAGCAGGTTTAGCTGCGAGACTCATCTGTGAGTGGACTTTTATTTTTATTTAAATAATGCATGTAGCATGGTATTAAGTTTTTAAATGGATTACTATTTGAGTAAATATGGTTCATGGAAAGAAATGAATGTGAAGAAAAGATTTGGTTAGGAGGCTATTTCCAGCGCATGCGTATATTACCTAGTTGGCAGTCCATTTTAGGTAATAGTCTGGTTGGCAGTCCCTTCCAGACTACAGCCCTGTTGGCAGTCTCATCCGATGCGTCACCTGGTTGGCAGTCCCTTCCAGATGACATGAGGTAGTTAGTTGGCAGTCCCTTCTAACTACCTGTGGCTAGTTGGCAGTCCCTTCTACCCACCGCCTCCTATTCCGGTTGGCAGTCCCTTCCGATGCGTCATCTGGGTGGCAGTCCCTCCCAGATGGCATGAGATGATTAGGAAGCAGTCCTTCCTAATCATCAAATGAGTTTTCTTGAAAAGGATTGAGTTGGAAATATTGTGGAATCTCGCTGCATGTTGGTTTTGTTAACAAGAGAAATGGGGAAGCATTCAATTAATCGTTTCATAACTTATTTCAATTTTGTCCACTCACTCTAACGGTTTTTAAATGTTTTCCCCTGGGCCCTTCGTTTTTCAAATGCCCAGATTTCAGATTTGCCGAGATCGCGTCTAGGACTTGAGGCATAGGAATCAGCGCTTCCATTTTTAACTGTAGGTTAATACTTAACCTACCTTGTATGATATCGGCTTAGTTATGTAGAACTGCTCTGATAACCTTTTTGAATTTGGGGAATGTTAATGTTTGAATATCTGTTATCGTATCGGTTATTATTAACCATGTCCAGGTTTTTTTCAAATTTTGGGTAGCCTATTTTAGGGGAGGTTCTGTCGATTTTTTGGTAGGATTTCACCTGAAGTGGGCCCCACAGGCTCGTATCTGGTTTCGGGGTGAAACTTGGGTCTGGTCCTATCACAACTGGCTTATGTACATTTGTTGGTGGAAATCTGGTCACTTGGAAGAGCAAGAAGCAAACTGTTGTTGCTCGTTCTAGTGCAGAGGCTGAATATCGAGTTATGGCTTCCACTGCATGCGAGCTTATTTGGCTAAAAGGTCATCTTTCTGATTTGGGATTTCCAAGTTGTCAACCAATGTCACTTTTCAGAGACAATCAAGGTGCAATGCATATTGCCTCTAATCTGGTATTTCATGAAAGAACCAAACACATTAAGGTTGACTGTCATTACATTCGAGCTCAAGTTCAATCCATGATCATTGCTACACATTATACTCAAAGTCATGATCAGTTGGCTGAGATTTTTACCAAATCTCTACCAACTGCTCAGTTTCTCAGTCTTTTGGGCAAGCTTGGCTCAATGAATCTCCTTGATCCAGCTTGAGGGGGAGTATTGGAAATAGTGGCAGTATAGTTAAGTATGGTTGCATGGTAGTATGGAAGCAGTATGGCTGCTGCAGCATGGCTAGCACATCTTGGTTACTGTTTTATACTTATCTAGCATGGTTCACTGATTTGTACATTACCTTCTACTGTTCATATCTTACTTTAGTTGTTAATCATAGTTGTAAGTTTAGGTGGTAGAGTTGAGGCTAAAAGCCTGAAGAAGATCTTGTATATATTTGTATACATGTAATCAGTTTTTTATTAAGAAGTAATACAAGAAAATTTTCCACAAGTTTCTTGCTTGTTTTCTTCAGATGTTTTCTAGGAAAATGCGATCTGATATTACATTTTTAAATCATGCATCCCCAATACTGCACATGAAAAGAGTAATTATGGAATACAATCGCCAGCTCATTAGACTTAAAGACGTGGTGTATCAGAACTTTATCTGGGATTTAATTTTTGATTAGAGATTAGTTTTCCTGTCCGGGGTTTAGCCAGAAAAATCATGTGGGCAACAGTTTTCGGTGACCAAATATGAATTCAGTTTTTTTCTTTTTAGTATAGCTTATCTGTGTGTTTGAGTCTCGCTGAACTGCAGTGCATTAAAGAACCTTGGACCTATATCGAACTATGTTATTTATGCTATAATAATAGGGATGAATGATGATGAAGCTCTCCAGTATCTAAAGACATCAAGTGGTTGAGGAAAGAGGGTTCTAAAGGGTTCATACTTGAGTTCTGCTTTAACGAAAATCATTTCTTAATTTAAAAACTCTGTCTTAAGTTCTTCACTAATACATATCAGTTTCTTGATGAAGATGAAACAATTCTACACAAAGTAACAGGGTAAGTTTGACACGGTACCTTTTTTTTTTTTGGTCGTTTGGTTGGCTTGTACCTTAAGGCATGGTTGTTGGACTATAATTTGGCTATGCTTTGAGCTCTGCAGGGTTGAAATGGAATGGTATCCTGGAAATGTATTGCATGACGAAAGAAACGTGAAAGTGTCTTCAGCTTTTTCCATCCCCTTCAAATTGATGAAAATGCTGTAAGATAGTATGCGGTTACATTAAATTATTTTGTATTCAACAGGCTTATAGTTGTATGGTAATCCTCTTTATGCTAAACATCTAAAAGAGAAAGCATTGAAATATATATGAATTTTAGTACCTTGGAATTTCTTGTTTGTGCTGCTGCTACCCTCCATTGCTTTACAAATTTCTAAGGAACAAGAAACAAATATATTGATCTGTTAGTGAAAGGACAACTGCATGTGTACACAGTCTGTTCTGAAATCATCAGAATGGCAGTGTTATTTACGCTTTGATCTCTGAAGAACCGTAAGCCAACTAGCTAGGAGTACGAATTTAAGAACAGTTTCCTAATTCAAAATGTAAAATCAATCTTTATAAGTAGAAATAAAATTGAAAACTTATCGATATTTACCTGAAGTTTTACTTCTCCTCCTCCAAGCACTACTGCACTTCCTAGATCGGTCTCTCTTTACTGTATAACCTGCACTATATATTGTGACTTTATTGTGAGTTTTGGCCATTGTAAAGGATCGAAATATGAAGACATGAAGGCATGAAGGTACGGGGTTGGGTCATAGTGGCATTGGGAAATGACCAAAATGACGTAAAATAGACTTTGCAAAATGCATAGCCAAAAGGAAAAGAAAACTCGATGATTTGGATATGAGGCATCTTTCCCTCCCATACATTGTTGAATTTCTCGTTCCCTATGATCCTACAGAATTGTTTGCATGATTGTTGGGAATCAGAATATTCTCTAACTGAAAGGCAAATACCTCATCTGCTTCAATTTCACTTTGTTTCATCCAAGAACTTAAGAAACATTGGAATCCCACATTGAAAAAAAGTTCTATTATGTTAATATTTATAAGGATTTACAACAATGTTTTTATTGCCTAAGCATGTAAGCATGGCATTTAAGGTGATTGTTGTGTGAAATGATGAGGTTGTTGGATTGGTTTCTTCACTTAGGTGAAGACGCCCCTAAGCCCTTCAGGTTAGAAGGGCACTCCCACCTGATAAAGGTGGGTAGCATTATAAACTTGATTCAGCCCTTTGAATTAGAAGGATAGGGCAAACCCCACTTGACAAAGGTGGGTAGCATCACTTTTTGAGTTTTTGTTTAATCAAAACCCATTTAAAGCATCGTTTCAGTAGACTTTGTACTACTACTTCGCACAGCCATTATTTCTTGAACCCATGAAATCAATAATCAATCTTTTAATGGTCTAATGCAGCTCACAAAATGAATTCTTGATCAATTTTGTATTTCAATGAACCGACTCTTAATTACTAAAAGGGTTTTTGTCCATTTACCCCATTTTTAGATATTTTTTTCCCACTTATCCCATTAAGTTTTTTTAATTCTCTCTTACCCAAAACACTCTAAGGAGGTCTTCCCTAATACACCGTTAAGATTTTGTTTTGTTTATATTTCTTTTAATACCATTTACCCTCACCTTTGTTGCTTAGAGACAGAGAGAGAGAGAGAATGGAAAAGAGAGAAACCATAGGGGACTTCACCGAAGCCCGGTCACCAGCCGCCGAATTCATATCACCGGTCACTGGTCGCAGGATTCCGATCACCGACCGCCGCCCACCGGAAATTTCTGAAAACCTCACCGAAAAGGTTTATTGCCCTCCAATAGACGTCTATTGCCTTCCAATAGACGTCTATTGGGCGTTTATTGCCCTCCAATAGAACTTTCGGTCGCCAGAATGAGAATTAATCTCTTTAAATTCAGACAAACTAAGTTTGATTAAAGAAAAAAAACGAGGAAATTACATCAATTCAAAACATCTATTGCCCCTCCAATATAACTTTCGATGGCTAGAAGATTGAATTGCTTAACTTTCTTACCTTTGTTGTTCTTCACACTGATGTCTCTAAGATTTTAAAAAATTCCATATATGTCAATATCTTCATGATCCATATAACCATGGTCAATATTAAAATCGGTAAGAATGAGCCATGGTGGTTGTTTGGCAAACAAAGTGATGCATTCATGTATGCAAGATATATCTGATGGTTTTATAACCTCTTTTAATATGTTTCAACCAATTTGGTTGTTTGTTAGTTCTTCACGTGGACTACAATTATTTCATTTGTCAATGACTTTCACGTATGATCTTGCAGAGAGAGCGATTGTATCATGAAGACGAGGAGAAAATTTAACCTATAAGAAAATATTTTATTAATATTTTGATATATAAAACATTTAATTCTTATTTTATTTTTGTGGATTCTTCTTCATTTTTAGTTATTATTTATTTATTGATGAGGAGGGCATAGAAGGAAGTTTGATGACAAAAAATATAGGGGGTGTGCATTAAGTAATTGAGGGCTATTGCAATATGAATGGATGTAATTTTTTATATATTAAAATATATAAAGGAGTGGATTAAATGAATGACTATTGTTTTTTTAGAGATTAAAATAACCGTCAGTGCACTTACACTGTCGGTGCATACAATCCTCTCCACTCCCATCCTCTCCAGTAATTGAGGGGTGTGTATATAAGACTTCTCTAATTAAAATTAGTTTTGTTTGGTCTTTACGTGCTTTGAGAAACATACGGGTTTCAACTCCTCTCTCAATTCTCGAGTTGCTTCGCTCCTCGTATTGATATTCCTAGACCTAGATGATCTAATGATTTATCTCTTTAAATACAGTTATACTTGGATCTCATAACCTAAAAATTGAGATAACTTAAAATCAGTGATTTTTCTAAATTTCTATTCAAACATCTATGCACGTCATTTCTCTTAATATATTATCTCTTAAACCCAGAAATTAATTAATATCATCTTTAATGGCCAACACAACCAAAGCCACCTTTTTTGGTATCTCCTTGAACTTGAAGCAACTTAGCTAGTTAGCTAGTGATCAAACATCGACAGTACCTGTGGAGTGAATTGATTCACAATAACAAGTCAACCGCTCAAAACATGTAATATGATCTGATCTGAGTACTATATACAAGACCCCAGTGTTACTTATAAAGTAATTTCTTAAACAGCAAGTAGTCAAGCGACGGCGCATACAAATCTCTTTGTACTAATTTGGGTACTAGAAAACTCCAGTGATTAATCCAGTAAATAAAGTAGGAAATATATAATAACACAAAACGAGTAGAGTGCCCTCCAAACCAGTGAGTTCATTCCCGGCGCAGCTGCTATCTTTATATGCTTTCCATGTATATACATCTATGAATTATATATTAATTTCTTAAGACCCACAATACCATATTTCAGATACATATAATATAAAACTTTACTGAATGTATCAAACCTAGCATGCATATACATAAACCAGCATATAAATACCAGAAGCCTATAGCTAGCATCTTCATCAACTTCTTCCACCAACATCATTTCTACTTCATTCCGTAATTTAATCCCTCCTACCCATAGGCCTTTATTATTGACTCTTCCTCTCACAGCTCCCTCATAGACATAAAAGATATTAAGCAAAATGATTGAGCTTACAAGGTGTTTTGCCACGGTTGTATTCCTTTTTCTTACAATAATACACCAATCGTCTGCTGCTGACGAGACTACAATAACTTCTTACAATGTCCTGAGCTTTGGAGCTAAGCGTAATGGTGTAACGGCGTAATGGCGTAATGATTGGGTTGAAGCTAACTAAATTAGTGTACATATATTGCAGACTTTGAGTTTTACAAACTCAAAAGACATTAGAGTTGAAGGACTAATGTCATTGAACAGCCAAATGTTTCACATTGTGATAAACGGCTGCCAGGATGTACTTATTCAAGGCGTCAAAATTATTGCTGCTGCATGGCAATAGCCCTAACACCGACGGCATTCATGTCCAATTTTCCAAAAATGTTGCAATCTTCGACACCTCCTTCAAAACTGGGGACGACTGTGTCTCCATTGGCCCTGGGACCAAGGACTTGTGGATGGAACGCATATCATGCGGACCTGGCCACGGCATTAGGTAAGTCAAAGTTCTTATTTGAATTATCAAATGACTTTCCGAGAGTGTGTAATTGTAACTCGTTAATGTTTGCTAATGCATGCGTATTTGTGGTGATTAATTACAGTATAGGGAGCCTGGCCAAAGACTTGGAAGAGGAAGGAGTACAAAACGTAACAGTTAAAAATGCAACTTTTAAGGGTACCACAAATGGGCTGAGGATCAAATCTTGGGCGAGACCTAGCACCGGGTTTGTCCAAGGTGTTCGATTCCTTGATGTCGTAATGCTTAATGTCCAAAATCCCATCGTAATTGACCAGAATTACTGCCCACACAACCTCAACTGTCCTGGTCAGGTAAGAAAGTAATCTAACTAATCCAATTCATTAAATCCTCCATGTTTAAATTTGCTAAAAGTTCAACAATATTACCATATATGTTGTTTCTATAGGTATCTGGTGTCAAAGTCAGCGATGTACTGTACCAGAACATTCGAGGCACATCGACAACAGCAGTTGCAGTAAAATTTGATTGCAGTGCAACAAATCCATGCAGTGGGATAAGACTCGAAAATGTGAATTTGACTTGCCGGAAGCAAGTAGTTCAATCATACTGTACAAATGTAAATGGAAAGAGTGTTGGCACTATTCAACCAAGCAGTTGTTTGTAATATTCAAAAACAAGTCAGTCATGTACATAGCTGTGCACATGAATACTGCAACGGATTAGAGGGGGCTTCTTCAAGTTTAGTATGTTGTGTAGAGTTAAACATTGCCAGAGATAAAATGTACATCAATTGTGTAATTCTTTGTATACTTTGTTTAAAGAAATTATTTGTGTACTTACAAAAACAACGATAATAGTACTTGAATCTATGTTTCAGATAAATGGGGACATTATAGCATTTAGCTTTTGTTTTATCAATGAGAACTAGATGAGATCATGAAAGGATATATTCTCTGTTATTTAGGGTTTGTGCAATAATTTGAGGGTCCAACTCCCCAGCTTAATTGGATTTAGAGCTCGAAATATATAAAGTGTGTGTTTGCATGTATAAATAGGAAATAGAAACTTGCATCTAATGTCAAGAGATCGACTAGCTATTGGTTTGGTTCTATGCATAAAGTACTTGAATGAATTGTTGTCGAAGTTATTCTCGAATGGCCTCATGCCTTTTGGTCTTTGCCTTGCAAGAGCTACTCCGTGTCTTACATGATGGTCATCAAACGTGTTGAGTGCGCAAATGGATAAAACTCGATCGGACGATAAAAAAAAAAAAAAAAAGAAAGCTATTTGTGGTCTTGTCACCATGTATGCGCCCTTCTTCCTAACTGCATAAGTAATTAAGTAACGGACTAGGCCTGGGCTTATGGTCTCCAACCTAAAAATAACAAGTGCCTCTACTGATGAAGATTTGTTGGGGAAAAAAAAAAAAATCTTTTGTACAGAGGTTGATGTTTTCTAAGAAAATGCGATATGGTATATTGGGTGGTTCTACTGTTCTAATCTGATCTCCAAAATTGAGTGGTTCTAGGAAACTTTGTTAGTTTATTGTATTTTCTAGCAATTTACTTGTTTGTATATTGGCTTGCTATAGCTTTATATTTCCTCAACATTCATCTTAATGGCTGGTGGGGACGACCTAGCGCTCTGGTAGGGTTTCAGAATCCTCTTCCTCTGGGCAGTGGATTCTTGCATTCTTGTTGTTGCTTGTCAATGGTGATGATGGCAGATTTTGGTCTGCTTATTCTTTTCTTGATTGCTTTGGGGAATATTGAGGCGGTCTTGAGTTCGGGGCATGGAGGCACTGTTGTCTCTGCGTTCATGCTAGATGGTGATATGAACGATGCGGCCTCGGGGGAGGGGATGACATCTAGATGGCAGTTGAGCAGCGATCCGGTCTTGGTTTGGTCAAGATCAAATCGAAAAGGTCGATTCCGATCGAGTCCATGGAACGACGGTGTACTTGTTACAGGGGTTGATCCTTGGAGGGTCGGAGATCTTTCTATCCCGGATGGTGATGGAGTGCTGGTTTGCTCGACCCAGGGGCTATTGCTTTCGATGAGGGTGCTTCTGGGGATAACGGCTGCAAGTATTGCGGTAAGTGCGGCGGTCGAAACGAATCAGGGTTTCTGGCGATGAGGGCAGATCTGCTTTCTTCCGGCCCGGGCTCTTCGGTGGCGGGGATGATGGTGTGGCTCTGCTTATCGAAGAAGATTATCTCTGATGGTGACGCTGCCTGGTGCAGTGATGGGCTCTACATCATCGGTGGTGCCGGCGGTCATGGTGATGAGGTCGAGTGGGCATGGGTCAGATGCGGCATCGGTGTTTTCCAGATTGGGTTGTCTCCGACTGTGGGCGTAGGCGGTGGCGTCACAAGTGGCAGGTACGAACTCGGTGGTAGCTTTTGCGCCGGTGCTGATCCTAACGCTTGGGTATGATGCGTCTCAGTTGCTAGGGCGTTAAGGCTGAGTGGTTGGGCCCCAAACAGCAAATTGGGCCTGATGGTGGATGTTTGCAAGGTACGCATTGATGTTGGATGTGGTGGTTCGCTGCAACGCTAGATTGGGCAATTTGTGGAGGCTATTACTGTGGAGGGTGATGTGGAAGGTACTATGTCACATTCCACTATTAGTTTAATTTAATTATTGCTTGGGTCGCAAAAACCAGAGCCTTACTTGTTTCCCTTTTATGTCTGCTTCGAGGTTTCTTGGTTTTTATTGGAATAAAGGTGCGTGAATTTCCTAAAAGGTGGGTGTACTCGGGATTTTTTGGGATTTTATTCTTCTAGAATAGGGTTTCATGAGGTTCTAAGGAACGATTGCTTTCTGTCGGCCCCATTGGGGTGTTTCATTTTTGTACTGCTTGCTGAATCTAATGAAAGGGCTGACCTATTTTCGTCAAAAAAAAAAAAACTTTATATTTTCTCTTATAGCTTTATATTTTCTCTTTACTCTAAGGTTTAGGCTTTATAAGAAAACTGATATTTTCTTATATCAGTTTTCTAGGAAAATGCGATCTGATATTGCATTTTTAAATCATGCATCCCTAATACTGCACATGAAAAGAGTAATTATGGAATACAGTCGCCAGCTCATTAGACTTAAAGACGTGGTGTATCAGAACTTTATCTGTGATTTAATTTTTTATTAGAGATTAGTTTTCTTGTCCGGGGTTTAGCCAGAAAAATCATGTGGACAACAGTTTTTGGTGACCAAATATGAATTCAGTTTATTGCTTTTTAGTATAGCTTATCTGTGTGTTTGAGTCTAACTGAACTGCAGTGCATTAAAGAACCTTGGACCTATATCGAACTATGTTATTTATGCTATAATAATAGGTATGAAAGATGATGAAGCTCTCCAGTATCTAAAGACATCAAGTGGTTGAGGAAAGAGGGTTCTAAAGGGTTCATACTTGAGTTCTGCTTTAACGAAAATCATTTCTTTAAAAACTGTCTTAAGTTCTTAACCAATATATATCAGTTTCTTGATGAAGATGAAACTATTCTACACAAAGTAACAGAGTAAATAGCAGTCCTCCAATCCATTCTGAATTATGTCATGAGTTGCTTTGAACTTCCACAACACCTTTGCATTGCCATGCACCAAATCCTAGCAAAATTCTAGTGGGGGACAAGGGTGATTCTAAGGAAATACATTGGCTTGCGTGGGATCGACTTTGCAGCCCAAAGAGTGAGGGTGGAATGGGTTTTCGGAACATGATTTTTTTCAACAGGGCTCTCTTGGCGAAACAAGGGTGGAGACTTATTCAGAGACCTGACTCTCTAGTTGCACGGCTTCTAAAAGCCAAGTACTTTCCAGACACTTCTTTCATGAAAGCTAATATTGGTAATGACCCCTCTTATGCATGGAGGAGTATATATACTGGTTGGTAGAGGGGTGTTGGAGCTGGGAGTACGGTATCGAATCGAGGGATGGTTGTGACGTATCTGTTTGGCATGACCCGTGGATTCCACTTCCACATCACTTTCGTCCTTTCTCGCAACCTATGTCAGGGACTGAGGATTTCCTGGTTAGCGATCTCATAGACCCGGATGAGATGGAATGGATCCTGCCAATGCTTCATGACTTATTTACAGAGGAGGAGGTGCGTGGTATTGCTAATATTCCACTTGGAAGAAGACCCACACGGGATGTGGCACTTTGACAAGACGATGAATTATAACGTCAAGAGCGGCTACAACGTAGCCAGAATGCATGCTAAGATTATGAACCAGGCCTCCTCCTCTTGGGGGTTTAGTGGGGCAAATAGGTAGTATTGGAAGAAGATATGGAAAGCAAGAATCCCTCCAAAGGTGAGGTCGTTTGTTTGGAGGTTGTGCCGTGATATATTGCCAACTAGAGCAGCCCTGTCGCATAGAATGCAGCTTCCAACTCTGAGGTGTGTTTTTTGTTCACTAAACGTGGACATTAGTGTCCATATTTTTCGTGATTGCCCAGTCATACAAACTTTCTGGTCACATAACCCCATTCTTCTTAGAAGCATTGAATTTCCAGCACCTAGCATATTTGATTGGTTGGTAGTAGTTCTGGAAGGTATGGACTCACAACGTGCAGAGGTTTTCTTTGTCTCTCTCTGGGCCATCTGGTGTGAAAGGAATAATTTAGCGGAGAGTCTTCAGTACACGGCCGTGTACATGCACGGCCCATGTGCAGCGAAGATGATTGGATGATCCATATATTGATAGCTGAGCCCATGTATCGGACGGCTGAGACAGGATGTGCATTTCCATCGTACGGCTTACATTGCTGTGCACTAGCACCCGCCGTGCACTGAAGAATTTTCGATAATTTAGTGTGAAATGATAGGGTGATCCTTTCAACATGGCAGTGTGGGCTTTAAAGTTACTGTCCGATTATCAAAAGGTTCACCCCCAGAAAGTGCATAGAATTAAAAGACAGGCCAGCTACGAAATGGCGTTGTCCACCTAGTGGGAGGCTCAAAGTGAATGTTGATGGAGCTTACCAGGCTTCTAATAGGAAGGGGGGAATAGGAGTTATTGTGAGATTTGAGTTCGGACAATGTGCAGCTGCTTTGGCCAGGCATATTCCCCATGCGCAGTCTGCCTTGCAGGTGGAGGCTGAATCAATGCGGGCTGGTCTGCTTGTCGCTATTCATCAGCAGTGGGGTGAAGTTGAATTTGAAAGTGACAGTGCTACAGTGCTGCCTGCCCTGGCTAAAGAAGAAAATGACTTGTCTGAGGTTGGTCTTATTTTGCATGATTGTAAATGTTATATGGAAGATGTCAATCTTATTCTTCTTAGACATGTCTATAGGGAAGCAAATGGTATAGCTCATAGGCTAGCGCATGTTGCTAGTACATCCAGTTTGGATGAGTTTTGGGTGGAGGAGACACTACAAAAAAAATATTCAATTTGCCACGGCGCAAGGCCGTCACCGAAAGCCAAATTGTCGTCGCAAAAGACCAACGGCAATGTCGCCGATGTCGTTGGTGGCGTCGCCATTGCTATTTGCTACTACAATTACGCTGTCGCATGAATTTTGGCGACGGTATTTATGCCGTCGCAAAGAGCAATGGCTACGCCATCTACAATTTTGCCGTCAGGTCTTTGGATACGGCAACAGTGCCGTCGCAAAGTGCATATCATTGATAAAAAAAAACCTGGCATGCAATTTTGCATACCAGATTTTTATCTTTGGAGCAGAAGAAGCCAAATAATAAATTTTATATAAAATGCACCAAAACATGAATACCAGATTCGAATACATATATAGCTAATAAACATGTTTGATCAATTAAACAACACTTATCAACAACCAAAGAACAAAAGAAAACTAGAAAGCGTGCCCGCGCTTTGCTGCGGATAGGCTATCCGATAGTGGAAGTTGACATGGATCACAATATGTTCTCAAGCTGCTTGACATTCACAGATTCATCAAACCTGGATAATCAACCAGAGAATTAGACTTGTAGAAAATGTGAATCAGAAGAGTATGATGAACTGTAAATGTATATTTATTTTGCCAATTGAAATGTAAACTGTTGCCAAGAAATAAAATAAAGTGAGATGTGTTTGCTGCCTAGCTAAGGCGATAATTTAACTGCTGAAATTTGCAATTTAGAATTGAAAATTGGTTTTTGTCAGCAGGAAACACAATACTTACATATATGAATGGATCTTCTCTGAAAAGTCCGTATGCAAAGAAAGAGAGACTGATCAAGAAGGTTACAGGAGAAAGATAGAATGGGATGAACTCGATGCTTCTTGTCTTGATCACTAATTTCTGAAATAATGGATATATGTTAAATCAAATGTGTGGTAAATGTGAAATTAAAGCAACCCAGAAATTGCAGTGTCTGAGAGCAAGTAATAAGTGATCTGTTAGCGGTGAAGTAAACATTGAGATAAGTGAAAAAACACTTGAATATCTGATAAATGTTTGCCTTCCATCATAGTGTAAAACTCTTAAGCTCACAAAGACTATTTATTTGTTTTGAAAATTCTGGTATTAGTTTTGCCTAATAGTAACTAAAGTAGATGAGAAATGAAAGTAGATGCCTTTGATCAGTCATACCTGCTTTCTAACATGCTTATGGTAGTCTGAATTGCGAAAAACTGATCAGCTATTGCTCGAAACTGCAGAATGTTAACTCAGTATATATATTACAAATCATAGGTGCAGTATGTTTGACTTTTGTGTGCAAATTATTTTGTATTACTCTGCCTATGGCTATAGTCGCTATACCTAGCAATTTGCATCACCCTCAATTTGCAGCTCAGATAGATCATAGGTAGCCAACCTGAATAAATAAACAAACATTACTATCTAGTATATTCCAAATTTATGTTTATTTTTCTGCTATACTATCAGCCAGTATGAACCCAAGTATTAGACCAGTTGCAA
This sequence comes from Rosa lucieae, assembly GCA_024704745.1. Classification (NCBI taxonomy): domain Eukaryota; kingdom Viridiplantae; phylum Streptophyta; class Magnoliopsida; order Rosales; family Rosaceae; genus Rosa; species Rosa lucieae. The sequence goes on along the minus strand of CM045493.1, from coordinate 28,505,484 downwards.
CAACCAGAGATCCCTCATATGCTTCTTTCCATTAGACCAAAAAACAGTGATTGCATTTTATTACAATAAGGCATGACATTCTTGCTTAAAGCTATTAGCTGACATAGATAGATATGGTGTAAACTCCTCTATAGAAAAGATTCAAATTAAGTACTATCACTGATACAAATCAAATCACGTTTCATATCACTACTATTCTTCAATTAGGAACTGAAAGTTTACCAATTAAAAGCGAAAAAATATATTAGTATCATCATATACAATACCTTTTCAGACTAATCTCAGTAAAAAAAAAATAGCAAAGACCCTTTTAGCAATTATATGAGAAGTCAACCCATCCAATAACAAAGAACAAATGAATGAACAGAAAAATCTATTATCACAGGGAACAAAGTTTTCGACATCAATTGATTAATCTACGTAGAAAGACGAAGGCAGATAATTTCATAATTGAAATCAATTGATTGTATGAATGGGAAATTTTACCTAGTCTTCGGTGATGTTGATTGTGATGGATAAGCCTGATATTGCGTAACAGTAGATGGTGACTTTGATGGAGGCTTCTCTTATTGGAAATCAGCTGGAGATGTCGGTTTTATACACAGGGATTCAGAGCAAAAATGTAATTCGAGAGTGAATCCCTTTTCAACACTGTATGTCTCTAGTCCAAATTTTTGAAAGGGAATACTCATTATCATCCTGCAAACTAAAATACTTTTTTAGGATCTTAAGGTTGAAGATCAAAAACGAAAGCCTGCAAAAAGAGTTTCACTAAAATTCAAGTCTAAACTTTTCTACTATGTTACAGAGATTGTCCAAACTTAAAGTCTCAAACTTTCAATCACAAAGCTTGATACTTGATTCTAGTCTGTGATTTTATATAGCCAATAAAATCAGTAAACCAAATTTATTTGATTAAGGACCTTGAAGATTGTAGAACCTACTATTATGCTACACCTGTTCAACGAAAACAGAATAGGAACACCAAAAGCTTATTACTATCATTCAAAAACAAAACAATGAGCTACTGAGAAGTGACACAACCAATGCAACCAAAAGCACAGTATACATTTAAGCAATTTCAGCAAAACTGAGTGAAATTTATATAACTTCCGTATTTTCCTTAAGAGACTAAGCACCAAAATGACCCTAGAGCAAGCAGCAAAGGATAAAGTAATATGCATATAAATCCCTAAATCAAAAACTACAAATTTAGATCCAATACATATCCCACATCAAAAATGAAAGAGTTGAGGTTTTCACCATCTACGCTGCTAAAATATTGTCTTTATCTCTATTTGCAAACACCATTGATGCCAAATCCAAGCAATTTAACAGCATTGGGGTGCTAATGTGAGCTTCTGCCCACCTTTCCCAATTAAGTTCTCTGCCAAGTATTATACAAAGACAACACAATAAATTAACCAAGATACCAAGAGATGATCAATCAATCCTGCACCTAACTGCAGTGAAAAAAATAATTTTGCTAAGACTGTTTATATACATTAACATTTCCAAACGCATAAAATACACCTACTTGTTTTCAATTTCTTTGATTTAGCCGCATTATAATTATGTCCACCGAAAAAAATACAATTAGATTTATTTCTTCTTTGCCCAATTGCCTGTTCACTTGTACCCCTCTTTGTTCCTCTCAACATTGGTTTTGGTCCCATCACTGCACTCAAACACATATAATCTGGTTAAAATTTGGGATGACTATCTTTCATTATTATAATCTGTAAACCAATTTCATGTGAAGCACATAGGATGATTTGCGCAATATATGAAGAACAATACAACCTAATACTGCAACAGTGTCAATCTCTATATAAATCAACTATAAAATGAGATATTTAAAACAGGGAAAACCAAATCTCCTTCCAAAAACAGAGTTCATATCTTCCAAGGTTCAACAGAAAATTATTTCTATATCAAAATCGGTCTCTTCAAAGAAACCATTTGATTCACCTAAGACAACATTCCCTACTAAAAAAGAAGACCCTCCATGTCCTGATCATTCAAAAGAAACTTATGCCAAAAATTGCCTGCCATTTTCAGCAGAAAGAAGAAGGAAAAAAAGAGAAAACTTTCACCCATTTTGAATACAATTAAACAATTCTCTGAATTTATTCATCTATATGATGAAACAAAAACTGAATACAACTTTTAAATATGGAAGAATAGCAGGGCAAAAATTTAATCAGAAAATCAAACCTAAAAGATGATCTAATAAGAATTTTAAATGAAATTTTAGCTAAAAGTCTGTCTCTAAGACCTACAGCCCTTTATTCTCTCTCTCTCTCTCTCTCTCTCTCTCTCTGTGTGTATCTCTCTATCGCTCTGAATTGATAAAGAAAAACCAGAACAACCGATCTATCATATCTGTATCTCTCTATCATGTTCTGAAAAGAAAAACCGAATTCCTCTATTTGATGTCGATTCATCCGCAATTTCATTCTTTGTAGAGGAAGGCTAACTGCTTGACATCAACAGTTGACATATCAAACAAACAAACAAACACCCTTTATCACCGAAACCATGAACAATCAAGCAAAAACCATACCCTCATTTTCAATTTCCACAATCGACGATCAAACAAACCAAACCCAAAACCCAATTTCACCAAAAAACAAAACAATGGAAAACCCACAAATCTAAAACCCCCAATATCCATCGAAAGACCACAACTTTAAACAAAACCCATAATAATCGAGACCATATTCACATCCAAATACAACCAGACCTGAGAATTAAGGGAGACAATTACCGGACCCAAAAGAAAAACCTAAATCTCTTAAGCGGAACTACAAAGGGAGCTCGCAGCTCTTTCGATCTTCAAAATAGACTAAAACCCTAACGTATCCTATCAGAATTTGATATTAGATTCGGTGAAAGTTCACATAATATGAAAACCCAATCTAATTAACAGATTTTAAAAGGAACTCTTGACATACAGATGTACATAGTACTGACCTTTTCCTTTTGTTTCTCACCCAGAGGAAGGATCTTGAGAGGAACGATTGGTTTGTAGATAGCCTGGTAAACTTGAGAGGACCGAAATCGATGGTTGTTGGACCATAATTTGGCTATGCTTTGTGCTCTGCAAGGTCGAAAATGGTGTCCTGAAAATGTATTGCTTGACGAAAGAAACGTGAAAGTTTCTTCAGCTTTTTCCATCCCCTTCAAATTGATGAAAATGCTGCAAGATAGTATGCGGTTACATTAAATTATTTTGTATTCAACAGGCTTATAGTTGTATGGTAATCCTCTTTATGCTAAACATTTAAAAGAGAAAGCATTGAAATATATATGAATTTTAGTACCTTGGAATTTCTTGTTTGAGCTGCTGCTACCCTCCATTGCTTTACAAATTTCTAAGGAACAAGAAACAAATATATTGATCTGTTAGTGAAAGGACAGCTGCATGTGGTAGACAGTCTGTTCTGAAATCATCAGAATGGCAGTGTTATTTACGGTTTGATCTCTGAAGAACCGTAAGCCAACTAGCTAGGAGTACGAATTTAAGAACAGTTTCCTAATTCAAAATGTAAAATCAATCTTTATAAGTAGAAATAAAATTGAAAACTTATCGATATTTACCTGAAGTTTTACACTTTTACTTCTCCTCCTTCAAGCACTACTGCACTTTCTAGATCGATCTCTCTTTATTGGATAACCTGGACTATATATTGTGAGTTTGTGGCCATTGTAAAGGATCGAAATATGAAGACATGAAGGCATGAAGGTACGGGGTTGGGGTCATAGTGGCATTGGGAAATGACCAAAATGACGTAAAATAGACTTTGCAAAATGCATGGCCAAAAGGAAAAGAAAACTCGATGATTTGGATATGGGGCATCTTTCCCTCCCATACATAGTTGAATTTCTCGATCGTTCCCTATGATCCTACACAATTGTTTGTATGATTGTTGGGAATCAGAATGTTCTCTAACTGAAAGGCAAATACCTCATCCGCTTCAATTTCACTTTGTTTCATCAGAACTTAAGAAACATTGGAATCCCACATTGAAAAAAAGTTCTATTATGTTAATATTTATAAGGATTTACAACAATGTTTTTATTGCCTAAGCATGTAAGCATTTCATTTAAAGTGATTGTTGTGTGAAATGATGAGGTTGTTGGATTGGTTTCTTCACTTAGGTGAAGACGCCCCTAAGCTCTTCAGGTTAGAAGGGCACTCCCACCTGATTAAGGTGGGTAGCATTATAAACTTGGATCAGCCCTTTGAATTAGAAGGATAGGGCAAACCCCACTTGACAAAGGTGGGTAGCATCACTTTTTGAGTTTTTGTTTAATCAAAACCCATTTAAAGCATCGTTTCAGTAGACTTTGTACTACTACTTCGCACAGCCATTATTTCTTGAACCCATGAAATCAATAATCAATCTTTTAATGGTCTAATGCAGCTCACAAAATGAATTCTTGATCAATTTTGTATTTCAATGAACCGACTCTTAATTACTAAAAGGGTTTTTGTCCATTTACCCCATTTCTATATATTTTTTTCCCACTTATCCCATTAAGTTTTTTTAATTCTCTCTTACACAAAACACTCTAAGGAGGTCTTCCCTAATACACCGTTAAGATTTTGTTTTGTTTTTATTTCTTTTAATACCATTTTACCCTCACCTTTGTTGCTTAGAGACAAACAGAGAGAGAATGGAAAAGAGAGAAACCATAGGGGACTTCACCGAAGCCCTGTCACCGGCCGCCGAATTCATATCACTGGTCACTGGTCGCAGGATTCCGATCACCGACCGCCACCCAACGGAAATTTCTGAAAACCTCATCTGAAAGGTTTATTGCCCTCCAATAGACGTCTGTTGCCTTCCAATAGACGTCTATTGGGCGTCTATTGCCCCCCAATAGAACTTTCGGTTGCCAGAATGAGAATTAATCTCTTTAAATTCAGACAAATAAAGTTTGATTAAAGAAAAAAAATGAGGAAATTACATCAATTCAAAACGTCTATTGCCCCTCAATAGATGTCTATTGCCCCTCCAATATAACTTTCGATGGCTGAAATTCTGCCCCCAACATGCAGTCTCAACCTAAAGCAATTACCATTGGTGATCAGTAAAACATGAATAAAGGTAGAAAATGTAAAACCAACCTAAAATCATAGCATAATGGTACAATGGATAACACCAAGACTACATTCAATAATCAATTACCATGGACCAAAATCTAGACTAAACTAGTCCATGCCAATTATTTTGGTTCATGTTTGCATTTGGGGGCCCCGTTTTGGGTCCATTATTTTTTTTCATTTCCTTCTGCCCCATTCCTTAAAAAAAAAAAAAAAAAAAAAAAAACTTCTAATTTGGGCAACCAGAAAATGCTCTGGGCACCAAATCAGATCAAACCGCTCACTGCTACACTTTGTCTGCCTCCACGGCCAAACCGAACTCTCTGAAATCGCAAGCAGAACCTCCACGATGCCGGATATAGTCTACTGCGGCTCGATCACGGCCATACAAAGTGGCGGCTCCTCGATCACAGCCATCAAAGTGGCAGTCCTCGATCTCCGGGTCAGCGAGCAACGAGTTCGAGTTCCGGAAATCCGATATTCAAGAGCTGATTCAAATCGGTGATGCAAACGATGGCGTTCCCCCAGAAGACGATGTCGACGACGTTGCGCTCGAAGTACTCCTTCCCCATGGAGATGCTCACTCGACGATCTCGGTGTGGATGGTGTAGCCGAAATAGGAAGATGATGTTGGGTCAGCTCGCGGCGGACCGATGACGATCTGGCCAAGATCGTGACAGAGGGGGGGGGGGAGAGAGAGAGAGAGAGAGAGAGACGTTTGGTTGCAAATCTTTAATTGGATTGAGGATAAAATGGTCATTTGACATCAAATTGTGTATGTGGAAACAAAAATCTATTGTTGGGGTAAGTAGGATAATTTTTGTTCATTTTGGGGCTTTGGGTCGAGGACCCTTACTAAAATTAGTTTTGTTTGGTCTTTCTGTGCTTTGAGAAACAAACGGGTTTCAGCTCCTCTCTCGATGCTCAAGTTGCTTCGCTCCTCTTATCAATATTCCAAGACTCAGATGATCTAATGATTTATCTCTTCAAATATAGTTGTACTTGGATCTCATAACCTAAAAATTAAGATCACTTAAAGTCGGCGATTTTCCTGAATTTATGTATGTCATTCTCTTAATATATTATCATTTGAACCCAGAAATTAATTAATATCATCTTTAATGGCCAACACAACCAAGCCACCCTTTTTGGTATCTCCTTGAACTTGAAGCAACTTAGCTAGCTAGTGATCAAACATCGACAGTACTTGTGGAGTGAATTGATTCACAAACAAGTCAACCGTTCAAAACATCACTATAGGAGAAAGTGAATCAGACGACACATAACAGACAACATATTGAATTTATATGTCGTCTGAGTACGTCAGACGACATACGTGTTAAACTAGTCGTTTCTCTGCCCCTCAGCCAACACAGGCTCAAAATTGAAATTTACAAAATTTGGGACAACATATACAATGACATATGTTGTCTGAAAAATCCAAAAAAAAAAAAAAAACAAATTAATTTAGGTTGAAAATCCTGAAAACCCTAATGTAAAGTATTCCCTCCCTTTGAAAAAAAAGACCCGGCCTTTCCCTCTCGTTTTGTTTTAAAACGCCCTTTCCCTTAGCTATTTTCAACCCTAGATCTTGAAAAAACAATTCTCTCTCACACTTAGTCACTCTCACCCTCGCACGCTCTCACTCATGAACCTCAATCCCTCAATCCGCCCACTTTCATCCTCTCAAGCTCACCCTTGCTCTCATCCTCCCTCTCAGTATCATTAAAGATTTTCGAAAGCTGTCGGTAAGCTCAGGAGCAATTCCGGCGAAGTATAGCTATCTCCAAGCGCCGTCAGTCTCTCTGGTCACCACGGGTTCTCTCTCCGTTGGTCGCGACTCTTCACTTTTTCAGCTCATCTCTCTCTCTCTCTCTCCCCTCCCTGTAAGTTCTGCTTCTCTTTCAGATTTAGAGAACTTCTTTGTTTTTAATTTCATCGGGTCTTGATTGGGTTCTCCGAATCTCCGATATGATTGGGTTTTATAATATTGGCATTTCTTTTAGGTTTATAGAATGGTTTTTATGGATTCTTTACTTTCTAATTGGGCTCGAGAACAATCCATTCTTTTTTTTTTTTCTGGGTTTCAGGAACCCTAGAATTAATTTAAGGAGGGTTGATTGGTTCGATTTATTAGGGCTTAAAGCTGATTGATGATTACTAGGATTTTAATTATGGTTTTGGTTTCTAACAGGGTTCATCGGAGGTTTGGACTACAAAGACGAAGAGATGGAGGGTTTAGGGTGATTTTTATGTAGGTTGGTTATATTTTCCAAGCTTCAAATTTTAGTACCCATGGCAAAGTGCTGTTTTATGCTGGACATGATGACATGACTTTGACATCTTGATTCTCTACTTGTAAATAGTTTCTACTATGCTCTGCATTTTTCTAGTTCAAGAATATTGATTTATGTTACCTGGGTTCAAGCTCAAGAAACCTTGTTCTTTACTAATTTGGCATGTGAGCATGTCATCTTCTTGTGGTTTGGAAATTGATGTGCTGATACTAAAGCATCTCAGAACTTGAAAAGCTTGTGTGGTTTGGAGATTGATTTGCTGTACTATTCTTGTATAAAAAGGAAAGGAAAGAACATAAAACTTGTCTTTACTATGACGTAGACATATTTGATACCAAATTATCTCCATCTAATTGGCAGGTGCAAGGTATAAAAGTGGCTGGTTTAAGTTCTCCGGTATCGAGAATGGATTTCTGCATCTTCTCTTTAAACTTGGCTGTTGGCAGTGAATCTGGTTTGGTCAGATATCTTTCACTATTGACTACTAAATTTCACTTCTAAGTTTTACTATGCTGATTGTCTTTCTACCAACATGTATAGGTCCGTATTTATAACCTCAAAGGGTGCTCAGATGGGGTAAAATTCCTCTTTGTAACTGAAACCAAATGTGAAGGTATTTGTTAATGTCCTTGACTTTCTATGACCAGATCATACTATGCTGATCTTGAAATAGTTTTTCTAGAGCCTCTATTTTATTAAATTTAAAGTGGTATAACTTGATTATTAGACCTCAGTTTGTCTCAAGGAAAAGGACCTCAATGCAGAGCTGTTTTCGGGCTTATTAATTCCTGAGTTCAAGCACTTCAGTTTGTGAAGCATGGAGGTAAACTTGCAGTGGGATTTGAATGCGGTCATGTAAGTATCATTTGTTCATTGTTTTTAATAGTTTGTACATTGGCCATAACTTATGCTTTTACCAATCAGAAGGATTCTAAATTTGATGTTTCCATCTCAGGTTGCAATGCTGGACACAAGTTCCTTATCTATATTGTTCTTCATAAAAGGTGCATCTTTCTCTAGCTCCCCAGTCATTTCAATGACTTGGACAGAAATTACAAATCCTCAAGGCCGCTTGAAGAGTTCAAAGCTCTTGGAAACTAAATCACCAGTTCACCCTGCAGAGGAAGTAATGTTCATTTAACCAAAGATGCAAATATACATTTAATTTGTGGAAACATGGGTAATATGATCATTCCTTGGCCATGGTACCTGAAAAAGGAGTCAATTGCAATTTCAATTGCACATTAAAAAATCTATGTTCTCATACCTCTTTGTTTTATATGCAATTCCAGGATCATTGGGTGTTAGTGCTACAAGACAGTACCATTTTAACTCCCTAGCTGTTCCGCGCAAAGCAAAAGAAGCAATTGGAGGAATTACCCGTCTTACTCATGCTGATGGTATGACATGAATCTACTCATATCTTTGCTGGATAACGTTAAGTGGTTGTAAAAGTCGTTTCCATATTTGATCTCAAATAGCCTGTTCTTTCCACCCTTTTTTTTTTCCTTTTTATCTATTCTAAGTTGATCAGCCAAAAGTCTCGCTGTGAAACCAATAGCAATTGCATCTCTTGAACTTTTATTTTCCGTTTAGCATATTCCTGCCTATAGTGAAAACTAAACTTGATTTCACAGTAGACTCTAATACTCAGGAAGATAAAGAGATACTATATCTTTAAATCCAACAAAGATAAAGAGATACTATATATTTTCAGCAGATTTGAAGGGTTTAATCCAACAAGGGAGTATGGTGGGATTTGCATATCCTCCTGGTTTCATGTCCACCAGTGACTGTCAGCCCAAATAAATATTTTGTTATGCTATTCAGGTGTGCAAACAATGTCAGAGGTGGTGAGAGGGAAGGATATTTTATCACTGTTGATATTGAGAAAGGGATGCAAGATGGACAAGTATGCTTTCATTCTTTGTACTTTCTTTTCTTGTCTGGAGTTGCTCTTTGTATGAATTTGGTTATATCAGTTAACAAGGGATCGATACTTCTTTCTGCTAAGTTTGTCACAGCTCTCACTTGTTTCTAATTTGCCTTTACAGTTTATGTAGTATTCCTTCTCTAATACATGAGCTCTCCATCGATTTACGAACCAAAGCAGACTTCACATGGGCTACCAAGATTGCACAGCAATGGAAACAATACATAATCCCACCCCACGATTCAAGGATAAGCTTCATAAGTTCAAGATATGACTTCATAAGGCGTAGTGCCAATTTGGTAGTAGTTTTCATATAGAAAGATGACATCTAGGTTGGATTGAGTATTACTTTTATTTGAAAATTTATATATGTATGGGGTATACTTTGTTCACTGATGGAAGTAATATATGACAATGACAGTTTGTGTATTGTCCAAAAGGAAGTCATACAACATATATTGTGTGCAATTCAATAATTTGTTGACTAAGATTCATTTAAAACAATAGAAGCAAATAGTAAGGGTAGTCTAAGGTTCATTCATACAACATATGCATCAAACACATTGTTATCTTAAATACATTTCAGACAACATATACATCCAGCAAATTGTTATCATAAATGCAATTCAGACAACATAAAGGCATACCAAGTGTAGTCTGAGGTTCATGCAAAACAACACATGCGTCTATCACCTGTTATCTTAAACGCATTTCAGACAACATATACATCCAGCAAATTGTTATCATAAATGCAATTCAGACAACATAAAGGCATACCAAGTGTAGTATGAGGTTCATTCAAAACAACACATACATCTATCACCTGTTATCTTAATTGCATTTCAGACAACATATACATCCCGCAAATTGTTATCATAAATGCAATTCAGACAACATAAAGACATACCAAGTGTAGTATGAGGTTCATTCAAAACAACACATGCATCTATCACCTGTTATCTTAATTGCATTTCAGACAACATATACATCCCGCAAATTGTTATCATAAATGCAATTCAGACAACAAAAAGAAATAGCGAGTGTAGTCTGAGGTAATCACAGACAACATACCCATCAAAGCATTGTCGTCCCAAAATAAATTTACTCAACACCGAAGTAGCAAGCTGTTGTGTGATTCTATACTCTACAACAGTTTAACCAAATTAATAAAAATTGCATAAATTCAGACAACACATATTTACATATAGGCGTTGTATGAATGAGTAAGCAGACAACATAAAAAGCCTGTCGTCTGATTGAATTCAATCAGACGACAGGCTACTAGACAACAGCCTCATTTTCAATCAGAAAACAGGCTTTAGCCCGTCGTCTGATTCATTTTCTCCTATAGTGCATGTACTATGCTCTAATCTGAGTAAGTTTGACTCGGTACTTCTTCTTTTTTTGTCGTTTGGTTGGCTTGTACCTTAAGGCATGGTTGTTGGACTATAATTTGGCTATGCTTTGTGCTCTGCAGGGTGGAAATTGAATGGTACGGTATCCTGAAAATGTACTGCTTGGTGAAAGAAACTTGAAAGCTTCTTCAACTTTTTCCATCCCTTTCAAATTGATGAAAATGTTGTAAGATAGTATGCGGTTACATTAAATTATTTTGTATTCAACAGGCTTATAGTTGTATCTTAATCCACTTTTTTTTTCTTAACGCAGAGAAGAGATGACGGTCATGAGACAAGAAATTGAGAGGCCTATTTCTTAATTACAACAAGGACAACCCAAATTCTTGGCTGCTAAACTTGTCCATCTCCGATCCTTTCTAAAACCAGGCATAGCACTCTCTCAGATTCAGCATAATTAATCTTGAACCCATCTTTCTTTCCATTGCTTCCAGAACAAGGCAAGAAAAAGCAACGCTCAACACTCCTAGTTCCTCGAAAGCCGCAAAACAGTCACACGACCCCCCACCCAAAATCAACTGTCAAGTGCCGCAAGTGCCTCCAATCCGTGAACCCGCTCACTTCTTTTCCATCCCTGATTCCCTCATCGTAATGCAGCTCCTGAAAGTTGATGAATGACCGCACATACTCATCCGTGAATGGCATTGCTGTTGCTCTTATTTATCTGATCCGCAACTTCCCACTTAAGTTGGCTTTTCGATCAAGCCCTTGGCACTCAGCTTCACGTATATAGCAATGCAACCATTTCCCCATAGCCCACTAGTAATTGAGGGTTTAGTAGCTCTATACACACACACACACACAGAGATTTGTGTGTGTGTGTGTGACTGTGTGTTTATATATATATATATATATATATATAGAGATATATATTAATATATAAATATATATATGTGTGTGTGTGTGTGTGTGTGTGTGTGGAAGTTCTTATACTTCTATATAGAATATGTGCATTAGTGCATATATATATTCAACATATCGGTTGACCAGTTCGATCGGATTCAAAAATATGGTGAAATTTGCTAATTTTTTTACCACACTCATAATTTATTGTAATAAACTCATCCAACGGTCGGTTTTTCCATTTTCTTTGAATTGATAGGGATTGCTCTTTGGAGTGTATGATATATAAATATAGGTTTATAAGAGTAACTAAGTTTGACCTAGTTGATCGAATTCGAAACGAGAACCAAATTGGCTGAATTTTCTACAACCACCATAAAACATTACAATCTCTCAATCGAGCGGTTGGTTTCTCCGAATTTATTTTCCACTTCATGGTTGCTTTAGAATGAACCTCAACAATTTAAATGCAATGTATAAGTCATACAACTTTAGAAGGAAAATTGGTATAGGCCAATGTGTTTGTAATTATTATTATTATTTTTTTTATCTTATGTCCACGCACATCCATCGATGAAATATTTACAAACGTGCTTATTTTTTCACATCACGTTTCATGGTCGTCATGCCATCGGTCAACCAAGAAAACATACAAGTGACAACGGTTGACCAATTCGATTGGATTCGAAAATATGGTGAAATTGGCTAAATTTTTTACCACACTCATAATTTATTGTAATAATCTCATCCAACGGTCCATTTTTCCATTTTCGTTGAATTGATAGAGGTTGCTCTTTGGAGTGTATGATATATAGATATAGGTTTATAAAAGTAATTAAATTTGACCTAATTAATCGAATTCGAAACGAGAATCAAATTAGCTGAATTTTTTACAATCACCATAAAACATTACAATCTCTCAATCGAGCGGTTGATTTCTCTAAATTCAATTTTCCACTTCATAGTTGCTTTAGAATGAACCTCATCAATTTAAATGCAATATACAAGTCATACGACTTTATGAGGCAAATTGATATAGGCCAACATATTTGCAATTAAAATTGAAATTTTTATCTTATGTTCACGCACATCCATCGATGGAATATTTACAGACATGATGTGAAAAAATAAGCACGTTTCACGGTCGTCATGCCATCGGTCAACCAAGAAAACATACAAGTGACAACGGTTGACCAATTCGATTGGATTCGAAAATATGTTGAAATTGGCTAAATTTTTTACCACACTCATAATTTATTATAATAATCTCATCCAACGGTCGGTTTTCCCATTTTATTTAAGTTGATAGAGGTTTCCCTTTGGTGTGTATGATATATAAATATAAGTTTATAAAAAATATTATCTTTAAAGATGTATTTGTAAATAAAGTCCGCAAGGCCCGCCCCGAAAAAGCCCGCAAGGCTTAACCAGCCCGACCCGGCCCGCTACTATTTAAAAATGTAGTAAGGCCCGGCCCAGCCCGTTGATGAGGCCTACCCGGATTGCTCCAATAACTCGGTCTTGAAGCTCAACCTAGATTTTGATTGCATTTTGGAATTCGGGTCGGGTTTCGAAGGTTTGATTCGGTGGTTGGTGCTATTGGTTCTTCAAAATTCAAATTTATAAAGCAGTCAGTGGGGGTTGATGTGATTGGTTGTTGAGAATTGGTGGGGCATATGGAGCGGGGTGTACTTATAGGCCGAAAATTAAACTTTAGATAGTATTCACAAGACCTTTTTTCCGAAGTGTAACACTTCCAAAAACCCCAGCACCTTACATTATTTCCAATTTTGGGCCCGAACAGATCTCCCATTTACCTTGAGGTTGATTAGCTTCAAGACCTATTTTTGTTTCCGGATTTAAAGATTTAGGAAAGAAAGTCTATAGAAGAATGAAAAAAGTTGGGCAAATTTTGGAATGAGAAGTAATTTTCCGATCACTTTCGTAGAGTTAACAACATTGGAATGAGAACAATTTGATTTCTCATGCCCATAGAAATTAAAAATTGATTTCTTTTCCGACCACCTGCACACTGATATGGTCTCATTACCGTGTGGATACACAGGCCCAAGAATAGTATATGGTAAACGTAATGTCGGTAATGATATGATTAAGTTTTCTAGCGAAAGAAAGGAAAAAAAAAAAAAAAAAAAGAAGTTGCAAACATCAAAATGAGATGTAATTTTCTAATCACTTTTCTAGCGCTACTAGACATTAAACTTTAGGGAGATTCTATTCATACCTCTAAAATTGGCATTTAGACCTCTTTCTTTTTTAAAGTGATATTTGATTTTGTCAACTCATGTCAAATTATCAATAAAGACACAAAAGAGAAAGACAAATAAATTAAAAAATATATTTTCCCTTTTAGAGTATGAAATCAACAAATGGTCATCCTCATGCCATTTTTTCCTTTTTGTTTTTGTTATAGTCTTCATCCTTACCAAGCAGTGGACAAATCAACAGACCAGTTCCTTACTTTGCAGTTCCTCGAGTCAATTTCCGATATGCAATATTCTCTAACCAAAACACCAACAGACCACTTTCTCTTCAAATCATACTCATCCATTGGAGCGTACTGTTTCCATCGAACAAATATATGAAACGAGGGAATCTTAGGAAGTTGAGGAAATAAACTGCTCTTGGCCTCTAAAATGCATATGCCCACAAAATACAATAATAAGAGGAGGGAGGAGCTATCAATTGAAAGTTTTTTTTTTTTTTGTCAGCTTAATTGTATCAAGAGTAAAATAATATTGTGAAATGTTCAAAAATTGATGGAGGTCTAACTACCGATTTTGGAGGTAAATGAATAGAACACTCTAAAAAAAGTTTTTTATTGATATTATTGGATGATGGGTATTATGTTTTTACTGATATTATTGGATAATGGGTATTATGGGAAACTTAGGGAGGTGTACATAGCATATTGGTTATTTGTAAAAGTACGTTGGAGGTCTATTAAATGGGAAGGTCTAAATACCAATTTTAGAGGTATGAATAGAAACTCCCTAAACTTTATCTCTCACGCCCATAGAAAAGAAAAGAACCACCCGCGCACGGCACACTAATGTAGATTGGGTTACCAATTTGGGATCAAACTGTTTGGCCCATTTAGAGAAGCCCAAGAGGTTAACCCAGGGAAGGGTCTGATTAACTTTAAAAGAGCGCGCTAATCCCAAGCGAGAGTGTCCTTCCCTCACTATAAATGCTGAGACACACACACTGAGTTCGTGCTTGGACGACCTCTCTCTCTCTCTTCTGAAGGTGGCGTCGTGACGTCGTCGTTTAGGTCTTCGGATTCGGCTGCCGTGATCTGCTTTCTGGTTCGCTCCGGTGAATTTCTTCTCTCCTTTTACGATGAAATTTCTGGAAAATTTGATTATTTTGTTTTAATTTTTCGTACGAGTAGAGCTAGACGTAATGTTAACCGATTCCTCCGTCTTGTTAGTAGCACAAGTGCTTGATTTGGCTATCTCCGTTTTGTAGATTATGGTTAGAGTTTGATGTTAGTGTGAAATCTCTATCTACTCGCTGGATCAGTTTGTTACTTTTCATTTTCAGATTTCGTGCTTTCTATTTTCTAATGTGCGTTGTGTTCTATTCCTAAATTGTTAGTTTAAAAGCTCAAAAGGACGTTAGGGTTAATTTGTATCGATTGGATTGTTGCTCTTTTTCATCTTTGGATATATCAGAGGCTTTTCTCAAATAATGAAAATGCAGAGCATTTAACAAATTTTTATACTGATTTGATGCTGAAACCTGGGTTCAATATTTCAGTTCTTGGTTTTAATTCCATATTTCTCATTAGTTTTGTCTGTTATGTACTTTCTTTGGAAGGTTGGGTCATCAAAGCTTGTTTGTAAAAATTTCTCAGATTACCATTTTTCAAGTTTTCATTCTAAATGAATGACGGAGTCTAATTCCGTGTTGCTTTTATAACAGATGAGGAAAATTGGTTTGGTCTGTGAAAATCTGTTTTGAAAAGAGGACAGAATTTCAGATTCATACATGCCTATCCCAATTTTTTTATATTTGCTACATGTATTCTAAAGAAAATGCAAATTCAAAACAACACTTACGAGCTTTCTGTACAGGGATTTGGATTTCAATCTAGTTGGGAACTTACAGCTGTCTAACAAAGAAGTGACAGAAAGGGAAACCTATCGGAGTAAGTGAGCAGGGAAAATTCTTAAAGATGTCAGGTGAGATAATCCTCTTCCATCTTATATTTTACTGTTGCAAGTTGAAACCGAGTCTCCTGTCGTAGGAGTTGGTTTTCTTTAGTTCTTGTTATATGATATAACTCTAGAAGTATTCATAAGTTGAACCGCCACTTTTACAGCCTGATTTTTTTTTTTTCTGTGCTCTTTAAATATTGTTGTACCATAATTTCTTTGAGATGAATATGAGACTGATCAATTAGACCTTCCGTAAACTTTGCAAGAAAATTGGGGTTTTAATTATAACGTAATTCAAAAGTTGGAGTTTGCTTATCTTCTTCAGGGCCATGATAACTCATTTTTATGAGTATTGCAACGTGCATGATTTGTCCACTTGGCTTTCCAGGGAAATATCTGATTGTTGATGTAAGCTTTCTGTCCATTTGTGACTTTATTGCAGTGTACAAGTGAGTCCTTCCAGCTCAACTGAGAAAACAAGACTACCTAGTATTCAGAGTATAAATCCTAAGCTCAGTCTCCCAAGTGTGCAGCTACTGAGTAACTCAAAGAAAACCATCTCTACCCGGAAAGTTTCCAAGTATGATGCATTTAATATTCTTTTCTCTTTTCAGTTACTCTCTAGAAGTTTTCCGATCAGCCTCTTGATTTTACTGATATCTGATATTCTACAGCTGTAGACTTCGTAGACCTTGCATGGTGAATGTCATGGAACTTGAAATTCCTTCAGCAAAGGAAACTGATGGAAATGCTGAAAAGGCTGAAGCATATACCAAGGCGTTTAAAGGTGTGAGTAAACTATTCTTGTGGCTTGTTTGTGCAAAAAAATTTAAGGATTGAAACTCTGAAAATAACTTCACTTGAATCATAGAGAAAATCAGGATTTGCATATGATCATTAGTACCTACAGGAAAGGACAATCTAAAGCTTTCTATTCGTGCCCCAAATTCTAGAAAGACACCTCAAATTTCTAATATATGATCCGTGGAATATACACATGTTTAAACCAATCAGTAAGTTAATGTAGGTAGCATTTATATTTTGCAAAGGTTAAGCACTGAATTGGTGCTTACACGATGTATGCCCTTGTAATTATATATGTATGTTATGATAGTGATCTGTAATCTTTTATTAGAAAGTAAGATGCTTCATCCCTTTTTCTTTTTTCTCCTTTGGTTTCCTTCTTTTGCTAGGACAATTCCTTTTGCGGCAAAGGTACCACAATAGTAGCTCTTATTGGACGTGATGCAATCTATATTGGCTCAGACAATCTTGTTGTTTCTGGGCACCAGGATGACCTCGATCAGCCTAGCTACTACCAGCCCCACATGCCATGACTCTTCCCAACTCTGTTGCCATTTGGTTGCGGAATCCAACAAATATTGTAACAGCCTGCTGCCCTTCCCAGTTATAGAGCTCAATAGTTGAAGGGAAATGTTCATTCCTTATTTCCCTGTTTCTTCTTTCTCTTCCACTCATCAATATACCTCTCACATGCTGCTTTCACAGTGTATATATTATCCTCAATCTCCACTTCATTTTGTATCATCCATAACAAATCCTGACATATAGCAGCATTACCAGCTGCTGCTGCCACAACACAAAAAATCTATGAACTCAATGAGCGTGTTGTGGCAGCAGCAGCTGGTAATGCTGCTATATGTCAGGATTTGTTATGGATGGTACAAAATGAAGTGGAGATTGAGGATAATATATACACTGTGAAAGCAGCATGTGAGAGGTATATTGATGAGTGGGAGAGAAAGAAGAAACAGGAAAATAAGGATGAACATTTCCCTTCAACTATTGGGCTCTATAGCTGAGAAGGGCAGCAGGCTGTTATAATACTTGTTGGATTCCACAACCAAATGGCAACAGAGCTGGGAAGAGTCATGGCATGTGGGGCTGGTAATAGCTGGGCTGAAAACTATCTGGGTTCACAGACGTGGAGAGATGATTTTACCAAGTTTGATCTTGTTCACCTTGTCAAGCAATCAGTCACACTTTCCAGTTTGCATAGTCCTTCTACGGTTGGTAGGATTACAGTGCATAGTCCTTCAACGGTTGGTAGGATTACAGTGCTAAGATTGTCTCGTGGAGGTGACAGGGAAATATTTCCCATGCATGATCATGTAATCAAATGCTTGGGTGACTTTTTCTATTTCTTTTTTCTGTTTAAGGCTCTATGTAACCAAAAAGGAAAAAAAAATTTACTTAGGTTTTTTTTTAAGCCATATCAATTATATCAAAGAGCCAGAATTCGGCAATTCACCAGATCAACAATCCATAATGGATGAACCAGGAAGGTTCAAACAGAAACAGATTGCAAAGATCTGGTGTTTAAATTCAATAAGAGGGGTTTCAGATTTTATATTGAAGTTGAAGGGCCAGTATTCCAGATTTCCAGTTATCAATCTAGGTATGCCTTCTCTAAGAGAATAGAAAAAGATGAAGATTAAATAGAAGACCTAGAGGCTAGAGAATTGAAAGATGGGAGAGAAAAAAAAATTATGGGGACATAATGCCAACAAAATCGGAAGTCGAAGAAATATGTTACATAATCAAGTGAATCAACCACATGTAACAAATTTTTTTTTTTTATCAGAACCAAAAAAAAAAAAAAATTTCTTCACATATTTCTTAAACAAAATTTCAAAGTAAAAAAGTAGGATCCGGATGTTAATTCTATTGCATTAACCAAAAATTCATATATCAGATATCTACCCAGAGAGCCTTTTACAAAAACATTTAAACTAGTCTATTATTCTCTTAAAATCCAACATCCGAGGGAAATCCTAACAAGTTCCAGGAAGATCTAGATGATGCCGTGGGGGGGGCAAGGACGAGCATTGCGCAAATCTGCAAATAGAAAAGTGTAAGACAGTTGGCCAAAAAAGAAAGAAAGAGAAGAGGTGTAAGACAGCCAAGTTATATTCTTTTTCAATAGTTTAGAAGACTTTTTAAATTTACTTTAACTCCATTTGCACACATTTGGCAATTCAAGTAAACACTTCTACATGTCCAAAGTAGGTGTACATTGTAGGTTTTTGATTTTGTGCAGTTTACCCAATAGAAAACACTTCTACATAGCACACACAACCGAACAAATTCCAGGAAAAAAAAAAACAGAAGCATTACCAAATCTACTGTCAAGTGGGATCCACTTAGGGGAGCTGTTTGAAGTGACCTCTTCGCTACTACCTGTTTAACATATATTGTTAGAATGTTAGATACCAAGTGTGTGTACATATATATAACATATACATACAAAATATAGATACATATACACACACACACTTGTATAAATGATGTCAAAACACAAGACAGAAATCAACGTTGTGTCATAAGTAAAGCAAGAATGCTGATTATGAGTATTATAAACATCAGACTGCAGAGGCAATGAGTCAATGAGATAATGATCCCATCAACAGAAAGTTACTATACACTAACTGTCAGCTGTGCATGATGCAAAGACCAGATAGACCAAAATTATTTGGCTGGAGAAGTAATCTTTGAAAATATTATTCTAGGTCAGTTATACATAATGTAAAAATCAAAATGGCTTGCCTGGTGAAGTTTACTTTAAAAACAAAATATTTTGTCAAATCAAAACAGAAAAAAAAGCTTGCCTGGTGAAGTTTACTTTAAAAACAAAATATTTTGTCAAATCAAAACAGAAAAAAAATATAAAAAAATAAAAACAGGAAAAAAAAACAACCATACCAACATGACCAGCATTTATTTACATCAAATCACTGTAACCACAAATTAATATTTTAAACAAATATCAAAAGCTTACCATCAGAGGGATAACCATCGGTAAAGATTTCAGACAGATCCGGATAATCTGTTTCTGGTTATATTGTCAGACCAAAAAAAAAAAAAACACGAATAAGTGACAATGTCAAAACCCAAAAATCAAAGTATGACCACATGATATTCAATACCATAACAATAGCAAAAAATGAATCTATAATGAAATATGAGGAGCTGCAATACAAAATGATCTATGCTCCCATAAAAAAATAGTATTACTTACAAGTGTATCAGACTATCAGCTACGGCTCAAGCAGAGATCAAAAATAACAATTAGTCATATTGTTCTATGTAAGTTATCAACGTGACTCCATGCACAGAGCCACAAACCAGTATGTTTGGCTATCTTAAAAAATTAACTACACTTCATTTCTTCAGAGCACAAGCCAAAAAATTCCGGATAATATTCCTCACAAAACCAAAAACAAAAGTCGAAAGCACAACAAAGGGGGCAACAACCTCAAATGAAGAAGCTGCAAATGCCAAGTTTGGATGAAAAGAAGGTAAGAGGAGGCGAAGGGTGAGAGATCCCCCAAGCCAGAGTGGGCGGGGAAGGAGTTACCTAAATGCTTATATTACTTTTCTTCCCATTTATATTTCTTGTTTGAACATTTAACTAATTCTTTTAATATTTAATGCATTTCAATATTAAGAAGCCAGTAAAAGAGGAGCTGCATATTAGCCACATCAGCATCCATTGGAGACTAGATGGATTCGCTAACGATACCAGGACTGCATTGCAAAGCAGAGGGGGAAGGGGGGGATCAGATTGGATATAAACGTGGTAAACTGACAGGTACTGAACTGCAATTTTCCTTAATATTTGAAGTGTTTAGAGACATTTTTAATTTACTTTAACTCCGTTCACACCCAAGTCAATCAAGCTAACAGCAGGACTAGTTTGTAGGTTTTCATAAGTGTTAGGCAGGGTAGTTATGTGGATATACCCACAAAAATATGGGTAGTAATGTGTAGAAGAACACTTCTTTCCTCGTAAAACACACACCACAAGCAAATTCCAGCTAATTGAAACCAAAGTAAGAACTGAGAAGCACCCGAAGATCGCATGACATCATATATATTGTTAAATACCAAATATATATGACGACAAAAATATCAGGACTATTAGATAGTAGCAGCTGTATCAATGTTATGTCAGAAGAAAAACAATAATGAATCTCAGATTGATAAAAATGACTGCAGATGCAATGAGATCTATGATCCCAAAAACAGATAGTTATTCATGGCATACACAATGTGAAAACCAAGAGGACTAGGCTAGTTAAGAAACTGAAAAAAAATATTTTCAAAAACCAACTTCTTGGCACAGCATTGTTTAAAAAAATTAAAATTAAAAATAAATTTAATTTCCTCAACAAATTCCCATATAATATTCCTCACAAACCTCAAAACAAAATCTAAAGCTTACTATTAGGAAAGTCCACCTCCAGATCGCTGAAAAATAAAAGGAGAAAGAAAACAGACTAAGTGACAATATCAAAGTCAAGGAACCAGTAAAATACAAACACTGAATAGAAATATAAGAAGTGAAAAATGAATGGTTGACAAAACATGAGGAGCCGCAAGTAAAGCCTATTGATCCAAAATTTCCTCTAACTACATAATACAAGATATAAAATTCTTTCCTTTCAAAACTTGGTGCCCAAACTAATCGAACACAACTTTACTTGCAAACTCAAAAGCATAGATAAATGCATACCTCTGTTGATCTTTGATTCTTTTGCCAAGGTACCTGTTTTGCACGTACATTGTTAAAATCAAATAATCACAACAACAACGTAAACTCAAAAGCATATATAAATGCATACCTGTGTTGATCTTTGATTCTTTTGCCAAGGTACCTGTTTTGCACGTACATTGTTAAAATCAAATAATCACAACAACAACAGCAAGTCCTTTGACATGTGCTTCGCAAGTCCCAATGGCTTACTAAAGAAATGAGACTTAGTGATTTATTTGAAAACAAATGGACTCCTCAGCTCACAACAGAAACTACAGATGGATTCTCTAGCAATACCAAGGATAGCAACAAAATGCAAAAAGGATAGGGGGCAGTTTCATTTGATTGGAAATAAAGGTGCAAGACGGTAGAGTAAAAAACCGCAACTCGCCCTAAGATCTCAAGTATTTAATGACATTTTTAATCTACAACTCCATTCACACGGTGCACATCATTTACAATTGGACTCACAATTGTCACCTATGCATTCAACATCCAAAGGCAATCAGGCTGACGTTAGTGGTAGTTTGTAGGTTTTTGAAAACGTTAAACCAGAATGATTAGGTGAAAATATTCCACATAACTATTATAAGTACTGCAGACGCAATGAGATCTATAATCCCATCAACAAATGTTTGCAGTATATAAACTGTCTGCTATGGACCGGGCATGGACCATAGATCAACATGATTTAACTGGAGCAAGTTATATTTCAAAACTACAATTAACTCTTTATTCCAAGTCACCTATACCTAGAAACCAAAAACACCTGGCTTGTGGAGCTTCAAAACCAAATTGAGCACAGAGTATTTCACCTCATTGCAGTAAACAATGACAAAATCAATCACGTTCTTCAAAGCACAGAGCCTGAAGATATTCCCAAACCTTGAACAAAAAAAAAATCAAAAGCTTACCATCTTTAGAATCATCCCGGACAACAATGAAAAATCGAACAGGACACGCAGCACCTGTTGTGGTTATACTGTCAGACAAAATATAAAAGGCAAAAGAACCAAAAATAAATAATAATAATAATAATAATAAGTACTATGACCACTGAATGCTACCCTAAGAAGAGCAAACAAGAATGTTTAATGAAACATGAACAGCTAGAATGCAAACAGATCCCATCAAAAAAATATTATACTTCATTAGCTATGCATCATGCACCAGGACTGAAATGACTTGGCTGGAGAAGTTATCACCATAAGCCATATTAATCGAAAAGTTTGTCCCAGGACTTGCTCTAATTACATAATATAAAATCAACACATTTTTTTCTCCCAAAAAACACACTGTGAAAGCAGATCCAATATAACATTACTCACAAACTCTAAAACAAAAATAAAGCATACCATCGTGGGGAGGGGAAGTGGCAATCTTTCTTTCTTCTGGCTTGGTGCCTGTTTTCCATGACGGACGAGCAGAAGTGTTATTTGGTTCTCCAGCACCACTACCTGTCAACGTGCGTATATGTCAAAACCAGAAACATCGTGGCTCTGACTACATGACATCAAACAGTAACAGATATATTGATGTCGTGTCATAAGAAAAGCAATACTGAATGTCTGATTACATAAGACTGCACATGCAATGAGATCCAAAATCCTTGATCTCTATATTCACTGTCACATAGACCAGAATCACCTGATAGACCAATATTATTTGGTTGGACAAGTTATCTTAAAACCAAGATAACCACTATCTGTTTCTGGCTATACATAATATTGATCGCTCAGTATTTCATCTAATTACCAAAAACATCCTCTTTGATAAAAAAAAAATAAAATAAAATAAAATAGAGCCCAATGAAATTGGCAGATATCATTCCTCACAAACATAAAAACAAAAAATCCAAAAATCTTACCATGCGAAGGCCCAGCATGTGAATGCTTTGATCCTCTGGCCTTGCTATCCGGTTCTGGTCTCACCTTGCTTCCTGTTTGTGGTAATATTGTCAGATTAAAACCAAAATTAAAAAAAAAAAATTACAGTACGATGACTAATATTACATTCAAATACTAGCATAAAAAGAGCAAAAATCAATGTTTGATGAAACAAACATGAGCAGCTGCATGCAATGCAGATTGACCTATGATCATCGCAGCAAGAAATAGTACACTTTACGCAAGAACTAGCCTCTACACAAGAAAAAGTATACTCTACACACAAGTAAATTGCAGATAATGTTCCACACAAGCCCTAAAACAAAAATCAAAAACACACCGGCAAATTCTAAACAGAAATAAAAAATTGAAGACGAAATTGTACTACCTAAACCGCAGAGTAGATGATAAAGCATACCCCCACACTTATCCTTCTTTTTACCGACCGCCGCCGGCGATTTGGGAGCACGATGTCTTCTTCTGCCGAACATCGCTGCGAAATTTAGCATTCTAACACTGATTGTTTCGTTTCGCCTGCTTCTACTCTCTCTCAGTTTATATTGTTAGTCTGCTAGTGTAGTAGTCGGTTTCTTTATTTTTTAAGTCCGATTTGTCCAAAACCTTCCACAGAAACCTTTTGATAGATCAGGGACTAAATAGTAATTAGAAAAATCCATTTATGCTAATAGAAAATTACAAAGAAGTGTCACATTAAGACTTATATGACTCATAAAACCACCTAAATTGTTTTGTATACATGAATGCCACTATAGGATCCAGCAAATCATCAGCTCCTTTTTATGCTATACCTATTTTACACTCACATATCTATTATTTAAATTATGCTAAAGAGATTCACCAAAATTTGAATTGCCCAAAAAGCCCTTGCTTAGTTGCATTGTCATAAAAATCATCTTAAAAGCCTAAAATAAATACTTTTTTTTTTTACTTTGTCAAGGGGAACCCAAAGGCTTCTAGGCCCAACATAAACTCCTTCAGCGCATGTGAAATGTTCCAATTATGCATTGCAGCATAATGCCTAAAATAAATACTCTTATTAGTACATAGATGTGCACTTATACAAACGGAAATAGAATAGTAGATAATATCAATTATCTTTTTTATTATTAGAAAAAAGATTGCCTATATATATCAACGGTTGAGATATGTTGAATTTGCTGTATCACTTGAACCGCCATTGCATAGAACAATTTTCCTAAAATAAAAGCAAATCTATTTTCTGCTGTCAACAAAAAGTAAAATTAAAAAGTTTAATGAATAAACCCACTTTTTTATAGCAGTGGGTTGTGCTAATTGGACCCAACAAACATCCAAATGTACCGGTGGAGCCTCAAGTCTGGAAGCCTCCGATCTTGGGCTGCCTTAAGATGAATTTCAATGGTGCCACTGATGTGAAGAATGGGGTATGTGGGCTAGGAGTTGTTTTCCAAGACCATTTAGGAAAGCTACGAGGGGCTATGGTTGTCCCCAGGTTGGTAATATCTCACCAAGGGCTGTTGAATCTTTGGCACTACTACATGGTCTCAGGTTTGCTCTACATGTTGGTTTTTTAAGTTTAGAAGTGGAGGGGGATGCGCTAACAGTCTTAAATACCTTGCATGATGAAAGTGGTGATCTCAGTTCGGAAGGCCATATTTTAGATGAAGTTAAGCAGTTAGTTTTATCATTTACTAGTTGTAGTTGGCATTTTGTGAAGCGCGATTGCAACATGGTTGCACATCGCCTTGCAAAAGAAGCCCTCTGTCTTAGTCAACCTTTTTTATGTTTGGAGTCGGGGCCTGGTTGGTTTCAACAGTATGTCAGTATGGACTTCATTAGTGAAGTCACTCCAGAGTTTCGTTTTGAAGCTCTTGTTACCATTCTCATTGTAATCTTTGTTATTTAATAAAGTTCTTATTTTTGATAAAATAAAAAAATTTAAAAAATCCAAATGTACCCAGCACTTAAATAATTATCCATATTATGCCAAATCTCCTCTAATGTTTAAGCATACCAAACGTACAACATCGTCACCCCACCCTCGAACTTTGACGTTGAGGTCCCCAACCCATGATTTGCAGTTTCCTCCAAAAAAAAAAAAAAGTTCAAATTTAAGTCCCAAATTACTAAAAGGTCTCTAAAGTTATGACTTTACCTCACCTTAAGCTCCTAAATTCTCAATGTCGGCCCTGCTCTGCTCGTCTTTTCTTAAACCTACCAATTCTGTGGCATAAGCAAAATATGAAAAAAGACCGGTGTGATTCATTTATTCTTCAAATCTACTAAAAAAAAAAAACGATATAAAGAAAAATATTTAATTGTGTGTATATATAGTGGAGAGGGTTCCCGAGACATATATGCATGCTTTTATCTTTGGTACCAAGGACTAGGAAAAGGAAATACATGTTTGAACTCTAATATTTAGGGTTAAGGTAAATGTTGATTGACAGGAGGGGGAACGTTTCCAAATTCCAAAAAGGGCAATGATACAGGGCCTCAATGAGGCCTAAGATTTGTGGCCTCAATCTAGGTGTCAAGCCATGTCACCTATACACCTCACTAATTTGTCAAATCATGTCATGTCATTCTTGAATAAAAAGACTATCTTATCCTTTCAAAATCTAATTGCTCTAAATTATTTTAGCTTTATTCTAGAAAAGATACGTTATTTTATTTTTTTTCCTTTTCTTTTTTTATTATATATATATATATAATTGGTCTAAATTTTTTATATATATTTTGTGAATATATATACATATATATATATATATATTTATTTATCTATAATTCGTCAATATATATATATGTTGTTGAATATATAACCATTCTAAATTATTTTGACTTTCTTCTAAAAAAATATTGTTTGGTTTTTTTTTCCTTTCTTTCTTTTTCATTATTTTGGATTTTTTTCATTATACATTAAAAAAAAGTATGGGTGTATATATATATATATATATATATATACATATATATTAATATCGTAATTAAATCCATGAAATCTGATAAATTGAAGTAATATTTAAATCTTTTAATAAATAAATTTAATAAAATTAATGGAAGATTAGTTACCTTATCTTAACAAGTTAATTTGAAAAGTAAAAAATTAAATTGGATTCACAAAAATGGAAAGAAAATGTATTTAAATCGTAATTTTAACTCATAAAATCTGGTGATTGAAAACCTAGATATCTAAATTGATTGGGAAGTTGATATCTGAAAAGAAATTGCTTAATATGGAATACAATATATTGCACATGAGGAAATTAATTTTTGAAAGTATACTTGTTTTGTTGATCCCAAATTTTTCAATAGACAATAATGATTTTTAAATGTGAATGATAGTTTCTATTTTAGTGTAAATATGTCACTAGAAAAAAGTTCTCAGTGAACTCTACTTGTTCATTATTAGCTACTTAGTACTTTTTTGTTCGTATAAGACATGTTAGTACTTAGCTGACTTTCAATTTCAATGTGAATGATATGTGGCTTCAATTTTAGTGCGAATATGTTATTAGGGAAAGATTCCCGTTGAACTTTACTATTGGCTACTTAGTACTTACTTGTTCGTGAAAGACACACTAGCTTATTTTAATTTTCAATGGATGATGGCTTCTATTTTAGTGTGAATATATCATTCAGGAAAGGTCTCCGGTAAACTTTACTGGCTCAGTATTAGCTACTTAGTACTTATTGTTCGTGTAAGACATGCTAGCTAACTTTAAATTTCAGTATGGATGATGACTTCTATTTTAGTGTAATTATGTCATTAGGAAAAGGTCCCCAGTGAACTTTACTAGCTCATTATTGGCTGCTTAGTATTTATTTGTTACTGTAAGACAATGTGGATGATGACTTCTATCTTAGTGTAATTATGCCATTAGAAAAAGATCCTCAGTAAACTTGACCAGCTCATCATTGGCTACTTAATTAATACTTACTTGTTCGTGCAAAACATGTTAGCTATTTCAGTTTCAGTAGATGATGGCTTCTATTTAAGTGTGAATATGCCATTAGGTAAAGGTCTCCAGTGAACTCTACTAGCTCATCATTGGCTACTTAATACTTACTTGTTCGTGTAAGACATGTTAGTTCTTTCAGTTCAGTAGATGATGACTTCTATTTAAGTGTGAATATGCCATTAGGTAAAGATCTCCAGTGAACTCTACTGGCTCGTCATTGGCCACTTAGTACTTAGTTGTTACTGTAAGACATGTTAGCTGACTTTAAATTTCAGTGTGGATGATGATTTCTATTTCAGTGTAAATATGCCATTAGGGAAAAGTCCCTAGTAAACTTTACTGGCTCATTATTAGCTACTTATTACTTATTTGTTCGTGTAAGACATGTTAGCTGACTTTAATGTTAATGTGGATGATGACTTCTATTTTACACCTTCCTTAATTGCACTTTTTCTTTGATTATTGCTGTGTTATACACCTATTTTTCATTGAATTTCTACATAGTATTAATAACATTATGATTGTTTTTCATGTAAAAATAAACGAACAGTTGTATTAATGAAGTGTCACTTGACCTTTAAGGAACACTTCCTAATGTTGTGTTATTATCGAGAAATTTTGAAATGATGGAATCTAGAATTTTATCAATTCAATTATTAATGATATTTTTCACCTCTTCAATACTACTAGATTCATAGGTTTTAATTACGATTTCAATACGTTTTCTTTCCATTTGTGGATCCAATTTAATTTTTGACTTTTCTAATTAACTTGTTAGTGTAAGGTAAACTAATCTTTCATTAATTTTATTAATTCATTTATTAAAAGAGTTGAATATTAATTCAATTTACCAAATTGATGGGTTAATTTAGATATTAATATATTTTCTTTCCATTTTTGTGGAATCAATTTTAAATTTGACTTTAAAAAAAAAAAAATTTGTGTGTTAGAATTATGACATTAATATATATATATTTATACAATATTAATTCTACATCGAATATACATATATAATATAATTATATATATATATATATGTTTGTGAATATATATCTATACTATTATTAAGAGAAGAGGTGTTGTTAGCCAAAACTGATTTTTTTTACCTTTATAACCCTCAAATATTAAAATATCATGGATTACATTTTAACATCAGGGATAAAAATGTAAAAAGCAAAATAAAACAATAAAAAAAAAATAAAAAAAAATAACTATTTCAAACTCTCCACTCTCAGAATTATAACTCCCCACTACTCTCACACCCATCGGGTGTGTGGACATTTTCTAGTATATATTTATACACACAAACACATTTGTATATAATTTATTTTTGAATAATTATATATATATGTTCACAAACAAATATATATATATATATAATTATATATATAACGAAAAAAAGAAAAAGAAAAAAAAAACTAAAATAAGATATTTTATTTTTAGATGAAAACTAAAATAATTTAGAGCCATTAGATTTTGGAAGGATAAGATAGTCTTTTTACTCAAAAATTACATGGCATGATTTGACAAATAGGTGATGTGTGTAGGTGACACGGCATGACACCTAACATTGAGGCCATAAATTTTAGGCCTCATTGAGGCCACAAATCATTTTCCTTCCAAAAACTAGAACCAATAACAATTCATTCAAAGCATGGTTCAGCCTACTAGCCCGAACAAATTCTCAAGATTAAGGGGGTTCAGAACATCTTTGAAACTAGAAAGATCATGATCATGATCGGCCTTGAGATTTTAGGAGCCACTCAATATAAAACAATTTTTTAGCTTCGAGGCCAAAATTTGCTATTCATTGAACTTAACCAGATTATTCGTGTAAGACAAATGAACTGATTCATACAATGGCAAGTCCACAACATACCAGAACACGTCGGTGCTCTAGTCTTCGATCAGATTGAAGGTTGTGACATTTAAGCGTCTTAATCAAGTATTGAATATGTTATACACTTCTAAATATTAGTAGACTTTGAAATACTACTTCGCGGCCATCATCTCTAGAACTCATAAGATCAATAATCAATATTTTAGCTGTCCGATTTAGCTCATATAGCCTCATATAATCAATATCAAGACTAGATGGTCTAATAGACTAATATTATATATATCTCCCTAAACTCGGAAATTTTTATAAACTTCTATCAAACATCTCTGTACGTCATTTCTTTATCTCTTAAACTCAGAAATTAATTAAGGGAGAATTCCACAAATTGTCACTCAACTATGACTCATTCGACACTTTGGTCACTGAAGTTTCAAATATATCATTTTGGTCACTCAACTATTACATTGTCAATCACTTAAGTCACGCAAAGAGTATTTTTATAATTTTTTTAATGAAAAAAATTAACAAAGGACTTAAGTGATTGATAATGTAATAGTTGAGTGACTAAAGTGATATATTTGAAACTTCAGTGACCAAAGTGACGAATGAGTCATAGTTGAGTGACCATTTGTGAAATTTTTCCATTAATTAATATCATCTCTAATGGCCAACACAACCAAGCCACCCTTTTCCGTATCTCCTTAAACTCGAAGCAACTTAGCTAGCTAGTTATCAAACTCAACTCAATTAGCACCTGTGGAATGAATTGATTCACAAACAAGTCAACTGGTCAAAACATGTACTATACTCTGATCTGAGTATTATATACAAGCAGGGCCGGCCCTGAGGGCTGCCTCCTGAGGCAGCCACCGGCTCCGGGGGGCCTCTGAAGTTCTGTATATGTAATGGAGAATAGTATATATACATATTTTGCTCTTATGAACACTAAGGGAAGTGTTAACCCAGCGGGAGTAATTTTAGCCTACGGAGGCCCAACCAAGGTTCGAGTCTCCCTTCTGTTTTGTTTTCTTTTTTGGTTCTTTTTTCAATCAATTAAGTGACTTAAGTCAATGTCAATCCTTAGGCCCAAATCGAACCCAGCTTGCTCACCCATTCAGTTTTTTTTTTCCCCTTTTTTCCTTTCAATCACTTATGTTTAACTAGTTTTTTATTTCTGAAAATTATGTAGGAGTAAGTATTTATATACTTTTGTTTTGTTATTTATTTTATATCTAATTCTATTCAAAGTACATCATTTTATACTATTATTTGGCATAAAATACACACACACACACACACACACACACATATATATATATATATATGATGCCACATTTTAATTCTTCGCCTCAAGCCGTTGGAATCTCAGGACCGGCCCTGTATACAAGACTCATTACTTATAAAGTAATTTCTTAGACAGCAAGTAATCAAATGAGGGGAGCATACAAATCTCTTTGTACTAATTTGGGTACTGGCAGACTCCAGTGGTTAATTCAGTGAATAATGTAAGATATATATAATAACACAAAACGAGTAGAGTGGCCTCCAAACCAGGGAGTTCATGTCCGACGCAGCTGCTATCTTTATATGCTTTCCATGTATATGTCAAAACATGATATGCAGCAACTTATTCATCACGACATGAAGATCAATTCACAATTACACAAACACATATCAAAAGCATAAACATATGAACAAGAGATTAGCATAAGAGAATTACTAATTTCATTAGGACACCCGCCTGCATCCACACTCTTGATTCCATCCAAGATAGTCTGACCAAGGGAAACCATGTTTACATCCATTTTCGCAGATGATCGATGATCACAGCAACCTTACTAAAGAAGAGTCTTCTACCTTCTACTACTGTTTAACCTCACTCTACGGAAAATGAACTGTTTGTTACTCGTAGTAGAGGCAGGGACTTCTCCTACTAATATATAGGCATAAATCCAAAGAGTCCTCTTTCCATAAAGGAGTCCAGGTTATCTACCTAATTAAGCTTATCGATTATGAGACTTAAGTGTATCACATTAACTTGATGTTAACCAGGTAGAGTTAACTTGAACTTCTAACTCCTATTAAGAGATATACATTCTCAATAGGTAACCAGCTAGATAGAGTTAAAGTATTATGTTTCTTGTTATTTATCTCAAACTAAATCAGTTATCATTTACTTAATGCTATGAGATAATGTGAAGTCCAATATTTTCCAACAGTATATACATCTAGGGGTCGTCTTGGGTACCTTGGTGTTTGTCATACCCTTATTGTTTATATTTTTTTTTTTTAACTTTTAGTAAATTAATATAGTGGAAACCTACTGAACTGGTCAACAGGTTACCCAATTAAATATCGACATGTGTCATTTTAAAAAATAAAATTTACCATATTAACAACACACTCTTTCTTGATATGTAACATTGTTAAAAATCATGTAACAAGTATTGTCAAAATAATAAATTACACATAGTTGAACTACAATTACGACTTATGACAACAGTTGTTGTGGTTATTGTAATTGAGTGGTCAAAGATGTAAATATCATATTTTGACAACTTTGTCAAATTAGAACCTTGATTATCAGTGGAGACTCCTTAGAATACTGAGTTGTTACCTATCTTTTGGTCTAATTTTAATTTACCATGTTCACAACACAAATGTTGTCGGAATTAATGGTTGGTAATCTTGTAAATGGTATAGTTTTTGAAGTAATTACTACAATCAGAACAAAAGTTACTGCTTTTATACCAATAGTTGCGAGTTATGGTAAATAAAATGTAGTCATTGAGTAATTATTCCATTAATGAAAATATAAAGATTCACCACTTTGACAACAAATTTGTTGTTGCACTTGTTAAATTTCCATAATTAGTACTTAGTTTAGGTTGAGTAATTACTATAAATGGACAAAAAGTTACCGCTTTTACATCAATTGTTGTGATTGTGGTAAAATGTGTGTAGTCATTGTACTAATCATTTCATTAATGATAAAAACATAAAGATTTATCACTCTGACAACAAATTTGTTGTCATATTTGTTAAATTGTCTATAAATTAGTACATTAGTTTAGGAGGAGTAAATACTACAAATAGAACAAAAGTTACCGCTTTTACATCAAGTGTTGTGGATTGTGATAAAATGTATAGTCATTGTAGTAATAATTTCACTAATGATAAAAACATAAAGATTAATACATCTTCTATTTTATATAATATTTACTACTTTGAGGACACATGTGGTAATTAGAAAAAAAAATCTGCATTAACTGATTAAAGTAAATAAGGTCTTTGTTAGAGAAAAGTAGGTTCTCATTTGAGTAATTAAGCCCTAAAAATGGTAATTGTAATAGGTTCTCATTAGAGCAAAATAGATTCTCATTTGAGTAAATAAGTCCTAAAGTAGGTTCTCATTTGACTACATTTAAAACAAATATTATTTATTTTTACACTAATTGTTGTCGTTGTCGTAACATGCATGTAAAAAGAATTATATTTGGTTAAGGAAACTACTAATGATATAATTAATTGGTAATAAAGATTACTTAACTAATACTAATTTTGCGAACTTAGGTTAGAAGGTTTTTATTTTTAATGAGAAAAAAACGTAATTTTCAATTGTGTAATTGTCCATTAATAACAAGCATTAATCAAGCATTAATTCATTAATAATAAAATTAATTAGTAATATAGACTATTTAACTAAAGTAATTCGGTGAACCTAGGATAGAAGGTTCTTTTAATTTTTTTTTGAAAAAGGAAAAATCATAATTGTCAATTGTCAATTGATAATCAAACATTAATTGGCTTATCTAGGGCTAAATACTAGTTACTGTCTTGTGGTTTAGGTCCAAAATCAATTCAGTCATTGGACTTCTAATTTCATCAAAAACACCCCTGTACTTTCAATTTTGATCTAATAGGTCCAATTCATTAATATTCTGCTATGGGTTCAACTTATAGTTGGATTATTTGATGAAAAACTTTTTATTTGATAGATTTCTAATAGTGAGACCCACTCCTAAATTGACTATGCATGCCACCTCAACACCACATCATAAAACATAGGCCATATATGAGTCACGTCAACAGGTTATATGACTCAATTATCGGAAGAATAATAGATTGGACCTATTAGATCAAAATTGAAACCGCAGGGGTGTTTTTCATTATCTTTATTGTTTTCAATTCAATTAGTAGTTTGTGTTACCAAAAAAACTAGAAAGGCTAAGGGCTAAACAAGTTACCAATTTGTTAAATATTTTAAACCATTAGATATATTACTAATCCAATGTTCTAAAATATTTAACAAAATGAGGGTATGACAAACACTAAGATACCCAAAAATTCTCCTATACGTCTATATATATCTAGATACATCGAATATATTTTAATTTCTTAATTAAGACACACAATACTATATTTCAGGTACATATAATATAAACTTACAAATGTATTAAACCTAGCATGCATGTATATGTATACATAAACCAGCTTATATAAATATTAAATACCAAAAGCCTATAGCTAGCATCTTCATCAACTCTTTCCACCAACATCAATTCTACTTCATTTTGTAATTTAATCCCTCCTATCTTGGCCTTTATTATTGACATTTCCTCTCACTCCCTCATATTAAGCAAAATGACTCAGCTTACAAGGTGTTTTACCACAGTTGTATTCCTATTTCTGACACTGATACAACAGTCGTCTGCTGCTGACGACACTACAATAACTAGCTTCTTGTTGGAGCTAATCGAAATGGTGTAACGGACTCCACCGTACCCAAGCTTTTCTTGATGCTTGGGCTGCTGCCTGTGGAGCCTCCGCGGATTCTTCTGAGATATATGTACCCAAGGGGAGGTATTTGCTTGGCGCTATGGCCTTTAAAGGTGACTACAAAAGCTCACATGTCACTTTTAGGATTGATGGAACACTCGTGGCTTCTCCTGATTACCGAGCACTAGGCCAAGCAAACAACTGGTTTAGGATTGATGGAACACTCGTGGCTTCTCCTGATTACCGAGCACTAGGCCAAGCAAACAACTGGTTTAGCTTAATTTGAAGGAGTTACTGGGGTAAACATTGTCAGAGGGGCGCGCTTGATGCTAAGGGTTCCAACTTCTGGGCTTGCAAATTAAGTACCGAAACCACCAGTTGTCCTAATGGAGCCTGTTGTATAAACCTTGCACTCACACAATACAATATCTAGGAGAATTCCACTGTTTTTCAATACTGAATATGTTGTCTTATATAGCCTTACAAAGAAATAGCTAGTAACAAAGAGCACAACGTAGAGGAAACATTCAAACCTAACTTACTGCCCTCATAAGTAGGATTTAATATCTAACGTACTGCCCTAATAAATAGGGTTTATTTCCTGCAATAACTCAAACTTGAACGTTTAGAATAACATCTAATAAATAAGGTTTATTTCCTGCAATAACTCAAACTTGAACGTTTAGAATAACAGCTAAGCCATAGCTGTTCCAACATATCCCCCCTTAAACTGTTTGCACTTGTGCAATCAGTTTATACCTGGTACCGTGCACATCCCAAGCAGCTCACGAAGCTTCTCAAACACTTCAAGCTTCAGTGGCTTCGTCATGATGTCTGCTATTTGGTTATGTGAGTTGTAATGGACCAGCTCCACTGTTCCATCTTTGGTAAGGTCACGAAGGAAATGGAAACGTACGTCAATATGTTTGCTTCTTCCATGCAGCACCGGGTTCTTCGAAAGTTTTATAGTGGAGCTGTTATCACAATACACGGTTGTGCTTCCATTCTGAGCATGGCCAAGCTTTTCAAGAACTCTGCGCATCCAAATTCCTTGACAAGCACAGGAGGCTGCAGCTATAAACTCAGCTTCGGTGGTAGATAAGGTAACTACAGGTTGCTTCTTAGAAGACCATGAAACTGCACCGGTGCTGAGCAGAAACACGTATCCGGATGTGCTCCTCCGGTCATCTAGATCACCTGCATAGTCACTATCCGTGTATGCCTCAAGCTTCTCGTTCCCATTTCGTTTGTACAGAATCCCCAAATCAACAGTGCCTTTGAGATACCTGAGGACTCTTTTAACTGCTTGCATGTGTAGCTCAGTCGGACTTCCCATAAACCTGCTGATTAGACTTATCACATACATGAGATCTGGCCTAGTAGCTGTCAAGTACATCAAACAGTCAACAACCTGCTTATACATAGTGGCGTCCACCTTCACACCACTTTCATCTTTCATCAACTTGAATCCAGGGACAATAGGGTTCCTAGACAAGTTGCTCTTCTCCATTCCGAATCTTTCCAATACCTCCTTTGCATACTTCCTTTGGCAAATGTAAATCCCATCTTCATTCTGAACAACCTCGACTCTAAGGAAATAACGCATCTTACCAAGATCCGTCATGTCAAACTCTTGTTTCATAGACTTCTTAAACTCCTCAAACATGTATTCATCATTGCCAGTAAATATAAGGTCATCAACATAAATACTAACAATGAGAATGGTACCTTTTTCTCCTGACTTCACGAACAAGGTATGCTCATGTGGGCACCGTTCAAATCCTTCCCTGATGAAGTAGGCTTCGATACGACTGTACCACGCACGTGGAGCCTGTTTGAGGCCGTACAAGGGTTTCTTCAATTTATACACTTTCAACTCATCACCCTTCTTCACAAACCCTTGTGGCTGATCAACGAAAACAGTTTCATTTAACTCACCATGCAGAAATGCACTCTTCACGTCCATTTGATACACACGCCATCCCTTTTTAGCAGCAAGAGAAATTATCATGCGTATGGTGTCCCACCTAGCCACAGGTGCAAACACCTTAGTATAATCGATCTCATACTATTGAGCATACCCCTTAACAACAAGCCGTGCTTTGCATTTATCCACTTCTCCACTTCTCCACTTTCATTCAACTTTGTTTTGAATATCCATTTTACTCTGATAGTTTTTGCTCCTTTTGGCAATTCGGTCAATTCCCAAATACCATTTTTCTCGATTGCCTCTATTTCTTGAACCATTGCGGCCTGCCATTTTTCACTTTTGTGCGCCTCTTCAAACGTAGTTGGATCGGACGTAGAGGTGAACATCACAAGATTGTGCAACTCTTCTTCTTCTAACAGCCCTTCTCCACTTTCATAGTCTTGCATCCACACTGGTAATCTCCTTGTCCTCCCTTCTTGTTGAGCTTCTTCTTCCGACTGATTTGAGGAAGAGCTAGTTGCTCCTTCTCCTTCAGCTTCTTTCTTCGTTGCTAGTTGCTCCTTCCTTCAGCTCCTTCTTCTTCGTCACTTTCCCCATACTCATTTCTCTCTTCTTCACTATTATTCCAGTCTAACACATCAAGCTTCACTTCTTCAGCACTTCTTTTCCAGTCCCAGCTTGCATCTTCTTCAAAAATGACATCTCTGCTAATCACAATGAGCTTAGAAGTAGGATCATAGAGCCTGTAGGCTTTGCTTTCTTCACTAATCCCCAACATCACACACTTGAAGCTTTTATCATCCAATTTCTTCCTTCTAGCTTCTGGAACATGGACATGTGCAATGCAACCAAAGACCCTGAAGTGGTGAACCGATGGTTTGATGCCACTCCAAGCTTCTTCTGGAGTCAATTCCTTCACTACCAAGGTGGGGCTTCGATTGAGAATGTATACAGTCCAGTTGACTGCTTCAGGCCACAAAAACTTTGAAACTTGTTTCTCTGACAACATGCTTCGAACCATATTCATAATGGTTCGATTCTTTCTCTCAGCCACCCCATTTTGTTGAGGGGTGAAAGCAGTTGTCAATTGCCTGCTTATACCATGTGAACTACAGAAAGCATTAAACTCCTGAGAAGTAAATTCTCCTCCCCTATCTGTTCGAAGACATTTAATTGAAGCCCCTGCTTCTTTCTCAACTAAACTCTTGAAGTTCTTAAATGAAGCAAAGGCTTGAGACTTTTCAGATAAGAAAGACACCCAAATTTTCCAACTATAATCATCTATAAAAGTGATCAAGTACCTTTTTCCACTGCTTGACAGAGGTGTGATCGGTCCACAAATATCCGAGTGCACTAGCTGAAGTTTGTGTGAGGCTCTCCATAAGCTTTTCTTTGGTATGGACTCCCTGTGCTGCTTGCCTATCATACAGTGTGAGCACAACTTGGTTGGTGTCTTTATTTCCCGCAAACCCTTCACAAGCTTCTTATATTGCAGAGTTCTTAATCCCTTATAGCCAAGGTGGCCGTAACGACAATGCCATAATTGAGTACTGTCTTCAGACGCAGTTTGGAAGCAGGTTAAGGTCTCAGACATGACTGCAAGGAGCACAAACATTCTATTGGGGGTCATATTGGTTTCCATAATCAAACCTTTCTTTGGATGATAAACACGGCACTTCCCATCTTGAATCAAGATTGCAACCCCTTTTTCTTGTAGCTGACCGATGCTAAGCAAATTGTTCTTCAGCTCCGGTATATAATAGACATCAGTGATCACATGTGTGATTCCATTGATGTGTAGTCTAACATTTCCCTTCCCCATCACTACCATCTTGGAGTTGTTACCAAGCTTCACATGTTGTCGAAACTGCTCATCCATACTTGTGAACCACCGCTTGTCACCACTCATGTGATTGCTACACCCTGAGTCCATAAACCAAACTTCTTCCCTTGTGGCATTGTTGAGCTCAACATGTGCCATCAACAGCATCTCTTCACCCTCATCTAACTCTACATAATGTGCACCTTTCTCCCAATCAGGGCATTCGTATTGGAAATGTCCTAATTTGTGGCATTTATAGCATTCCACCAGTGCCTTGTTGAACTGTTGCCTGCCCCTTCCTCTACCTCTGCCTCTAAAGCCTCCTCTAAAGCCTCATCCTCTTGCTCCAACTCCGTCTTCATAGGACACCTTCAAAGCTTGCTCCTCTCCGGTATGGATACGCATTCTTTGCTCATGAACAAGCAGACTGCTTTGTAGTTCATCAATAGACATTGTGGTGAGATTGTTGGATTCTTCTATGGAGCACACCACGTAATTAAATTTGACAGGCATCGACCTTAGAATTTTCTCTACAATCACAAGCTGCTCCATTCTTTCACCATGAGCTTTCATCTTGTTGACAATGGTTAATGTCCGAGCAAAGTATTCATCTATCGTCTCTCCATCTTTCATTTGGAGCACCTCAAACTCTCTTCGAAGTGCCTGCAGCTGAGCTCTCTTCACCTTTGTAGAACCTTGGTATTTCTGTCTCATTGAGTCCCAAATGTTTTTGGCTATCTCTTTGATGAGAATTGTCTCCATTATTGTTCTGTCAATGGCTTGGAAAAGGTAATTTTTCACCTTTAGGTCTTTCAATCTTGCGTCTTCAATGGCCTTGCGCTGTGCCTCAGTGGGTTCAATTCCATCTGCTACTACTGGAATCCCATTTTCTACCAAGCCCCAATACTCCTTTGATCGCAAGAAATTTTCCATGAGCATAGACCAATGGTCATAATGACCATCGAATCTAGGTATGGCAGGCTGGACATAATTGTTCTCTGTCGCCATCTCAAACTCACCCTCTAACTCCGAGTGTTTTCCTCACACTTTAACTCTCTGTGTTTCTCTCACACTCAACCTCACACTTTAACTCTCTGTGTTTCTCTCACACTCAACCCCTTATCCTTCTAAGAAAACTGCGGTTTCTTAGCTCTCAAACTCTCAGACTCTCGATCAGGCCCTGTGAGGGGCTCTGATACCACTTGTTGTATAAACCTTGCACTCACACAATACAATATCTGGGAGAATTCCACTGTTTTTCAATACTGAATATGTTGGCTTATATAGCCTTACAAAGAAATAGCTAGTAACAAATAGCACAACGTAGAGGAAACATTCAAACCTAACTTACTGCCCTCATAAGTAGGATTTAATATCGAACGTACTGCCCTAATAAATAGGGTTTATTTCCTGCAATAACTCAAACTTGAACGTTTAGAATAACAACTAATAAATAGGGTTTATTTCCTGCAATAACTCAAACTTGAACGTTTAGAATAACAGCTAAGCCATAGCTGTTCCAACAGAGCCACGGTTAGTATCTATTGTATTTCAAGTAGTTCATCGTATCTCTACCAAGTTTTTAATGATGATATTTAAGCTAACTAAATAAGTGTCCATACATTGCAGACTTTGAGTTTTACAAACTCAAAAGACATTAGAGTTGAAGGACTAATGTCATTGAACAGCCAAATGTTTCACATTGTGATAAACGGCTGACATGATGTACTCATTCAAGGCGTCAAAATTATTGCTGCTGGCAATAGCCCTAACACCGACGACATTCATGTCCAATTTTCCAAAAATGTTGCAATCTTCGACACCTCCATCAAAACCGGGGATGACATGTCTCTATTGGCCCCGGCACCAAGGACTTGTGGATGGAATGCATGTCATGCGGACCTGGCCAAGGCATTAGGTAATGGCATTAGGTAAGTGAAAGTTTCTCGTTAATATATAGTATACCTCATATTAAACCTGTGAATGTTAGTGTCAATTAGCTAACACATGCATTATGTCGATTGTTTGCAGCATTGGGAGCCTAGCCAAAGATTTGGAAGAGGAAGGAGTCCAAAACGTAACGGTCAAAAATGCGATTTTTAAGGGTACCCAAAATGGGTTGAGGATAAAGTCTTGGGCGAGACCTAGCAGTGGGTTTGGACACCTTGTCCAATTCCTTGATGTCGTAATGGTTAGTGTACAAAACCCCATTGTAATTGACCAGAATTACTGCCCACACAACCTCAACTGCCCTGGTCAGGTAACCATTAAATTAACTTGATTACCCTCCATGGCTCCATCCATAGGTACTGATGCAGCAGATTGCCATCTTATTTATGTAGGTGTCAGGTGTGAAAATCAGTGACGTATTGTACCAGAACATACGAGGCATATCAGCAACATCAGTTGCTGTAAAATTTGATTGCAGCGCAACAAATCCCTGCACTAAGATAAGACTCGAAAACGTCAATTTGACTTGCCAGAAGCAAGTAGTTCAATCAATTTGTACAAATGTCAATGGTCAGACACTGTCAGAGTGTTGGCACTGTTCAGCCGAACGGTTGTCTGTAATACTCGCAAAGAAAATAGGCATGAATCAGCTAGGACCAAGATCAGAAGTGGACATTAAAGTTATGCAAACTGATCTAATTGCATAACTAGGAGTATCAAACATTTGTACAGTTTTTCTTTAGACCTCTTTTGATTCGCGGAATGAAAAGGTTGGGAAAGGTAAGTTGATCATTTCTTGTGTTTGGCACACCCAAGGAAATGAACAACTTTCTTACATGAAGGGAAAATAAGGAGGAAAATGGATCATCCCACACCACATGGGATTCATTTTTCCTCATACTTTCCCTGCATTAATTGCACATTAAATACCTACTCTAAAGATTATTTAAACTGTTATTATTTCCAAATTATCTATGAAACTTTTGAATCTTGAATTGTTTATATTTTGATAATAAGGATATTATTGGAAAATTGATGTTATTTACTTTCCTATTCATGCACAAATCAAACTTCAGAAAGGAAAGTATAATACATTTTCCCATTACTTTCCCGGTGTTTCCAAACATTGACAGGGAAACTAGTGGGAAATTTACTTTTCCATACTCATGGGAAAGACCAAGGAACCAATTTCCTTTCCGGCAACCAAACAAGACAAGTTAACATAACCAAAATGTATGGAGTACAGCTCACTTTGCAAATGAGATAAGTACAATAAATACCAAGACTTAAGATAGTAACATTGATTTGGAGTACAAAGCACATGGTAAGTAAGTTTAAATAGAAGGATTGTTCATTCTAAATATGTAGAATATGGGTGGCTTGTGATTCTGGTGGGGTGCTTGGCGAGGCCAAGCAGTGGTAGTTGTATGCTGGGTCTGGCCGGCGCGGCTTGGTTGAGCGTGGTCGGCACAACAAGTTACAGCGAACAGGTGGTGGGAGTAGACGGCGCTGCACGGGCGCATTTAGGAGATGGAGTTTGGGCCTGCTTCAAACCCTGCTGGGCCTTGTAGTTTTGGGCTTCTCCTTATGGGGCTAACCTTTTGGGCCTTTAATTAGGCTAGGGTTTTGGCATTTGGCCCAACTCTATGTTTTTGGCTTTTCGTCTAATTACAATAATTTCCTTGTATTAGGAACCTAGCTCTCTAGCGCCTCCGGCGTAGTATTAAAGGAGGATCCCCGCTACCTCTATGTATTTGAATGTATAATAAGTAGGTCTATTTCTATGTACCACTGTGGGTACTACCACTATCTTCTTGCATGTCTATGTTCTTATATTACAGCGGAAGTGTATGTAATAACCTATTATAGCTTGTGATGAATATGCTATTTCCGCCCAGGGGCTTGATTCAAAATTAATTATAAAAAAATAGTTCAAACATGAGCCCTCAAATTAGTACAATAAAGGTTTCAAATGTGGATTTGTGTCACCTCCCTGAAATCTCTGAGCAGCCCATCTTAAAGCCATCAATTCCGTGGCGGCTGCAAAATTTAACAATCACGGGTGAGATTCCTTTAATCATAAAAAATAAAAAAAATAAAAAAACTTTAATTTCTAGAAAATTGGAGCAGTATCTATTGCATGTTGAAGTTATTATAGGGGAGTGAAATTTGCACTCTCCAAATTGTAAACCACACTCCCACTAAAATATTTAATACTTTTTATCTGCTATTGCTTTTTCATTTCCTGAAGTACCCCTCATCAGATTTGTTCTCTCTCTTGCCTCAATAACAAAAACAATAACACGACACCTCTCTCCTCTCTCTGTTTGTCTCCTCTTCATCTGTGAAAAACCAATCGCATTACTTGATTTATAATCTATCAAGAGCGACACTAGTGGAAGAATGAGAAGGCCAAGCGAAAGAGGTTGGTAGCTAGACTTGGAGGAACTGACCTCAAAATCATAATCAAATTCATCATCGAGATCATTCATGAATTCCCATGTGTCGATGACGGAGTCGAGGGAAAACGATGGACAAGAGCATTCTGATTGTTTGCTTTGTCCCCAGATTAAACAACCGAAAAACCTTTGAATCCCTTGCTGTCAAAATTTTGATGATTTGGATTTTTTGTTTCTTATTTTTGGGATTTAGCTATGGTTGAAACTTAGGATGAACAACACCAAGGAAAGAAAATTTTCTGGCAAGATTTATGTCTCAAATATGAGTACGAATCAGGTTATTGAGTGTGGCTGATGGGAACAAACTCGAGCCTTTAATAGATCAGCAGCTGATGGGGATATGCAATCTACAGCGATCTTCTCAATAGGCTGGTTCAAGAAAATGGCATGGAGAGGAAATCTATCGGAACTAAGCTCTCCTTAGGATCCTACTCTGCTAGTTATCTCTTTCAAGCGTCACCACCTAGAACATTTGTGGAGAAGAATTACAAGGATCTCAAGAGTTTTGACCCCAAATTGCCCGTCTTGATTCGCGAGAGCAGTAGGATTGAGCCTCAGCTATGGGCTAGATATGACTTGGATAAGATGATTATTTGGGTAGAGGCTATAGTGAAACGTCCATGGCTGTAGCCACCATCATTTCCACCTTCACGACGGCCACCACCACTTCCGACGGAGCAATGAAACCCGATCAACACGATCTCGACAAAGGCTATAGCGAGAAATAACCGTAGAAAAGATAAAGACTCAACTTGAGGAAGAGAGTGAGAAACAGAGACAGGAAATTGGTATTTGAGTTTATGGATTAGGTGATCAGATTGAGGTTGAAGTTCTCTCTTTACTTTTCTGGGTAAATGATCATAGCTGGGGTTGAAGATGAGGAGGATGGGTGGGTACATGGGTGAGTGCAATTCGGTGTTTAAGGGTAAAAGAGGAAGTGCAACACATAAAATTATAAAATATATTAAATTTAGATAGTAGGAGTGCAGAATACAATTTAGGGTGTGCAAATTTCACTCCCATTATTATATTGCTGTCTCTGGAACTATATAAAATTAAACGTCTCCGCCTTTGTTAATTGTAGACCAGAACATGCAGTTTTTATCTCTTAAAACCATTGCAGCATGATCACTCCTAAATTTCTATTCAAACAGGATTTCTTAATTATTTCTAGTCAAACAGGATTTCTTAATTATCTTTTCGACCCAGAAACTTATCAATTAATATCATCTTAATTTAATGACCATCACCAACAAACCAGGCAACCCTTTTGGTATGTTCTTGAACTTGAAGCAACCAAGTGATCAAACTCAACTTGATTCCTGTGGGATTAATTGATTCACACCCAAGTCAACGGCTCAAAACTTGAATTATCTATTTAACTATAAGTATATGATTAATCAGTATAATATATAAGATTCTATAAGTCATTTCTTAAACAACAAGCAATCAAATGATGGGCGCGCACAAATCTCTTTGTACGAATTTGGGTACGGAGAGACTCCCTGGACTAGTGTTTCACATATAATACCACGGAAAATTAAAGAGAAGTGTACATCACTACATCAAATTATTAGTCTATTTCCGGCGCAGCCGCTTTCTTAGCATGTTTTCCATGTATATGCATCCATATATAAGTTTCTTAAAACCCACAATACCATATTTCACATATAATGTATAAGAATATGTCCCTTGCAGATGTATCAAACCTAGCATGCATGTATATGTACAGATAAACCTGCATATAAATACCCAAAAGCCAATAGCTAGCTTCTTCAACTCCTTCCACCAACATCAATATATTCTACTTGCTTCTCTTATTTAATCTCTCCAAAGTGTTTACTAACTCTTCCTCGATCTTACTCCCTCTTAGAGTCTTAGGCATAAAAGAATCAAATCAAGGGAAATGACTAAGCTTACAAGTTATTTTGCCACAGTGATATTCATTTTTATACATATTCTATGCCAATCATCTGCTTCAGGTGATGGGACGACTACAAGCACTTATAATGTTTTGGAGTTTGGAGCTAAGACCAACGGTGTAACCGATTCAACCCAAGCTTTTCTCAATGCTTGGTTAGTAGCCTGTGGTTCCTCCGCAGATTCCACCGAGATATATGTACCAAAGGGGAGGTATTTGCTCGGCGCTATGGCCTTTAAAGGCGACTGCAAAAGCTCACACATCACTTTTTGGATTGATGGAACACTCGTGGCTTTACCTGATTACCGAGTACTAGGCCAAGCTAACAACTGGCATGGTTCAGCTTTGAAGGAGTTAGCGGGATAACCATTGTCGGAGGAGCACTTGATGCCAAAGGTTCCGCCTTATGGGCTTGCAAATTAAGTACCAAAACCACCAGTTGTCCTGATGGAGCCACGGTTAGTATCCATACTTCAATTAATTCATCGTATATCTTCTGATTATTTTAGTGTTTATAACTTTATATTGAAGCTAATTGAATTACTGCACATATAATTGCAGACTTTGAGTTTTACAAACTCCAAGGACATTAGAGTTGAAGGACTAATGTCACTGAACAGCCCAATGTTTCACATTGTGATAAACGGCTGCCAAGATGTACTGATTCAAGGCGTCAAAGTTATTGCCGCTGGAAATAGCCCAAACACTGATGGTATGTCCAGTTTTCCAGAAATGTTGCAGTCTTCGACACCTCCATCAAAACTGGGGACGATTGCGTCTCTATTGGCCCCGGCACCAAGGACTAGTGGATGGAACGCATATCATGCCACTACTAGAAAAAGGGCCTAAGGGGACACATGAAATAGGGACATATGAGAGATGTGTGCCTATAAGTGAGCAATAGGCACATAAGAAGTTATGTGTGCCTTTAGTTAGAAAAGAAACAAATGAAGTGTCCGTCCCCATTTGATAAAAATACC
Source organism: Rosa lucieae (assembly GCA_024704745.1). Classification (NCBI taxonomy): domain Eukaryota; kingdom Viridiplantae; phylum Streptophyta; class Magnoliopsida; order Rosales; family Rosaceae; genus Rosa; species Rosa lucieae. The sequence continues at coordinate 28,460,619 of CM045493.1, read as the reverse complement.
ACATACACATTGCAAATATGTATTTTTATCTCCACATTCTCTCTCCTCTTTGAAAAGGGACAGATGAAGTGTCCCTATTTGAGTAAAAATATCACATACGCACTGAAATACGTATTTGTGAGATAGTTCTCTCCAAGGATTAAAAAATCGAAAGTTTCGGAGATATTTCGTCGAAATTTTCTTTTTTTTGGGGTGTCGATATTTCCGTGACCATCCAAGTATATTTCGACGGATATTTTGGAAATTTCCCGAAATTTCCGGAAATATCGAGAAATTGATGATATTTTGCGAAATTTTGGGTAATTTCCGTGACCATCCAAGTATATTTCGACGGATATTTTAGAAGTTTCCCTAAATTTCCGGAAATATCAAGAAATTGACGAAATTTTTCGAAATTTTGGGTAATTTCCGGAACCTTCCGACTCTTCCCACCCTTTCTCACATCAGTCACACGCAAAGTCACCACCACTCTACCACCCTTTCTCACATCAGTTACATGCAACATTAACATCATGTGGCTAACATATAGTTGGCCAAAAATTCCAATAAAAAAAATCAACTATGTCACCAAGGTTCAAACCTTGGTCACTTCATTGCTCTTTGAGCAAGAGCCTTAGCCAACTCTGCTGCACCTACACTTGTGTTATCATTGCAACATTCTAATATATATTCATTTTGGCTACGAATCTGAAAACTTAGGTAAATGTTCAATTAATAACTAACATAGAACAATCAATTACATTTTGAATTTTGTACCTCATAAGTCTTCTACGTGATTCTAAGTTACTCATGCAATTCAAGGTGTAATGTATGATATGTACAAAGAATGTATATAATATGTAATGGCCTAACCTCCCATTGGGTTTCCGGCTATCAAAAAAAAAAAAAAGATGTTTATTTCTAAAATTTTCAGAGTTGTAGGCGATTTAGCATTTACCGTTTCATCTTAAATTATTACGAATTACTATATAACAATGCTTATTAAGGTTTTCTTTTCATATATAGTAGACAATTGATTAAATAAACATATCTAAAAGTTTTACTTAAAATTTCCATATTTTTCTTCAAATTTTCATCATTTTTCTTGATTATTTACTGAAATCGATATATCCTCGAAATTTCCATTTCCGGGACAATCGAAATTTCCTCGAAACTCTATATTTTAGTCCTTGGTTCTCTCCCCTTCACTACTACAAATATTACCTATAAGGACACCCTGCAAGGACGTCTTTTAATCGAAGTGTCCTAAAAATCTTTTAAGGTCGAGCAAAAAAAAACAGGGCAACAGAAGCCCCTTTTTTGGCCAAAATTAAACTTTCCCACACAAAGTCGCCGCCCTAGTTTTTGGGCCAAAAGTTAAAACTTTTCACACTCCCTCTCCCTCTCTTGTTGCTCTCATCTGCCATCTCATCCTCGTTGAACGAACCAAATTGTGGAGCTCAGATTCATTAGCTCTGAGCACAAAAAATTCACTCACCACGGATGGGTAATTTTTCTCTCCTTTTGATCTGTCTATGACTTTTTCATTGTGCTTTTTCTCAAACAAAAAATTTGGAAAATTTATCGGAGCTGATAGTCTCCTCTCTCTCTCTCTCTCTCTCTCTCGCGTTGATTTTAACATCCGCTGATCCATAGGTTTTCCAGTCCTTCCCTTCAATTCCAGTGATTCAAAATTTTGTTTTTGTGTGGCTATAAATTCGATTTAGGGATTTAAGAAGGAGTTGTTGGAGAAGGAGGTGATGAAGGCTGCAGAGTCGCTGTCGTCTCGCACACTAACCCCACAAACCCAAGACACCCATTTCTCCAGAACGCACTCAACTTCTTCTTCACCAATCATTCGCTGCTGCTTCAGTGCTCGCTGTCCCTTAATGACACTCCGGCCTCCGTCGTCGATTATTCCAAGAGCAGTGTGTTGTTTCCGTCGGTCCTGGCCGGGACTCTGCGACTTCTGGGAATTGGGTTGAGGAGAAAACGCGTGCTGGTGTTGTAGAACATCGATATGTATGCATATGGTATCATATTTCTCTTCCCTCCTAGATTTCGTTTCTTTTTTGTTGATGAATTTATCAAAGTTGTATTGGGTAAGCTACACTATCAGCTCAGTCACTCTGTGTGTGAAGTAGTCAAATTTTGCTTGCTTATTAGTTGTGTATATATAATATATGTGATTTCAGCTTGTGCTAACTATGTGCGTAATTGGGGAATGTCAATAGAAATATGTAGTAGCTTTAGATTAGTTAAAGTAATGTAATGGGTTGGATAAGACATTGGATCAGAAAGGTTTTTTATTATTATTATGTTTGGCTTAGAAATCACAACTTCATGACCAGGAGATGTATTTTAGTGTCTTGATTAAATAGCAGGTTGGTTTTTGAGTTCCAATAGTACTTGCTTTGTTCGAAGACAAACCTCAGAAACCATGTTGCCATCGTCCAAGAAGGCAAGGACTTTGTTATTTATGCTCTTATTGACACAACTGCATTTAAAAAAAAAGTGATAAGTTAGTATAACATAACCAAATCCCACTCATTAATTAAATTCTGGTTATGCTGTTATTGTTATAGATTTGCTTAATATGTTTCGATTGAATTTTTGGGTATTGGAATCATAACTCAAAACAAGGGCAGACCTTCAAGCCTCAATTGCAAAGGATGCATATTGGAATTCTTCAAAGTCCATGGCCTTACATATAGTTTATAGATTGATGTTATCTTTCTGTGTAGATTCATATCATGGTTTACTAAATACCTGCTTTGACACCAAATGTAAAATAGATGCACATTATTATTTGTAATGACTATGTTATTTAATGCAAAGCCTCTCATTGCTAAACACCATCATTGATTAGCTTTAACTAGACATGAATTAAGAAAAAAGAAAGCAAGTTGACATTCTTCTTAACTAGTTATGAAACAGAATGCAATTTGTATACTAGTTTCATTAGCTATGTTACAATTTGTGAAATACAATATAGATTGTTTATCAAGTCATGTACTAGCAGTTTCATTGTTCACTGGCCAAAGCCTAATTTGTCACTTAATCTTTTCCTCTTTATGCAGGGGCTATATATAGTGATTATGTAGTGAGTTTTACTTACTGTTTAGACGCATTGACAACACCATTGTTGTAGACTTTTAAGCTTAGAAAGGTAAAAATTTCTGTTGTAAGTCTTCCCTGTTTTTGATATTTTTATTACAAGCCCTTTTTGTTTCCTTTGTCTTTCATATTATGATGGTTTTGTTTTGAAGTACAATTATGTCTGAATGTGGAAATCATCTTTTTCTTTGGAGCAGATGCCTCCCACCAAAGCTACAAGTACTATGTGAATGCTCGCCAAACTAAATATTGAGGTATATATTGGATGGGCATGAAGTTCATTTAGGATTGGTTTTTAGTGTAAGATCTCTTCATCTTTAGCACGAATCAATTTTATAAGGTATTTGATGTTATTCTTAGTGTATATTGTTGCAGGTAGCATCGTGAAATGCTCGCTATGATAGAACCTCCATTATCATATAGATGCAGGATTTGGAATGGCCATGTTCTCTCGAGGTCGATCAATACTAACTCAGTTTACACAATACTCTATATGTTTTATGTTACCTTTATGTATTTGTTCTTTATTGCTGATATCCCACTATTGCATTGCATGCCTTTCATTGTTAATTGTCTCATAAAGCTCATATTCATTGTTTTTATTTATTCCTTATTATATGAACATATCTAATAGAGTGCACAGAATGTAAGTTTGTTATTTGTTTTGACCTGATTAGTGTGGTACTCTCAATTCATTGCATTACAGATTTTTGGATTACTTCAGCAAATTTGATTGGGAGAAATATTCTGTAAGTTTAAATGGACCAGAGACATATAATTCAGTTCGAGGGTATGGACTGGGAGTAGAGTGGGTTGATGTTCCTGGAATACAAACTGCAAAGCCAGCAGTTGCTTGCGATGTAGCATCACTTCAGTCGGAACTTGAAGCCTCACTTGCTGAGATCACGAGGTTGACAGAGGAAGCAGCCAAAAAGGATGAGCAATTGCAAGCTGTCCAAACTCAATCAATGCTAGCATTGAAACTTGTATTGGCAATCCCTTGCATGGTATAATAAGTGCTGGACCTGATACCATTCAGAAGCTAATAGCAGCACTTTCTGATATTGCAGAGAAGCAACCTCAGTCGATCCAAGAAATGCAATCAACTTCAATGGAAGGGTATGTGACTTTACTTGGACACTAGGATGGAAATTGTAGGAAGTTTGTTTTGAAGCATATCGCTGGTATCTATGATTCATCTCAAAGTTAGTATATTTTGGGTCATTTTATTGACATATTGGAGATGAACTATATATATTTTGGGTAATGGCTTCTGCCATATTAGATATAGCAATACTAGCTTGGGTTAGAGCGGAGATGAACTAATCATGTAATTATTATGGTCTGGGAGAACAATGACCACTTTTGTATATTGCTCTTGGATGAATGAAATTTGTGTAGGAAAGCTAATATTTGGATTTATGTTTGAAAAGTTGATTGAATGTACAAATGTGATTGTGTATTGTATAACACCATATGTATGCTCATGTTGGAGATATATAGGCACACATGTTACATTTGTCCCCAATTGAAATAATAGGTATTTGTATTTATGTAAAAGGTGATATACAAGGACCCACTAGAATATGTTTTTGTATTCATGAACAGTACAAGTACATTTCATTCAATATGTATTTGGATGAAGTAGAATACATGGGGTTATATGGGGACACTTGAGCTTGAGATATGTGTGCCATTTAGCAATAGGAACACAAGCAATAGGCACACACATGATATATGTCTCTATAGCTCAATGGGGATACATATTTGTCCCTATAGGTATCAAAAGGCACACATAATATTAGTCCCCTTAGGCTCTTTTTCTAGTAGTGTGCGGACCTGGGCATGGCAATAGGTAAGTAAAAGTCCGTATGTGTATACATGTAAACATGCACTATGTTCATATTCATTGAAGTTATTTTTCTTAAAGCAGTGTTATTCGGATTTTCAATCGATCTACTCTGTGTGAAAATACGAAGGCATTGTATTTTAATTGTTGAATGACTTTTTGAGAGTGAATATAATGGTAGCTCCTGATTAAGACCCTTACTGTTAATGTTGGCTAATTTGTTATGCGTCTGTGTCTGTGTCTGTGTCTCTGGTGAATGCAGCATAGGGAGCCTGGCCAAAGACTTGGAAGAGGAAGGTGTCCAAAATGTAACACTCAAAAATGCGATTTTCAAGGGTACCACAAATGGTCTCAGGATAAAGTCGTGGGCAAGACCCAGCACGGGGTTTGTGCAAGATGTCTGATTCCTTGATGTTGAAATGATTAAAGTCCAAAACCCCATTGTTACTGTCCACCCAACCTCAACTGTCCTGGTCAGGTAAGAAGTTAACTAACTTGATTATGCTCCAATCTGTAACTTTGCTAAAAGTGTTGAATATAAGAACTAAAGCACTTTGCCATCTTATATCGATAGGTATCAGGTGTCAAATTTAGCGACGTGTTGTACCAGAACATTAAAGGGACGTCAGCAACAGCAGTCGCAATAAAATTTGATTGTAGTGCAGCAAATCCATGAAAGATTAAACACAGAATATAAACACAATCAAGTTTTACTGCAGATACATTTATAGTTATATTCAAACATCCAAGATCACCAACAAATAGTTTAGACACAGTTACGTTCAAGTGTTGTAGTAGTTATTGTTTGAGCCCAAAAGTAATTTTGGCAAAATCTTTTAGTGGGTTTGAGCCAGCGGGCCGATACCTGCGGCCCAAAAATAAGGCTACGCGGGTTTGGGTTATAGTTTCGCTCATCCCGTGTTTCGTAAGGAGACGAAATCTTATTAAAATCGAGTAGTAGAGACTAAACAGGAAACTTCAATTAAGAATCCTTCCAGGACAAGGAGCAGTCGAAAACCCTAGGATATAAATACAGGGTTAAGCAGCGAGATAAAGGACCTCTCTCGAATCAATCAATCCCAGCGATTACAAAGCCTCCTCGAAGCAAACCTTCAACCTCGTTGAAACCCGGTGACCGCCCGCCAGTCCTAGTCTCCTCGCGAGCCGACTGTTAGCCTCACCAGATCAACCCGGCGACCGTACTTCCAGTCCCAGTCTCCCCAGGAGACGACTGCGAGCACAACCGCCACTGTTACTTCCAGCGAAGCAAGGGTAACGCCCTCGCAACCCAGCGAAGCTAAAGTCACGCTTTAGCAAACCCGTGCTTCTCTCAACTTCCCAGTGATTGCTCTGCTCAGCCTTCAACGTTGAGTATCGATACGGTGAACGCAAAGAGACCACAACTAAAGCCCTTACCCGCGTAAGGCAAAAAGTCCTTTCCCGAAAGGCAGGAAAAGAACCCTGTGACGAGGTTGGTGCTCTCCTCGTCCACAGCGCTTGAAGAAGAAGTCAGGTCATGGGACTACCCCAACGACTGCACCCCGCGGTGCTGGCACGCCTACTCAACCACATGCTCAAAAGAGACTGTTTGCACACCAGCTGGTTTTGGAGCCAAACATTTTGGCACGCCCAGTGGGACCACAATAGTGTTTCTTTGCGAACGCAACCATTGGGAAGTCTAGCGATAACCCCTACCAAAAGGGCTACGCTAACTGCTCAAAGCATAAGACCTCCAGTTACAGACCGCATTCTCGTGCGGACTGTCGTGGTCTCTCTGAAGAACAAGTGATGCAACGGTTCTCTCTTCAGCCCCAATCACCCGGTATGTCAACTGCACAAGATGAGAATCGCTCGACCGCAACTGAAGGTCAGAGCGTCAATGTTAATCAAGCCAGCGAGCCTGTTATTCCCGCCACTGTCAACACTGCAGTGGAAGGTGGTGAAGAAGAGGCTTTTGTTTCGAAGCCTATCCCGGAAGGAGCAACCATTGAGGAAACACTCGCGATCCTCATGGAGAATGTCGACAATCATCGCAAGAAGATGGACGCTGATTTTGCCAGAGAAACCGCAAAATCAGAAAAGCTCCTCCGCGAAATTGAGCAGCTCATGACTCTACACACGGAGAATACCCGGCAGCAGATTACACAAACAGAGAGTGCCTTGAAGGCGCAAGCTGTAACCATCGCTGCCAAACAGGATCAGCGTCATTGGACAATTTTGAACGCTATAGTGGAGCATACCAAGCAAACCGCGTCGAATATGGCAGATCTTCGCAAGGATGGGGCCAATTTGGCAACTGAGGTGGCTATGCAGAGAGCCGAATTGAACCAGGCGATAGATGTCATGAACAAGGCCTTAGGGGATCCTAATGCTATCCTTGGCTCTCTTGGCCAGCCATCCGGTTCAGGCAAGTACGTGCCACCAAATCAGCGTGAGAAGGCCAACCAAAATGCTGGTTCTTCCTCAGCTACTGTTGCTACTGCTCCATCGAGGAACAAAGAACAAGCCTTGGTTATTAATGGCAGCAAGGAAAAGACTGCTTCATCAAGCGGACAGACCACCAAGAAACACCAAGTCTCGAAGGGTGCAGGAACTGCGTCAGAGCCTGTGACTTTCGTCCAGTACGACAGCGACGGAGCAGAAATGGTATATCAAGAATTGCCGGGAAGTTATTATGCGCTCGACCAGACTGGCGCCCCGATCAAAATAACCGCTCTGTCGAAGGAAGAGGTTACCCCTGCAGTAACTCTCCAGCAACAAGCTACTACCCGCATTGTGCATGTCGGGGAAGGATCAACAATGGTAAACCAGGCAACCCCTGGGCAAACTGCTCACCGAGCTGCGGTGATGCCTCCTCCGCCTCCAGGCCCAGAGTATGTGAGACGTGATGAGGTAGAGGAGATGATCAGATTGGCAAACCCTAGAGCCCAGCCGGATGGGGTTTATGAGGGGCCTTTCCCGCCACATATCATGCTCGCACCTTTCCCTCGAGGTTATAAGAATATCATCTTTTCTACTTTCTCAGGGGAGGACACAAAAGATGCGGCAACACACCTGGCCAGATTTAGAGTACAATGTGGCCAATATCAGAATGATGATGTCCTCAAATGCAGGATTTTTGGCACTTCGCTGTCGGGCGCGGCCTTCAGATGGTTTTCTAAACTCAGACCAGGGACAGTGGCGGATTGGCCGGCAATGGAGCTACTTTTCCGTGAGACATTTGGAAATATTGAACCTGAAGTAAACCTGGCCTCTCTCACTCAGATGGCCCAACAGCCTACAGAATCGGCAGTCGCTTATCTTCAGCGCTTTCAAATCCAAAAGGCCAAACTAAATGTCATCCTGCCCGAGAAGGAGTTGGTCAAGTTGGCGGTCAAAGGTTTGGAGCCCCGACAACGAAAGAAGCAGCACGGCAGCATGATCCAGTCGATGGGAGAACTCATCAACGAGGTGGGCAGTTTCGAGCATCTCCTCAGAGAAACAGATGCAAGGAAGAATGCTTCCAGAGGGACGTACGTGCCCGGTAAACACCGTACTGTAGCGGCCCTAAGCTACCAGCCGACCACTTACGACCCTTATTACCATCACAACACTGGAGAAGCGGTCCAGGATGATGAAGAGGATGAGGATAATGATATAGCAGCCTATGAACTGACCGGGAAGAAGAACCCGTCTTTGAAGCAGTTGAAGATCTCAAAGGAACCTGTCAAGCTCAAAACAATGGCCTTCACCAAACCGGAGTTCGCGGCATATACCTACGATGCCAACAAAGCTCACGAGATCCTCGACGAGATGATTGCTGCGAAGATGGTGAAGACTGATTTTGGGCCTTTTCCACGGCCAGAGCAGTTGAAGGGAAAGAAATACTGCAAGTTCCATAATCTGTGGAACCACAACACCGCGGACTGTGTAAAGCTCAAAGACCAGATTCAAGTATGGCTTAATAACGGCAGTTTGCAGGTAGAAGCTCCGGTCACCGCGGCGGCACTAGTTGACATGGATCCTTTCCCTGACACCGGGATCAATATGGTCAATGTGGATTGGAACAAACAGCGGAAACGGAAACCAACGCTGGATTTGGTTCCGAGTAAACAGGGTCATAGGTCCATCGCAGATGAAGCGCCAATTAAGGGTAGAATTGAGGAGACCAACCAGGCCTCGAACCCGGAAACAATTTCTGGTGAAATCACCACCGCCGGACCACTGCCGGCCTCGACACCGGCCATCACAGGATCCTCTCTTCCTCCTTTTGCATCTAAGGTAAGATTTTCGATTGGATAGCTTTGTTTTTGGATATTTGATTCGATCTTCGGTTTCCGGCCCAGTTTCCTTGGGGTTTTGGGTGCTAGGGTGATGCTAACCTTCATCCCTACCCTCTTGCAGCTTCTCACGGCCGGTGGAGGAAGAATTGAAGGTGTTTGAGAACGTGAACAGTGGCGTGAACAGTAACTGACGAGTTCTTGGTTTTGTTTTGATCTTTCCGGCCAAATCGTTGGGTTTTGTTGGTTGAAGAGGAGAAAAAGAAGGAGGGGGGGGGCTAGAGTCGGTTCTCCCGATTTTCACTCTCTCTCCTTTTACCCACTTTCCTCTTTTAGAAAAAAAAAAATATTTAACTAAAACTATGAATAGTAAATTTTCATTCTGGTTATAACTTTTCAGTAGAAACTCCAATTTAAACAAACTACATGTCCACCCGTGATTCTGTGTTCGCGATGTAAAGAAGAATGTAGTATCCAAATGCCGCACGAGGAAATCGAGCAGACATTTCACTTTGGTTCCCTACCACCAGTCAAGTGGGCCTCATCATCACGGAACTATCAGCCTACCAGCCCAAGAGAACGGGAGAAGACGGCATCACCATCATCCCCCAGAGACTCCAATTTATTCCTGAAGTTAAAAGTAGCCGCCAGCGATCCGAAACAGGAAAAGACCAGAGGCGATTGCAAAGATGTTCTGACCAAGCCCTATATACCACCTGCTCCAGCTAATCTTATCAAAGAGGGCAGATGGTACACCAGGGAAAAGGGCAAGGCAGTGGAGATTAGCCCGTCCCGGAAGAGGAAGTTACAGCGTAGGTTTGGGGAAGCCAAGCGCTCTAGAGGCTTTAGACCAGGGCCTGATCAAACCTTCCCAACTGGTCAAGTCGCCCGAACAATACCAAAAAGAAATGGAAGCGCTGGCCGCTAAACCATTGAGACCTCCCCGTGGTCTTAACAAACAAACAAATTCGCTAACGGGGGCTTCAAAGCCCAGTGTGTTTTGCAGGATTACTAAAGAGCGCTCACCACCTCTTACCCGAGTGGAAAACTCGCCAACTCGGCGTCCGCATGTAAGGCGCAGGCTCTCCCATGAAGCATCAGTGGTCAAGGCTTCGGTCTTTGACAGGCTGGGGGGCAAGGACAGAGGTAGTAACACTTTGCAATGGCGACCCAAGAAAATCCAAAGTGTGGTCATCTCTGCCTCAGAGGAGCACAGGGAGCCGGAGAACTCTAAGCCGGTTGTTGTGGAGCAAGAACTCGAGCCACAAGGGCTTGAACATTGCCAGGTAAAAGGCCTCACGGAAGGGTCGTTAGTAGATTGTTTGGCTCGGCAGCTCCAAACTGATATCCCGTTGGAAGAACCCAAGCTAGATTTGGATGACGACATGGAGGGGACTGAGACAGCTGACGTTTCTTGCAACATGGTTTATGTACTTCCCGCGAAATATGCATTGCCAGTCGCTGCACAGGATTGCGTGGGGACAGAAGAAGAGGGTGTGCAACCATTACAGGTCACTTCAGCAGCCGCAACACCTGTAGAAGACAGGGCCTCGCCGGAGCCAGAAGAGGTTCCAAACAAGGGGTCACTTATGAACTTCTCCAAGCCAACGCCAGCCATGGTCCAGCACATGCGACCGCTATACATTACGGCAGACATCGGCGGTATCAAAGTCAGCAAAATCATGATTGACACCGGAGCAGCCGTTAATGTCGTCACCACTAGGACCATGCACTTGCTTGGAATCAAGCGGGAGAAAATCCAGTCCACGTCTCTTGCACTCAAAAATTTCGCGAGCACTGTAACAAAAACCTTAGGGTTATTGTTCCTGCGTATTAAGGTCGGACCAGCGGAGGGGGTTTATGCCTTCTTTGTGACGGATTGTTATGGCCTACAGTGCCATTTTGGGCAGAGACTGGATCCACCGGAGTTACTGTGTGCCCTCGACACTTCATCAAGAGCTGGTTATGTGGAATAGGGAAACAGACACAGCAGAGGTGGTCCAAGCAGATCCCCGTCCATTCCCAGTCTCCGCAAATTATGTAGATGCCAGATACTATTTGGAGCCTATCACTCCATTGCAGGTTAGTGGCATCGATGATAAGGGCCGCCCCACAGGGGTGACGGCCTCTGAATTGGCACAGTGGGGTCTCACGCTCGCAAAAGAAGGTTTGGAAAGGCCTGGCCACGCTGTGCCCAAACCTTTAACAGATTAATGGATTACGACCTCGCGGAGGAGGGGATAGAGGCCTTCCACTCGATACATGAACGACTGTCATCATACATGGTGGAAAAAGAGGCTTATGATCGCATCGCGACCTTAGAGGTCGTTAATGAAGAACTTTCTGACCCGGAGGATGAAGATGAAGTCAATATTCAACTCGCCCCGGCGGCGCTGGACGACACACCTCCCAAAGTTAAAGACCCTATTGAGAAGGTTAATCTGGGCAAAGAGGACGAGCCTATGGAGGTATCTATCAGCGCTTATCTAGAGCCTAGCGAGAAACAAAGGCTCACTGACTTACTATTAGAGTTTACAGACTTCTTCGCAGAGAAATATGAAGACATGCCCGGCCTGTCACCAGATTTGGTTTGCCATCAACTACCAACTCTTCCCGACAAGAGGCCCGTCAAGCAGGAACCTCGACGAATGAATTCGGAGACCCAGATTCTTGTAAAGGAAGAGGTAGAGAAAATGCACAAGTCAAGTATTATAAGGGTCGCCAAGTATAATCAGTGGCTATCTAATATAGTGCCTGTCCGAAAAAAGAATGGCAAGATGAGAGTCTACGTGGATTATAGAGACTTGAATCTCGCTACACCTAAAGACGTTTACCCCATGCCGGTCGCGGATGTGTTGGTAAATGCGGTGGCAGGCCATGAGTTGTTGTCCTTCATGGACGGTACTGCAGGATATCACCAGATTCCGGTCGCTGAGGAAGACAGACACAAGACCGCTTTCCGCTGGCCTGGTTTCGCAGGAGTTTTCAAATATGTGGTCATGCTGTTTGGCCTGAAGAACGCCGGTGTGACGTATCAGAGAGCCATGAATTTGATCTTCCACGACATACTGGGAAAGGTTTTAGAGGTGTACATTGATGACGTAGTCGTCAAGTCTCAGAAGAGAGGGGATCACATCGCGGATCTCAGGAAAGTATTTGAGCGCATGCGCAGACATAGACTCAAGATGAACCCGGCCAAGTGTGTGTTTGGGGTTCAGGCAGGAGACTTTCTGGGGTTTATAGTTCATCAGCGAGGAATTGAGGTCCCCGAGGACAAGGCAAGCGCAGTCATTAATGCATCTCCCCCGCGGACGAAAAAGGAATTACAGCGTCTGTTGGGTAAGATTAATTTTCTAAGGCGTTTCATCTCTAACTCTGCAGGAAAAATCCAACCATTCTCACCTTTGCTGAGATTACAAGGGCAGAATGAGTTTGTGTGGGAACCCAAACACCAAGAGGCTTTCGACAGTATCAAGGCCTATTTGGCAAACCCACCAGTCTTGGTCCCACCCAGGACCGGGATCCCATTAAAGCTGTACATTTCAGCAGCCGAGGCTTCCATTGGCAGCCTGCTCGCTCAGGACGATGAGGGAGGTGTCGAGCATGCTATATTTTACCTTAGCCGCACTCTGACAGACTGCGAGAGAAGGTACACCCCTATGGAGAAGCTGTGCCTCACGCTATACTTTTCAGCGTGCAAGCTGCGACACTACATGTTGTCTTTTACCACTTGCATCATCGCTCAGACCGATTTGGTCAAATACATGTTGTCCCGGCCTATCTTGAGAGGCCGCATCGGCAAATGGGTATTGGCGCTTTCAGAGTTTTCGCTCCAATATGTACCCCAGAAAGCTGTAAAAGGGCAGGCCATCGCAGACTTTCTCGCACATCATCCTACGTTAGAAATACCTGCACTGAAGGAGTTAGAGATTGCCTGCACCACTACGACTCGACCAGATCAAGCGTGCATCCCTGAGTACGCGGTTTGGTATCAAGCTACAATCTATCTACAGCCCTGGGTATTATTCTTTGATGGCTCAAGAACGGACACTCTGGCTGGCGCGGGGATTGTTTTGGAAAACCCAGCTGGTGACCGCTTCTCTTATTCTTTCCAGCTAACATTCCAATGTACTAATAATCAGGCTGAGTATGAAGCTCTTATCATTGGACTCGAAGTCTTACTGGAAATGGGCGTACGGGACGTTCAGATTCGCGGCGATTCTCAGCTTGTTATTAACCAGCTCCAGGAAAAATATCGCTGTGCGAGTTGGTTGCTCGTACCATACCTGAATCGCGCCATCGAGCTTCTGGATCAATTTACCGATGTTGATATGGAATATATACCACGCGAGCGTAACTTTGCAGCTAATGAGCTCGCTCAGTTGGCTACAGGCATCACATTGAAGTATGGAGTGCGCGAGCGCATTTTGAAAGTTGAGCGTCGCACACTACCTTCGTGGCTTGCTCGACCTGATCCACCAGATGATCCCGTAGTCGCGGTACTAGAACCTATTGATGTTGATTGGCGGATTCCGCTGATCGAGTACCTCAAACAACCAGGCCCCAGAGCTGACAGGCGGATTCGTTTCCTCGCTTTGAATTACTTCCTTCGAGGCGATGAGTTGCGACGACGTGGGGAGGATGGTATAGATTTTCGATGTGTCTATGGTCGCGAAGCTAAGAGATTGATGCGCGAGGTGCACACGGGGATATGTGGATCCCATCAAGCTGGACCTAAGATGCGCTGGCTTCTGCGACGTCATGGTTATTATTGGCCCAGCATTTTGAAGGATTGTATCGCATTTGCCAAAGGTTGTGAGGACTGTCAAGCACACGGTCCAGTCCAGCATGTTCCTAACATTCCTATGCAGCCTATAATTAAGCCTTGGCCTGCGCGAGGCTGGGCACTGGACTTGATTGGGATGATCCATCCTCATTCTTCCCTGCAGCACAAGTTTATCATCGTCGCCACTGACTACTTTACTAAATGGGTTGAAGCAGAGCCTTTGAAGGAGGCCTCCGGTGCTACCATTCGCCAGTTTATTTTCCGTAATATTCTCTGCAGGTTTGGTATCCCTGAGGTGCTGGTTTCGGACAGGGGGGCAGCGTTCATGGGAGGCCCCGTCGAGGAGCTGGTCAATGATTTTGGCATTCAATTCATACATAGTACTCCGTATTATGCTCAATCTAATGGTCAGGCGGAGGCTAGTAACAAGACAATCATCACCTTACTAAAGAAGATGTTGGTAGAGAACCCTCGACAATGGCATGACACTTTGTATGAAACACTTTGGGCCTATCGCACTTCTAAACGCAACCCCACCGCCACGACGCCGTATGCGCTTATGTTCGGACATGATGCTGTCTTACCATTAGAAATTAATGTTCATTCTCTGCGTGTGCAAGAAGCATCATTTGATTGGCGAGGATTAGATACGTTCAAGCAGTGGCAACGAAGACTTAAGCGAGCAGCGCTTGGCAGCTTTGGACAATTTGGTGATGGAAAAACAACGTATCGCCCGTGCCTATGATAAGAGGACGCGTGGTCGTAGTTATAAAGAAGGCGACCTCGTCTGGAAGGCCATCTTACCCTTGGGTGAAAAGTTAACCGATCGCGGTAAATGGACGCCTCGATGGGAGGGACCCTTTGTTATCCACCGGATATTGGAGCGAGGCGCTTTTCACCTCAAAGACGTCGATGGCGACATCCATCGCACCCTATTAACAGCCGCTTCCTGAAGAAATATTATCCAAGTGTCTGGGAGTTCGAAGATCCTCCCGATCCTGTTCTCGCCCAGACTGGGGGGCAACCTTAATCTCCATCGGCTCGCATCATTTCTCTATAGTTCTTCGGCCTTCTCTCTGTGGCCTAGTGTTTTTGTCTCTGCTCCCCGCTGAACATTGGGGGGCAACTCCATATCAAGATTAGACCTTCTTGAGGTTCTATTATGTAAACAGCCTATACAAGAGGCTATATTTGTTTGTACTCACAATCCCAGTTATCTCAGTTATTGTTTTCAACTTTTCAACTTTTCAAATTCACTATCTTGACAAAGCGTGTGAAGAATAGACGCGAGAGCCTATACAAGAGGCTTTGTTTTAGACTAACAAATTTTTGCAGATTTCTGGTTAAAGCAAGAATTTTATTCATAAAGTGGCTTTGCGGCCAGAAGCATACAACAGAATAGAGCAATACAATTTCACATGCAATTACAAAAGTGGCTCTGACAGGAGCGTAAAAGTTTGAAAGTGACTGGTTGTGGTTGCGGGGAGAAGGATCTGGGCGCTACCACCTCAGAGCATTCTTCCTCTCTACACTCAGATCCTCCTCCGATCTGAGTCGCCACTGCTGTCATCGGTACCAAGAGGAAAGAAGAGACCCTTCATACCCCTTCCTTGGGCCTTTCCTCCGGGCAGGAGTTGGAGTCTGGGGCGAGCGCAACTCACAACCACATCTACCTCCTGGGGAAAAACATAAGTCTCGTACCCAGGCCCCAGAGGTAGACCGCGGAGGCAGAACGGTAGACCTCAAAGTGGCCTTCCGCCCTTCCACCACTCGCTCCTAGCGGGCAGTCTGAAAAGTTGGACTCCTCAGAATGTCGTTCTGCCGCGTTAGGAGCGCGGCATGTTCTTCGGTTTAACTGAGACTGGCAAGTTCATCCAGATTTTCAGAAACCAAAGACATGCCGCCGGACCTGAGATTAGGCCATGAGGCCTACCCAGGTCTTGAGATTAAGCCATGAAGCCTAAGGGTTTGTGGCTAAAGATGGAATCATGGAAGGAGGATTTCAGAAATTGAAGAAAGAGCAACAGGTCTTGCGAGGTTATCTTTGGAAGAGACATGTTGGTTTGGTTATCGCTCTTCTTTGGATACCGCTATTTATAGGGCCAACCTCACACCGTGCGATAAGCAGTTGAGGCGTTTTCAACGCCATCAATAAGAGAATCAATGCGGTTAAATGCTATAATCTCGGAAATGGAAGATATTGAAAACGCGTGGGAAGCAGGACGGTCTCCAAGGAAGTAACCGCCCAAAATGGGGTTATCTTTTCAGCGGTTTTGCTTTTCATTAATTGTCAGACTCTAAATGATATTTGGGCCGAGCAAAGCGGGCTAAATATTAAATATTGATATCCTTATACAAAGCAAAATGGGCCTGAAGTAAGAGGCCTAAAGTTTACGACCCACATGGGTCAAGCGAAGCAAGTGTTCATCCGACGAAAGCTAGCGTCAGCAGCAGCTCGCTCTGCTTGCCGAACTGCTTCGCGTGCTTGAGCCAAGTTCTGAGACATCGCTTCGAAGGCTGCCAAGGGTTGCTCTATCTGAGGTTCCTCTTGCTCAAGTTGGGCCGTCACCACCACCAACTGGGCCTTGGCTTCGATTAGTTGGGCTTGGAGGTCCTGAATGTGGGTCCGAAGGTGGTTCTGCGAGATCCGTAGGTCCCTGACGCGAATCGCTCGATCGCCTAAGGAGTCGCGAGATGCCTCTGCTTGTTGTGCAAGGCCGCGATAGTGAGCCTGGACCTGCCTAGCTTGCGCGGTCGCGGTCGTTCTCTCATTAATCCGTGCAGGGAGGTTTTGTAGAAGCTCATATATCTCAACGAATTCAGCTTCAGTGATAGTGCGTTCGCGGCGAAGCACCATCAGATATTCTTGAGCTTTGGCAGGTGCGCCCGGCAGTAAAATGTCAGGACCCAGAAGTCGCTGCAGACTGTCCCTCGCTTCATCTGTGACTCCTGGGGGAGTCACTTCGAGTACACGAACAAGCCTTTCCAACCAATTAGGAGGCTCGGGAGGAGGAACGTTGGAGATAACATCAGCATCATCAGCTGCAGCAGCAGGGACTTCCTGAGGCTCGACGATGGGGGCCGCGACCGGTTCCGGTGCTGCATTCATATCAGCGCCTACTTCTAGAACCTGGGGGGCAGGTTCTTGAGCCATCATGCCCTCACCAGCGGGCTCAGCAGGATCAGCGACAGCAACTTCCTCAGCAGGGACGTTACTCTGTAATGGAGAAGGATTGTCAGATATACAAAGATGAACAAGAGCTGAGGCATTAATTTTGGACTTAGGGTACCTCTGCGATAGGAGCTTCGTCTGAGATACTTACCGGCGCGGGCTCTTGAACTGCCTCACCAGGAGTGGGATTAGGCGATACATGTGCTGACGGTGGTGCAGCGATCGGATCCTCAGGTGGTGCATCCGGAAGGAGTGCATTCTCTTCCGGTTCAGGTGAACTGTCCTCTATGATCTGCACAGGAATAGAGGCAGATCGCCAACGGTGTTGATAGAAGGTGGAAGATTTTCAGGGCCCACGGGTGCTGGCGCTTGTGAAGCAGTTGTTCCTTGACTAGCAGCTGAAGAGCCTTCCCCAGCATGTCAGATGGCCTGCGACGAACCTGTGAAGGAAAAGGTCATGAAGTGTGGATAGAGGTCTAAACAATTTCTAATATGAACTCCTTGCTTCTTACCAATCGGTCAGCCAGTGGTTCATCTCCTTCCCAGGGGTCAGCGTGAGTGTCCGAGCGACTGCGCTTGCGAGCTATAGCGGCCGCGACCTGTCAAAAACAAGAAGTTAGAATTTAATTCACAGAGTATGATCCTGAAGATAGAGGGTTCTTACGGTCTGTGGATCGTCGTCATCAGAAGAAGAAGAATCGTCAGCTGCAGATTCAGCGAGCACTGCTTTCTGTTTTCCAGATAGTCCGGCGGCCGGGGAAGCGCTGGTTGTGCCGCGGCCAGGGCGCGGCGCACTCCCCTAGTACAAATAAGGATGATTAGAAGGGGTAAACAATGAAGGAATTTGCAGAGGTTAAAATTACGGTGCTTACTTCTGGAGGAGGTTCACGAATTACGACGCCAGCCTGGGCCGGGCGAGGAGCTCGCGCAGGTCGGACCACTTGAAGGGGTCGGGGCCTGGTAGTGTCTTCAGAGAAACGAGCGAGCATTTCAATATCGGCAGGATATGGATTCCTAAGCTCGCCAAAGAGGGTAGCGAAGAGTTCGTCATCTGGTTGGGTCCAGCAATTGACGGAAACTTCTCTCCACCAAATCTTATATCCTTCTTCGGTTCCGTCTGCAGCGTTGAGGGTCTGGGCCCAATCAGGGAGATCAACTAGCGCGAGCATGCTCTGTGCCGGCGGGGATCCTGAGGGGGGCCCGAATCTTCGCCAGGAAGTGTTGTAGTTCTAGGCGTCGTACAGAGGGACTGGTACCAATTGGACAAGGCCGAATTGGCGGGCAAAATGATTGGGAGCATAGAGCTCATAGCTGAGTTCTTCGGTGGCAATCCGGATGTCTGAACAGGAGACTGCGCGGTGAAAAGCCAGGCGAGAGCGGTTGGGATAGCGAGGATCACCAGGAAGAAAACCATATTCGAGCACAGAGGGGAATCTTCTGCCCAGAATTAAATCACAGTACGGCATATCGTCTAGCAAGTACAGATAAGAAAAGCATTCAGAATAAGGGGGAGATGAGTACTTTTCCTCGCGGCAAAACCATCGACCTAACAGTTGATCGGCCGGTGGAAGTAGCGGGATGTCTTCGCGGCGGAAGAATTGGAAGTAAGTCTGGAACCAGAAATCCAAAATCCAGAAAGGGCCGGAAATGTTGGTCTCAAAGGGATGCATCGTCGCTTGGTACAGCATGCGATAGAGGGCTCCCAATACCGGTTGTCCAAGCCCAATGTTGCGGCCGTTGTAGAGGGCCGTTGCTAAGGAGGTCCAAGTGCCAGTAGGCTTACAGGAGGAGGTGCAGAATATGAACTTACAAAGCCAATACTCAAGGAAAGCGATTCCTCCGGTCGCATTGTGTTCCCGACTGTAATATGCCAATCATCTCGGGTATGAACCACTATGAGCGCTGCGATCTTGCTGGGCCATGGTCAAAGTAAAGTTGACAGAGTCAAATTGACCATGCACATAAGGTTCGCCATCGATGGGCAGGCCAGTGATGGCGAGGATGTCCAACAGAGTGACGCTCATTTGACCAAATCTAAAGTCAAATGTGTTGGTGGCGGTATTCCAGAAACAGAGGAAGGCAGCGAGTGGCGAGCGATTACCACCACGAGGAAGATGGAAATACAAATCAATAGCGTGGGTGATGCCTGCTGCATTCCAGCCACCTAGATCTCGTGCCCGCGTCTCGCGATACCAAGAAATCTCTTGTGTACTAATGGAGGATGGCCAATTCCCTATCTTGGCTCGGTGGTTTTGGGCACCCCAACCGCTAAAGTCTCCAGGAGTCCTTCGGAGGACTGGAATGGGCCGGCAAATAGGAAGACCGTATAAGGCAATGGCGTCGTCCGGGATAACACCTTGCGGTGCTGGGCCCAACCAGGTGTGATGGTCGGAGAAACGAAGGAGTAGGGGTCGGTGAATAGTGGTTTCTAGACGAATGCGAGCACCGATGCGGGTGCCCCAAGTCCGAGCAGCCGTTTCGTTTAATTCTTCTTCCTGATCGATGATGATTTTCTTAGGGGGAGCCATTTCTGGATCGTTTGCAGGAAGGATGTTGGTAGAAATGGGTTTTTCTGGGTTTTAAGAGACTGGAGGGGCTTCTGAGGTGACAAGGTTGCGGCTGTGAGTTTAAATAAAGGATTTTGTGAGGGAAACGATGCGATAGAAAGCGTTTCACAAACGAAAGGACGCGACCTTCATTGATGGCATCGTTTCAAGCGACCGACACGTCTTTCTAAGCCCCCTTCAATCAGTTACATTTTAGCAGGCCTGATTTCGAGGCCTGGGGAGCAATGTTTGAGCCCAAAAGTAATTTTGGCAAAATCCTTTAGTGGGTTCGAGCCAGCGGGCCGATACCTACGGCCCAAAAATAAGGCTACGCGGGTTTGGGTTATAGTTTCGCTCATCCCGTGTTTCGTAAGGAGATGAAATCTTATTAAAATCGAGTAGTAGAGACTAAACAGGAAACTTCAATTAAGAATCCTTCCAGGACAAGGAGCAGTCGAAAACCCTAGGATATAAATACAGGGTTAAGCGGCGAGATAAAGGACCTCTCTCGAATCAATCAATCCCAGCGATTACAAAGCCTCCCCGGAGCAAACCTTCAACCTCGTTGAAACCCGGTGACCTCCCGCCAGTCCTAGTCTCCTCTCGAGCCGACTGTCAGCCTCACCAGATCAACCCAGCGACCGTACTTCCAGTCCCAGTCTCCCCAGGAGCCTACTGCGAGCACAACCGCCACTGTTACTTCCAGCGAAGCAAGGGTAACGCCCTCGCAACCCAGCGAAGCTAAAGTCACGCTTTAGCAAACCCGTGCTTCTCTCAACTTCCCAGTGATTGCTCTGCTCAGCCTTCAACGTTGAGTATCGATACGGTGAACGCAAAGAGACCACAACTAAAGCCCTTACCCGCGTAAGGCAAAAAGTCCTTTCCCGAAAGGCAGGAAAAGAACCCTGTGACGAGGTTGGTGCTCTCCTCGTCCACAATGCTTGAAGAATAAGTCAGGTCACGGGACTACCCCAACGACTGCACCCCGCGGTGCTGGCACGCCTACGCAACCACACGCTCAAAAGAGACTGTTTGCACACCAGCTGGTTTTGGAGCCAAACAGTTATGAAACATGTACATATTGGAGTTAATGGTCACGTACCTGGAACAGCCATGGATCAGGAATAGAGATAGTGCAAACAAGATCTTCTGCGAAGCTCTAAAGTCCAAGAGTCTCTCTATGGGGCAAGACGATGAAAACTTGCGTATTAGAGTTCACAGGGACATCATTTATATAGAGGTGTCATCAACAGAGTTCTACCCATAAGAGAGACTCTGTTTTACTATGACTGATCCTCTATATCATCATCAGTATTTATCTCTTACTTGCCTATGTAGATAAGCAAATAATTAATCAAGTACTTATCAATATAAGATCAGATATTAATCTCAATATCGACACAAAAGTGGAACTCATCACAAACTCTTATAACTTAATCACCTAGTCACCGAACTAATCACAATCACTTAGATAAATGTCATTGAGTCCATACGTAAGTGTCTTACAATCCATGCATGCAGTGGCGGACGCACGTAGGGACGAGTGGGGGCAGCTGCCCCCACTGAGTTTCTATTTTTGTTGAACTGGGTCTCTGTTTTGCCCCCAATGATTTCCTCCTCCCTCCGATCTAATTCCCTCTGCATGCTGGCTTTTCTGGCATTCCTTGCTTAAATGACCCCCTGATTTGGATTATGTATCCACTGATCTACACCTCCATCTACTTCTCAATTCTCATACCTTTGTTCCTCTTTGCCTGTGCCTTCCACTCAACTACCGTATCTACAAGCCATCGTCTTTGATCTTGCTCACCTTGCTGCGCCGAGCGCCCGAGCCCGAGCTCTCTCCCGATCCTTCTCTCTTTGGTTACCGCGTGATCAAATCTCAGATTAAAGAAAACACATAGAAAAAGACCAAGACTTTGAATTCTAATTGTGAATCAAACACCATACTTGAACAGAATTTGAAGTACTGAAAAACACCAGAGTTATGAGATCAAACAGAAGTTGTGAAGCAAATAATGAATCGAATCAAAGAACAATGAGAAAGGATATGAATCATGCTGCGTTGGAGTGCCAAAGCCCAAGAGAAGTCAGAAGGCGAGGAGAGAGAGAGAGAGAGATAGAAGGACTCAATTGGGAAAGAGATAAGATTTTAGACCTGAAATTGTGGGAAAAAAAACAAGGGCAAAATTGCCTTTTCTACCCCAAATTGAAGAAAGTGTTGGAAAACTGCAGCAATGAAAGATGTAGACTTTCATTTTATTTTAAGCTTTTGTTCTCCTTTGATCGAAGTAGATGGTGTCTTGTTGCCGTATTGTTTATATGTGGCTTCATCATATTGTTACTTGCTTCCTCAAATAATCTACTTCCAATTGTTTATGATATTAAATATTTGAGTGTTTTATTCGCAATTCATGTATTAAATGAAAATCGATCAATCTATTTGATATAAAATATACCAATTGAAGTTTTGTTTCATTAATCGAAGTTTTATCTTGTAGTCGTTTGTGTTTTTTCCGCCCCCATTGACATAGATTTCTGCTTCCGCCACTGCATGCATGCAGTGGATTAAAACTCGAAAACGTGAATTTGACTTGCCGGAAGCAAGTAGTTCAATCATATTGTACCAATGTAAATGGAAAGAGTGTTGGCACTGTGCAACCAAGCAGTTGTTTATAAAGTTCGGAAGGGAATTAGACATGGAGTTGATAGGATCGAAGTAGTGTACATATATATGCAGATGCATATTGCAACATACTGGAGGGGGTTTCTTCAAGTCTATGTATGTCTGTAGGTTATGCAGAATTGATTATTTCGACAGATAACGTATACATTATATCATTCTTTGTATACAAATAATAATAAAGTTAACGGTAATCTATTGCATGTATGTCTCGGACCAGTGTGGAAATTAATTATAGCCTTTATCATTTGCTTTAATTAGCAATGAGAGCTAGCAGATATGATATTTTCTGGTGGATGGCTTTAGATGGAAATTATTCTATGCACCGACGGTGTAAGTGACCCATCCCTTATAAAATAATCTCAACCCTTGATATTTATTATCAACTTTATTTTTAATAAACAAAAAGTGTATTTAATGCAATCTAACCATTCATTTATGTTGGTGCAAGTGCACGACGGTGCTCTGAATAATCTCTCCGGCTTTAGAAAGTTGTTTTTGTAAGGGAAAAAAATACAAACAGTACCCAACTTATGGCCCACTATTAATTTATATACCTAAGTTTCTGAAACTATCACAATAGTACCCCAAATATCTTACCCAACTCAATATTCATACCTGCCGTCCATGACGGCGTTAAGTGACATGCCAGGTGGCATAATTTTAGGGGTAAATCGGTCATGCCCATTATAAATACCAACTAGCACATGCCTTTCTACCCAAAAACAATAAAAAAAAGTACCCACTAGCCCATGACTTTTTACCTCGCAGACAGCAGTCTTAACAATTAAAGCAAAGCCAACAGACCACCAAGCGACCAGCCATGCCATTTTACCCAAAACAATAAAAAGTACCCACTAGTCCATGCCTTTTTACCCAAAAACAATTAAAAAATACCCAAAGATGATGATTTCTTCTTTCTTTCGATCAAACAAGCCTAGCCCGGCCTTCAATACATGTTCTTCCCCCAATTTCATAAACGCAGCCCCACGTCAATCGACCATTCCAGTTCCAGTTTCTTCCCCAGATTCTTCCCCAATTTCTCAGACTCAGCAGTCAGCACATTAACTGACTGAAACTCAATTTCATAGTTTCATCCCGAATCGGGATTTCCAGTTCATCTTCATCACTTCCCCAATTCCCAATTTGATTCCTTCGATTCCCAACACAGGACATGGCTTTGAATCCTTAGATTCTGTCGAATTCAAGTAGTCATTCTCGATCAGGAACCGGTTACAGGCTATAATCGAAGCTAGGAAACTAGATCGCTTTGCTGTTTTCTTGCTCTGTACAGGAACAGGTTGCAAGCTATAACCGAACCGAAAAATACGGTTCCGGTTCCGACAAAACAAAACTACCACACCGAACAGAAAAAACATATCGGCTTCGGTTTCGGTTCCTGCAAAAAATGCCAAAAATAGAACCGATCCCAGCCCTACCTGAATCTAAACACACAGAAAGAATGGCTAAAAGCCAAACACAAACAGAAAACAAAGTCGTAAGGCTTGGGAGGTGCCGATTCCGACCTCAATTGCGAACACAGAAGGTCCTGATTCCAAAGCTATAGATTCAATGAGGAACACCATTAAAGATGAGAAAATTGCTTCCATGCTCAACGCAGAAGACTAGAAGAAGATTGAAGATGCAATCGAGTAGGCTATCGAATGGCTAGACGGCAATTTGCTTGCTGAGGCTAAAGAGTATGATGACAAGGTGAATGAGCTTGAAAGAAATTGCAATCCCATCATTGCCAAGATATATCAGATGGCGCTGCTCCTGACATGGGTATGGTGGTGGCATGAAGGAAGATGTTGCTCCAACCGATGGCAGTGGTGCTCAAGGTTTGAGAGTCGGGTGATGGGGGTGTGACCAAGGTGGTCAAAGAGAGAAGCGGGCGCAGAGAGAGCTGAGCGTAAGGACCCAAAAGAGAGAGGATAGGCCTGGTGAAATCACCAGAAGAAAAGAAAGAAAAAAATTGAGAGAAGAAAAAAATATTAAAAAAAGTCTGAGTGAATGAAGTGACCAAAATATCCCTTAAACTATGGCACCTGACACAAGAATTAACGTCGTCATGGACGGCGTGTATGAATGTTGGGTCGGGTTAGGAAAATCTAAAATTTGGCTCGAACCCACAGGTCTTCATGGTCCTGAGTTCAAAGAACATTTGGCAAACTCGGATTGGGAAATTCCAGCTGTGTTTGAGGGAACGTTGAGAGTCAATGGTTATATTACTCTTCATCAAGCTTATTAAGCATAGATGGCCACGTGTCGTGAATCCAATTGGTCTGTGTAGAACAGTTAGTTAGGACTATTTATAGTATAAGTGACTATTTTATTAGTTTCTAACTTCTTATGGTGTAATTTTCTCATCTGCTTCAATTTCACTCTGTTTCTTCGAAGAACTTAAGAAACATTGGAATCTCACATTGAAAAAAAGTTTTATTATGTTAATATTTATAAGGATTTACAACAATATTTTTATTGCCTAAGCATGTAGGCATGGCATTTAAAGTGATTGTTGTGTGAAATGATGCAGTTGGAAATGGTTTCTTCACTTTGGTGAAGACACCCCTAAGCCCTTTGGGTTAGAAGGGCAACCCAATATTCCAAGACTTAGATGCTCTAATAATTTATCTCTTCAAATATAGTTATACTCGGATTTCATAACCTAAACCAATATTCCAAGACTTAGATGGTCTAATAATTTATCACTTTAAATATAGTTATACCCGGATTTCATAACCTAAAAATTGAGATAACTTAAAATGGATTTTTTTTTTTTAAATTTCTATTCAAACATCTCTCTGTACATCATTTCTTAATATATTATCTCTTAAACCCATAAATTATTAATATCATCTTTACTGGTGAACACAACCAAGCCACCCTTTTTGGTATCTCTAACTTTAATGCGAAATCTAGTGTGTCTTCTGAGGGTGAAGAGAGAGGGAAGGGGTGCTTGCTCTCGTAGATTTTCTGAGTTTCTTGTTCTGTACTGAAGTTTTGAACAAGTTTGCTGTTAAGTATCCGGTACTTATAGACTGGTTTTTTATGGTGTGGTCAAAGTTGGGACTTAATTTGGTATCCCTGAAACACAAACACCAAGTTTAACTGCACCTGGATAAAAGAACTGAACTAATTGGAACAGCATAACAAACGCACTAATCTATGTTCAGCATCTCTTTTTGATAGATCTTTTTCCTCTTCATCTAATAAGTTTTTTTGCCCCCCCCCAAAAAAAAATAAAAAACCCATCGAATAAGGTTTACTTCATATTGCTCACAAGAGGATCTGACAAATCTTGTAATAAACGAAGACTGCCAGTTTTTCAAATGTGAATAGAGTATTAATTGTGGCCAATAAATTTACAGATTCTACGCAATATCAAACCCTGTATTCGTGCTCTCATGTGGGTTAGATTTTATAAGCACGTACTTGTGTACCATATTCTGCAATTAATGAGCAAAAAGCAGATGCTTCAGGTACAGGATTTCTGGTGCAGCCTCACTTGTTCCTGGAAATCTATTAATGTACTAACCGGTATATACATACATGTTCGACTAGCTGGTAAAGTGGGCCTCTTCGAAATAAACTACTTTAATTCCATCTCTTAGCGTTCTTTGTTCCTTTCGATTTTGCCTTTGCTTGCTGGAATGCCTGCATCTTTTGCTTCTTCCGAGCTTCCTTTTCAGCCTACAATGATAATCTAAGCAAGTTAATGTCGGATTGGCACAGATTACTGCACTAAACAAAACATAGAAATTTCTTTTGGTTTCATGATGGAAGCATTCTTACCTTAGACATCTTTGATTTGGCTTTGACTTTAGGAGCCTTCTCTTCAATCTCTTCCTCACGCTCGAGCTCTCTTTCGCTAGCATCTAGATTCTTCTCTAAATAGTACTGCACATCATGAAATTTCATGGTCACAATCACGGATTAAATAAGCAACTGCATAATTGATTTCAATTTTGAATGACTCCAGACTCCAAAGTGAACTACTCCATAGGAATATTTTCGTCTGCCGAGATTGCAGATACAGACTGGATTAAATAAACAGATTCCACGCTTTCCACATTGAAATTTTCACCTCAATATTAAGCAAAGAGAAAAGTCTACGATCATCCTATGACTATAATTAAGGGCGAGTCATCAATCTCTTAGTTTTGCTAACTCTAAAATTAAAATATTTCAATAATGTCTGGTGTTGGCTGAGTTCCATATGCAAGAAGCTGTTATATAATCTCCAATTTTAGCTTCGTTCATTTAGATAACAATTTTTTAAAAACCAAAAAATAAAAAATAAAAACAAAAAGATTATCCAGACATCACACACTGTCAGGCCCCAGTAAGCTGAGAGTACAGACTACTTACATTGTAATTGCCTGCATAATCTTGCAATCTTCTGTCTTTAACTTCCACTACTCTAACTATTTGCTTTATAAAGTATCGTCATGAGAAACTGTGATAACAGTGCCTTTGTACACATTTATTGCCTCCTGAAAGAACAGTTAGGAGCCAACTTATAGGTAATTGATACTAAAGTACTATAAACCATTTATTGTGGAACACAGAATGGAAAGAAAAAGGTGGGAATACCTCAAGCATCACTTTTGAAGGAATGTCCAAGTGATTTGTCGGTTCATCCAGAACTAGCGGAGTAGATGGCTTTACCATGAACTTGCAGAAGGCAAGGCGTGCCTAACAAAAGGGAGACAAACTTTTAAACCGGACACTAATTCAGCCTTAATTGATTCTCAAGACAGATTCTTGTATTTGAAAGAAAAAAAACAGTAGCAGAAACAACGGAAAATGCAAAGAAGTTCAAAGCATTAGTCAACTTACAGACTTGACCGAACGTCAGAGAGGTAGAGCAAAAATCATTTGTTTTAGTATTATCAATTAATGGGTATGGAAAAAAGAAAAAGAATTTAGCAGATGCAGTTTGTTAGCAACAATCTTAATGCAGTAGTACAACAATGATTGAATGAGAGACTACATTTGACATAAGCAAGCCCGATTAGAGAAGAATTGAAGAATTGCTTTTGTTTTGAAAAGAATATTGTACCCGCCCTTAAGTTTTCACAACAGAGAGAAAAGAATGTAGAGTAAAGCAACTTAGTTGTATTTTATTACCTTGAGAAAGTGAAACAACAAAACTCAATGCTAACAATTATCCAGATTAGATTGGTATTTTTGTTTCTTATAGAATTTCAAGCAAATCAATTTGCTACACAGATAAATCTCAACGTACCTTTCCAGCAGAAGACGCACGGCCAGAATTTGCTCCAGCGCCCAACCCGTGTATCAAGTCTTTTGTGTGTTCAATTTCCTTCTGCTGCTTCTCGCAAGCAGCATTTTGACTTTCAATCCATGCTGCCTTTGCAATATAATACTCAGAATAATTTCCCTCATACGTCCTGGAGACACCCATATCAGTTTCCACTATTTTTGTACACAATTGATCAAGAAAAGCTCGGTCATGAGATATGATAACCATGGTACATCCTGCTGATTGAGATAATCTTCGAGCCACTCGATTGTGTCGATTTGAAAATTAATAGTCATTGGCTTCCATGTATCTATTAAATTGTTGGCCACCAAAAGTTATATTCCCGTATTGTCCTATTTAACTTGGTTTGGCTTACTAACAAACAACTCCCTTCCCTACTCAACTATCATTTTCTCAAGTTGTCTGGTTACTTACTTACCAGAGCATAGGTATAGCGGCCAACTTATCAACTTGGATTTCGGACATTAAATTTGGTTCGCCAATTTAATCGATTTTCCGAAATCTCATTCGGCCAATACATTTGGTTCTTTAAATTATTGAGAGAGGGCGTAACGCTCAAGTTGATGTCCTAAAACCTCATTTGACGGAGGAACTATGTTCCAGCCGTCAAGGAGGTCATGGAGAATGTATATACATGCGTTTTTCGGAAGTCGATCGGGGGGCCAAGATGACTCGAATTTCTCAACCACTTGGCGACATTCGCCGATGCTTAAGAAACTTGGGGGGGGGGGGGGGGGGCAATGTTTGTACCCACATTTGCATGGCCACTAGGACGTAGCTAATGTGCATATAGTTATTGAATAATTTCTAATTACAATGAGCCGCTCTACAAGTAATTTGGGCCGATTGCCAGAAATGTTGGCCGATAAATAATTGGACAATTCATTTGTCCAAGATGAGTCACATAAAAACTAGGCCGATAGAGGGTTTTGAAAGTTAGGCCATTGGTTATCGGCCGACCCGTAATCATTTGTTTATTGTCTAAAAGCCCATTGGCCAATACTCTAATTGGTTTCCAATCCGAACTCGACTTAGAAGGATAATGGCTAATTGTCAGAGAGGCCGATAAGCAATAAAGACAAAATTCAATCAAGTAGTATTTCAATCGACTTGAAGTTCATGTCAGCCGATGAGGAGAGTTCAATCTAAGATAGCCTACTTCAAGATTAATTGCAGCAGTTGATGACGTCCATCAAAGCCAATCTGGATAGAGTCCAGCGTCAAGTCAGCCAACGATAAGTATTGAAGCCGAATCAAGATAGAGTCACTAAGCCAAGAGGAGGCCGAATTCCACTCAACTTCAATGAGTCAAGAGATCAGTTCAAGTCACAAAGCAGCCGATATAAATAGTAGCATTGACAGAAGACAACACACACAACTCCAGGAACTCAAGCCATCAAGCTTTTCTTATTTCGTCTTACCTTTTGCTTAGGTAGAATTTTCTTCTGTTTCCTTAGTTTATTTGCTCTGCTAGTTACAATCTCAGTTACTTTACCTTTCTTGTAGCCTAGTATCGATTTTGAATTGTTCTCTTTGTTTCTTTCAAACAATAGTTAATAATTTGCAGCCATTCTAGTTTTCAGTTTCGTTGTTATTATCTTTTATTTGCTCCTTATTGTCTTTATGTTTTACTTGTTTAATCGTGTTATTCATAGTAGCTATTAATCTTATATTTACTCATACTCTCACAACCACACCTAACTCACCCGACCTTCAGCCACCAAGTCCTTAATCTAGAGGCATCGAACTGCAGCCGAGAATAAGTTCCTTCCTCGGCTAACAATTGCTTGATAAGTCAGATTTACATCCACTACACCTACAGTTGCACACTTGGCCTTTTGGCCGTGTGCTGGCACGCTCCGCGTTTATTCATTGAGAAGGACATTTGTTCCTTGATCCCTCGGCTGCATAGGCCGAGGTGATTTTCAGAGGCAACACTCAGAAAAACTGACAGTTAACACAAAAGATCTCTATATAAATTAAAATCACTGAACTAGATACGGAGTCAACATTAGTAGTTTTGAACAGAAAATTCTGAACAAAGCATGTTACATGTATGATGTATCCCAAAAAAGCTAAGTCATTAATAAGAATTTAATAAAAAAATAATAATAAAACATCTTTTACTTACCTTCTCACCACCACTTAAGAGGGAAACCTTTCTATCAAGCATATCTGCTTTCAAATTACAACCACCAAGGAGACCCTTTATATCATCAAGTCTCCAATCCTCTGCTGCTTCTTCTACTGTCTCAGGCACTGTTTTATTTAAATCAAGTGCCTCAGCCAAAAAGACATGAACATGGGTCAACCAACAATATATTCTGACAAGGAAATTTAAAGATCCAGTTCCTCTTTTACTAAGAAGAAACCCCATTCTATTAGTTAGTTCAAAGTAGCAAATAGTAATGGCAATGCACACCTGATTTTGCTCAAAAAAGTTTGTTAGGACATTATGCTCCCCAAGCAGAACTTCACCTGCTATTGGCTTTTGTAAACCAATTATTAGTTTCAGCAAAGTACTCTTGCCACATCCATTTGGGCCAATAATGGCCAGTTTCTCTCCTCTTTCAATTGTCAGATTCGCTCTGCCAAATAGCACCTGGTAGACCGAAGATATGGTTGCAATTAAAACACGCAATTTGCAGATGAATAGAACTTTTTAAGGTGAAAAAAAAATGGCTTGTAGCACTTTTACTTGTGATCAAAATATGTAAACCCACCTTATCTCCAAAGCCAGCTTCCAGATTCTTAAGTGTTGCAGCAAATCTCCCACTTCTTCCCCATTCAGGAAACCTTCTCCTGATCTGTTTCCTCTCGAACGGCCTTTCAACAAGATCCTCTTCCTGAAGTTTCTCCAGCTTCTGTTGATTGCTTGGACAACCAAGTCCTGCATGATATAGAGCATAATTGATTAGCACACCATGTTTCTCACAGTACACCAAGTTTCTAGTTATTCGGTGCTATTTGCCGAAAACCACGAAACTTGGGGGGGGGGGGGGGGGGGGGGGGGGGGCAAAAGCATATTACATGCATATGAGCCAAGACATTCTCGCCATATAAAATATATATATATATATATATATATATTTATATGGCCAATTACACATGGAAAAGACTCGCTGCCCGAAGTTTATCAGATAAACTAATTGAAGGTTTATCAATTAGATTAATAGCACATAATTATATGAGTGAACAAAATCATTTTTACAAGATCGTGCTATTAATTATGTGAGAGGCCAATTTCTGAGACTACAACATATATAGGGGATTTATAATTGCAATTACAATTGATTGACAGCTATTGCATTATTAAAAAAAAAAAAAAAAGCTGGAACAATTGCATGGCCACTCGGCAAAGGAGCTGGGACAATTGACATGAACCAAAACATATATTAATTTCATGGGGAAGAGAGCTCATATAAGTGCCGCACATTTTATAATTGCAATTGCAATTGCAATTGATTGACAGCAATTGCATAAAAAAAAAACAAGCTGGGACAATTGCAATCAATGCAGCATATATTAACAGACTATCCCAGTTAGCTCATATAATTGCTGTCAATGCAGCATATATTAATTGATGGCTTGAGTTGATGATTTTGTCCATAAACGGAATGAACAGGATGCCAAGTTAAAAAAAAAATAGAGTGGATCAATCAAGACCCACAAGCAATTATGAGCCAAAGCAATTAAGCAATATGAAAAGCATAATTAATAGCTAGCCCACAAATAGGGGGGATCAATCTGATCGGCAACATGCCAATGGAGGTGCACATGGGAAGAAATCTGCTGTCCCAAAAACCCTCTCCCAACACTATCCCCATGTTTTGATTGGCCTAGAATGATTAAAAAAATCATTATCTTAATCTTTCTTTCATTTTTTAATCTTAATGGACCAATCAAAATATGGGGATAGTGTTGGGAGAGGGTTTTTGGGGACAGCAGATTTCATCCCGGTGCGCATCCACAATTGCTTTAATTAAATATAAATATGGAAGAGTTAGTGGGTCTTGAATGATAAGGTCAGAATTTTATTTTTGACTAATGCAAATCTGGGAACATGATTCATCCACTCATAATTACAAGCATGAACTCATGGGATGTACAGTAGATTTTCTGGGCAATTAGAAGCTCAAGTGCAGAAAACCAAAATATGCACTTGCATTTAAGAACCAAGAGCCGTACCTGTAATCAAGAGATACCCAGCTTCCAAACAACTCTACTAAAGCAGGATTTGCTGAAAAGCAAGGGATTCCCAGCTATGATTTCAGCTCTGGAACAATAGGAGAGGTGATTATGCAAAGTCAAACTCGAAATCTACATAGAAGATACTCAATAGATTCATCAGATCTGGGTTTTCTGGGTTTGAATGTCAAGTACCAAATTCAGAATCGTACCTTTTGTGTTGATGATAGCCCATTTTACCTCCTACTCAGTCCATGCCCAACTCATTTGGTGAAGGATTTTGAGGGATTTGAGGATGGGAGGTGTGCACTTGATGAACCCCAGTAATAAAGCTTTGTTCATATGATTTCCAAAAATAGGGAAGAAGAGTCTCGTATGTGGTCGTGAAGAGATGAGAATGGATAAATAAAAGAAAAGTGAAAATCATAGATGGGTCGACCCGTAGAAAAATGGGTGCACAGCCAACCCGAAAGAAAGACAAATGGAGTAATTGGTTGCCAATTTTTCCTTGTGTTGGCTACCTATTATTTCAATTGGCTGCCAAGCTTTTGTCTTTTCGTTGGCCAACTTGAAATTTTCTTTTGTTGGCTAACCCTCTTTCTTTGTTGGCCAACTTGAAATTTTCTTTTGTTGGCTAACCCTCTTTCTTTGTTGGCCAACTTGAAATTTTGTTTTGTTGGCTAACCCTCTTTCTTTGTTGGCCAACTTGAAATTTTCTTTTGTGTTGGCTAACCCTCTTTCTTTGTTGGCCAACTTGAAATTTTCTTTTGTGTTGGCTGACTTGAATTTCCTCATGCCTTTGGCCAACTTAAAATTTGAGGCCCTTTGTTGACCTACTCTCCCTCACTTGAATTTAATGGCCAACTTAAGGTTTTCCATGGGTTGGCCGACAAGAGCAACAAATTGACTCCCTTGATGGCTTACTCTCTTTTGTTGGCCAACTTGGATTTTCTCACTTATTGGCCAACTTGAACTTTTTCATGTGTTGGCCAACATGAGCTGCAAATTGGATTCCTTGCGATATTTTTCGTTTGTTGGCTAATACTTCGCATTTTTCACTTGTTGGCTTCCATGAGCCATTCTCACTCGTCGGCCAACTCTAGTTCTATCAATCGGCCACACTCGAGTAAATTAATTGTTGACCTTTGTTAGCAGATATGTCTATTCGCTCTTCTGTTGGCCGATTTGAAAATTAATAGTCATTGGCTTCCATGTATCTATTAAATTGTTGGCCACCAAAAGTTATATTCCCGTATTGTCCTATTTAACTTGGTTTGGCTTACTAACAAACAACTCCCTTCCCTACTCAACTATCATTTTCTCAAGTTGTCTGGTTACTTACTTACCAGAGCATAGGTATAGCGGCCAACTTATCAACTTGGATTTCGGACATTAAATTTGGTTCGCCAATTTAATCGATTTTCCGAAATCTCATTCGGCCAATACATTTGGTTCTTTAAATTATTGAGAGAGGGCGTAACGCTCAAGTTGATGTCCTAAAACCTCATTTGACGGAGGAACTATGTTCCAGCCGTCAAGGAGGTCATGGAGAATGTATATACATGCGTTTTTCGGAAGTCGATCGGGGGGCCAAGATGACTCGAATTTCTCAACCACTTGGCGACATTCGCCGATGCTTAAGAAACTTGGGGGGGGGGGGGGGGGGCAATGTTTGTACCCACATTTGCATGGCCACTAGGACGTAGCTAATGTGCATATAGTTATTGAATAATTTCTAATTACAATGAGCCGCTCTACAAGTAATTTGGGCCGATTGCCAGAAATGTTGGCCGATAAATAATTGGACAATTCATTTTGTCCAAGATGAGTCACATAAAAACTAGGCCGATAGAGGGTTTTGAAAGTTAGGCCATTGGTTATCGGCCGACCCGTAATCATTTGTTTATTGTCTAAAAGCCCATTGGCCAATACTCTAATTGGTTTCCAATCCGAACTCGACTTAGAAGGATAATGGCTAATTGTCAGAGAGGCCGATAAGCAATAAAGACAAAATTCAATCAAGTAGTATTTCAATCGACTTGAAGTTCATGTCAGCCGATGAGGAGAGTTCAATCTAAGATAGCCTACTTCAAGATTAATTGCAGCAGTTGATGACGTCCATCAAAGCCAATCTGGATAGAGTCCAGCGTCAAGTCAGCCAACGATAAGTATTGAAGCCGAATCAAGATAGAGTCACTAAGCCAAGAGGAGGCCGAATTCCACTCAACTTCAATGAGTCAAGAGATCAGTTCAAGTCACAAAGCAGCCGATATAAATAGTAGCATTGACAGAAGACAACACACACAACTCCAGGAACTCAAGCCATCAAGCTTTTCTTATTTCGTCTTACCTTTTGCTTAGGTAGAATTTTCTTCTGTTTCCTTAGTTTATTTGCTCTGCTAGTTACAATCTCAGTTACTTTACCTTTCTTGTAGCCTAGTATCGATTTTGAATTGTTCTCTTTGTTTTCTTTCAAACAATAGTTAATAATTTGCAGCCATTCTAGTTTTCAGTTTCGTTGTTATTATCTTTTATTTGCTCCTTATTGTCTTTATGTTTTACTTGTTTAATCGTGTTATTCATAGTAGCTATTAATCTTATATTTACTCATACTCTCACAACCACACCTAACTCACCCGACCTTCAGCCACCAAGTCCTTAATCTAGAGGCATCGAACTGCAGCCGAGAATAAGTTCCTTCCTCGGCTAACAATTGCTTGATAAGTCAGATTTACATCCACTACACCTACAGTTGCACACTTGGCCTTTTGGCCGTGTGCTGGCACGCTCCGCGTTTATTCATTGAGAAGGACATTTGTTCCTTGATCCCTCGGCTGCATAGGCCGAGGTGATTTTCAGAGGCAACACTCAGAAAAACTGACAGTTAACACAAAAGATCTCTATATAAATTAAAATCACTGAACTAGATACGGAGTCAACATTAGTAGTTTTGAACAGAAAATTCTGAACAAAGCATGTTACATGTATGATGTATCCCAAAAAAGCTAAGTCATTAATAAGAATTTAATAAAAAATAATAAATAAAACATCTTTTACTTACCTTCTCACCACCACTTAAGAGGGAAACCTTTCTATCAAGCATATCTGCTTTCAAATTACAACCACCAAGGAGACCCTTTATATCATCAAGTCTCCAATCCTCTGCTGCTTCTTCTACTGTCTCAGGCACTGTTTTATTTAAATCAAGTGCCTCAGCCAAAAAAGACATGAACATGGGTCAACCAACAATATATTCTGACAAGGAAATTTAAAGATCCAGTTCCTCTTTTACTAAGAAGAAACCCCATTCTATTAGTTAGTTCAAAGTAGCAAATAGTAATGGCAATGCACACCTGATTTTGCTCAAAAAAGTTTGTTAGGACATTATGCTCCCCAAGCAGAACTTCACCTGCTATTGGCTTTTGTAAACCAATTATTAGTTTCAGCAAAGTACTCTTGCCACATCCATTTGGGCCAATAATGGCCAGTTTCTCTCCTCTTTCAATTGTCAGATTCGCTCTGCCAAATAGCACCTGGTAGACCGAAGATATGGTTGCAATTAAAACACGCAATTTGCAGATGAATAGAACTTTTTAAGGTGAAAAAAAAATGGCTTGTAGCACTTTTACTTGTGATCAAAATATGTAAACCCACCTTATCTCCAAAGCCAGCTTCCAGATTCTTAAGTGTTGCAGCAAATCTCCCACTTCTTCCCCATTCAGGAAACCTTCTCCTGATCTGTTTCCTCTCGAACGGCCTTTCAACAAGATCCTCTTCCTGAAGTTTCTCCAGCTTCTGTTGTGAGATATGATAACCATTGGCACATCTTGCTGATTGAGATAATCTTCGAGCCACTCGATTGTGTCAAGGTCAAGGTGATTTGTAGGCTCGTCCAGCAGTAGTAAATCAAGGTGCTGAAGATAAAGCCATTATACTCTGATCAACAGCTAAACCAATATACATTCTAAGATACATGTTCTCTGCAGATTAGCATATCTTACAGAAATAGTGTTGAACAAACAGTTGATAGTCACTTCCACACAATGATGATTAAATCTCACAGATTAAAAACAACAACAAGCTAGCCCAAATGCAATCATGATAACACTACTATTTAGAGTAACCAGCTTCAGATTAAGCATGTATCGTATGGTTAAAGAAGCAAATATTACTTGAAATAGCATCTCCCTAATCAGAAACCAAGCAACCAATTTCCTTGTTAACCACTAACAACAATTCACCATGACAACTTTTCGGCGATAACATGCTACAGAAAACTACAATAACAAGCACAGAAAGCATGCCGAAAGTTGTTCATCTAGCCATCAAGCAAAACTCAAGCTATAACTCACATTCCAACAACTACATTTTTCATCTAAAACATAAACTATATACCTGAAGCAAAATCTTCCGAAGTGACATCCTCATCTGCCAACCACTATTAAATGAAGCCACCAACCTATCCCCATTCTCGGGCGCAAACCCAAGTTCTGGCATCAACTTACTAATCTTTGCATCCACCATACTCAAGTCACACTCCTGCGCCTCATTCTGAAGCTTACCAAGGTCATCCAAAAGCCTCCCCATCAAGTCCATATCCTCCACAGCACTCTCCAACGCCTTTTGCACCCTCTTCAGCCTCTCTGACACCTCCATCTCCTCCTTAAAAGCAGACCATATTAGCTCTTCCTGAGAGTCCCTTTCAGCTTCCCTCCACAGTGTACACCTTGTAGCTAGCAACCCTCTTCTTCCTCCGACCTGATTCCAAATCCAGCAGGGATACTAAAAATATGAAAAAGTAGCTTAATAAGACAGATAGTATGATGACAAATTAGGCAAACTTTTGCAGATAGACATGGAGAAGTTTACACAAGATCAGAAGTGACTTTAAAGCTATGCAAACTGATCTAATTGCATAACTAAGAGTATCGGACATCTGTACAGTTTTTCTTTAAAGTTAACATAACCAAAATGTATGGAGTACAGCTCACAGAGCAAATGGGATAAGTACAATAAATATTTGACTATAATGAGTATAGTTTGGAGTACAGAGCACACGGTAAGTATAGTTTAAATAGAAACATTGTTCATTCTAAATATGTAGACTATAATCAGTTTAAAGATTCTTTATGCTGTGTTCATTAGGGAGTAGGCTAGGCCTATTAGGCCCCAGTATGAGACTATAATGTATGTATGTATTGCTGGTACATGTTCATAGACTCTAAAACACAGACTATGAACTCATTAGAGACTAAGTAGGAATTAGTAAAATTAAATCAAGTGTTGTAGAGAATTAGAAAAATTGTATTGTCTTGTATTCACCTCACCATGAGGTTTATATAGAGTTACATCATGTATACAAAAGGCAATACATATTAGCTATACTAATCAATCGCACATTACAAGTATGTCAATCGCATACATTACTAGTCTGTCAATCGCACATTACAAGTATGTCAATCGCATACATTACGAGTATGTCAATCGCATACATTAAGCAATACATATTGCATGAATAGTCATTATTATTTACAACACTCCCCCTTGGATATTCCATGTCAATAGTGTTGCCTCTGCTATGCGCTTCTAAGTTGCCTCGTCAAAAACCTTGTCAAGTAATAAAAACCATGTGGGAAAAAACAACCTTAGTCGAAGGAGAAAAATAGCACAATGCGCGTGAATGTGGAGTAGTCGACATCTTTCAACACTCCCCTTGTGCCGCTCAAACTTGGTGATGACAATTTGATTGTTGCCTCATTAAAAGCCTTGCCAAGTAATAAAAACCCAGTGGGACAAAAATAACCCTGGTCGAATGACAAAAAGAGCACAACACGTCCTTCACTCTTCGAGATCTAACATGTAGACATCATGCCTCCCCCTGATGTCGACATCTCCCCCTGATTGCTACAATCATAGGAGTTCGGATAACTTTCTCAATCCGAGGCTCTTCACATGTTTCTCGAAGGTGGATTTTGGTAACGACTTAGTAAATAAATCTGCTACATTACCCTCAAATCGGATTTGATTCACTTCAATCTTTAGACGTGATCAATGTTGTTGCTGATTGTAAAATAACTTAGGCAATATATGTTTGGTGTTGTTGCCCTTGATGAAACCTAATTTCATTTGCTCAGTACAAGCTGCATTATCTTCATAAATGCAAGTAGGTTCATCTGTGGTAGACTTCAAACCACAAGTTCTTCCAATATGTCTAATCACAGACCTTAGCCATATGCATTCTCGCACGGCTTCATGTAGAGCAATAATCTCTGCATAATTTGAGGAAGTAGCAACAAAGGTCTATTTTGTAGACCTCCAAGATATCGCAGTGCTTCCCATGGTAAAGACATAATCCGTTTGGGAGCGACCTTTGTGAGGGTCAGAGAGATACCCTGCATCAGCAAAACCCATCAAGACATCGTTGTCATTTTGATGGAGGGGAGGAGGAGTAAGACGCAGGCCACCATGGATAGTGGCGTCGACGGCTACATTACGGAAATTGGCGTTTTTCCTTATGAGGTCCGATCCCAAATTCCCGTCATTTCTTTTCTCTCTATAGGGATAGAACAAGCCCATATCTATCGTACATTTTAAGTAACGAAAGATTGCCTTTATACCAGTCCAATGGCATTGCGTTGGCGCGGGGCTATATCTAGCCAACAAGTTCATAACAATTGAGGTGTCCGGTCTTGTATTGTGCTAAGTACAATAATGCGCCTATTGTACATAAGTAAGCACTTCTGCTATTAACACGTCTTCGTCATCATCCCTGGGACGAAACAGATCCCTTTTAGGGCTAAGACTACGGACGACCATAGGAGTGCATTTTTGACTTTATCAAAATTCCAAGCATTTATTGACACGGTATACAAGTTCTAAATCTAGACAAAACCGTGTTCTCCCAAGGTCCTTCATCTCAAACTCGGATTTCAGGTGTTCAGCGGTTTCCCTTAACTCTTAAGGTTTCCAATTATGTTTATCAACATAAACCGCGACAATTGCAAATCCGGAACTTGTCATGAAAACGCGTGGGCATAGTTCATCATATCCCTTCCCAATCAAGTAGTCACTTTAGTGAGCGTTTCAACCTCGTTGCAAACGCGCTCCGTGGTCTAAAGCCACTTGACTTGGGTAAATGAAGTTCACAAGAACCTAGCCTTCATTATATTCTGTATCTAGATCCCCATAAAGATATGTAGTGACCACATTCGTAAGCTGCATGTTCAGTTATTTGGAAACTACCAAACTGACAAGGTAGTGGAGTGTAATGACATCTATTACGAGAGAATATGTCTTCTCGTAGTAAATTCTAGGGCGTTTTGTGAGAAGCCTTGTGCCATAAGGCGAGATTATCATCTCTTTTTCTCATCACGTACGCTATCTAACGAAGACCTATTAATGTCAACATGTTTTATGTTAGGAGGTGTTGGCATCTCAGGCCCGAAATCCTTCCTCTTCGTTAGTGAATCCAATTCAACCTGGATCACATCTTTCCATTTAGGCCAATTTTCTCTACGTTGGAATTCTTCAACGGAGTAAGGTTCGATGTCATTGGTCTCAACAATTCCACGTCCTCATGTACACTAGTGTAGTTCGTAGAGATCTCTATATTCTCAGGAATTGGTTCTAACATTGACGCGTCCCCCAACGATGTCTCTTAGACATAACCACAATCCAAAATATTCTCATGAGACAGATTTTGAGTATCAATGATCAATGGATCAAGTTGTGCCAAACTCACTCTCTTCTTAGGGCGAGAATCCATCGAACCTATAGGTCTCCTACGCTCTCTAGAGGAACCCATGGCCTATGACGCCATTATGCCACCTTGTGGCGTCACCATACCACCATCCATGGTGGTGGTGCCGTACCCATCTTCTCTGGGTGGCACCATGTCCTCTTGTGGGGACATCAATCCTTGCAAGCATGTTTACAGCAGGTATATGTGATCTCATCACTTTTAGGGGATCAAGATGAGACATAGTGGGGACAGACCACGACAATTCCTGTCGTTTCTGTTAAACGTTGACGTTCTAATCTCCCCCTAACGACGGGAAGACTGTCTCATCAAAGTGACAATCGGCAAATCCAGCAAAAAAAAAAAAAAGATCGCCTGTCAAGGGTTCTACATAGCGGACTTATAGTTGGAGACTCATGTCCAACACAAATATATATATATATATATATATATGCATTCGTTGCAATGACTCATGTTGATGCACTGTGGCGGCGCAATTGGCACATAAACCGCACACTCAAATATGCATAAGTACGAGATATTAGACTCGAAATCAGTCACTAGCTGTAACGCAAATAAAAGTTGAGTGGCTGCTATGAGTCGTAGACGAATTAGCATAGCTGCATGCGATATTGCATAACCCAAGCGGAAATATAGGTGCGCATTACCAAAGTCCGAGCTACCATCGTAGTCTTTTAATGGTGGCTTTTCCGTGAGACCAATTGGGTGTGTACATGAGAATATGATACTTGATATCAATACCCAATGATATGCAATAGTCATCGAAAATTTTCGATGTAAACTCTCTAGCATTATCAAGTCAAATTGACTGAAGGGGATGATCTGGGTAGTGAGCCCGTAGCCATATGTTATGTGCTAGGAGTGTAGTATAAGCAGCATTACTAGTGGATAATTGTACAACACTTGACCAGCGTGTTTGCGTATCAACCAACACCATAAAACATCTATACGGTCCGCAAGTTGGTTAATCCAATCCACAGAATTCCCTTAGATTCTTTGTAAGAATGGAAT
The DNA here is from genome assembly GCA_024704745.1 of Rosa lucieae. Taxonomy (NCBI): domain Eukaryota; kingdom Viridiplantae; phylum Streptophyta; class Magnoliopsida; order Rosales; family Rosaceae; genus Rosa; species Rosa lucieae. The sequence goes on along the minus strand of CM045493.1, from coordinate 28,419,980 downwards.
TATTTCCTTAGTGTCCTTTGCATAGGATGGTCTCGATCCTAATTTTGCTAAAGAGCAGGCTTTGCAAAACGAAAGATGGGTTTTAGAAGCAACCAAATAAGAATTTGGTTGAGCCACGAAGTCACAATTGACTTTAGAAGTAGAAAAAGGAGTCAAAGAGGAGTCCATGGCGTCAAAGCCATGTTGTTGCCATAGGGGGTAGACGACACCTGCCCTAAGTGGCCGGTCATGCACAGTCTTGGCGTCGTGAGGCGTATGTGCTTCTCCTCGAACCGATTTTTGGTTCTTACTTCTCTTCGTTTTGAAGAATGGATGTCTGTGTGAAGTCTTTAATAGACGGATCATCATATCACAACCTGGGTGTCCCAAACGGTCATGTCAAAGCCTATATGTGTCAGAATCCCATAAATCATTTCTCATGACATGGCTGGATTCAATGACTCGAATAGTGGACACATAAGTTTCTAATACTCGTTTATGCCCGTAGTCATTAGAGGTGATGCAAAGGAACTCTTGTCCATTCTCACAATGTGTTTCCACATGAAAACCATTGGCTCTTATATCTTTCAAATAAAGTTTCAATTAAGGTATGTCCAAGACATTAAGTAAAAGAATCGACACTTTATTAATAGCCAATGATTACATCAAAGTTTCTTAACCAAAGTCTAATCCAAAAATAAAAGTTAAACTTAGACATATTGTAGTCACTCAATCCGTTTGGTAACTCCAATCAAATATGACCAGGAAAGTAGAGAGAGATGTCGGTGGAGCGAGGCTCTCTTAAGTACCACTAATCTCAATTACTTTCCTAGACATCATACTTCACTGGATGCGCCACTTGAGAAAGAGTTAATACAAAATTGTCATTTATTTTATTAATTAAGGCATAATTGCCATTACATAATTCTTGGAAAAATAAAAGACTATTTAATCAAAATCTGCGGCATCAACATGGTTGTTTCCTCGCCAGATTTGAAGTCTGTAATGATGAGATTGACGTCATTGTCATTTCCATCATCTCCTTCAGCTGCGAGATGAGCCTCATGCTCTCTCATATCTTTATACACTTGTATTGTGCAGCTTTGTTTTTCCACTCGCATTTTAGTGCTTTAAACCAATGCTTTAAAGATCCACATCTATAGCATTACCTCACCCATTAATTGAGATGCACCTTGTGCATTTGGACATCCTCCATGGACGTTGGTGGCGACACCACCACTACCGGTGGCGCCTGTTTTGCCTCTCCCACGTTGGCCAATGTTGCCACGTGTCCGCTTATCAATCTCGCGATTTTCCTTCCTTTGTAGGGCGGTTGTATGAACCCACACGTCCATTTCGTTGGCGCCTAACTTTTTAGGGTTCCGCTCCTTGCGCCATTCTTTAGGTGCCCTATTATAATTCGCCTCGTGAACGCTCTTAGTTCCAACGGGCCTTTGAATTATAGTTTTTCACGAGTATGTTGTTAGTTTTCTCAGTAACTGACATAAGTTGATGAAACCTCGTAACCCATCTAGCATTGCACACAAGCCTATTGCTTGGCAATCATTAACGCTGAGACGGGGAAGGTTGAGAGGATTTTTCTCAATTAATCTTTAGTCTGTGAGCTCTTCTCCACAGAATCTCGTTAGTAGTGAGGTGATTCTTGACGTCATTCACCCATCGGTGATAACAAATGTCATTTGAATCTGGTTTAGTGAAGTCGAGTTTTTGCACGTTTGCATTCGACATTCAAAGACAAAGGAGAATAGATTAGTTTCGGAGTAAAAACTTCCACGACAACTAATATAAGATTTCCGAGCCTTAATGCTACCAAGAAATCGATTTTAAAGAATATTTGGATTAGACCGAACAATGATGTTTAATATGGTCACAATTTGATGCTTGCGGACGCTCTTAGTCCGAGCATTATGAACACTCTTAGTTCTTTAAGTGTGAATCCTCATAATTCCGCTTTATTAAATACTCAAAATCCTATTCATATATTCCAAAATTGTGCAAAAAATAAAAGGAATTTAAAATACAAGAAAGCAGCAACCTTAATTACAAAACTTACGTGTTGAAATTCGGAGCAGATTCTCTTCTGAACAGCTTTCACTTTGATTGTTGTACTGGTCTCAAAATAACTCCGATAAGGCTGAAATTCGGAGGTCAGATGGAAGAGAGAGAGACGAACAACTCTGATGAAGAAAGGATTTTGATATGAGGTTCTGAACTAGATGTTTCGGAGCCTGCAAGCAGACGGACGTGCACAGGGAAAGGAGAAGGATGCAGTCGGTGTGCGTTGGTGCTGCAGGGGCAGCAGGGATGCGTGCGCAGGGGCGCGTAGGTGCTGCAGGGGCAGGTGCGTAGGTGAGGCTAGCGTGGGCTAGGAGCTGCGGCAGTGAGGCTCGAAGGTGGCATTGGCAGGTTTTGAAGAATTTTCTAGTTTGGTTTTTTTTCTTGTGGTTAGGGCTCGTGCTGATAACGTGTTGTAGAGAATTGGAAAAATTGTATTGTCTTGTATTCATCTCACCATGAGGTTTATATAGGGTTACATCATGTATATACAAAAGGCAATACATAATAGCTATACTAATCAATCGCACATTACAAGTATATCAATCGCATACATTACGAGTCTGTCAATCGCACATTACAAGTATATCAATCGCATACATTACGAGTATGTTAATCGCACACATTAAGCAATACCTATTGCATGAATAGTCATTATCATTTACAACATCAAGCAAAAAAAAGGAAACTAACAAACTCCAAAAATTAACAATTATTAGTACAGAACAGAGATATCTGTAGTTTTTCCCCATTGTCAATCTCAAGGCCGCAATCACCAAGTATCTGAACTGGACCCAAATGTCAATCTAGATGTGTGATTTATACTCGCTACCTATCTTGAACCAAATCAGTGTTTCTAGAACTTGAGAAAATTTTAACAATTTGATTAATAGAAATATTATGGTAAAGAAATTTCTTTACATGATAAAGTCATAAAACCACATAATAATTCACAAATAATAACTTGCCTGGACCAATACTCAGATTCTCGTATACCTACTCTAAATGATAGTAATTAGTATTTTCTTCATTCTACTTTATGCAGTTTCAGGAAGCCAAATCCTAAATCAGAGTTCCAATTCACTACCGTTAGAAAACCTCATTCTTGTAAAGGTGATCAGGGTGGCTCAGATACTTCAGTTTAAGTTTTTTAAAGTTGAAAGTTGATCAGGGTGGGTATTTATATGATACAATGAATCAAACTAGTACTAGGACTAGAAACCACAATAGAAAATTACATATAAGTGTCAATTTGAAACTTTAATTAGCAATAAAGCCACCTAATTTTTCTTGTACACATAAAGCCACTTGCATCCTCAAATTTTCTCCTCCCTGACGATTTTACCCTTCTACCTAGAAATTAACTGCACCGTCGAAACCAAATAGATCGATCAATCGCTCTCTCTCTCTCTCTCTCTCTCTCTCTCTCTCTCTCTCTCTCTCTTTCTCTCTCCCCTCACACACACAGAGTTCAATTCCAAAAAAGAGACATGAATTCGACCTCCTCCGATCCATGCCAGAGTTCTGGTTCGAACCCTTTGATGACTCTAACTACAGCTGAAACGGCCCCAAAGCTTCGATCATCGCTCCGATCTAAAATGCATGGCGGTTGCACCAATACTCCTCAGAAGAAGCCGAGACCAGTCTCATCACTGATGAAGTGTAAATTGGCTCGCCAGAACCTCAGTGCTTGCACCAATACTCCTGCAAATGTGAGATTTGGATTGGATAGTATGAATTGAATTCGAGAAACGATTGGGCAAATCAAGAGTGCTTAATTGTGTTTGGTTTTGCAGGGAATTGAGAAGTGTTTCAGTCAGAAAAAGCCTTAAGCCTATTGCAAACCACCGGTTGTTGTTAAGCCGAATTGGAATCCCAAAGGCAAGCCTTGTTCAAGCAAAGTCAGATTAAGTTTTGGGAGAAAATGTGCTTATTTTGTTTTTAAATTATCAAATTGTGTCAAATTTGTAGATAAGGAGCATATGAGGATAGTGAAGGAGGCATTGCACTTGTCTACAGTTCCCTCTAGTGTTGCGTGCCGCGACGTGGAGTAGAAAAGGGTTCTGGAGTTCTGTAAGTCATGCATATAGCAAGAGAAGGCTCATGGATACAGTTTTTGTATTACAATTTGATAATTCCTATGGATTTTACGGCTTACTCTAGTGAATGATCCTCATGGATACAAGTTATGTTGATGGATTATGATATGTGCAATACATGCAAGGTTGAGCATTGCAAGCCTTCGACATTGTAAATTTATAGTTGTTTTAATGTTCATAGTAGTTTTTGTGTTGGTTGGTAATAGCTTTTTCAGTCGGTGATAGTAGCTTTGTTAGTCTCTTATAGTAGTTTTTTCAATCTTGCGAATAGATTTTGTTTTGCGTGATAGTAGTTTTTGGTGTTGCTGTGAGTAGCTTTTAGTGATGGTTAAAGTAGTTTTTTGTGTTGGTGAGAGTAGCTTTTTTGATATTGGTGAGAGTAGTTTTTGTTGCTGGTGACAGTAACTTTTGTTGCTAGTGACAGTAACTTTTGTTTCTAATGTTGGTGACAGTAGTTTTTGTTGTTGGTGGGAGTAGCTTTTAGTGTTGCTAAGAGTAGTTTTTGTTGCTGGTGACAGTAACTTTTGTTGCTGATGACAGTAGTTTTTGTAACCTAGCCGGAAAACTCATCAGAGTAGCTTTTGTTGCTGGTGATAGTAATATTTGTTGTTGGTGGGAGTAGTTTTTAGTGTTGGTGACAGTAGATTTTGTAACCTCACATAAGATCGCCGGAAATTTCATCAGAGTAGCTTTTGTTGCTGATGACAGTAGCTTTTGTGATCTCGCCGGAGGTTGCCGGAAATCTCACCAAAGTAGTTTTTTTTGCTAACGACAGTAGCTTTTGTTGCTGGTGATAGTAAATTTTGTGGTCGCCGAAGTTGGCCGGAGGTCGCTGGAAGTTGGCCGGAGACTCGTCAGAGTTGATCGGAGGTCAGCCGGAGACCGCCGGAGTTGACCGGAGACCCACCAGAGTTGACCTGAGACCTCGCCGGAGAGGAGAGAGAGGATGATTGTTGACTTTTTACTCTAGTGGCATTTCTATAAATATTTTGGTTCTAGTGGCCTTATGAGGGAAAAAAAACTAGTTGGTGGCTTTATAGCTAAAAAAACATTAAAAGATGCACTTATATGTAATTAACCCAAAACCACAAAACCATAATTACATAGGAAATGAAACTTTAACCAAAATAGCCTAAGCAAGAATCCTCCAATTCACAACATATGGGGATGCAGTTACAGACTTCAACAGCAGTATGAATTCAAAACATGCCATATTGGGCACATCTCTCAATCAAGGCACAGTCTACTTACCTTGCCGAACTGGTGAGGTAGAGATAAGTCTTGTATTCCTTAAGGGAAAATTTTGTATTAATTTCTTCTGAAAGCTACAGTTGATTCAAGGAAAGAAGTAGCCATTAAACAAGAAGATACTAAAGCAAACAAACAATGTGGTGATCTAAGGTTCTGCTGATATAGTGTAGTCCTAACATTACCATACACAATAGAACAGTAGAAGCATTAACTCCATCCAAAATGTCTGTCATTTGATGACGTGGCATGAGTCAGAGTTCAAATTCCTGTAATACTCTTCTTTGTTTACATCTTCTCAAAAGGAAAAAAATAACGTAACCTGTTTACATCGCCCTCTCTCTCTCTCTTTCTCTCTCTCTTCTGCTCCTCTTATTAGAAACTCAGACAATACAATTTCCACAAGAAGAAAACACAAAAACTCCTTGGGTAGCACAAAATTTCATTTGGGTTTCCTCAGAAGAACCTCAAACTCCGATTTGGGAAGTGAAATCTACTCGATTCCTCATATGGGTTCTTCTAATTTTTTCACAAAATCCTCAAATTTGATTTGGTTATCAAATTCTACCTCATATCTCATTTGGGCTCTGTTCATTCTTGTGATTTCGCGACGGCGACGACGACGACGTCAGCATCGACCCGTTTAGAATTGCTTTCTCCCAAGACACCCCCCCCCCCATTCAATTTCAATTTCTCATGTCGCAGTGGTTGCAGTTTGATTCGGAGACCTATTCGTTGAAGAGGCCCAATTCGCAAAAAGACGATGTTCGGGATTGAAGAAGGCCAATATGACTCAAAAAGATGAAGCGGTGCTGGCGATTGAGACGTTGATGGAGGCACATGAGTTCGGGGGGATAGGAGCATGTGGACGAAGTCAATTTAGCTCTGGATGGGCTGAGGAAGGGTCAACCGGTTAGGATCAGAAGGGCTAGCTTGTTGTCTTTGTTGGGTATTTGCGGCACGCCTCAGCGGAGACGGCTTCTGAGGACTCAGGGACAGGTTCTTGGTGCGTTTTGAGTGCTAAAATTTGAGCTTGGTAAATGGGATTCTGTTATACTTCATGAATTTTTACTCTGTGTAAATGGTAATGTTGGTTTCAGGTGGTTCTTGATGAGCATTTGTTTTTTGGATAGTGGAGTGTTTCAATAAAAGCAGTTCTTGATTGATTTCCATGTTTGGAGATGTAGTGCAGGGTTTTCTAGTGATTTTGATTGTTGGGAATGTATTGTTTATAGGGTTACATGACAATGTCTCAGAGCTCGACGACTGGCATTTGAGGAATTTGGGGTTTGGGGGTCAATGTGGTCAACAAAGATGGAGGAGGAAGAAATAGTGAGGCGTGGGAAAGATGAAATACAAAATTGTCCATTTTACCCCTCCCTGTGGGCCCGATGTCAAAAAAATTTGAACTTTGATTCGTGTCACATCATCAATTGATAGACATTTTGGACGGAGTCAGAAAAATTTGACACGACTAATGAAAATTGTGAGTTTAGGAGTTAGAAGTTTAGGAATTAATATGAAGAATGGCTAAAAGTTTAGGTAGGTAAACATGAATTAATCTTTAAATGTATTTATAAATTATATAATACTACTTAAAATAAATGTTTTAAATTAACAAAAATAATAGAGAGTCTTATCACACTCTTAATATTTAGGAGTGTGATAGTTAAAAGTTAAAATGACACTTAAGAGTCCGATATAACTATTAAAATTGATAAAAAAAACTAAATATGTTTTTTAAAATAGCTAAAATGCCTAGATAGAGAGTCTGTTAAACATGCTTGCCTCAGTTCATTAACATGATACTATAAGTGTGCAAATGTATGAAATAGCTTGCCTCACAAAAAAGTTATTTTTATTTGATCTGGTTGTTTATAAACTTTACATTTGCCTCAAATCAAACTGTATTGGGAAGATGTGATATGATAGCATCTTTGTGGGTTGTGTGGATGGAACGAATAATTATATCTTTGAGGGAGCTAGGTGTGAGGAGGTGGGTTCATTTGGGATAGGGTTCTGAGATTGGGCTTCGCTTTTTTTTTTTTTTTGGCGATGGAAAAGAATTTTATTCAAATAAGAACACCATTACAAACAAAAGACCCAAAACGGGCCCAAATAAAACCAACAAACAACAACAAACAAAATCAAATAGCCCTACAATCTTCAGCCACAGTGCAGATCTAACAGGAGAGAGATGACGTAGTGACGTTGCCGCCACCAGCCAAGCCCAAAGGTGACACAGAAACGTCACCAGATCTGCCGACGAAGACTTGGAATCAAACCAAAACAATCCCGTGCAAGTACAGCAGCATAGAACCCATCTAAAGATCTCCATAACCCAAATCTCTAAACCATACAAAACATCCTCAGCAACAAAGTCAGTAACCAAAGCAGAAGAAAAAAAGAAGAAGAGATAAAGAGAAGGAGACTGATCCGCAGAGGGATCAAAGGGACAGACGACCGAAGACCGTGCAGACCCTTGTTGCACTACCGTATTCAACGGGTTTACGCGCAGGGACGGGAAAAACCCGTTAAAACAGACAATCCAAACAACGCCGACGACAGAGCTCCGATGGACCAAGGAGCAATCGATGAAGTGGAGTCCGATGGGTGAGGAGGATGTGCATCTTAACCATGATGAATCAGAGATTTGAGACAAAGAGAGATGGGTATGCTGAAAATTAAAGATTAGGAATGGTTGGAAAAGGGGATCTGGGAAGGATAGGAAAGCAAAGACAAAAGGGAAAGCATACTTGCCACCGCCGGGGTAGCAGGGAGCTACCACGAGAAGGGTAGGGATAAGCCTCGCGAAGAGGGAAAATATCTCCCCCGACTTTCAAGCCAAAGATCCAGATCGGAGTGATCTAGATCTGGCAAGAAAGGGGGGGGAGGAGGGGGAAAGCTGGAAGCTGGGTTTGCTAGAGAGAAGGAGGAGTTTCTCTCACTAGAAAACGCGTTTGTTAATTGTGTTCAATGACCACAGATTGGGCTTCGCTTTGAACATCTGTCAGAGTTTTGAAAGTTATTTTCAGGCATTTATATTTGGGGAATGAAATTCACTCTTTATCAACAACTTCATATTTTATAAAATAACCTCCGTTCTCTACCCTTTTCTCACATGCAGATCTATTAACCCATTCTCTCCAAACTATTTGCCCAAAATCCTTTCAGACGGGCATTTCTGTTTTATGGTAATGAATGTTTCATACCCAAAATTGTTTTGAAAACACCAGACTTGTTTATTTCACTTTTATCCGTTTCACCTTTCCAGTTTTTGTTTAAATCTCATAGCATGAAGGCAGGCGTGAGATGGAGGTTTTATTGTGAATAAAAAAATAAATAAAAAATATGTACGAGAGAGAGAGAGAGAGTTGTACTGTGCTGGTTGAAATTGGCCTCTTAATTTCCTCCTTCCTGGGGCCATAAAGACCCGTCCTTAATTTCAATAAAAGAAAAGGAAAAACAAGAGACTAGTAGTCCCTTGGTTTGTATAGATATGCCTACACTAACATTGTCCCCTTCCTGGGAAGTATTCTCTATGTATGAAGTCATTACTAATCAGGAAGTTCTCTAATGTTATTACAACTTAATGAATTTATGGTCCCCTCAAGTCATTACAAATCAGGGTATGATGTGATTGTTGCTGGAGGCAATCTGATTGATGCAAGTTTTGTTTACATATATGTTTATTCCAGGGTATTGGACCAAGAGTGCTGTGGATAGGGATTGGAGGTTCAATCTGTTTTGGTGTTCTCGAGAGAACAAAGCGGTTACTTGCCCAGAGACGACCAACAGTTGGTGAAGACACGAAGCAGGACTAACTTGTAGATAAACCAATGGAATCCTTTATGTTCTCCATTTTTAGTGTGAAATGCCTTCGGGAATAAAATGACTTCCTGGTGGTAGTTTGAAAATCTTGCCATCAGCTTTGATTGACTTTTATAATGTCTTGTTATTTCTTATTTTTTATTTTCTGTACAAAGAACCAAAGTTGTCATTAGCTTGTACCAGAAAGTAAATAATTTTAATAATAGTCGGAACACATTTCCATTTCCTTCATTGTTATATAAATTTCATTTGCACCTTTTTTTTTTTCCTTCCAATTGCATTGTCTTTTCCTGTTCATGCCATGCATCTTTATTAAGTTGCTTCTTAAAACAATTTAGCCAATAAATGGTCAGCAACATCCATCACCTCACCATTAAGTTGATCACCATTTAAACACTACGACCGGTAAATTGACATAAACGCCTCACCATTTAAACACTACGACCGGTGAACTGACACAAATGCCTCTGTATCAGAGTCCTCAATCGGCTCTGCCAACAGGGGCATCCTCACAAACATGGCCTATGCCAGGAATAACCATCTCAAAAGTGGATGTCTTTCGTTTCAAAGCTTGTCTGCCTTCCACAGATAATTATAATAATTGAAAGTTTGATCAGCTTCAAATTTGTCTATACGTTTCTCAAGTTTTTGAAACATTCTGGCTTATAACTCAACAGGGGCATCCTCACAAACATGGCCTATGCCAGGAATAACCATCTCAAAAGTGGATGTCTTTCGTTTCAAAGCTTGTCTGCCTTCCACAGATAATTATAATAACTGAAAGTTTGATCAGCTTCAAATTTGTCTATACGTTTCTCAAGTTTTTGAAACATTCTGGCTTATACCTTATGATACAGAGAAATCACACAACTATCACAAATGAAGCTACTCGAACAATCTCATTGCTTTATCACACATCACTTTTGAGTTCATCAACATCCTCTCTAATTCCAAGCTCGGACATGATCCAAGCGCAAGACAAGTAAACAATACAGCAGTGCAGGACTTCTTCATTTTGAAGCACCTCCAACGGCGGCACACATGCTTTTGCTGGAAAGCCTACATGTTAGAAGGTCATGAAAATCAGGTAGCTAGCTTGCTTGTTATAAGAATAATTTCTGATTACAATATGGGGTAATTAATAAAAGTTCGCATTTTTTGTTACTAACTCCTAATCTGAATCCTCATTTTACATACTTTATTGAATAAGCAGCTATTGGTACTTTATCTTGCAATGCAGTTGTGAAAGATTGGACAAGGTAAAGATCATAAAAGTAGTAGCTAGCATATACACGACTGTAAAATAAGAAATTAATGATCTATGATCTATGATCTATTATGCTTAAGTAAGATATTGTTAACCATTTTTTGTTGTTGTTAAAACTCTTAATTATCTGATATATGAAAGCCACACATGTAAAGAAGAAACCAGTAAGTAACAGATTGTTTGTTACCAAAGTAGCAGTTGATTTGGTATTGTCATTGAAAGCTCCTTCTTGACCTTCAGCTTCATCATCTTCATCATTGGTGTGCCTTCATCTTCAGTCGATCATTGGTTTACCTTCATCTTCGTCTTCTTCATCATCAGTATCCACATAAGAGTCGAGTGTAGTCTTCGCCTGACGTGCCATCTTTGACCAATCCAAGCTACTCCAAGCTCGAACAATACAGCAGTGCAGGACTTCTTCATTTTGAAGCACCCTGATTGGAACAAACGGATATTCCCAAGCAGCTAGTTTTCCTCCTTGCTTGTTCAATAGGCATTGGAAAGATGTCTGCAAATTGATATACAAAAATATTAAGAGAGGAACATCTTTCTTCAGGATTTTATCCTGCTATTTGCAGATCGAGTTTGGGATTTTACCGAAAATGTATTTGCTAAAAACAAGAGGTTCTCCAAAGAAATAAATCCAGCATCTCTGTCAGGTAAATCATCCAAAGTAACCAAATAAGAAAATGCCACAAACTGAAAGAGGAAACTAGGAAGAAATTAGCTGCAGAACAACAGAGGAATAGAGGGAAATGGAATCTGATATCAGTAGATGGATCTCTTGCCTGAAATCAGGTAAATCCTAATTCAACTTTAATGCTTTCGAAATCCAGTAGTTACAATGCAGTTGGCGGCTGTACCCCAAAAAACTCACCCAATGCAAGCTGCATCATAAGCCAATCATAAAACAAGAACAGATACTTCAGAGTTTGAAGTTCACAGTTTTATTCACAGAACAAATATATTTTAAGCTATATGAAATCAGCAGAATACCAAGTAGTCCAGATGCAAATAAACTAAGGCTTTATTACAATGACAATCAAATAATTCAGAACATACACCCACCTCTACCAAATCCTCATGTTTATTTCTTCCAAATTCACATCAAGTGCTGTTCACTTTTTCTTCATTTGTAAGCTCATTCACATTCACAGAAACACAGAAAAAAAAAAAGTCAACATATTCAAATTTTAACCCGCATGAAGCAGAAGAACTATTCAGCAGGCACTAAAGAGAAAAACTTGAAAATAATAAGACATAGAGCAAAAACACACCCTCAGATTAAGGTTGGATCTAAAGGTCCAAATTGTGTGCACCTTCGGTTGTTTTCTAGTAGTAAGACCAGTTTCAAGATTGAATCAGTGGTCAGCCTGATCATTCTTTTATTTTTATTTTTTTTTCGGCATCAACTAAGCATATTAAAACAATTGTAAACCATTTTCTTCTCTCTCTTTTTTTAATGCATGCACAATCTCACTTGACATTGATCAAGAGAAAAGTAAAATGACTTAGATGGAAGGGCATTCCATGAGCAAATTACAGGTGAGTTTGGGATTGCAATGGCTTAATTATTGGTGAAACTGTGAGCATCAGTACGTTACTGAATATTATCAATCCAAGGACAGCTCCCACTTAAGTTTCTAAGACTGGTAAGACATTTTCACATAAACCAAGTCAAATATCAAACACGGGAAAAACCCACTGAGGTTTCTAAGACTCATAAGACGGACATTTGAAAATCATTCCAGGTTGCCAACTGCACCTTATAAAAGTCTTCTTTGTTACCACTTACCACCACCATAGAAACTCAAAAATTTAGATGTAAACTTTTCATGAAAAATCTTAAAACCATGTGTTGTGATAAGAAATTTTGATATAAAATGGGTCAAATGGGTTTCCAGGACTCATAGCAAAGCATGGCAACGTTGTTGAATCATTTTCTCGGCCTTTCGGCTATGATCACACAAGTTTGTATCATTCTCATATATGATGGATAAATGGGTCAATGATCCATACTATGCCAAAGCCTATATTATGTTACAAGTAGAGTTAACAAGATATCTCACTCAACACCAATATATATTCATTAAAATTGATGAAACGACCATTACCCGCCATAGACCACTCTATCAGCTCTTCCTGAGAGTCCCTTTCAGCTTCCCCTCCACAGTGTACACCTTGTAGGTAGCGATCCTCTTCTTCCTCTGATCTGATTCCAAACCCAGCAGGGATACTAAAAATAAGAACAAGTAGCTTAATAAGATAGATAATCAATTTTCAAATGCAGGAAAGATTTCATGAGAAATGAACAGAGCAGTCACCTCTGCGCCTCTAAGTGCTCAGTCTTGCTCCCCTACTCCAGCTTTACCAAGCAATTACATCAATCAGCACACAAATCACAATCAAAATTTCCCAATTCAATCAAAATTATCTCAAATTTCAACAATTCAATACTCCAGATCACTCTAATTCATTGAATTCTGATTCGTTACCTGGAGACGAGGAATTGGGAGGTGACTAACGGCGTCGTCGCGGGTCGGCCAAGCGATCGTGGGCTTCATCTTCTTCATCATCAGCGTCGAGGGTAAATTTCTGTTATTAGCACAGAACAGAGATATCCCCAGTTTTTCCACATTGTCAATCTCAAGGCCGCAATCACCAAGTATCTGAACTGGACCCAAATGTCAATCTAGATGAGTACATGTGTGACTTTTACTCGCTACCTATCTTGAACCAAATCTGTGTTTCTAGAACTTGGGAAAATTTTAACAATTCGATTAATAGAAATATTATGCTAAAGAAATTTCTTTACATGATAAAACCCCATAATAATTCACAAATAATAACTTGCCTGGACCAAACTCAGATTCTCGTATACCTACTCTAAATGATAGTAATTAGTACTTTCTGCGTTCTGCTTTATGCAGTTTCAGGAAGCCAAATCCTGTATTAATTTCTTCTGAAAGGTACAGTTGATTCAAGGAAAGAAGTAGCCATTAAACAAGAAGATACTAAAGCAAACAAACAATGTGGTGATCTAAGGTTCTGCTGATATATTGTAGTCCTAACAGTACCATACACAATAGAACAGTAGAAGCCGTTACTGTACTCCTAACACCATAAACCTCACCCAATTTTCAAATGCAGGAAAGATTTCATGAGAAACTGAACAGAGCAACAGCATCACCAAGCACTTACATCAATCAGCACACAAATCACAATCAAAATTTCCCAATTCAATCAAAATTATCTCAAATTTCAACAATTCAATACTCCAGATCACTCTAATTCATTGAATTCTGATTCGTTACCTGGAGACGAGGAATTGGGAGGTGACTAATGGCGTCGTCGCGGGTGGTACCTGATCCTACCGTCGGCCAAGTGATTGTGGGCTTCATCTTCTTCATCATCAGCGTCTAGTGTAATCGTCACGTGACGTCCCATCTTTGACAACTCCTCACCTTTTAATTGCCTTACGCAGCTTTTGCTCAATTCAGGACAGTCTTCAATGTACAGTTCTCTCAAATGAGTAAGGCAATGCAACCCTTGCGGCAAAGCCGACAATTTAGAGCATTTTTGAATGCGTAGTTGCTCGAGGAATTCGAAGTTCATCAACTCCGGAAGTGCCGTGAGATTATGACATCGATAAAGTGCTATGCTCTGTAGAGTATCTGCAGAATCTTCAGTGAGCCAAGGGGGCAAAGCCTCCAAACTTGACTTCTGGATAATCAATGATCGAAGACTTTGAGGACCTTCCCCTGATCTCATCTGAAGCTTTTCGCAATCTCCGAGGAGCAAAGTATCTAAAGCGATGTGTTTCATATTTGGTGGCAAGGATCCCAAATTATTACATCTGCAAATCCACAAATTGCGAAGGTTGTTGAGGAATTCGATCTCTTCGCCCAAAGATTTAAGATGGACACATCCTGCAAAACCTAAAGATCGAAGTGAGGTGAGGCGTCTAATTCCTTGTGGCAAATACGTCTGCTGTGTTGTCATCGTCAGGCTTCGTAGGTTGATCAGGTTGCCTATGTCTTTGGGTATCTCCTCAAGTGCGTAGCAATACTGAAGGTCCAAGTACTCCAAATTCAGCAGCTTACAGATGGAATAGGGAAGCCTTTTTAACTTACTATTAAAAGACAAGTCAAGGAATCTCAAATGAAGCAAACTACCGATGGAACTTGGTAGCTCCTCAAGAGGCGACCTACTCAGACTTAGCACCCGCATATATTTGAATCTCGAGATCCATGTCTTCACAAAACAAAGTTGATTCATCTGGCCATCTTCATGAATTAGAATGCTTCGTAATTTCTTTGACTTGAACATGAAATCAGGAACTTGTGCCTCTTCTCCAAGCAAGTCTTTTTTAGATATTGACACATGTCGAACCACTTCAAAAGCACTAGAGGGACGAGAATTGACTGTGGAGTACTCTACTTGTGCCACTTTAATAGCTAAATCATGAACTAGATCATGTATTTTAAAATATATGGTTGTTTTGACATCCATCTTGACTTGAAACAAAGATCTAGAGCAAAACTGCCTTACGTACTCTAAACCCATCTGTTCCAAATCTTCATTTTTCTTGCATGTTTTAAGGTAGCCTTGTGATATCCACAATGGAACCAATAGGTCACAGTCAAATAAATAATCCTTTGGAAAAAGTGAACAATATGCAAAACATAGTTTCAACTTTTGTGGCAATGCATCATAGCTCAATTTGAGTGCAGGTAGAATATTGTCATTCCCTATACTCCACATGTCATCATCTCTGACACTAGACCAATGACGTTGCTCTTTATTCAAATAGAGCATGCTCCCTATAGCTGTAACTGCTAAAGGAAGTCCTCCACACTTCTTCACAATATCCTCTCCAATTTCTATCAAATACTGATAGCACTGCTCCTCTCCTATGTTAAACGCCCTTTGGATGAACAAGGACATGCAATCATTGTGGGAAAGACCTTTTAAAGAATGCATGTATAAGGGATTCACAAGTAAAGCAACTGATTCATTTCGTGTTGTTATGATGATTTTGCTTCCATTAGCTGCCACATTTAACAAAAACTTTAAATCAGTCCATTTTTCAATTGTTACTCCAATCAACTCTGTATCCCAGATATCATCCAACACCAATAAAAATTTTTTACCCCTAAGAGTATCTTGCAACTTTCTTTCCATAAGATCCAAACTTTCATCCTCACATTTTGGTCCATTTGCAGCATTAGTAATACCTTGAATTAATGCTTGAATATCAAAGTTGTCTGAGACGCATATCCACATCTTTTTCTCAAAATTTTCTTGTACCATGCTATCATTATACACCAATTCAGCAAGTGTTGTTTTCCCCAACCCTCCTAACCCAATTATGGAAACAACAGAAACATTCTCCTCACTGGAGAAATCAGTGTCATTCAAGAGATGCTTGATAATCTGTTTTTTATCATCATCTCTTCCAATAACTTTTGAAGCGTCAACTTTAGAGCTAGTCATCCTCCTGTCATCGTGCACTTGTTGGGGTGCATGATGATCTTCGGCTTGCTCAGCAACTTCAACAAGAGAGAACTCTCTCTTGTCTTTTTCAATTTCAACTAGTCGTTCTCTAATTTCTTTCACTTTATGTCCTAGCTTGAAGTTACACACAACTGGATTCCAACGCGAAAAAAATTGGCGTACCTGTCTTTTGACTCTCCCACTGTTGTTGACCATAACTTTCTTCCGTAGCTTTTGGAACTCTAGTTCATCAAGGACATCGTCAACGTCATGGCAAACATCTTTGAGATCTCCCAACCAACGAGTGATTAGGGGATTCTTCACTTGCTTCTTCTCTGCATCCTGAAGCACTAGTTTGATGGTAGATAAGGTCTTGTTGAGCTTGGTGAGCTCAAGTTGGGCACCCCATGCCAAGGAGACCTCTTGGGAAGCATAGGAAGCTAGCCTACCCAAGACGTTCTCTGCAATGCTGGTGGTAAACTCCATGATGAGTCTGAAGGAAAGAAGGACGTTATTTGAAGGAGGAAACAGTATATGCTTTTGTTCATAAAATGGGAGGGAAGGAAGTGATTGTGAATGTGCGTTTTTATAGAAAGTTAGGAGCTTGCTTGCTGCTTTCCACTGACCCAAAGGGCAGTTGTGAAAAGAATAATGACATAGAGAAATAACAACCGGGCAATAGAAAATAAAATTAATTGAATTAAGCAGAGTTAAGCAGTCATAAAAGTCATTTTAAATGAATTAATTCCTTAAATAACGTGATCGTAATCTTCGGGTTCGCATAGTGAAAATGTCGTATTATATATTTAAAACGTAGTGCTTGAGAAAACACCCAAAACCCAGAAATTATAATATCTCAACCTGTCGGCCAATAAGATATTGAACTCTGTTACAGGCTTACAGCTAATCATGTGTAATTAAATTAGTAAAATTGAAGCTGATCTTAATCAACTTGCGTAATATATTTAATTCTGTCCTCTAATCTCGCTTGTTAGTGGGTCACATGCATACATATGCGTCTGACATCTTCCACGGCTCTAGACTTCGTAAGTCGTTCCAATTTTATGACAAAAAAAAAAGTCGTTCCAATTTCTTAATTATATGTTTCCATTACACGTTCTTGTATAATACTTTTGTGTAGTACTGTAGTTTATTCTTAATTTAAGCCCATCGACTCAAAAGTCGGGCTATCTTTTGATCAATTTTCATTGTTTATTAGAGCCCAAATTCGAGATCGGTGTCATTATTTTATTTATTTAAGTTAATTGAGCATTGAATCTATATGAACCTCACGCATGTTTAAGTGCAAGCTGTTGGCTATGCTATTACAAAGTTCAATTAACTTATTATGCAACCGAAAAGTACTTCACTCGAATTAATCCGCTAACAAGAGGAATTAGGCTGAGACACAAGCCTCTAAAATGTCTGAAAAACCAAAAAGCACATGGTTAAAGATTTTTACATCTGAGAAACCAATACAATCCACCTTCCCATTCATTTTTACAAATTTTACCTCATTTACACCAATAAATTTCTTTACGTCCACACATTTTCTCAACAAAAGTTGTAATTTGAGATTGGAAAGCCTATGAAGACAGTGATACATTTTGAATTTTTCTTTTTTAGCTTTTTCCAGGCTATAGGTGGGAGATTATTGCCACCTAAAAATAAATCAACCTATACTACACTCAAACTCAATGATTTCTTTTGCTTCTTCCGAGCTTCCTTTTCAGCCTACAATGATAATCTAGGCAAGTTAATATCGGATTGGCACAGATTACTGCAGTAAACAAAACATAGAAATTTCTTTTGGTTTCATAATGGAAGCATTCTTACCTTAGATATCTTTGTGTAAGTATGAAATGTGTTAGCATTCCATCAACCTCAACGGTTAAAACTCTTCCCCATGTGATAATAGCATTATATGATTAATTGATGAGAAGTTGCCGACAATACCAAGTATGGCAAGCATGCTATCTTTAAAATATGGTTTCTTTTGTCTAAAGCATGCTTGGAAAGAAAACTTATATATGTGCTCTGCTTTCTGAACACGAGTAAGGAAGGGGGAGATTGTTGGCAAATTCCCTCCTCATGCTATGATAGATATAATTATTAGATGTAATCATGCTAGGCCTTTAATTATGTTGGCTCATTATAGGTTGGACTTTAGAGAAAAGAAAAAGAAGAAAGAGACATGTTGTCTGAGAGAAAGGAAAGAGAAAAGCAAGCATGCGGCAGAAAATAACAAAGAAAGCAAGTTTCAACTTGGAAAAGAAAAGGTAGAAGAGGACAGCACCAAAAGAAAAGGTCATCTTCTCATGATGAGAACCTTGTCCCACTCGATGCAATCATGATGACCTTGCTGTCCAAGATGGAAGTGGGAAGCAAGTGCCTATTCACCTCGTGATCTTCTGGTGTTTTCTTCCTTGTATAAGTATATGGGTTCTATGGTTCTTCCTGCTGGGGAAATGTAATACCCCGAAAATTTATATTATTTTCCGATGACATTTTGAAAGTGATTTCGTGGCCATGGGCGAAAGTACGAAGCTTAGAAGAGTTGTGAAATTAGTTCGATCGATTTTATTTCGAAATCGTACGTTATTTAGGGGCGTCTCAAAAAGTGACTTTTTATGCGTACCGAATTTGGGAAAACTTCCTTCACGAAAGTTGTAAAGCTCGTCGATACGATCGTGTGCATATGCGGAACACAAAAATCAGAGCTCGTATGAATTAGTTATGATTTTTTGAAAATATTCCAATTTAGTATAAATATTTCCATTTTCGGAAATTTCAGAAAAAGCCTGAAAAAAAAAAAAAAAAAAAAAAAGATCGCTGCTGAGCTTCGAAACCGGCCGGAAATCGCCGATTTCTTCTCCATTCGATTTCTCCCTCATCCGGCGAGCTTTTGAAGTGAAACAAAGCCCATACTAGATCGGCACTTCCCCACGAACAGCATGGTGCCCTCATCTCCTCCCCAGACGGCGGCTTCACGGCGGTGGAGCACGGTTTCGATTTAAACCCGAAATCGAGTCAATGCCGATATCTCACGTTTCCGGCCACCATTCTTCGAGTTTTTTGGCTTGTTGAACTCGCCTTGAGCTGCTGAACACACTGTACGAAGGATCGGGCCAAGTTTTTGAAGTTTTCAAGTTAATCGGAGCTTCGCCGGTTTCTGGAAATTTTCCGGCCAAACCGTGGCTTCTAGGTAACTTTTCGACCACTTCCGTTCATTTTCAGACTTTGTGCTAGTTAGGAAAGTGGTTGGGCTTGATGAGACGAAGAGGAGCAGCCTGGCCCCGACACCATTGGCGGTGGTCGGCGGCGGCTCTGTCCAAACTCCGGAGGGACTTTTCCGGCCACCTCCGGGGGTCAAAAATTTGATTTCTTTACATTTTTAGATTCTACATTTCAATACGATCATTTCGATATATTATACACATTTTTTGGATATCGTATGATTTAATTATGAATTTTTACGGTTTCGATCGATTTTGATAATCCAATTAATGTTTTTTGAAGATCGGACCGTCCGATGGACTTGTAGTTTTGATATGTTGATCGTATGACTGTCCCGTTGACTTTCTGAGGTCACGGGCGAAGATCCGACCGTTGGATCTTCGTATAATTGTGAATTAGTGATTTGGAAGGCGATTCGTGAGAATCCGACCGTCGGATTTTCATGAAATTTTGTGGAGATGTTTATAAGAACGATTCAGGAAGATCTGACCGTTGGATCTTCGTGATAATTTTGGGGGATGATCCTAAGGGCGATCCGTGAGGATCCGACCGTTGGATCATCATATAATTTCGATCCGACCGTTGGATCACCTTTATTTTCGATCCGACCGTTGGATCATCGTTTAATTTTGTTTATGAGTTGTTGGCTAAGTTATGATCATATTGGATTTAGGTGATTGACGGTCTTCCTTGGTGAGCAGTTTTGGTGTGTTTTGTGAAATTGAAGACGCAGCGGGATTAGAGGTGAGTAAACCTCACGTGGTTCATATTACGAATCGATCACTTTTAATTAATTTATTTTGTCGTAATTGTGTGAAAAATATTTATGGAATAAATATTTGTTTTTAATCATATGGACTTGATCAACTACGGTCCATAGGTAAGTAAAATGTTTTAATTATACAAAATGAATTTCCTGATTTTCTTGTGTGATTTATAGTTGGTATTAGTGATTATCCATGTGCGGATGATTACGTATATATATATTTACGTGGATATATATATGAAATGGTGTGACATTGAGGTGTGTGTGGAATTACGATAATTTGGTTGAGATATGATATTGTATTGGAAATTGCCATGATTATTTATGATGATGTTAACCGATAAATGTGTGTGATAGTCATGTTGACCTTCTGAGTTGATTAGAGGGTAGAATTGTAGTGCTCTGAGGACAGGGAGTCCGAAGAACGCCGGTTAAATAATAACCGAGATGTAGTGCTCTGAGGACGGGGAGTCCGAAGAACGCCGGTTAAATAATAACCAAGATGTAGTGCTCTGAGGACTGGGAGTCCGAAGAACGCCGGTTAAATAATAACCGATATGTTGTGCTCTGAGGACAGGGAGTCCGAAGAACGCCGGTTAAATAATAACCGAGATGTATATCGTTTATTTAAGCCTTAACCGAGGTGACAAATAACGATGTTGTTAGAAATCTAATGTGTTATTGGTGTTGGGTCCAAATAGTTGGGATGGACCAAAGTGGTGATATTGTGGTTAGAAGAGTGTGGAAAAGTATTCGTTGTGGATTTCCCGTGTTTTGTTTGATGTTTCATCACAAATGTTTTGATTGTTGATTTTTACTTGAGTTAATATACGTATGTTATAAAATCAACATTCCCTTCTTATTTACTCACGAGCTGTCAAAAGCTTACCGGGTTTGGTGTTGTTGTAATCCCGGTACACTATTCAAATTGTGTAGCGGGTAATTCTGCAGGTTAGGAGAATCAGGGCGGTGATCGTGCGGGTTAGAGTAATTGTTATAGTTTTACAGTGATTGTAATAGTGAGGTGAGTTAAGCTCAATTGAGCCTTACATTTTGATTTGGTGAGAGTGTGCTGTAATAAATAATTTGAGAATTTTGGTTTTATTGTTTTATTAAGAGGTGTGAAGTGTGGTTGTTTGTGAGAAAATAAACTCAGGATGTTATTTGTATTTTTTTTATTTTTCATGCTTCGGATTTGAATTTGTTATTCAAAATTCGGGGCGTGACAGGAAATGTGTTGAGTTTCAATCCTTTGATTGTAAAAGAGTCAGTCTCTTTGTTGCTCTGTTTTGTTCCATGTTGAAAACAGTTTGTAAAACAACTAATGAGTCTGTCCAGTAAGGATTGCAGCAGTCATTGCAATCCCAGAGTTAAATGTGTAATCTGTTTTGATTAGTGAATCTTTGGGTTCTCAAGAGTAAGAACCCCGCAGTGTTTTTAATCTCAATTGAGGTTTTCACTGCGTGACCATTGTTGGTGTGTTTTGTGTAATCTCCGTTTTTTTTTTATTATGTTGAGATTGTAATTGTTCTTATATTCTGGAGCTTGTACCATCCTTGTATTTACAATTGGTATCAGAGCGGGTTCTAAAGCTTTTTAGTTGATCCGTGGTGAAGGATGGAACGTGAACGTGATAGAGCCTCCAGTTCTATAAATTGCCCGCCCTTGTTTGATGGTGAAGACTATTCACAATGGAAAATTATGATGAGGGCTTTTCTATATTCTCAGGACGAAAATATGTGGAACGTTGTTGAGAATGGTTGGGAACATCCAACCAAGGCAGAAGAATCAAAGAAAGCAGAAGGGTCATCTGCAAGAATTCTTAAACCTAGGAAGGAATGGACTGAAGAGGAAGTTCGTGACTGCAATTGTGATTTTAAGGCTAGAAATTCTGTCAGGACCCACCCCGGAAATTACCCTCCTAACTCCAAGATGGACCTGCGGGGCCCACTTTTCGAGAAAATTCGACAGAACCTCCCCTAAAAATGGGCAACCCTAAACCTGCTGAAAACACTCCTCAATAATTTTAAGTTCTATGCTTGAAGCCACCCTGCTTCCTAGCAACATCCCATAATTTTCCAAGTATAAACATCAAATTCCACAATCTTAACATCTTATACGAATTACAACCCAACAACTCAAAACATTCTAGTTCCTCCCAATTACCACTCTCTTACACCCATAATTATACAAATGTATAAATCCACTCTCAACAAGTATTCAGAGCAATCTAAGGAACACACTCGAAATATAGTACAATAAGTAGGTTAATCAATAACCTACTGAGAATGGATGACAAAGGTGGTACTAGCCTCCACTTCTATGCCGGTCAGCAACACTGTGGTCTGGGCAATTAAAACCAAAGGGCACAGGGGAAAGTACATAAAAACGTTAGCGTGAGTGAACAAAATAAATAAGTATAAAGGAATATAAATTTATACTTTCCCACAACTTTACAATATAAAGTCTCGATGCATGCAACGTTTATAAAACGTATTTCTTTAAATTTATAACTCAAGCAATACGTACCAGCCCCGCTGGATAAAAATAAACCGGACTAGCCCCGCTAGTCAAATCATAATAAAATATGGGGAAGAACTTTCACCATACGTAAGAAGGGAGCCTCTTAGGCTCGGGTCGGAGTGTCCCACACTCTGGAGCATCTCATGCTCTGCTCTTACTCGCCTACGAACACATAGTAAGTAGGGAGGAGTACTAATAGGCTAGCCAGTAATATAATATATATATATATATAACGACCCTGGGTATGGTGGTTAAAAACTGATAAATCCTTAAAGCTTCCCCATGTCCCACGTATAAAGAAAATACGGGTACGATTCCCAACCGTACTCGAAATTATATATAAAGCCGTATAAAGCCGTATAAATTAACAGCGTGTCCCACACGCTAAAGAAACAAATAAGTCAACAATGAGGCATTCCCAATGCCAAAATCGTAAATCAATAAATAATCATAGAGATTTATTCCAACCGAACTCAATTTATAAATAAAGTTTTAAATCGACGAGTATAAATATAGTATAAACAATATAAATCCTGAAATCACCTCGAAAACCATTCGTTGAAAATCAACCTCAAATATAAATTCGAATCCGAGCATAACAACTTTATATTCAAACTCTCAACCGGTATAATCATAAATACTTCATGAGAATCATTATTTAAAAGTAAAACCATGAGATAATTCACAATTATCTTTATATGCTTGGAAAATACGTTAATAAAATAAAACAAGCTTTAATAAATAAATGCATGCATCACTTGTTTGAAAACAAAAGTCCACTCACAAAGTACGGCTAAGCCTGCCGTCGATCCGAACCCTCCTCGAGGAAATCCTCCTCACGTCCTGTACAATATAACGTTCGTAACTTTAATTTCGGGATGGAAAACTAAATTGGATTAATTAAAATCAACCCTAATATCAACTTTATTTGTCCAATTTCTCTCAATGTTCTTCACCAATATTATCTCCTTAATATATAAGGCTCAAAGGCCAAACCGAGGAAATCCGATGGATGGATTCCTCGTAATTCGATTAACAATTTCACCATTCTTTGAACAAACACCAATATTCATAATCGATTCACCTCCAAATCCATTTCCAAGCTACGATTATTAAACTAGACATATAATCGATCAATTACATGTACAACAAGTCAAAATTCCCGGCCAAAACACTGTCTCACGCGCCACCTACAGTGGCGGCGCGTGGGTTTCACGCGCCGGTGCCAACCTCCACCTCCGCCCACCAAATTTCAGGTACAACACCTACTCAACACATTGATTCAACTTCATAACTACAACATTTACAAATAACAACTAAAAACAGTCAAAATCGATCCAAGAACAAAAACCCAGAAAATTCAAGAACCCTAATTCAATCCGGCCTCTACACTTCAAATCATGTTACAAGGCCATAGGGGAAATGATCAGTGATGAAAACCGAACCTTCGACGAAGAAATGGGGACCAAAGGTGGCCGGAATCGCCGGAAATCGGCAAAAGTTCCAAACTGCAGCCGGAGGAGTTTTTCCTTCGATCCGTGGTTTTCCGGCCAAATCGTGGAAAACCAAGGTTGCTAGGGTGCTCGGAGGGAGGAGGCGCTCCTCTGGTGACCGGTGGCACGCCGGTTGGTGGCCGGAATCGCCGGAAATCGATGGGAGGAGAAAAATCGCCGAACCGGAGAAGAGAGAGCTCGGGGGGGGGGGGGGGGGGGAGGAGAGAGAAAGAGAAAGGGTGGGTTTCCGGAAATGGAAACCTACCCTAGGTAACTTTCTATTTTAATCAAAAATTACCGTGAACAGTAACTTTACATTTTTGGCCATATCTCTCGCATACGAAGTCCGATTTTTTACGTACCACATATGCACGCGCTCGGTTTAACGTCCCCTACAACTTTCATGAAGAACATTTCCTCAAATTTTGACCCGAAAAAAAAAGTCAACTTTTAGGGCCACTAAAAGTACTAAACCGAAAGTAAAAGTGAAAGTAAAGGTCGTTTACCGTCCAAATGACTAGTAAACAGGTGAATTTAGGTTCGGGACGTTACAAATTCACTATTTATAGCCTTGTCCAAGAAGGAGAGAATGAGAATTAGTCACTGTGATACAGCTAAAGAAGCTTGGGACTTACTTCAGGTTACTTATGACGGAAATAAGAAGGTTAGAGGTCAGAAGCTTCAAAGACTTGTATTGGAATTTGAAAACATGACCATGGAGGAAGATGAATCGGTTGATGATTTCCATGCTCGACTTCTCAATGTTACAAGCCAATGCCGCAGCCTTGATGATCCATTTGAGGAGCACCGAATTGTCAAGAAGTTTCTCAGGGCTCTTCCTTCAAAGTTCCAAGCCAAACAGATTGCCATCGAGGAAGCTCAAGACCTTGACACATACACTTTGGATGAACTGGTAGGAAATCTCAAAACTTTTGAGATGCGACTCAAGCCTGAAAAGAAGGTAAAAAGTGTTGCGTTTTCTTCTATCAAAAATAAAGAAGTTATTGATGATTCTGTTGATTTAGCCTTGCTGACTAAAGTATTTAAGAATTTTTTGAAAAACAAAAATTCTTCAGGGAATCCTTCAAAAAAAATTTTAAATTCAAAGAGGGATCAAATGTCTGAAAATCGTTTTGACAAAAATCCAAAGTTTGCAAAATTCCCTCAAAAGAAAAATTTTCTTGAAAAACCAAAATGTTTTTAGTGTGGTGGAATTGGACATCTTGCTGCCGATTGTGGCAATAAGAGGTACAATTTGCGTGGTAACAAGGCATTAAAGTCTACTTTGAGTGACAGTGATGATAGCACTCAATCCGATGGTGAAGAGGTAAATGTTGCTCTTACTTCCTCCTTTAATTCTGAACTGTCTGATGTTTCTGATTTAGAAGATGACTCTTTTGATGAAGAAACAAATGAAAAATGCAAACAATTGTACAATGCCTCAAGAATTGTTCTGAAGAAAAATAATAAACTCAAAGAGGAAATTGAACTCTTAAGGAGTGAGAAAGAAAAAATTGAGCAAAACTTTGAATTATCATTGAAAGAATTGGAAGATGAACGAACTGACCTTGTTGATAAGATTGAAGTTTTGCAGGGAAAGTCCAAGTCTCAAGACTGGGACATGGAGCATGATGAGCTTATTAACAAAATCAAGGTTTTGCAGGTTGAAATAACGGCTCAATCCTCTTTAAATGTTTCTCTAACCCTTGAGAATGAAAAATTGCAGGAAGAATTATTGAGGGTCAAGGAGAGCTTTAACAAATTCTCTATAGGGTCTGAAAAAATCTCCAAGATGATGGGAATTGGCAAAACCCATGGCAATAAGGAAGGATTAGGATATAATGGTGAGTCATACAAACCCCTGATTTTTGTAAAAAGTGTGGAAGGTGACAGCTCATCAAGCAATTCACAAAGCTCTAGTGACAAACCATCTGGCTCCAAGTTGGCTGAAAGAACAGAACCTCATAAAGTCATTCATTCACATCAGAAAAATCTTTCGGTAAGTCCTGACAAGCACACCTCTGTGCGTCAGCCTAGGCATGATCCCAACCCCAAAAATTTCATTCATACTTGTCATTATTGTGGAAAATTGGGACACATACGTCCTAGGTGCAACAGGCTTCGTGGGGTCACTCAAAATCAGAAAAGAACATCGAGATTTAACTCACATGCCTCGTTGCAAGCTGAGCTGAAAGAAGGTCTGAACCTGATAGCCAGGATTGCAAAGCTGGCTTCAATCCCTGTGGATCTGGAAACGAAAACAAAACAGACTTGGGTTAAGAAAGGACCCAAATGCTTCTCAACTAAGATTGATAATTATGACATATCTTCTGAATGTATTGATGCAACGTGTTTGTTTTCTTCTTACAGTTCCAGAAATGAGTTTGAACATGTAGAAGCCACTTGTCTTGTGGCTTTGACTGCACTTGCAGATAAGAAAGGTGATGTTTGGTACGTTGATAGCGGTTGCTCAAGACACATGACTGGTGAAAAGAGTTGGTTTGTGTCCTTTTCAAGCGAATTCACAACTGGATCAATCACGTTTGGAGATGGAAAAAAAGCCAAGGTAATGGGTAAAGGAACGGTAAATACACCAGGTATTCCTAATCTCCAAAATGTCTTGTTTGTTGAAGGACTTCATGCAAATCTCATAAGTGTTAGTCAATTAACTGATGATTATGAGGATGTAAATTTCAATAAAACAAGATGTATTGTTACTGATAACAATGGCAAAAATATTATGGGGGGCTTGCGTTCTAAAGATAATTGTTATCATGTACGTGCTAATAAATCTGTTGAAGTGCAGACATGTTTGAAAGCCAAGACATCAGATAATGTTCTTGAACTTTGGCATAAGCGTCTGGGGCATGTAAATTTTCAAGACTTGCTGAAACTTTCACACAAGGAAAGTGTAAGAGGTATGCCCTCTCTAAGTGGTAAACCAGACAAGATGTGTGATGGTTGCAAGGCAGGTAAACAAACTCGTGCCTCACATGGAGCAGTTAATTCTTCCACTACAACTCATCCGTTGGAACTTATGCATATGGACCTTGTTGGACCTTCACAGACCGAAAGCATGGGTAGTAAGAAATATATTTTGGTTGTTGTTGATGACTTCTCGCGTTTTACTTGGGTAAATTTTCTTAGAGAGAAGAGTGATACATTTGAAAGCTTTAAGGAATTGTGCAAAAGAATAACAAATGAAAAACATTCTTCAAACTTATGCATTATTAGAGTTAGGACTGATAATGGAACTGAATTTAAGAATGCTTTGTTTGCTGATTTTTTTCTTGAATATGGAATTTCACATGAGTTTTCAGCTCCAATTACCCCACAAAAGAATGGTGTAGTTGAGAGAAAGAACAGGGTATTGCTAGACATGGGAAGAGTGATGCTACACTCAGCTGGACTTACTCCAAACCTTTGGGCCGAAGCAATTAGCACTGCGTGCTATACTGCAAACCGTGCATTCTTGAGACCAGGTACTAACAAAACTCCGTATGAGCTGTGGAAAGGTAAGAAACCCAATGTAAGTCATCTTCGTGTCTTTGGTTCTCCTTGCTATATTTATAGAGATAGAGAATATCTTGGTAAATTTGATGCTAGGAGCGATAAAGGCATATTTCTTGGTTACTCATTGGATAGTAGAGCTTACAGGGTGTACAACAAGCGAACCATGTCTGTAATGGAATCCTATAATGTATCTATTGATGATTGTGTTGTGAGCACTGTTCAGGTTAATCCAGATGAGGATCAACCCTCAGGAAGCCGAGTAAATGTGGAACTAAATGAAGAAACGGATGATTCCTCAAATGATCCTATTTTTGATCCTCCACCAGTTCAGAGAACAGGGTTCAAACAAGTTCAGAAAGATCACTCCACTCAAGACGTTATTGGGAACCTACATGGAAGAATTCAAACGCGCAGACAAGCTGCATCCCAGGTTAGTATTGATTCTGCTCTTGTTTGTTTTCTGACTGAAAATGAAGTGAACATAAACATAATTTCCAATTGTGGTTTTGTCTCAGTTATTGAACCCAAAAATGTTAAAGAGGCTTTGAATGATGATGAATGGATAAATGCCATGCATGATGAATTGAATCAATTTGCTAGGAATGATGTGTGGTATCTTGTGCCTAGGCTCAGTGAATTCAATGTAATAGGTAAAAAATGGATTTTTCGGAATAAGAGTGATGAGCATGGTAATGTTACTAGGAACAAAGCTAGACTTGTTGCCCAAGGATATAAACAAGTTGAAGGACTTGATTTTGATGAAACCTTTGCTCCTGTTGCTAGACTTGAATCTGTTAGACTTCTTCTTGCAATTGCTTGTCATCTTCACTTTACATTATATCAAATGGATGTTAAAAGTGCTTGAATCTGTTAGACTTCTTCTTGCAATTGCTTGTCATCTTCACTTTACATTATATCAAATGGATGTTAAAAGTGCCTTTCTAAATGGTGTGTTACAAGAAGAAGTATATGTTGAACAGCCTCAGGGATTCAAAAATCCTAGCAATCCTGATCATGTGTACAAACTCAAAAAGGCCCTGTATGGATTGAAATAGGCTCCAAGAGCCTGGTATGAGCGTTTGTCTACTCATCTAGTAAGCAAAGGATATATTCGAGGTTCAATTGATAAAACTTTGTTTATTAAAAGAGACAACAAACATGTCATGATTGCACAAGTTTATGTTGATGATATCATATTTGGCTCCACTTCTGATTCTTATGTTAAAGAATTCACTAACATCATGGAAAGTGAATTTGAGATGAGCATGTGTGGAGAGCTGAATTACTTTCTTGGACTTCAAGTTCGTCAACTGAAGACAGGTATGTTCCTATGTCAAACTAAATATGCTGAGAATCTTGTTAAGAAATTTGGACTTGAATATGCCAAAGCTGTGACAAATCCTATGAGTACAAGTATCAAACTTACTGAGGATCTAACAGGTAAATCTGTTGATCAAACTCTTTACAGAAGTATGATTGGTAGCCTACTGTATCTCACTGCTAGTAGACCTGACATATCTTATAGTGTAGGAGTTTGTGCTCGTTTTCAGGCAAATCCTAAAGAATCTCATTTGGAAGCTGTTAAGCGTATCATAAGATATGTCTCAGGCACTGTCACTTGTGGTGTCTATTTTACCTTTGATTCTAATATTGAAATTGCTGGGTATTCTGATGCAGATTGGGGAGGAAATTTGAAGGATCGAAAAAGCACTTCTGGAGGTTGCTTTTTCATTGGAAACAACATGGTAGCCTGGCATAGCAAAAAGCAAAACTGTATATCTCTCTCCACCGCTGAAGCTGAATATGTAGCTGTAGGAAGCTGTTGTACTCAAATGCTTTGGATGAAGCAAATGCTTCGAGATTATGGATTTTCTCAAGGTAAGTTGACTATCTTATGTGATAACTCAAGTGCTATAAATATTTCCAAGAATCCAGTGCAACACTCACGCACTAAGCACATTGACATGAGATATCATTTTATTCGAGATTTGGTTGAAAGGAATTTACTTGAATTAGCATTTGTTCCAACTGAGTATCAATTAGCTGATTTATTCACCAAACCCTTGGATACTGCTCGTTTTGAATCACTTAGAAGCGCAATTGG
Source organism: Rosa lucieae (assembly GCA_024704745.1). Taxonomy (NCBI): domain Eukaryota; kingdom Viridiplantae; phylum Streptophyta; class Magnoliopsida; order Rosales; family Rosaceae; genus Rosa; species Rosa lucieae. The sequence continues at coordinate 28,390,348 of CM045493.1, read as the reverse complement.
TGTTCTAAGTTCTGCAACTCTCCCCTGATTTAACTATATCTTGGCATGCATTCACACTGTATGAAATCATATTAGTATAGGTGCATTGTTCTTTTTATTTCTGCATTCTTTTTGTTTCAGAAGAATCAGGATTGCATGTGTGGTTTGGATCCCGAAGAATCTAACAGATTCACTTGAACTTAGATTGACAAGGTTTCTACTCCCTTCCTTAAATATGAGTGTATTGAGATGATATACATGCTTTGAATTTGTTCTTGCATCACTGTGTAAACTTGAGCATGATCAACATATTCTCTATCACTTTGTATGATCACATGCACACATACTCCTTGTGGTGGTAAGTAACATTCTTGGTTGACTTGTTCTTAGTCCACACATACGAAGTGGTGAAAATGTTTTTATTGCTCCTCGCTAAAAAGGTACGATACTTTGGAGCATGGCCAGGCTATTCCCAAAGTAAACAGACCTTGGTCGTGACGAACGATATGAGGATTGGGAAGAAAAGGGAATGGTTTGGCCACCCCGGTGGAATGTAAAACTATTGACTCGAGTTGATATGTCCTTTGGGATGTCCTTGTTACATCTAGTACCCTAAAGTCATCTGACTTGGGAGCTGCTGGCATATTAACTCATTACATGAGTCTTAGTTTTCTTGTGAAAAACTATATGTTGTGTGAAAAGGCAAAAGAAAAGATTACAAATTGTGCCCACACGGTGTTATAAGGAGAAATATCTATCGAATATGTTGGTCTATTTCTCTTCTTATGTGTGTTCTGATTTCAAGGACTCTAATGATGTTACACACTCCACTTTGAGCTATGTTCACTTACACAACAAATGTACAGAATACTCGATCATCTTCCAGCTTACCTTGTGATTGTCAAAAACCGATTTGCTCATGTGATATTATCTTGTTGCACTCATGTTTATGGAGTTATGGTCGTACTCTTGTCTGAAAAGCTATGCAAATTGAATATGTTCTTAACTCTTGGATTTGTACCCACTTATTGTGTGTTTGCATTTCATTATTGCATTCTTCATAACATGATAAATTGAGGGGGAGTTCCGGTACTTAGGACATTTTCATGTACTCTATCTGATTCGGAATATGGTAATCTTTCTTCTACATAGCTTCTGCTGCGCACTAGACCTTTGGCATCCCTATCCAAAAAGGGGGAGAAAGATTGTGTTGATTTTGTTGGCCCTTTTGTTTTTCTGTTAAGACTTGGCTCGACTTCTTTAGGGTTTGAATTCATCTTTCCTTGTGTACATGTGTTATTGCTATTCATTAATTATAGGTTCATGTTATTTTTCACAAGGTGTGTGATAAATGTTTCAGGAACTAAGGATCCTCAAAATACTTGTTTGGAGGGAGTCGAAAAATAAACGTAAGAGTTTTGGTTGAGAAATGCCAAAGGGGGAGATTGTAAGTATGAAATGTGTTGGCATTCCATCAACCTCAACGGTCAAAACTCTTCTCCATGTGATAATAGCATTATATGATTAATTGATGAGAAGTTGCCGACAATACCAAGCATGGCAAGCATGTATGGTTTCTTTTGTCTAAAGCATGCTATCTTTAAAATATGGCTTCTTTTGTCTAAAACATGCTTGGAAAGAAAACTTATGTGCTCTGCTTTCTGAACACGAGTCAGGAAGGGGGAGATTGTTGGCAAATTCCCTCCTCATGCTATGATAGATATAATTATTAGATGTAATCATATTAGGCCTTTAATTATGTTGGCTCATTATAGGTTGGACTTTAGAGAAAAGAAAAAGAAGAAAGAGACATGTTGTCTGAGAGAAAGGAAAGAGAAAAGCAAGCATGCGGCAGAAAAGAACAAAGAAAGCAAGTTTCAACTTGGAAAAGAAAAGGTAGAAGAGGACAGCACCAAAAGAAAATGTCATCTTCTCATGATGAGAACCTTGTCCCACTCGATGCAATCATGATGACCTTGCTGTCCAAGATGGAAGTGGGAAGCAAGTGCCTATTCACCTCGTGATCTTCTGGTGTTTTCTTCCTTGTATAAATATATGGGTTCTGTGGTTCTTCCAGCTGGGGAAATGTGTTGAGTTTCAATCATTTCATTGTAAAAGAGTCAGTCTCTTTGTTGCTCTGTTTTGTTCCATGTTGAAAATAGTTTGTAAAACAACTAATGAGTCTGTCCAGTAAGGATTGCAGCAGTCATTGCAATCCCAGAGTTAAATGTGTAATCTGCTTTGATTAGTAAATCTTTGGGTTCTCAAGAGTAAGAACTCCGCAGTGTTTTTAATCTCAATTGAGGTTTTCACTGCGTGACCATTGTTGGTGTGTTTTGTGTAATCTCCGTTTTTTTTTTATTATGTTGAGATTGTAATTGTTCTTATATTCTGAAGCTTGTACCATCCTTGTATTTACACTTTGATTTGGCTATGACCTTAGGAGCCTTCTCCTCAATCTCTGCCTCCCGCTCGAGCTCTCTTTCCCTAGCATCTAGATTCTTTTCTAGATAGTACTGCACATCATGAAATTTCATGGTCACAATCACGGATTAAATAAGCAACTGCATAATTGATTTCAATTTTGAATGAACTCCAGACTCCAAATTGAACAGAACTGCTACCCTATAGGAATATTTTTGTCTGCTGAGATTGCAGATAAAGACTGGATTAAATAAACAGATTCCACGCTTTCCACATTGAAATTTTCACTTCAATATTAAGCAAAGAAAAAAGTCTATGATCATCCTATGACTATAATTAAGGGCGAGTCATCAATCTCTTAGTTCTGCTAACTCTCAAATTAAAATATTTCAATAATGTCTGGTGTTGGCTGAGTTCCATATGCAAGAAGCTGTTATATAATCTCCAATTTTAGCTTCGTTCAATTAGATAACAATTTTTCAAAAACCAAAAAAAAAAAACAAAAAGATTATCCAGACATCACACCCTTTCAGGCCCAAGTAAGCTCAGAGTAAAGACTACTTACATTGTAATTGCCTGCATAATCATGCAATCTTCTGTCTTTAACTTCCACTACTCTATTAACTATTTGCTTTATAAAGTATCGGTCATGAGAAACTGTGATAACAGTGCCTTTGTACTCATTTATTCCCTGAAAGAACAAATAGGAACCAACTTACAGGTAATTGATACTAAAGTATTATAAACCATTTATTGTGGAACACAGAATGGAAAGAAAAAGAGGTAATTCCCGCATACCCAAAAATCCTTGGTATTTTTTCCAACTGCCCAACACTTTGGTATTTCACTATTGATGAAAGACAAAGACTAACAGGGATGGTTTTAACAAACAAATGCCCTTTGTATCCTATGTTGACTTTAGATTCCTCTACCGTTCTATTCAACAAAAAGGAACAGTGAAAAAACTTCAAAACAAAAACAAGACTAGCCTTCAACATGCCACATTTCGCCTAACGACTTCCTGTCTAAACGGCTACTCACAGGGCGGAATCACTGCTGCTTGTCCTAATTTTTTCTGTTTTAAAACTGATTCTTTTGGCTGAACAGTAAAGCTTTAGAACTTTAGCTTTCCATAGGATGCATGTATTCGAATGTTAAACTTTGACATAGTAACTTATGCATGATAAAGATGAATACGAAATGTAAAGATAATGACATAAATATTTTATAAGTTAAAGAAGTGGGTGAACATCCATGTGAATTTATTATTCAAATATACATATGAAACTTTAAACAATCAGAGCCTCATTCTCAGGCAAACAGCAAAAGCTGTTTAGCTATTCATAAGAATGAGACCAGTTACTTACTTGTAATGGAAACTCACTACTTCACACCTAGACAGGGAGGGAAGCACACTGCTATTCTACTATTTTTATTATCAGAGGATTTTTCTGATCTAAACTTCGAATCTTTCTACTATAGGAGGTTTTCTTATTGAACTTCGAATGCCTTCTAAGAGAAGATAAGGCTCCTTATATAGGGAGCGGACCTCAAACTAGAATTCAAAATGCAAAATGTACAGAACAACTCCGTGACTTCTGCTTTTCTGAGTGCTCCTGCTGGTGGAGGTCGGTCAGGGAAAAGCAAAAGGAAAAAGCGAAATGTTTTTCACTTAACCTTTTCTTTTTTGAAAAGGAAAAAGCAAAAGTAGCTTTAGAAAAGTCTAAAGTTCTACAGTTGCTATTTTGGTGCTGATTCTTCACCTGTAGCTTCACATGTTCTCGTCCGTTTCAGAATGGTGGCCAAAGACAAAGGAGTTGTTGTCTGCCTGGGCCATGCGAGTTGTTGTTGCATTATCCTCGACGTCTGTATCAACATACATTTTATAGTGGTTGTCATTTTCAAGTTTTTCCACCCAATGCATGCACGCCATTGTCGAGTCTATCTCTTTTCTTGTTAGAGATAGGAATATATCGCTGCTGACTACGTCAGGATGATCGTAAGCAATGATAATTGTTTTTTCTCCTGCTGCCAGGAATGTATTGTTGCTGTCTTCAGAGATGATCTTTTTGATGTAGTCCAGAGCCATGGCCTTCATCCAAGGGATGCTAGAATTTGGTTGGCGATTGTATGCTACACAGGCTGGTTGAAGATATCTTCTTTGAATGATCCTCACATAATGATATGGAGGAATGTATTCAACCTCACCGTTTGCCTTCTGGATCCATTCTGGAGGAGTGAATCTGAACTTCAGACGAAGTGTGCAGTCATTCTTTCTGATATTCTTGACTGTGTTGACAATAATAGGCGGCAAACCTCTTAGATCATAATTAGTTTTAGTCCACAGATTATGGACAAAACCATTTTCAACAAGCCAGAGCTTGTGTTCTTGAGGATGTTCACTCTGAACATTTACCAGGTATCTTCCAACATAAGGTCCTGAGACAATGAAGAGGGTTGGAGGAACTAGGTCTTCTGAGTTGTGCCTTCCTATCAGATTGTGGAATTCATGCCAATCTGATTCATTAAGTGCCATGATAGGGACCCTAGCACTTTCTGGGCTTTCCAGGAAGGAAATTTTTTCTTTTCTGACAGCACTCTGCTGTGTATGAAGCTCTTCACCTTGTGGTCTACCATTCTCGTAGAGTTCTTCAGCTAATGCGAAGAGAGCTGGGAACATCAAACCACTGCTTCTTTCTTGAAAGGCAAATAAGAGATTATCCAGGATTGCCTTCTGGTGATAAGCTAGTCTCCTGCCAGTTCTGAACACAGGAGTATCAAAAGTTCTTAATTCATAATTAAAAACATTTATAACTCCACTTGGAGTTGGTCTGCTTTTTGGCAAAGCAGCAGCCATTAACGGTCTTGATGTGCCTTTACCGTCTGCCGTTTGAGACGGGCTATCCAATCCTTTACCCTGGGATTGATCAGTTGAGGCCAAGCCTTTCGAGCTTAGCAGAAACCTTTTAAGGATTTTCTCCTTGGTTTCTTTTGGATCCTTATTAGGTTCCTGTTCTTTCCCAAGCCTTCTGCTTCTGGGATTACGACCTTCGTCGTCATCTCTTTGGCTGAACATTGCCATTTCTCTGGTCAATGCGTCTGAAAGATAGTTCTTGTTTCCTGCAATTAATTCAACAGTATAATCATATTGATTAAGAAACAATTGCCAGGTGGCTAATCTTCCTCTATCAGCAGCTTTGTCAAGTTTAAAATTTTTAAAATTCTTTACTCTAGCACAATCGGTGCGGACAGTAAAGGGTTTTCCAAGATAAGCTGGAGAATTTAAAATCGTTTTCTTGACAGCCAAAATTTCTTTTTCCCCTGTGGGATAATTCAGTTCTGCAGGGCTGAACTTGCCACTACAAAATTTGCAGATCTTTTCAATGTTAGTTCCAGGCGCTCTCGCCAGAACAACACCGGACCAGTAATTATCGCTCGCATCTGTTTGGAGGATAATTTCATCATTCTCTTCTGGTTGTTGAAGAGGAGGGAGGTTTTTGCAGAGATTTTTTATCTGCTTCACGATCTTTTCATCAGAAGAACTTTTTTAGGAGATAACATTGCTGTTAACCCTGAGATTCTAGGGATGAAATCTCTCCCATAGTTGATGACACCAAGGAATCTCTCTAGACTCTTAGCATCAGGAATTCTGTCTGGGAACTTCCAGATCTTTTCAAGGATATGGGGTTGAAGCTTTATGACTCCATTCTTGATGTTTATCCCTAGGAAATCAACTTCATCAAGGATAAAGAAGATTTTCTTCTCTCCTAGGATAATTCCATGTTGAACTAGTAGCTTTACTACCTCATGGAGGTGCTTCATGTGTTCTTCTCTGTTTTTGGAGAAGACCAGGATGTCATCTATGTAGACGACGCAGAACTCCGCAACATGCTTGAAGATGTTGTCCATCTTTCTCTGGAATATTGAGGGAGCTTGCTTTAGACCAAAAGGCATTACCAACCATTCGTAATGGCCTTGAGGTGTTCCAAATGCAGTGAGAGGTATACTCTCAGGATGCATCTTGACTTGCCAGAAACCCGACTTTGCATCGAACTTCGAAAAGACTTTAGCTCCTCTGAGCTGGTTGATCAGTACTCTGACTTGAGCAATCTGATATCCGTCTTTGACAGTCTTCTTGTTGACATCTCTGTAGTCAATCACCATTCTAGCTTTGCCTCTTAGATTTTCTGCATGATTTCTCACGTAGAATGCTGGAGCATGATGAGGGCTAGTGGAAGGTTGAATTAATCTCTTTTTCAGGAGATCTTCAATATCACCTCTGAATTCTTTTTGATCTTCCTCTTTGTACTGAGGAATGACTTTGACATGGCAGATAGCGTTCATGTCATGCAATCTCAATTCACAGACCACTGGGTCTTTTTCCCAAAACTTCTGCGGGTTTGTATCCACATTCTGCTCGAGTAGTTTCTTGATTTTGTCAAGAGTGGGAGTTTGTTGAGACTCAAGCTTGTTCTGAAAGTGCTTGAGGTTGTGCTCATGGATGAAACTAGCTTCTTCATCTTCACTAGTTCCTTCTTCTTCTTCTTCTGAAGATTCTTCAACAAGCAATTCTTCTTGTTGTTTGATTTGGAGTATGGGTTCAAATTTCGGTTTGTAGGGGGTAAGATCACCACTATTCTGTTGCGATCTCTGATATTAAGTAGTAAAACCGGGACCAACCACACTTTTTGCATGTGTGAGGCGGTCTGCCCAGAACACCCGTTCTCCTTTCCTGAAGCCTATCGCTTCTTCATCCTGAATGAATCGTTGTTGGAGAATAAAATCATTTCCCAACAAGAAATCAGATCCTTGGCCTTCAGATTGCCAAACATTCTGGATGATAAATGTTCCTCCACCGATGGTGATATGAACATTTTTTGCTACTTTCTTCATGGTGAGATGGCTTCCATCAAATGTAACACCAGTAGCTGACTTCTTCTTATCTTCTTTCCAGAGTTCGTCCGGAATTGCAAATCTCTTTGCAACAGTAAATCCCGATCCATTATCTACAAAGGCATGTAGATGATATTTTCTGTGATCAGGGAACTTTAGTCCGATCTCTATGTAGTTGCTGTAGCGACTCGTAGAGACGACTTTCTCGTGCTGAAGCTCATTTTGTTGAGCTTATTCCTTGGGAATGAATGGTTTACATTCTTCTGGAACATTTTCCTGAGTGGGTGAGTTATCATCCCAATTTGTAGGAATTATCTGTTTGCTGTCTGGATCATTGTACCAGGACGGAGGATCATATCTGACTTTATAATCAAACTTGCCAGATGGTTGGCCAAGTAGATCCCATGTGCCAGTATCCGCAGCTATCTCTTGTCTTTCTAAGAGATGAACAGTTTCTAGTGGTTTCATCAGTTCAGAATTTTCTGGTATTTCAACCAGTTCAATATCTTCATCGACCTTTTCTTCATCAATGATTTCTTCCTTTCTTGCTGAGGAAGAAGGTTCCATGGTTTCCTGGAACAGAGTAGTTGAAGCTGGTTTCATGACTTCTTGGAACATAGTTTCAGCTTCTTTCGCTTTTTGTTCAGCGAAGTACTCTTCATATTCTTGCTCTACCAACTGGTTGACAAGACCATTCTTGGTTTTTCTTCTTGCTTCAGCTATGAAGCATTCCTTATGATAAGTCTTCTTAGACTCTTCACTGAACATAGGGAGACCATTCTTTTCGTGACAGAAGCAGTAGTCACAAACGAATGAACCAGAGTTCACCTGATAAGAAGACATGAATGATTCTGTCTTGCTTTCTTCCCAGTTTTTGATTTTCAAAACATTCATTTGTCTGGATTCGAAGTACTCTACTTCAGAATCAATCTCAGACTCTTCTGATGAATCTTCTTCTTCTTCAGACCAGGCAGAGTAGACTGACCTGTCGTCTTCTTCATCATCAGAATAGGCTATTTCGTAGCCTTTCATGTTTGCTACCTCTACTATTTGCTCATATTCTTCAAAGAGAGCTTTAGTAGATGTTTTACACTTTTCTGGGCATTCATTGGCATAGTGCCCTTCAGCTTTACACAACCAACATCTGCAAGCTTTCTTGCTGGGTTGCTGATGCGTATTCTTCTTTTTCTTGAAGAATTTCTTTTTTGGATCTTCATCCTGTTGCTTCTTGTAATTGGAACTTTTCTTGAATTTCCAATTCTTCCTCTGATTACTCTTTTTGAATTTTTTAGAGTAATATTTTTCTTTTTTCTTCTTTCTGTGGAATTTGGAGTCATGGCATCCCCAGTTTGTGGGCATATCCAGTATTCCGTAACAGAAATTTTCAACTCCTTTGAGTTGCTTCTTGGACATCTTAGCTCTAAGATTGGCTTTGCATTGCTCCTACAGTAGTTGCCGTATTCTGTCGGCGATTCCTCCAACTGAAAATCTTTCAATTGGCTTTTCAGCTATGCTTTCTCTCACAGCTGTTCTCCATGGTTCAGGGAGCTTTCTGTGCAACAGATTAACTAGATCAGTATTCTCTAGTTCACCAATTGTACAGTAATATTCCTGAAATTCATTCAGGTATTCTTCAAAATATCTCATGTCACAGATTTTTAGTGCATAGATATTTGACTTTGCCGTTTCTTTGGCTTTCTCACTCAAATTTGAGAGATCTCCACAGAACTGATCGTACAAGGGTACTGCAAAATCATACGGAGATTTTGAATTTTTTATTTCTTCAAGCCAGTCTCTTCCTCTGGCAGTTTATTTGAAGGATAGGTAGTACTTTTTTGCCACTCCGGTGAGAGTAGTTTCATAGTACACCTACAAAGCTGGTGCTTCAAATTTACCAAGGGTAAGTGCAGAAGCCATCATCAGGCTGTCTACCCATTGGTCAATGGTTTTTCTCTTGTCTAGACTCTTGTCTAGATTTAACCAGATTCCATAGTTGGTGATAGGAACTCTGGGAAGATTGTCCTCGGGGACGAATCTTTGAGAATTTCTTTCTCCTTTTTTACCCGTGGGGGCTTTCTGGAATGGGAGTTTTGTTTCCCTTGTTTCTTTTTTGATGAAAGTTCTGGAGCTCTCTCCATCTTCCATTTCAGCATCGTGATAAGGAAAGACTTTTCTTGTCTTTCTGCATTTGAATTCTTTCATCTCTTCGATTAGTTTTTCTAATCGTTTAAGACTTTCACAATTCTCAGCTTCTTTGTAAAGATCATAGAGCCTCTCAGCTCTGAGCATATGAACTGGTCTGTTCAGATCAGCTTCCAGTTCTTCTTCTGATATTGGCTCTTCAATAGTGGGTTTTGTTCCACTAACACCGGCTTCTCTGGTGCTGTAGCTTCTTCTCAGAAGACTGCTGTTTATCCTGACATCACTTTTCCTGTGATTGTCGAAGTTGAGGCTGATTTCTCCTGTTCTTCTACTCTCGTAGATTTTTGCTGTTGCTCTTTCCGATAGCTTTTTTGGACCGGATAGTTTCCATTCAAGAGGGAAAGTCACTTCATTCCAAGCAACTTTGTGAATCTGTTGTGAATGGTTCTTCTGGCTGGTGAGGAATCCAGTAGTGAGACCAGGGATGTTGGAGATCCGTGTCTTTGGTTCTACTGTGGTGCTCATCAGTTTATAGTATACTCTGTACACTATTGCCAGCTCTTGCATTTCTTCTTTCATTGAGATCCCGTCTGTCTTGACTCTCAGTCTGAGGCAGTGGGCTGCATCCTTCAAGCTGGTGGTGAAGTTGGGGAAGCAGTTGAAATATGCTACCTGGTTGCATAGTGATGCTTCTAGAGTTCCCAACAGACTAGCTTGGAAGTCTGTCAGTCGGTTGTCTTGTAGGACACATAGGACTGAACAGTTGATGCCTTCTCTTGCCAAAAGCTTTATGCCTACTTGGACTGCTCCAATGTGCATAAATTGATACTGCTTGGCTTGTGCTCGGGCAACTTCAGCTTGGGTGATCATCAAGAGATCTGTTTCTCCTGTTGTTGAGGGGGTTGTGAATTCAAGTACTTTGAAGTGGTGGCTATCCATCAGGTCAAAGGTTCCCCTTCGGTAGATCTGTTTGAAATCTAGCTTTGGAATTGAGGCGTTTTTTACCTCTTGCTCGATTTCATTGTATTCAAATTCTTCAGAATTTAGGAGTTGGACTCCTTTCTTTTTTCCAAAGATATTAAGCATCTTCATTTCTCTTTTTTCCGGGTTTTCATACCGGATACTAGTTTGACTAGTAGATGGTTCCAGAAAAATCATGTTAGGAACACGATTTGTGTCTGGTTTCTCTAATGGTTTGAATCCATTAGTCTTCTTTTTTACTGTAGGCAATTTCTTGTCCTTCAGTATAGAATCCAGCGTTTTTTGCTGTTCTTTGATTTTTCTACTGACACTCGTCAGTTTTTCTTCTTCCGTTTTTGGAAGATCTTTGATATAATCCAGTTTGTTTTCCAATCTTTCCAATTGGTGGATTATAGCAGGTAACCTTTCTAGGGTCGACTGACATCTAGATATTTCCAGTAACAGCTTCTGATATTTCTCATCAGAAGATTTCAGTAGAAAATTTATTTTCTCTAATAACAATTCTGACATTGTCCCCATTAAGGAGGGGTTCTCCTTGAGCTGTTTTTTACAAGCTCTGATACCAGTGGGGTGCGGATCTAACCAATGCTCAAATAATTCAGAGGTTTTTGTTCCTCTGCTAGAACATATAAGAGATTTTCTATCTCCTCTTCTATTTTATAGATTCTAGTCTGAAGTCTATAAATAATATCCCAGTAATTGGGAGATTCTCTATCAAGGCTGTCCCGATAGGTTTTTAATTTTCTCAGTTTTTCTCTCTCTTTCTGCAGTTCTTTAGTAGTATGTTTGCATATAGCAACTAACTCAAGTCTGTCTACAATTGAAATTATGAATAGTAAATCGCACTGTTTACCTTTCGAATTAGAGGATAACTGTCAGCTTCATATATATATTCAAATGAAACAAACTCTGATGGGCCCACCACGTTTCTAAAACCATTAACTATTTAAACAGAATTATGAAAGAGACATATGCAGATGCAGACTCTAACAAACAAAGAGAAAGGAGGAGAGGGTACTAATGGTAGTAATTTTGAAAAGACGAGTGGGTAGGAAAGAAGACGAGAAAAAGTTGTGTAAGAGAGAACAAAAGTAATACACTGGGGTGTATAAGAAGTATTTTCTCAGATTTGGGGCGTATGAGCATTAACCCAAAGAAAAAGGTGGGAATACCTCAAGCATCTCTTTTGAAGGAATGTCCAAGTGATTTGTTGGTTCACCCAGAACTAGTAGAGTAGATGGCTTTACCATGAACTGGCAGAAGGTAAGGCGTGCCTAACAAAAGGGAGACAAACTGTTAAACCGGACACTAATTCAGACTTAATTGATTCTCAAGTGAGAGACAGATTCTTGTATTTGAAAAAAAAAAAAAACAGTAGCAGAAACAACGGAAAATGCAAAGAAGTTCAAAGCATTAGACAGCAGAAAAGTTTAGCCTCAATGAAAGGAGGAAAAGATTATACAAAATTGACAATATAATAAAAACACTTATTCACAAAGAATTGATGAATATCATTTGCAGGACTGTTATCATATTACAACAAGTATAAGCCTGTTATGACGGAGATGACCAGCTGGTTAAAGTGAAAAGCTTATATATTATACAAACCACATGCTTGTGAGAAACTAGTTTCAAAGAAACCATAAATGTTAGTATGTTACTAGGATGGGATAAGTGTCAATAAGTCCTACATCCAACTTCATCTTTGTGTGCAATAGTTTTGACCTAGACTCATGTCCATGAAATCATTGTGCCTCGTTTGCATTGTTCTTTCTTTTTGAAACGTTACTTGTGTTATTTGGCGTGGTCAAAAGTCACAATTTCTTTGAGAGGCAACGGCACGCCACTGAGAATCATGAATGGTTAAATAAAATTACCATGCTCAATAATTAGGACTCTAAAAAACTGACAGTTAACACAAAAGATCTCTATATAAATTAAAATCACTGAACTAGATGCGGAGTCAACATTAGAAGTTTTGAACAGAAAATTCTGAACAAAGCATGTTACATGTATCCCATAAAAGCTAAGTCATTTATAAGAATTTAATAAAAAATAATAAATAAAACATCTTTTACTTACGTTCTCACCACCACTTAAGAGGGAAACCTTTCTATCAAGCATATCAGCTTTGAAATTACAATAACCAAGGAGGCCCTTTATATCATCAAGTCCCCAATCCCCTGCTGCTTCTTCTACTGTCTCAGGCACTGTTTTATTTAAATCAAATGCCTCAGCCTAAAAAGACATGAACATGGGTCAACCAACAATATATTCTGACAAAGAAATTTACAAATCCGGTTCCTCTTTTACTAAGAAGAAACCCCATGCTATTAGTCATTCCAAAGTAGCAAATAGTAATGGCAGTACACACCTGATTTTGCTCAAAAAAGTTTGTTAGGACATTATGCTCCCCAAGCAGAACTTCACCTGCCATTGGCTTTTGTAAACCCATTATTAGTTTCAGCAAAGTACTCTTGCCACATCCATTTGGGCCAATAATGGCCAGTTTCTCTCCTCTTTCAATTGTGAGATTTGCTCTGCTAAACAGCACCTCGTACACAACAGATATGGGTGCAATTAATACACACAATTTGCAGATGAATAGATCTTTTTCAGGTGAAAAAAAAATGGCTTGTAGCACTTTTACTTGTCATCAAAATATGTAAACCCACCTTATCTCCAAAGCCAGCGTCCAGATTCTTAAGTGTTGCAACAAATCTTCCACTTCTTCCCCGTTCAGGAAACCTGATCCTCATCAGTTTCCTCTGGAATGGCCTTTCAACAAGATCTTCTTCCTGAAGTTTCTCCAGCTTCTGTTCTTGCCAAGAAAAAAATAAAAAGTCAGATAAAGAATTGGAGGTGGCCAGTAAGATGATCTATATAAATACCTGGTGAATATATAATCAATCTTGTTAATGCATACAGACTTGACCGACCGTCAGATAGGTAAAGCAAAAATCATTTGTTTTAGTATTATCAATTAATGGGTATGGAAAAAAGAAAAAGAATTTAGCAGACGCAGTTTGTTAGCAACAATCTTAATGCAGTAGTTCAAGAACGATTGAATGAGAGACTACATTTAATATAAGCAAGCCCAATTAGAGAACAATCGAAGAGTTGCTTTTGTTTTGAAAAGAATATTGTACCCGCCCATAAGTTTTCACAACAGAGAGAAAAGAATGTAGAGTAAAGAAACTTAGTTGTATTTTATTACCTTGAGAAAGTGAAACAACAAAACTCAATACTAACCAATTGTCCAGATTAGATTGGTATTTTTGTTTCTTTTAGAATTTCAAGCAAATCAATTTGCTACACAGATAAATCTCAACGTACCTTTCCAGCAGAAGACGCACGGCCAGAATTTGCTCCAGCGCCCACCTGTGTATCAAGTCTTTTGTGTGCTCAATTTCCTTCTGCTGCTTCTCCCAAGCTGCATTTTGACTTTCAATCCATGCTGCCTTTGCAATATAATACTCGAAATAATTTCCCTCATACGTCCTGGAGACACCCATATCAGTTTCCACTATTTTTGTACACAATTGATCTTGAAAAGCTCGGTCATGAGATATGATAACCATGGGCACATCCTGCTGATTGAGATAATCTTCGAGCCACTCGATTGTGTCAAGGTCAAGGTGATTTGTAGGCTCATCCAGCAGTAGTAAATCAGGGTCCTGAAGATAAAGCCGTTATACTCTGATCAACAGATGAACCAATATACATTCTAAGATACATGTGCTCTGCACAGTAGCATATCTTACAGGAATAGTGTTGAACATACAGTTGATAACCACTTCCACACAATAATGATTAAATCTCACAGATTAAAAATAACAACAAGCTAGCCCAAATGCAATCATGATAACACTGCTATTTAGAGTAACTAGCTTCAGATTAAGCATGTATCGTATGGCTAAAGAAGCAAATATTACTTGAAATAGCATCTCCCTAATCAGAAACCAAGCCAGCAATTTCCTTGTTAACCACTAATAACAATCCACCATGACAACTTTTCGGCGATAACACGTTACAGAAAACTACAATAACAAGCACAGAAAGCATGCCGAAAGTAGTTCATCTAGCCATCAAGCAAAACTCAAGCTATAACTCACATTCCAACAACTACATTTTTCATCTAAAACATAAACTATATACCTGAAGCAAAATCTTCCAAAGTGACATCCTCATCTGCCAACCACTACTAAATGAAGCCACCAACCAATCCCCATAGTCGGGCGCAAACCCAAATTCGGGCATCAACTTACAAATCTTTGCATCCACCATACTCAGGTCACACTCCTGCGCCTGATTCTGAAGCTTACCAAGCTCATCCAAAAGCCTCCCCATCAAGTTCATATCCTCCACAGCACTCTCCAACGCCTTTTGCACCCTCTCCAGTCTCTCTGACACCTCCATCTCCTCCTTAAAAGCAGTCCATATTAGCACTTCCTGAGAGTCCCTTTCAGCTTCCCTCCACAGTGTACACCTTGTAGCTAGCAACCCTCTTCTTCCTCTGACCTGATTCCAAACCCAGCAGGGATACTAAAAATAAGAACAAGTAGCTTAATAAGATAAACAGCATGATGACAAATTAGGCAAACTTTTGCAGATAGACATGGAGAAGTTTACACAAGATCAGAAGTGGACTATAAAGCTATGCAAACTGATCTAATTTCATAACTAGGAGTATCAGACATCTGTACAGTTTTTCTTTAAAGTTAACATAACCAAAATGTATGGAGTACAGCTCACAGAGCAAATGGGATAAGTACAATAAATATTTGACTCCCCTTAAAATAAAGCAAACAGACCCCAAGACTTAAGATAGTAACATTGATTTGGAGTACAGAGCACTCGGTAAGTATAGTTTAAATAGAAACATTGTTCATTCTAAATATGTAGACTATAATGAGTTTAAAGAATCTTTATGCTAAGTTCATTAGGGAGTAGGCTAGGCCTATTAGGCCCCAGTATGAATATGTATTGCTGGTACTGGTTCATAGACTCTAAAACATAGACTATGAACTCATTAGAGACTAAGTAGGAAACTAGGAATTAGTAAAATTAAATCAAGCAAAAAAAAGGAACCTAACAAACTCCAAAAATTAACAATTATTCGTACAGAACAGAGATATCCCCAGTTTTTCCCCATTGTCAATCTGAAGGCCGCAATCACCAAGTATCTGAAATGGACCCAAATGTCAATCTAGGTGAGTACATGTGTGATTTATACTCGCTACCTATCTTGAACCAAATCTGTGTTTCTAGAACTTGAGAAAATTTTAACAATTCGATTAATAGAAATATTATGCTAAAGAAATTTCTTTACATGATAAAACCACATAATAATTCACAAATAATAACTTGCCTGGACCTATATTCATATTCTCGCATACCTACTATAAATGATAGTAATTAGTATTTTCTTCATTCTACTTTATGCAGTTTCAGAAAGCCAAATCCTGAATCGGAGTTTCAATTCACTACCGTTAGAAAACCTCATTCCTGTAAAGGTGATCAGGGTGGCTCAGATACTTCAGTTTAAGTTTTTTAAAGTTGATCAGGGTGGGTATTTATATAATACAATGAATCAAACTCGTACTAGGACTAGAAAACACAATTACATAGGAAATGAAACTTTAACCAAAATAGCCTAAGAAAGAATCCTCCAATTCACAGCGTATGGGGATGCAGTTACAGACTTGAACAGCAGTATGAATTCAAAACATGCCATATTGGGCACATCTCTCAATCAAGGCACAGTCTGCTTACCTTGCCGAACTGGTGAGGTAGAGATAAGTCCTGTATTTCTTAAGGGAAAATTTTGTATTAATTTCTTCTGAAAGTTACAGTTGATTCAAGGAAAGAAGTAGCCATTAAACAAGAAGATACTAAAGCAAACAAACAATGTGGTGATCTAAGGTTCTGCTGATATATTGTAGTCCTAACAGTACCATACACAATAGAACATTAGAAGCCGTAATTGTACTCCTAACACCATAAACCTCACCCAATTTTCAAATGCAGGAAAGATTTCATGAGAAACTGAACAGAGCACTCACCTCTAAGTGCTCAGTCTTGCTCTGTCCCCTATTCCAGCTTCACCAAGCAATTACATCAATCAGCACACAAACCACAATCAAAATTTCCTAATTCAATCAAAATTATCTCAAATTTCAACAATTCAATACTCCAGATCACTCTAATTCATTGAATTCTGATTCGTTACCTGGAGACGACGAATTGAGGTGACTAACGGCGTCATCGCGCCAGTTACGCGACGGATTGGAGGCGGACTCCTTCTTGACCTTCAGCTTCATCCTCTTCATCATTGTTGTGATCTCATCTTCTTCATCTTCAGTCCATCATTGGTGTACCTTCATCTTCGTCTTCTTCATCTTCATCATTGTTGTGGCCAGGTGAGATACGCGATCCTACCGTCGGCCAAGCGATTGTCGGCTTCATCTTCTTCATCATCTGAGTCGTCGAGTGTAATCTTCACCTGACGTGCCATCTTTGACCACTCCTCACCTTTTAATTGCCTTTTGCAGCTTCTGCTCAATTCAGGACACCCTTCAATCTTCAATTCTCTCAAATGAGTAAGGCAATGCAACCCTTGCGGCAAAGCCGACAATTTGGAGCATCCGCCAATGTATAGTTGCTCGAGGAATCTCAAGTTCATCAACTCCGGAAGTGCCGTGAGTGTCTGCAGAATCTTCAATGAGCCAAGGGGGCAAAGCCTCCAAACTTGATTTGCAGATAACCAATGATCGAAGACCTTGAGGACCTTCCCCTGATCTCATCATCAACTGAAGCTTCTCTCAATCACCGATAATCAAAGTATCTAAAGCGGTCATGTCTTTCATATTTGGTGGCAAGGATGTTATGATTCTATCTTTTTACATGGGCTATCGTTGTTGTATGGCCTATTTGGATCTAATGTTTCATGAGTCCACTATTTTCTTTGCTTAAATAGCCACTAGGACTTGTAACAGATCATTGAAGAATTGAATCAGTTTTATTTGCTTAGTTTTTTCCTCTTTCTTTTCCTTCTTTCTCTTTTACAACTATGTCATTTCTGGGCTTGGATCCTGGGGATCCTAACAACTGGTATCAGAGCTCGCAACTGGGCCTGTTTCCGATGAGTCCGGTTGTGTACGGCGGTGGGATCTCCGGCGGGTGTTACAGCACCCATTCTTATCACCCTCACCGTAGCCCTAGCTACCCACCTTCTTCTCAATTTACATTACAACCAAGTTACCCACCACCACCACCACCTTCCCAAACAATCATCAATGGGTATGTTTTTCCTCACCAATTTCCACACCTTTCTGCAAATCACGCTCAGTTGAGCACTGCTGCACCTTCGCCACACATTTACCCGTGTTCTCAAAACCAACATTACTCAAGTACCGGGCTCTTCACCACCATACCCCAGTCACTTCAAATTCCAACTGACCCTCATCCGAGTGAAATCTATCACCATTACCCATCTACCCAACCCCATTTCATTCCTACAACGCAGTCGCTTACCCCACCTGTGTTAGTTCCTACTGACGAACAGTGGGAACCTCCCCAATTTTCAAATACAGCCGTGACTAATGAAGACCCTTATTCAGTTGGTCTTGAACTTGATATGGGTCACAAGTTAGAGACCAAAATTTCTACTACGCGCGTGGATGTGGAGGATGAAGAAGAGTTGGAATCTCAAAATCCAGAATCAGTAGCCCAACCAGTGGAGTCTCAAATTCATGATGAGACAAACAAGCGTTCGTTCAAGTACGCTTGGGTGCTTCACAAGCTCCAGGCTGAGCGTAAAAGGAGTACTACCATTGACATTGCTCTCTGGAAATCGGAGACTACCAACTGCAATATCTCTTGCATTGTCGACGATGTTCTGGCATGTAATGGGTATTTCGAGTATGCCCAGAAGGTGTTTGACGAAATGTGATAGACTCAACTTGACAGGGAAGAAGAAAATAACAAGGAAAGCTTAATTTAAACTGCATAATTCATTCATTACCTCCAAAGAGAATAGCAATACAAAATATATAGTAGGATTACAAGATCAGTTCATGATCTGGATGGCAGTAGCCAGCTGTCATGTGAACAGTTACTGGATCTTGTAATGGGCTATTCCACTATTACAATGCACTGGGCTAGAACAGTAAGTGATTAGAGAAAGATTAGGAACTGCATCTATCAAGTCCCTCCCCCTTGAGAAGGGGCCTATCCTCAGGCACAGAATGGAGGGAAACGGTGTTTGATGGTGTGAGCTTCTTCCCAGGTAGCATCTTCAGCCTGGAGGCCAACCCACTGTATCAACCATTGAGTGATATTGCGCTTCTTTTTACGCACCACTGCCGTGTCAAGGACTTTCTCCGGGCGCCACACGAGGTCACCATGCTCATCAAAGTCAGGGAGAGAAGTAGTAAGAGGCGTACCATCTCCGATGCACCGTTTCAGAAGTGAAACATGAAAGATAGGGTGAAGGACTTTGCCAATGCGAACTTGAAACAAGAAGGGGCCATAGGAGCGAGGAGAAAGCTTGTTTGGTGAGCCTTTCACAAGTGATTGTTGTCGGTATGGGATAGGGTGGGAGTGGGATGTGTCGGGTCCACTTGTTGACCTGTTCAAGGATGGTCGTTGGTTTGAGTGGTATGAAGTAGGAGTGGGATTGGTGGGGTTAGTTGGATTTGTAGTGGTGGTTGTACGATTTGGGATAGGGTGGGAGTGGGTTGTGTCGGGTCCACTTGTTGATCTGAATGATGTGGACCAGTTGTTGGGACGGTAAGGGCGGAATGGGCATGCCTCTGACACTTGCGAGTTTGTCAGCTTGGCCTCATAGCGCCGTGCTAAGCGCTGCGCCTCCGTGAGAGTGGCTGGAGCAAGGCCATGACATCATGCCTGATTTCAGGTTTCAAACCACCTATGAAGATGGGAAGGAGTTGAGCATCAGTCCAATCTGGAGCACGACATGAGAGCTTGGTGAAAATGGAGATGAAGTGCTCCACCGTGGTGGTTTGTTGCAGATGAGCAAGCAAAGCCTTAAATTCTGCACTTGAACCGGACCCAAAGTAAGCCAAGAATGTCGGCACGAATTGCTCCCATGAGATGTATGGGTTGCGTTGCTCGAATGAGTTCATCCAAATGGATGCTTCGGGTCTGAAATGACAAGCTACGGTAGAGACCCGTTTCGTTGCCGGAATTAGCTGTGTCCTCAAGTATCTTTCGGCCATGGCTAACCAACCCACTGCGTCATCGCCAGTAAAGCGAGGTAAATCTATCTTTGGCGGTTTGAAATTGTCGTTGTTAGTATGGAATTTGTTGGGTTGTTGGAATCGGTGAAAGTTGGTAGTTTGAGGACCGGGAATATGGAACTCTGGGAGGGTTAAGTGTGGTGGTGGTGGTTGGGACAGAGAGGCGATGGTTGTGTACTGTGGTGGTACTGCAGTCGGTGCTACCGTGTGATGAGAATAAGTGTGTATTGCAGGGAGTTGGGTGTTGGAGGCAGGGCCTGCTGGAGTTGGTGTTGGAGATGAGAGTGATCCAAAGGTGATTAGTGGGATATTGGCTGGTGATTGGGGTGGTGGTGGTGGTAGTGTAAACGAAAGGGCTGCAAAAGGTGTTGATGGGGTGGATGTGTGTATGGGTTGGTGTTGGCCTGTGATGGCTTGCACGATGGTGTTTTGCAAAGCAGCAAGCTGTGCAGTGATATGAGATTGGAAGGTTTCTTGGTTGTGGTTGAGTGAGTCTATTGATTGATGAATTTCTTCTTGAAGAAGAGCTAATGATTGGTGAAATTCGGCTCTCTGTAAGGGTTTAGATTCATCAGTTGGTTGATAGGAGGAAGATATGAGATTTGTGAATGGTGGTGGAGAGGGTGGTGGTTGGACAAAGGTGGTGGAGATTGGGGTGGAGGAGGGAGCAGAAGCTTGCACGGTCCGAGCCATGCTCTGATACCAGTTGATAGACTCAACTTGACAGGGAAGAAGAAAATAACAAGGAAAGCTTAATTTAAACTGCAGAATTCATTCATTACCTCTAAAGAGAATAGCAATACAAAATATATAGTCCTGTTCATGATCTGGATGGCAGTAGCCAGCTGTCATGTGAACAGTTACTGGATCTTGTAATGGGCTATTCCACTATTACAATGCATTGGGCTAGAACAGTAAGTGATTAGAGCAAGATTAGGAACTGCATCTATCAAAATGACTCTTAGAGCTGTTCCTGTGAGCACTAGTGGATTTGATGTGTTTTTAAAATGTGAATGTTTCCAAAACGGTGGCGCTTTCAAATTCAGAGGAGCTTCCATTCTCATGTTTTCAATTGATGATGATCAAGTTGCTAAAGGGGTTGAAACACATAGCAGCAGTAACCATGATGCATCATTGTCTTTCGCGGCAAAACTCTGGGGTATTCCTACAAGTGGGTTCAAGGAAACTGTAAATTTGACATATGATTCTATTATTGAACAGCAGATTACGATGAAATATGCATTTTACAAACAATTGGCTCTGGTGTATCGATTTTGCAAGTTGGGTCATTTTGATAAGGCAAAAGGGATACTATATGATGTAATTAAGCATTCTTTTGACTCCACCATGGTTATTGATAATGGCTTCTTGAATGGTAATATTGGTGAAGAGAATTTGTCTGCTGGAGACAAGTATGAAAAAGTGCAAGTGACTTCTGAAATGGTGCTAGAGAAAATATGGGAGAAATGGAAATCAAAAGTTCATGCCAAATTTGTAAGTGAAGGGAATGCAACGGAGCGGGATTCTACTGTTGGGGAATGGCTCAATCTTGACAGAGAGATGGTGATATGTTCTGCTGATGCACAATCTGCAGCAAAGGGAGTGCAATGGTTCATTCTCTCCTTACAGCTTTGTCATTGTAAGATAAAGGGGGCTAAACTCTTTTGCAAGGAAGCATTTGACAGACTTGGTGAACTGACTCAAAACTCATTGTCTCAGGTATTCACTACATTGGATTTAAATTCTCAACATGTTAGAAAAGCTTTTGAGAGTATCTTGTTTGGCATGCTTAAGCTCTGTTGTAATTGCTTGAATGATAAAATTGGAGAAGAAAATTGGCCTCCTGATGAGTGGATTGAGAAAATGAATAGGGATGTCAATAATTTGTTTGATAAATGGTTGAGTAGTGAAACTAGACTTTATAGTTTCCACCATGCTGCTATTCATGACGAAGGCTGGGGACTTCCTACTCTAAGTGAAACTTTTTATGCTACTCATGTCAGTGTAGAAGCTTTATTTCAATTGCTAGACAAGAAAACTGACAAATTGGACCGCAAGCCTTCTTTGGGTTCTAAAGACCTTGATTCAAAGGAAAGAACCAAACTTGTTAGTGAGCATCATGATATTTTTATGGGTTGCACTAAGCTTCCTGATGATTTCAAGGTTGATGACCATAGATGTGCTTTCCACAGAATTTTCATTCAACCGCTGATTGTTTTCTACTTGAGATACATAGATAAGCAGCCCAGCCTTGGAAGGTATGATGATGGTCATGCTAAAGTTTCATCTACTGTTTTGAATGAAGGAGAATGTATGTTTGTGACTGTTGTTAATGCATGCACTGCTTTAGCTTGTAAGTATCGTCCAATTGGTATAGTTGAGGTGCCAGAGACGTGGTTTTTGGGTGCAGTGAATATGCATTTGGAGACCATGATTGGAAAAAGTAATAATGTGGAGAAAGAGTTGCATGTGAATTTTCTTGAAAACCATATGAAGCTAGATCAGAAGTGTTTGGGATATGTTCTGTGTAACTTGGGTGCACCTTACAACTGCATTGGAAGTGGATCTTGCCTGGTTCAGTACATCTCAAACCTTGGTTTTCTCGAAAATAATACTGAGTGGTCTCCTTGGAGGTATGAAAATGTTAATTCAACTTCTCAGAGTTACATAAGCCGAAATGGTTTTCTACTTATGAACTTGTCTAAGTGGTTGCAATTGTTTTCACAAATCATTATACATAATGAAACTACTGCTACATTTTTGTGGGTTCTCGCGGTTAATTGTGATCCATTATCAGAGTAACCAGATTACTATCCAAAGAGTCGGTGTGAATTGGAAAGGGCGATTAATTGGGAAAGGGGTCAAGGATATCAGGTTGTTCTTGGTATAGCAGCATTGAAGTTATACCTCTTTTATGTGTTTACTGTTTGGTCTGGAATAATGGTGGGTATGGTCTTGGCCATTTTATTGTCCAGAATATCATTCATAAAGCAACAATATGCATGGCTACAATTTTTGTTAGGTGGATCAGTTGATATAGACAATAGTAATCTTCGGGAGTTTCTTGATGCTACATTGCTTCTAAATAATGTGGAAAGAGATGAGAGTTTAATTGCAGCTCTTGCATCATCTCCTGGGAAAGATTGTAGTGGGTGCATTAAAAATGGTGAGCTTGATCAGTCTTGCAAGAAGATTTATCTATGTCATGATCAATTCAAAGCATTTGTAAGGTCAAACTTGTACATCTGAAAATGGTTTGGGTTGTCAGTTATACGCGTGCAGGGGCTTACATTGTTATTGGCCATAATACTGAAAGCTCTCGGGCTACATCATTATTATGATAGTGATGATGATTATATTCTTGAGAGGGTTTCACTTTTGAATTACTCGCCTCCTTGTGTCTTTGGCAACGCTACTTATGGGTCCAAAAATGATGCTTGGCATGTACTGATGATCATCTTTGGGGATTATTTGTGGACTATATCTGATAGACCTAAAGACAATATTCTTAAAGGAGATATTGAACTACCTGGACTGCTTGCAATTCTTATTAGTGCATTGGTCCTAGTTGGAACTCATGATCAATTATTCTCGTATTACAAGTCAAGGATCATGAAGTATCTCAAGGAATTGGCTCAAGTTTTTGACATTAAGAGTCAAATGAAGACTCTGGTGGATTATCAAGTGAGCCTGCCACAAAAGAAAATATGCTCCAGTTTTATGGTTGACTTTATTCTATTGCCCTTTATATCATCTTTTGGTAGCTTACGCTTGCAGTTGGATGCTAAACGGGTTAATACTTCACAGCATGGTCCTACCTTGTATAGCATTGCAGAAATACATGTGAAGAATCTCAAGGTTTCATCGATTCATAAGTATTTTACTTTGTGTTTGATGAAGATTTATGAAGAAAGCTGCATTAATGGATCCTCCACAAAAACAAAAGAAAAGCATCTGAAAGCTATGGTAATTGACACTAGCTTGGGTAGTGACTTGGATGATGAAGCAGGGAGACCAGCTAAGGTACTAACTGACATATATCAATCCTCTCGAGCATGGCTATTTGCATGGAGGACCTTTTCACTTGCCACCTTTCTGATTATGGATGCACTACTGATATCAGTCACACATGCAATGAGTACC
The DNA here is from genome assembly GCA_024704745.1 of Rosa lucieae. Classification (NCBI taxonomy): domain Eukaryota; kingdom Viridiplantae; phylum Streptophyta; class Magnoliopsida; order Rosales; family Rosaceae; genus Rosa; species Rosa lucieae. The sequence continues at coordinate 28,366,523 of CM045493.1, read as the reverse complement.
ATTGCTGCATCATTTGTTCAGCTCGGTATTGAGGTTGACAGGTACAACAATGATAAGCCTTTAACAGGTATTGCTAAGATCACTGGTATGAGCCATCGAATTCCACAGTACAATGTCACTTGCTGGAAGTTGGAAGACATTTCAGGCTTGAAACATTAGACCCAAATAGGCCCATACAGATCATCGAAGAATTGAATCAGTTTTATTTGCTTAGTTTTTTCCTCTTTCTTTTCTTTCTTTCTCTTTTACAACTATGTCATTTCTGGGCTTGGATCCTGGGGATCCTAACAAAGGATTCCAAATTATTACAACTAACAATCGTCAGCATACGAAGGTTGTTGAGGAATTGGATCTCTTCGCCCAAAGATTTAAGATTAACACATCCAACAAAACCTAGATATTGAAGTAAGGTGAGGCGTCTAATTCCTTTTGGCAAATAGGTCTGTTGGGTTGTTATCGCCAAGCTTCGTAGGTTGATCAGGTTCCCTATGTCCTTAGGTATCTCCTCAAGTGCGTCGCAATCCTGAAGGGCCAAGGTCTCCAAATTCAGCAGCTTACTGATGGAATTGGGAAGCCTTTTTATCTTCCCATTAGAAGACAAGTTGAGGAATCTCAAATGAAACAAACTACCAATGGAACTTGGTAGCTCCTCAAGAGGTGACCCACTGAGATCTAGCACCCGCATATATTTGAATCTCGAGACGCATGTCTTTACAAAACGTTGACTCATCTGACCTTCTTTAGGAATTAGAATGGTTCGCAATTTCTTTGATTTGAGCATGAAATCAGGAACTTGAGACTCTTCTCGAAGCAATTCCTTTTTGGATATTGACACATGTCGATTCATTTCCAAAGCACTAGAGGGACGAAAATTGACTGTGGAATACTCTACTTGTGCTATTGAAATTGCTAAATCATGAACTAGATCATGTATTTTAAAAGTTATGGCTATTTTGATATCTCCCTCGACTTGAAACAAAGATCTAGAGCAAAACTCTCTTATATAGTCTACCATCTGTTCATAATCTTCATTTTCCTTAGATGTCTTGAGGTATCCTTGTGCTGTCCATAGTGGAACCAACATTGAACTGTTGAATTCATAATCCTTTGGGAAAAGTGAACAAAATGCAAAACACGGTTTCAAGTGTTGTGGCAATGCATCATAGCTCAATTTGAGTGCAGGCAGAATATTGTCATTCCTTATGCTCAATTTGAGGTATCTCTGACACTCAACCATTGGTCTTCATCTGTTTTCAAATAGAGCATGCTCCATACAGTAGCCACTGCTAAAGGAACTCCTCCACACTTCTTCACAATATCCTCTCCAATTTCTATCAAATGTTGATAGCGGTGCTCCTCTCCTTTCTTAAATGCCCTTTTGATAAACAATGACATGCAGTCTTTGTGGGGAAGACCTTCTAAAGAATGCGTGTATAAGGGATTCACAAGTAAAGAAACTGATCTATTTCGTGTTGTTATGATGATTTTACTTCCATTAGCTCCCACATTTAACAAGCCTTTTAGATCATTCCATTTTTCAATCGTTATTCCAATCAGCTCCCTATCCCAGACATCATCCAACACTAACAAAAACTTTCTACCTCGCAAAGTATATTGCAATCTTCTTTTCATAAGGTCCAAATTTTCATCCTCACATTTTTCTTTAATTGCAGAATTGATAATGCCGCGAATTAATGTTTGGATATCAAAGTTGTCTGAGATGCATATCCACATTTTCATCTCAAATTTCTCCTCCAACATGCTATCATTATACACTAATTTAGCGAGAGTTGTCTTTCCCAACCCTCCTAACCCAAGGATGGAAATAACATAAACATTCTCCCCACTAGAGATATCAGTGTTATTTAAGAGATGACTAATAATCTGTTTTTTATCATCATCTCTTCCAATAACATCTAAAGCCTCCACCAAAGAGTCAGTCTCTCTTTTATTATCGTGCATCCCTTGAAGCACACGAGGATCTTCAGCTATCTTAACAAACTCAAGGAGAGCAAACTGTCTCTTTTCATTATCAATTTCAACTAGTCTTTCTCTAATCTCTTTCACTTTATGTCCCATTATGAAGTTAAACACTACTGGATTCCAGCGGGAAAAAAATTGGTGTACCTTTCCTTTGATCTTCCCACAGTTGTCGACCTCCACTTTCAACCGCAACTTTTGGAAGTCCAGTTCGTCCAAGACATCATCAACATCATGACAAACATCTTTGAGATTTCCCAACCAACTAGTGATTAGTGGATTTCTCACTTACTTCTTCTCTGCATCCTCGAGCACTAGTTTGATGGCAGATAAGGTCTTGTTGAGCTTGGTGAGCTCAAGTTGGGCACCCCATGCCAAGTAGATCTCTTGGAAAGCATGTGAAGCTAGCCTACCCAAGACTGTCTCAGCTATGTTGTAGACGAACTCCATGATGATTTGGATGAAAGAAAGAGACAGAGTTTATTCGAAGAAGTAGTAATTGATGTATGTTGATAAATGGAAAACAGAGGAAACTTATCTAGCAACTCTACGTGGCCAGATTCAATGCTTAATTTGATTAATTAGGTATCTTCTACTATCCAAGTGAATGAAGCAACATACATGAAGTCCATTCATTCAAGTCACCCAAACAAAAAGCAGTAAGCTATATATATACCTCGAGTAGATGACAAGCATAAAACAAAAAGCATTTTGTTTGATTTGCATGGAGGGAAAAGGAAGAAAACTTAATGAAGTCCTGATATTGAATGACACTAATTCTAGAGGTTAAGGTCCTGGTATTTTTGTTTTAGTTATCTAATTCAATAGATCTGTATAGTGACTGAAGAGAGATATTAGATTTTAGATTTTCATTAGCAATCATTCTGACTAGCTCCCACCTTCCCCAAAGAGAGATGACCACTACACTTATTAAAAAATAAGAAGAAAAATAGCAACTTTAGGAAGGGGCCAAACCAAAACTCCCTACAAAATCAACAAAAAGAAACAACCTGTCATAACCGAAATTGAGGAATACTCAATTAGTCACTATTACAATGTGATAAAATAAAAGATGGAGAAGCACCCTACCACACCATGTATATTAGGAGAAGCCATACCATCTCTTATTAACTTTGTAAATTGACCTAACTCCGAATAAAAAAAGAAAATTTCATTTGCGGTACGTCCGATAGCCATTAAACATCTCCCAACTTCGTTACTCATACAGCAACAAATGGTGTTTTTATCTCATGAATCCATTGTCAATCATGCACTCCTAAATTACTATTCAAACTGGATTTTTCAAGTAAATCAATGTCATCTTAACAATCACGACCACCACCAACGAGCTAGCAGGCAGCGCCATTTGGTGTGTCCTTGAACTTGAAGCGACCAAATGATCAAACTCAACTTGGTGCCTGTGGGATGAATTGATTCACACCCAAGTCAGCGGCTCTATACATTCTTCTAATATCTATTTAACTATTAATGATCGCTCAGTATTACCGACTATTACATATAAGACTCATGTATTACTTATAAAGTCATTTCTTAAACAACAAGCAATCAAATGATGGGCGCTCACAAATCTCTATGCACGAATTTGGGTACTGGGAGACTCCCTGGACTAGTGTTTCACATATAATATAATACCACAAAAAAGAGAAGAGTGAACATCAAATTAGTTAGTCTATTTCCGGCGCAGCTGCTTTCTTAATATGCAATAAATTTACAGATTCTATGCAATACAATCAAACCCTGTATTCCTGCTCTCATGTGGGTTAGATCTTTTTTTATTTTTTTTTGAAATAAGGGCCAGTGTGGGTTAGATCTTATAAGCACGTACTTGTGTTTCATATTCTGCGATTAATAAGAAAAAAAGCGGATGCTTCAGGTACAGGATTTCTGATACAGCCTCACTTGTTCCTGGAAATCTATTAATGTACTAACTGGTATATACATACATGATCGACTAGCTGGTAAAGTGGGCCTCTTCGAAATTAACTACTTTAATTCCATCTCTTAGCGTTCTTTATTCCTTACGATTTTGCCTTTGCTTGCTGGAATGCCTGCATCTTTTGCTTCTTCCGAGCTTCCTTTTCAGCCTACAATGATAATCTAAGCAAGTTAATATCGGATTAGCACAGATTACTGCACTAAACAAAACATAGAAATTTCTTTTGGTTTCATGATGGAAGCAATCTTACCTTAGACATCTTTGATTTGGCTTTGACTTTAGGAGCCTTCTCCTCAATCTCTGCCTCACGCTCGAGCTCTCTTTCCCTAGCATCTAGATTCTTCTCTAGATAGTACTGCACATAATGAAATTTTGTGGTCACAATCACGGATTTAATAAGCAACTGCATAATTGATTTCAGTTTTGAATGAACTCCAGACTCCAAATTGAACAGAACTGCTACTCTAAAGGAATATTTTCCTCTGCTGAGATTGCAGATGAAAGATTGGATTAAATAAACAGATCCCATGCTTTCCACATTGCAATTTTCACGTCAATACTTGAGCAAAGTGAAAAATTTGTGATCATCCTATGACTATAATCAAGGGCAAGTCATCAATCTCTTAGTTCTGCTAACTCTCAAATTGAAATATTTCAACAATGCCTGGTGTTGGCTGCATTCCATATGCAAAAAGCTGTTATATAATCACCAATTTTAGCTTGGTTCGTTTTTATAACAACTTTTTAAAATAAAATAAAAAACAAAAAGATTATCCAGACATCAAACACATTCAGGCCCAAGTAAGCTGAGAGTACAGACTACTTACATTGTAATTGCCTGCATAATCTTGCAGTCTTCTGTCTTTAACCTCCACTACTCTATTAACTATTTGCTTTATAAAGTATCGGTCATGAGAAACTGTGATAACAGTGCCTTTGTACTCATTTATTGCCTCCTGAAAGAACAATTAGGAACCAAATTGCAGGTAAGCGATACTAAAGTACTATAAACCATTTATTGTGGAAAACAGAATGGAAAGAAAAAGGTGGGAAATACCTCAAGCATCTCTTTTGAAGGAATGTCCAAGTGATTTGTGGGTTCATCCAGAACTAGCAGAGTAGATGGCTTTACCATGAACTTGCAGAAGGCAAGGCGTGCCTAACAAATGTGAAAGACAAACTGTTAAACCTGACAGTAATTCAGCCTTAACTGATTCTCAAGTGAGAGACAGATTTGAAGTATTGACACATTTGCTTCCATGTATAGTGAAGGCATGTTGTATTTAAATAAAAAAAAGTGGCAGAAACAATGGAAAATGCAAGGAAGTTCAAAGCATTAGACAGCAAAAAAGTTTAGCCTCAATGGAAGGAAAAAAAGATTATACAAAATTGACAATGTAATAAAAACACTTATTCACAAAGAACTGATGGATATCATTTGCAGGACCGTAATCATATTACAACAAGTATAAGGCCTGTTATGACGGTGATGAAGCTGGTTAAAGTGAAAAGCTCATATATTATATAAACCACTTGCTTGTGAGAAACTAGTTTGAAAGAAACCATAAATGTTACTAGGATGGGATAAGTGTCAATAAGTCCTACATCTAACTTCATCTTTGGGTGCAATAGTTTTGACCTAGACTTATGTCTATGAAATCATTGTCCCTCATTTGCATTGGTCTTTCTTTTTGAAACGTTACTCGTATTATTTGGCCTGGTCAAAAGTCACAATTTCTTTGAGAGGCAACGGCACGCCACTGAGAACCATGACTGGTTAAATAAAATTACCATGCTCAATAATTAGGACTCTGAAAAACTGACAGTTAACACAAAAGATCTCTATATAAATTAAAATCATTGAACTAGACGTGGAGTCAACATTAGTGGTTTTGGACAGAAAATTCTGAACAAAGCATGTTACATGTATCCCATAAAAGCTAAGTCATTAATAAGAATTTAATAAAAAAATAATAAATAAAATATCTTTTACTTACCTTCTCACCACCACTTAAGAGGGAAACCTTTCTATCAAGCATATTTGCTTTGAAATTACAACGACCAAGGAGACCCTTTATATCATCAAGTCTCCAATCCTCAGCTGCTTCTTCTACTGTCTCAAGCACTGTTTTATTTAAATCAAGTGCCTCAGCCTAAAAAGACATGAACATGGGTCAACCAACACTATAGTCTGACAAGGAAATTTACAAATCCGGTTCCTCTTTTACTAAGAAGAAACCCCATGCTATTAGTTATTTCAAAGTAGCAAATAGTAATGGCAGTACACACCTGATATTGCTCAAAATAGTTTGGTAGGACATTATACTCCCCAAGCAGAACTTCACCTGCTATTGGCTTTTGTAAACCCATTATTAGCTTCAGCAAAGTACTCTTGCCACATCCATTTGGGCCAATAATGGCCAGTTTCTCTCCTCCTTCAATTGTGAGATTTGCCCTGCTAAACAGCACCTCGTGTACACAACAGATATGGTTGCAATTAATACACACAATTTGCCGATGAATAGAACTTTTTAAGCTGAAAAAAAAATGGCTTGTAGGCTTGTAGCACTTTTACTTGTGATCAAAATATGTAAACCCACCTTGTCTCCAAAGCCAGCGTCCAGATTCATAAGTGTTGCAACAAATCTTCCACTTCTTCCCCGTTCAGGAAACCTGATCCTCATCTGTTTCCTCTGGAACGGCCTTTCAACAAGATCCTCTCCCTGAAGTTTCTCCAGCTTCTGTTCTTGCCAAGAAAAAAATAAAAAAGTCAGATAAAGAACTGGAGGTGGCCAGTAAGAAGATCTATGTAAATACCTGGTGAATAGATAATCAATCTTGTTAATGCATACAGACTTGACCGAACGTCAGAGAGGTAAAGCAAAAATCATTTGTTTTTGTATTATCAATTAATGGGTATGGAAAAAAGAAAAAGAATTTAGCAGATGCAGTTTGTTAGCAAAAATCTTAATGCAGTAGTACAAAAATGATTGAATGATAGACTACATTTAATATAAGCAAGCCCGATTAGAGAAGAATCGAAGAATTGCTTTTGTTTTGAAAAGAATATTGTACCCGCCCTTAAGTTTTCACAACAGAGAGAAAAGAATGTAGAGTAAAGCAGCTTAGTTGTATTTTATTACCTTGAGAAAGTGAAACAACCAAAACTCAATGCTAACAATTGTCCAGATTAGATTGATATTTTTGTTTCTTATAGAATTTCAAGCAAATCAATTTGCGACACAGATAAATCTCAACGTACCTTTCCAGCAGAAGACGCACGGCCAGAATTTGCTCCAGCGCCCAACATGTGTATCAAGTCTTTTGTGTGTTCAATTTCCTTCTGCTGCTTCTCGCAAGCAGCATTTTGACTTTCAATCCATGCTGCCTTTGCAATATAATACTCAGAATAATTTCCCTCATACGTCCTGGAGACACCCATATCAGTTTCCACTATTTTTGTACACAATTGATCAAGAAAAGCTCGGTCATGAGATATGATAACCATGGTACATCCTGCTGATTGAGATAATCTTCGAGCCACTCGATTGTGTCAAGGTCAAGGTGATTTGTAGGCTCATCCAGCAGTAGTAAATCAGGGTCCTGAAGATAAAGCAATTATACTCTGACCAACAAATAAACCAATATACATTCTAAGATACACGTGCTCTGCATATTAGCATATCTTACAGGAATAGTGTTGAACATACAGTTGATAGCCACTTCCACACAATAATGAATAAATCTCACAGATTAAAAATAACAAGAAGCTAGCCCAAATGCAATCATGATAACACTGCTGTTTAGAGTAACTAGCTTCAGATTAAGCATGTATCGTATGGCTAAAGAAGCAAATATTACTTGAAATAGCATCTCCCTAATTAGAAACCAAGCAAGCAATTTCCTTGTTAACCACTAATAATAATTCACCACGACAACTTTTCGGCAATAACACGCTACAGCAAACTACAATAACAAGCACAGAAAGCATGTCGAAAGTCGTTCATCCAGCCATCAAGCAAAACTCAAGCTATAACTCGCATTCCAACAACTACATTTTTCATCTAAAACATAAATTATATACCTGAAGCAAAATCTTGCCATGTGACATCCTCATCTGCCAACCACTACTAAACGAAGCCATCAACCTGTCCCCATCCTTGGGCGCAAACCCAAGATCCGGTATCAACTTACTAATCTTCGCATCCACCATACCCAAGTCACATTCCTGCGCCCGATTCTGAAGCTTATCAAGCTCATCCAAAAGCCTCCCCATCAAGTCCATATCCTCCACAGCACTCTCCAACGCCTTTTGCACCCTCTCCAGCCTCTCTGACACCTCCATCTCCTCCTTAAAAGCAGTCCATATTGGCTCTTCCTTAGAGTCCCTTTCAGCTACCCTCCACAGTGTACACCTTGTAGCTAGCGACCCTCTTCTTCCTCTGACCTGATTCCAAACCCAGCAGGGATACTAAAAATAAGAACAAGCAGCTTAATAAGACAGATAATATGATGACCAATTTTCAAATGCAGGAAAGATTTCATGAGAAACTGAACAGAGCACTCACCTCTGCGCTTCACCAAGCAATTACATCAATCAGCACACAAATCACAATCAAAACTTCCCAATTCAATCAAAATTATCTCAAATTTCAACAATTCAATACTCCAGATCACTCTAATTCATTGAATTCTGATTCGCATTACGCGAGGAATTGTGAGGTACGCGATCCTACCGTCGGCCAAATTGTCGAGTGTAATCTTTGCCTGACGTGCCATCTTTGACCACTCCTCACCTTTTAATTGCCTTTTGCAGCTTTTGCTCAATTCAGGACAACCAATAATCTTCAATTCTCTCAACTCAGTAAGGCAATGCAACCCTTGCGGCAAAGCCGTCAATTTGGAGCATTCTTCAATGCGTAGTTGCTCGAGGAATGTGAACTTTATCAACTCCGGAAGTGCCGTGAGATTATGACATTCACCAAGCCATATGCTCTGTAGAGTGTCTGCAGAGTCTTCAATGAGCCAAGGGGGCAAAACCTCCAAACTTGAATTCCTGATCATCAATGATCGAAGACCTTGAGGACCTTCCCCTGATCTCATCATCTGAAGCTTCTCGCAATCGTCGACACCGAAAGTATCTAAACTGTTAAACCAGACACTAATTCAGCCTTAATTGATTCTCAAGTGAGAGACGGATTCTTGTATTTAGAAAAAAAAAGTAGCAGAAACAACAGAAAATGCAAGGAAGTTCAAAGCATTAGACAGCAGAAAAGTTTAGCCTCAATGGAAAGAGGAAAAGATTATACAAAATTGACAATATAATAAAAACACTTATTCACAAAGAATTGATGAATATCGTTTGCAGGACTGTTATCATATTACAACAAGTATAAGCCTTTTATGACAGTGATGCCACTGAGAATCATGAATGGTTAAATAAAATTACCATGCTCAGTAATCAGGACAATGAAAAACTGACTGTTAACACAAAAGATCTCTATATAAATTAAAATCACTGAACTAGATGCAGAGTCACCATTAGTAGTTTTGAACATAAAATTCTAAACAAAGCATGTTACATGTATCCTATAAAAGCTAAGTCATTAATAAGAATTTAATACAAAATAATAAATAAAACATCTTTTACTTACCTTCTCACCACCACTTAAGAGGGAAACCTTTCTATCAAGCATATCTGCTTTGAAATTACAACAACCAAGGAGGCCCTTTACATCATCAAGTCTCCAATCCCCTGCTGCTTCTTCTACTGTCTCAGGCACTGTTTTATTTAAATCCAGTGCCTCAGCCTAAAAAGACATGAACATGGGTCAACCAACAATATATTCTGACAAGGAAATTTACAAATCCGGTTCCACTTTTACCATGCTATTAGTTATTCCAAAGTAGCAAATAGTAATGGCAGTACACACCTGATTTGCTCAAAAAAGTTTGTTAGGACATTATGCTCCCCAAGCAGAACTTCACCTGCCATTGGCTTTTGTAAACCCATTATTAGTTTCAGCAAAGTACTCTTGCCACATCCATTTGGGCCAATAATGGCCAGTTTCTCTGCTCTTTCAATTGTGAGATTTGCTCTGCTAAACAGCACCGGGTAGACAACAGATATGGTTGCAATTAATACACACAATTTGCAGATGAATAGATCTTTTTAAGGTGAAAAAAAATGGCTTGTAGCACTTTTATTTGTGATCAAAATATGTAAACCCACCTCATCTCCAAAGCCAGCTTCCAGATTCTTAAGTGTGGCAACAAATCTTCCACTTCTTCCCCATTCAGGAAACCTGATCCTCATCTATTTCCTCTGGAACGACCTTTCAACAAGATCCGCTTCTTGAAGTTTCTCCAGCTTCTGTTCTTGCCAAGAAAAAAATAAAAAAGTTAGATAAAGAATTGGAGGTGGCCAGTAAGATGATCTATGTAAATACCTGGTGAATAGATAATCAATCTTGTTAATGCATACAGACTTGACCGAACATCAGAGAGGGGTAAAGCAAAAATCATTTGTTTTAGTATTATCAATTAATGGGTATGGAAAAAAGAAAAATAATTTAGCAGATGCAGTTTGTTAGCAACAATCTTAATGCAGTAGTACAAGAATGATTGAATGAGAGACTACATTTAATATAACAAGCCCGATTAGAGAAAAATCCAAGAAATGCTTTTGGTTTGAAAAGAATATTGTACCCGCCCTTTCGTTTTCACAACAGAGATAAAAGAATGTAGAGTAAAGCAGCTTAGTTGTATTTTATTACCTTGAGAAAGTGAAACAACAAAACTCAATGCTAACCAATTGTCCAGATTAGATTGGGATTTTTGTTTCTCTTAGAATTTCAAGCAAATCAATTTGCTACACAGATAAATCTCAATGTACCTTTCCAGCATAAGGCTCCAGCCCCGAACCTGTGTATCAAGTCTTTTGTGTGCTCAATTTCCTTCTGCTGCTTGTCCCAAGCAGCATTTTGACTTTCAATCCATGCTGCCTTTGCAATATAATACTCAGAATAATTTCCTCATACGTCCTGGAGACACCCATATCCGTTTCCACTATTTTTGTACACAATTGATCAAGAAAAGCTCGGTCATGAGATATGATAACCATTGGCACATCCTGCTGATTGAGATAATCTTCGAGCCACTCGATTTTGTCAAGGTGAAGGTGATTTGTAGGCTCGTCCAGCAGTAGTAAATCAGGGTTCTGAAGATAAAGCCATTATACTCTGATCAACAGCTAAACCAATACACATTCTAAGATACATGTGCTCTGCACATTAGCATATCTTACAGGAATAGTGTTGAACATACAGTTGATAGCGACTTCCACACAATGATGATTAAATCTCACAGATTAAAAATAACAAGATGCTAGCCCAAATGCAATCATGATAACACTGCTGTTTAGAGTAACTAGCTTCAGATTAAGCATGTATCGTATGGCTAAAGAAGCAAATATTACTTGAAATAGCATCTCCCTAATCAGAAACCAAGCAAGCAATTTCCTTGTTAACCACTAATAACAATTCACCATGACAACTTTTCGGCAATAACACGCTACAGCAAACTACAATAACAAGCACAGAAAGCATGTCGAAAGTCGTTCATCCAGCCATCAAGCAAAACTCAAGCTATAACTCACATTCCAACAACTACATTTTTCATCTAAAACATAAATTATATACCTGAAGCAAAATCTTGCCATGTGACATCCTCAACTGCCAACCACTACTAAATGAAGCCACCAACCTATCCCTATTCTCGGGCGCAAACCCAAGTTCCGGCATCAACTTACTAATATTTGCATCCACCATACTCAAGTCACACTCCTGCGCCTGATTCTGAAGCTTACCAAGCTCATCCAATAGCCTCCCCATCAAGTCCATATCCTCCACAGCACTCTCCAACACCTTTTGCACCCTCTCCAGCCTCTCTCACACCTCCATCTCCTCCTTAAAAGCAGTCCATATTAGCTCTTCCTGAGAGTCCCTCTCAGCTTCCCTCCACAGTGTACGCCTTGTAGCTAGCAACCCTCCTCTTCCTCTGACCTGATTCCAAACCCAGCAGGTATACTAAAAATAAGAACAAGTAGCTTAATAAGACAGATAACATGATGACCAATTTTCAAATGCAGGAAAGATTTCATGAGATAAAGCCATTATACTCTGATCAACAACTAAACCAATATACATTTTAAGATACATGTGCTCCGCACATCAGCATATCTTACAGGAATAGTGTTGAACATACAGTTGATAGCCACTTCCACACAATGATTAATAAATCTCACAGATTAAAAATGACAACAAGCTAGCCCAAATGCAATCATGATAAAGAGTAACCAACTTCAGACTAAGCATGCATCATATGGCTAAAGAAGCAAATATTACTTGAAATAGCATCTCCATTATCAGAAACCAAGCAAGCAATTTCCTTGTTGACCACAAATAACAATTCACCATGACGCCTTTTTGGCAATAACACACTACAGCAAACTACAACAACAAGAACAGAAAGCATGTTGACAGTTGTTCATCTAACCATCAAGCAAAACTCCAAGCTATAACTCACATTCCAACAGCTACATTTTTCATCTGAAAACACAAACTATATACCTGAAGCAAAATCTTGCCAAGTGACATCCTCATCTGCCAACCACTACTAAAATAAGCCACCAACCTGTCCCCATCCTCCAGCGCAAACCCAAGTTCTGACATCAACTTACTAATCTTCACATCCACCATACTCAAGTCACACTCCTGCGCCCGATGCTGAAGCTTATCAAGCTTATCCAAAAGCCTCCCCATCAAGTCCATATCCTCCACAGCATTCTCCAACGCCTTTTGCACCTCTCCAGCCTCTCTGACACCTCCATCTCCTCCTTAAAAGCAGTCCATAATAGCTCTTCCTGAGAGTCCCTTTCAGCTTCCCTCCACAGTGTACACCTTGTAGCTAGCAACCCTCTTTTTCCTCTGACCTGATTCCACACCCAGCAGGGATACTAAAAATAAGAACAAGTAGCTTAATAAGACAGATAGCATGATGACAAATTAGGTAAACTTTTGCAGATAGACATGGAGAAGTTTACACAAGATCAGAAGTGGACGATAAAGCTATGCAAACTGATCTAATTGCATAACTAGGAGTATCAAACATCTGTACAGTTTTTCTTTAAAGTTAACATAACCAAAATGTATGGAGTACAGCTCACAGAGCGAATGGGATAAGTACAATAAATATTTGACTCCCCTTAAAATAAAGCAAACAGACCCCAAGACTTAAGATAGTGACATTGATTTGGAGTACAGAGCACTCAGTAAGTATAGTTTAAATAGAAACATTGTTCATTCTAAATATGTAGACTATAATGAGTTTAAAGATTCTTTATGCTGTGTTCATTAGGGAGTAGGCTAGGCCTATTAGGGAATATGTATTGCTGGTACTGGTTCATAGACTCTGAAACACAGACTATGAACTCATTAGAGACTAAGTAGGAATTAGTAAAATTAAATCAAGCAAAAAAAAGGAACCTAACAAACTCCAAAAATTAACAATTATTAGTACAGAACAGAGATATCCCTAGTTTTTCCCCATTGTCAATCTCAAGGCCGCAATCACCTAGTATCTGAACTGGACCCAAATGTCAATCTAGATGAGTACATGTGTGATTTATACTCGCTACCTATTTTAACAATTCGAGTAATAGAAATATTATGCTAAAGAAATTTCTTTACATGATAAAACCACATAATAATTCACAAATAATAACTTGCCTGGACCAATACTCAGATTCTCGTATACCTACTCTGAATGATAGTAATTAGTATTTTCTTCGTTCTACTTTATGCAGTTTCCGGAAGCCAAATCCTGAATTGGAGTTCCGATTCACTACCGTTAGAAAACCTCATTCCTGTAAAGGTGATCAGGGTGGCTCAGATACTTCAGTTTAAGTTTTTTTAAAGTTGATCAGGGTTGGTGTTTATATGATACAATGAATCAAACTAGTGCTAGGACTAGAAAACAGCATCACCAAGCAATTACATGAATCAGCACACAAATCACAATCAAAATTATCTCAAATTTCAACAATTCAATTCTCCAGATCACTCTAATTCAGATTCGTTACCTGGAGACGAGGAATTGAGGTCACTAATGGCGTCGTCGCTGGTGGCGCGTTGTGAGGTACGCGACCGATTGGAGGCGGACTCCTCCTTCATCATTGAGGTGACTAACGGCATTGTCGGCTTCATCTTCTTCATCATCTGAGTCGTCGAGTGTAATCTTCACCTGACGTGCCATCTTTGACCACTCCTCACCTTTTAATTGCCTTTTGCAGCTTTTGCTCAATTCAGGACAGTCTTCAATCGCCAATCCTCTCAACTCAGTAAGGCAATGCAACCCTTGCGGCAAAGCCGACAATTTTGAGCATTCTTCAATGCGTAGTTGCTCGAGGAATCTGAAGTTTATCAACTCCGGAAGTGCCGTGAGATGATGACATCCACCAAGTGCTATGCTCTGTAGAGTGCCTGCAGAATCTTCAAGCCAAGGGGGCAACGCCTCCAAACTTGATTTCACGATAAGCAATGATCGAAGACGTTGAGGACCTTCCCCTGATCTCATCATCAACTGAAGCATCGGGCAATCAGCGACACTCAAAGTATCTAAAGCGGTCATGTTTTTCATATTTGGTGGCAAGCATTCCAAATTATTACAACTGATAATCCACAATCTGCGAAGGTTATTGAGGAATTCGATCTCTTTGCCCAAAGATTTAAGATTGACACATCCATCAAAATATAAAGATTGAAGTGAGGTGAGGCGTCTGATTCCTTTTGGCAAATACGTCTGTTGTGTTGTTATCACCAAGCTTCGGAGGTTGATCAGGTTCCCTATGTCTTTGGGTATCTCCTCAAGTGCGTCACAACGCCCAAAGTACAAGCTCTCCAAATTCAGCAGCTTACTGATGGAATTGGGAAGCCTTTTTATCTTCCTATTATAAGACAAGTCGAGGAATCTCAAATGAAACCAACTACCAATGGCACTTGGTAGCTCCTCAAGAGGCGACCCACTGAGATCTAGCACCCGCATATATTTGAATCTCGAGATGCATGTCTTCACAAAACGTTGATTCATCATCTGGCAATCTGCTCTAGGAATTAAAATGGTTCGCAGTTTCTTAGACTTGAGCATGAAATCAGGAACTTGTGCCTCTTCTCCAAGCAAGTCTTTTTTGGATATTGACACATGTCGAACCATTTCCAAAGCACTAGAGGAACGAAAATTGACTGTGGAGTACTCTACTTGTGCCACTGAAATTGCTAAATCATGAACTAGATCATGTATTTTAAAAATTATGAATGTTTTGATATCCCCCTCCACTTGAAACAAAGATCTAGAGCAAAACTCCCTTATATAGTCTACACCCATCTGTTCATAATCTTCATTTTTCTTAGATGTCTTGAGGTATCCTTGTGCTGTCCACAGTGGAACCAACATTGCACTTTTGAATTCATAATCCTTTGGGAAAAGTGAACAAAATGCAAAACACGGTTTCAAGTGTTGTGGCAATGCATCATAGCTCAATTTGAGTGCAGGTAGAATATTGTCATTCCTTATGCTCCACATGTCATCATCTCTGACACTCAACCATTGGTGTTCATCTGTTTTCAAATAGAGCATGCTCCCAACAGTAGCTACCGCTAAAGGAAGTCCTCCACACTTCTTCACAATATCCTCTCCAATTTCTATCAAATGTGGATAACGTTGCTCCTCTCCTTTCTTAAATGCCCTTTTGATAAACAATGACATGCAGTATTTGTGGAGAAGACCTTCTAAAGAATGCATGTATAAGGGACTCACAAGTAAAGCAACTGATCTATTTCGTGTTGTTATGATGATTTTACTTCCACTAGCTCCCACATTTAGCAAGCCTTTTAGATCATTCCATTTTTCAATTGTTATTCCAATCAACTCCGTATCCCAGACATCATCCAACACTAACAAAAATCTTCTACCTCGCAAAGTACCTTGCAATCTGCTTTTCAGAAGGTCCAAACTTTCATCCTCACATTTTTGTTTAATTGCAGCACTAATAATTCCGCGAATTGATGTTTGGATATCAAAGTTGTCTGAGACGCATATCCACATTTTCATCTCAAATTTCTCATCTACCATGCTATCATTATACACTAATTTAGCGAGAGTTGTCTTTCCCAACCCTCCTAACCCAAGGATGGAAATAACTGAAACATTCTCCCCACTAGAGATATCAGTGTTATTTAAGAGATAACTAACAATCTGTTTTTTATCATCATCTCTCCCAATAACATCTGAAGGCTCCACTAAAGAGTCAGTCTCTCTTTTATTATTGTGCATCCCTTGGGGCGCACGATGATCTTCAACTATCTTAGCAATCTCAAGGAGAGCAAACTCTCTCTTTTCATTATCAATTTCAACCAGTCGTTCTCTAATCTCTTTCACTTTATGTCCCATTTTGAAGTTAAACACTACTGGATTCCAAGGGGAAAAAAATTGGCGTACCTTTCCTTTGATCTTCCCACAATTGTCGACCTCCACTTTCAACCACAACTTTTGGAACTCCAGTTCATCCAAGACATCATCAACGTCATGGCAAACATCTTTGAGATTTCCCAACCAACGAGTGATTTGGGGATTCCTCACTTGCTTCTTCTCTGCATCCTCGAGTACTAATTTGATGGCAGATAAGGTCTTGTTGAGCTTGGTGAGCTCAAGGTTGGCACCCCATGCCAAGTAGACTTCTTGGGAAGCATAGGAAGTTAGCCTACCCAAGACTGTCTCGGCTATGCTGTAGACGAACTCCATGATGATTTGGATGAAAGAAAGAGACAGAGTTTATTCAAAGAAGATGTATGTTGATAAATGGAAAACAGGGAAAACTTATATAGCAACTCTACGTGGCTTGATTCAACGCTTAATTTGATTAATTAGGTATCTTCTTCTATCCAAGTGAATGAAGCAACGTATACGAAGTCCATTCATTCAAGTCACCCAAAAAAAAGGCAGTAATTAAGTTATATATATACCTCGAGTAGATGACAAGCATAAAGCAAAAAGCACTTTGTTTGATTTGCATGGAGGGAAAAGGATCGAAGAAAATTTAAAGAAGGTCCTGATATTGAATGACACTAATTCTAGAGGTAATTGTTTTAGTTATCTAATTCAATAGATCAATATAGTGACTGAAAGTTTTATTCAAGTCTTTCATTAATTATTTTGTTCGACAACTTAATTTGATGAACCATGTCTTGTGTCCACTTGTATTTTTTTTTTTTTTGAAGCAAATAAAGGTTTAGGCGATATTAGATTTTTATTAGTAATCTTTGTGACTAGCGCCTACCCTCCCCCAAGAGAGATGACCACTACACCTAGAAACCTACCACCCTTCCCCTTATTTAAATTTGTTAAAAAATAAGAAGAAAAATAGCAACTCAGGAAGGGACCAACCAAAACTGCCTACAAAGCCAACAAAAAGAAACAATCTATCGTAACCGAAATTGAGGAATACCCAATTAGTCACTCTTACAATGTGATAAAATAAAATATGGGAGAGCATCCTATGTCACGCCCCGAATTTTGAATAAACAATTCAAATCCGGAACATGAAAAATCAACTAAAACACAAGTCACTCAAAATTCAAATCTCAAATTAATTATTACAACTCACTTATACAAAGTAAAATTGTAAAGCTCCAATTGAACTTAACTCACCTCACTATTACAATCACTGTAAAACTACAACAATTACTCTAACCCGCACGATCACCGCCCTGATTCTCCTAACCTGCAAGATTTCCCGCTACACAATTTGAATAGTGTACCGGGAGTTGCAACAACACAAAACCCGGTAAGCTTTTTGCAAAGCTCGTATGAGTAAACAAGAAAGGAATGTTGATTTTATAACACATTTATTTTATCTCAAGTAAAATCAACCATCTCAACATCTGCAAAGAAACATCAAAACAAAACACGGAAAATCCCCAACAAATACATTTCCACAATTCTCTACCCACAATACTACCACTTTGGTCCATCCCAACTGTTTGGACCCAACACCAATAACACGTTAGAGTTCTAACTACCTTGTTACCTGTCATCTCGGTTATTATTTAACCGACAGTCTTCGGACTCCCTGTCCTCAGAGCACTACATCTCGGTTATTATTTAACCGGCGTTCTTCGGACTCCCCGTCCTCAGAGCACTACATCTTGGTTATTATTTAACCGGCGTTCTTCGGACTCTCTGTCCTCAGAGCACTACATTCCAACACTCTATACATCCCCCAATGTCCATCATAAAATCCACATGACTCAGTGATCATAATCATCGCATATAAATATGGTAATTCACGTATAAATACAGTAAGTCACGTATAAAGCCACATCTCAAACCATAATAAATAAATCATCACAATTCCACATTCTTCAATGTCACACCATTCCATATATATATCCACGTAAATATATATATACATAATCATCCGCTCAGGGATAATTACTAATACCAACTATAGTTCACGCAAGAAAAACAGGAAATTCATTTTGTATAATTTAAAATCATTTTACTTACCTATGGACCGTAGTTGATCAAGTCCATGTGATTAAAAACAAATATTTATTCCATAAATATTTTTCACACAATTACGACAAATAATTAATTATAGTTACTTGGTTCGTAATATGAACCGCGTGAGGTTTACTCACCTCTAATCCTGCTGCGTCTTCAATTTTACCAAACACGCCACAACCGCTCACCAAGGAATACCGTCAATCACCTAAATCCAAAATGATCATAACTTAGCCAACAACTCATAAATAAAAATAAAGACGATCCAACAGTCGGATCAAAATTATATGATGATCCAACGGTCGGATCCTCACGGATCGCCCATAGGATCATTGTAATACCCGCAATTTTATTTTCGTCTCGTAAAATTGTGCAAATTGATTGAAGAGCTTTTGCATGAATATTACTCGAAATAATTCATCTTTTTGAATTATCGAAATTTCGAAATATTCGTTTTAACAAAAATCTCGAAACTTTTCGATTCAAGAAAATCGATCTTTTTCTACGTAAGGAATTTGGGAAAACTTCCTTCATGAAAGTTGTAGAACTAGTCAATACGATCTCGTGCATATGTAGAATGCAATTTTCTGAGCTCGTATGATTAAATTTTGATTATTCGAAAATTGAGATTCTTTTTAATTAAGAATCTTTTTTTTTCTTTCTTTCTTTTTTCTTTTTCCTTTCTATCATTTTTCTATTTTTTTTTGTTGTTGTTTGTTGTTGTTGGTGATGCCGGTCAAAAAGCAAGACCACCAGGCCGACAAGGCCTTCTTTTCTTAAAGAAAATAGGAAACATTGGTGCCTGCTTTTTGCCATAAAAAAAAAATATGCCCAGCCATCTTTTCTCTCTCTCTCTCTCTCTCTCTCTCTCTCTCCAAGTAAATATTGGTATTTTACATCTTCACCATTGTATCAGTTGTCGGCTATTTCCTTGCTAATGGCTTCATAGCCATTCTGATTTTGATATCCCAGTTCGCCTTTTATGGGCCTGCTCTGCTACATTTTTTTCATCAAGAAAAGGTTTCAATTGGGGGGGGGAAGTGAGCGGGGAGGTGTATGGAAGACGGTGGGTGACCGTGAGAGTGTTTGGAGAAGGGAAAAAAGGCGGTGTGGGTTGGAGGCAGAAGGCAAGGCTTTGGATGCTGGGTGTTACTCGAGGTATTCGACTCGGAAGTTCTATAACGATCTGGGTGAAACAGAGCATGAGCATGGGTTTACAGATAGAAGGGGAATCATCACAGCAATTGTTTTGGGAGCAGTCGCTTTCACAGTGCTGTCTCCCTTTGCTGCTTATGCAGACTATACAAAGCTGGTGCAGATCAGAAAAGAGTGCAGTAATCTAGGCTTGTCATTAAGCTTTAGCAAGTATTCTAGCTTGAATTTCAAGTATGAAAAACTAGAGAAGGCCACAGATTACTTTAACACCTCGAGAAAAATTGGGTAAGGAAATTGGTTCGGGAATCTTGTTCTTGCTATTTTTGTTTTGGCCAAATTATTAAATTGTTGGAGTTTTGGTTTATAATTAGAATGGTATAAATCGATGAGGAACAGCGGTTTTTATTTATTTGAATTTACCATTCTTTTTGTTCAGAGATTGAACACTTAGTAAAGGCCAGGTTCGGCTATTTTATAATAGTTGATGTTGATCAAGAAAGGAAGTTGAATTGATTAAAATAGTAAACGGGTGCCAAAGTAATTTTGGATATCTTTTATATATCGAGGAATTTATTAGAGAGCGGTATTGGTTTTATTTAATTTTTGGAAGATCGGACCGTCAGTTTTACTTCAAATCTTGATATGTTGATCGTATGACTGTCCCGGTGACTTTGGGAGGTCACGGGCGAAGATCTGACCGTTGGATCTTCGTATAATTGTGAATTAGGGTTTTGAAAGGCGATTTGTGAGAATCCGACCGTCGGATTTTCATGAAATTTTATGGAGATGCTGATAAGGACGATTCAGGAAGATCCGACCGTTGGATCTTCGTGATATTTTTGGGGGATGATCCTATGGGCGATCCGTGAGGATCCGACCGTTGGATCATCATATAATTTCGATCCGACCGTTGGATCGTCTTTATTTTTATTTATGAGTTGATTTGCTAAGTTATGATCATATTGGATTTAGGTGATTGACGGTCTTCCTTGGTGAGCGGTTTTGGCGTGTTTTGTGAAAGTGAAGACGCAGCGGGATTAGAGGTGAGTAAATCTCACGTGGTTCATATAACGAACCTTGCACTTTTAATTAATCTATTTGTCGTAATTGTGTGAAAAATATTTATGGAATAAATATTTGTTTTTAATCACATGGACTTGATCAACTACGGTCCATAGGTAAGCAAAATGATTTTAAATTATACAAAATGAATTTCCTGTTTTCTTGCGTGGACTATAGTTGGTATTAGTAATTATCCCTGAGCGGATGATTATGTATATATATATTTACGTGGTTATATATATATATATATGAAATGGTGTGACATTGAAGTGTGTGGAACTGTGATGTTTTATTTATTATGGGTTGAGATGTGGATTTATACGTGAATTACCATATTTATATGTGATGATTGTGATCACTGAGTCATGTAGTTTTTATGATGGATAGTGGGAGATGTATAGAGTGTTGGGACGTAGTGCTCTGAGGACTGAGAGTCCGAAGAACGCCGGTTAAATGATAACCGAGATGTAGTGCTCTGAGGACTGGGAGTCCGAAGAACGCCGGTTAATTAATAACCGAGATGTAGTGCTCTGAGGACTGAGAGTCCGAAGACCGCCGGTTAAATAATAACCGAGATGTAGTGCTCTGAGGACAGGGAGTCCGAAGACTGTCGGTTAAATAATAACCGAGATGACAGGTAACAAGGTAGTTAGAACTCTAACGTGTTATTGGTGTTGGGTCCAAACAGTTGGGATGGACCAAAGTTGTAGTATTGTGGGCAGAGAATTGTGGAAATGTATTTGTTGGGGATTTTCTGTATTTTGTCCTGATGTTTCCATGCAGATGTTGAAATTGTTGATTTGTACTTGAGTTAAAATAAACACGTTATAAAATCAACAATTCTTTCTTTTACTCACGAGCTTTGCAAAAAGCTTACCGGGTTTTGTGTTGTTGCAATTCCTGGTACACTATTCAAATTGTGTAGCGGGAAGTCTTGCAGGATAGGAGAATCAGGGCGGTGATCGTGCGGGTTAAAGTAATTGTTGTAGTTTTACAGTGATTGTAATAGTGAGGTGAGTTAAGTTCAATTTGAACTTTACAATTTTACTTTGTATAAGTGAGTTGTAATAATTATTTGAGATTCGAAATTTGAGTGACTTATGTTTTAGTTGTTTATTCATGTTCCGGATTTGAAAAAAGTTATTCAAAATTCGGGGGGTGACAATCATCCCCCAAAATTATCACGAAGATCCAACGGTCGGATCTTCCTGAATCATCCTTATCAACATCTCCACAAAATTTCATGAAAATCTGACGGTCGGATTCTCACGAATCGCCTTCCAAAACCCTAATTCACAATTATACGAAGATTCAACGGTCGGATCTTCGCCCGTGACCTCACAAATTCACCGGGACAGTCATACGATCAACATATCAAAACTACAAGTCCATCGGACGGTCCGATCTTCGAAAAACAATAATTGGATTATCGAAATCGATCGAAACCGTAAAAATTCATAATTAAATCATACGATATCCAAAAATTATGAATTATATATGTAAACGATCGTATCGAAACGTAGAATCTAAAACTGTAAAGAAATCACATTTTTGACCCCCGGAGGTGGCCGGAAAAGGGTCGCCGGAAAAAGGGCAGAGCCGCCGCCGACCACCGCCAATGGTGTCGGGGCCTGGCTGCTCCTCTTCCTCTCATCAAGCCCAACAACTTTAATAACTAGCACGAAGTCTGAAAATGACCGGAAGGGGTCGAAAATTACCTTGAACAGTATGAAGGTGGCCAGAAAATTTCCAGAAACCAGCGAGAATTTCTAGAAACCGGCGAGCTCGATTTTCGACGTAAAAACTTCAATTTCAGGCCTCAATTCCTTCTAGAGAGTTGTTAAGAACATCAAGGCGAACCCACTGGAACAAGAATCAATCAAAACGATGCACTACAGCTCGAGATATCCCGATCGAAAGATTTTCGTTTCGGATCGAAAACCGACCGAGCTCCGACGAACGTGAAACCGGTCACTCTAGGTGCAATCCTCCTTGTATGATGATCAGCAGGTTGAGGGGAGTTCATGGAGCCAAGGATCGGAAGTTTTGGTGGCCGGAGCTAGGAGAAAACCGGCGTTGACTAAAATCGAGCTTAAATCGAAACAAGCTCACCGACGCCGCTACAGGCCGCGCCGCAGTGCAAGGCCACCACAGACAGGTGTGCAAGGACCATACGAAGCCATTGGAAGAAGTTTGGTGAAGATTGGTGGCCTGTGGAGCAAGAACGAAGCCGGCGAAGGGAAACCCAGTTTCAGGCCGGTTCGAGCGCGGGAGAGAGAGAGCGAAGCTTCAGTTTCCGAAAATGGAAATTGGAAAATAATTTTGGAAAGTTTCCAAAAAAAGAAGTTTTATACTAAACTGGAAACTATTTCGAAAAATCATAACTAATTCATACGAACTCCGATTTTTCTGTTCCGCATATGCACGCGATCGTATCGACGAGCTCTACAACTTTCTTGAGGAAAGTTTTCCCAAATTCTGTACGTATAAAAAGTCGATTTTTGAGACGCCCCTAAATACGTACGATTTCGAAATAAAATCGATCGAACAAATTTCACACTTCTCCAAGCTTCGTACAATCACCCATGACCACGAAATCATTCAAAAATGTCCTCGGAAAATAAATTGGATTTTCGGGGTATTACAATCGACCCTCCTTAAAGAAATTTCGTCCCGAAATTTAATCGCGAGTCCATTTCTCCCGATTAAAGTTTTCTGTAGTTTATACAGAATACACTGAAGAAAACTACAAAGATACGACTCGATGTATAAAAATACGTCTGTATACTGAGCGTATACACGATTCAAAAATAATGTAAGAGGTAAGGTTCGAACTACCGACCTCTAACACAAAGGTTTTGCTCTCAACCACTGAAGCAAGAGCTGCTTTCATTAATATAAACCCACGAGTTATATTTATTATGTCAAAAGCAACATAAAAATAAATACAAGGGGATGCAAGGTTTCGAACCCTTGACCTGCTGCTCAAAAACCTTGCCCCTAACCACTGTGGCACAAGTTGTGCTTAATATAATGTGTACAAATTTTATACTTATTATGTCATAAACGAACATAATAAAAATAAACGAGAGGCGAGGTTCGAACCTCAGACCTCTTGTACACAGACTCCACACTCAACCACTCGAGCACGAGCTGCTCACGTTACTATCCATACCAAACCTTTTATTTAAACGAAGCTGTTTCAAACTGTTTCAACAATCCGGCCCAAAACACCCAAAACTGTTGCAGAAATCCAGCCCAACGTATCCAAAACTGTTACAGAAATCCAGCCCAACTCATCCAAAACTTTTGCAGAATCCGGCCCAACATATCCACAACTGTTTCAGAAACTCGGCCCATCATGTCCAAAACTGTTTCAGAAACTCGGCCCATCATGTCCAAAACTGTTTCTGAAACTCGGCCCATCATGTCCAAAACTGTTTCTGAAACTCGGCCCATTATATCCAAAACTGTTTCTGAAACTGGGCCCATCATATCCAAAACTGTTTCTGAAACTCGGCCCATTATATCCAAAACTGTTTCTGAAACTCGGCCCATCAGGCCTCCACCCACAGCTACAGTGATGACCTTGATCCGAGACAAGCCCAGGTACGGCCCACTTGCCACGGCTTATCCCTTCCGTGATTTACGGCAGTCAAATCTGCTTTCGGCTAAAGCTGTCTGCCACAACGCCTCGAGATTCCCTCGGTCCCCTTACACGCTCTCCACGCGCCAACAGCCTTTCCGTGTTTTCAGGCAACTTTTAATCCAACGCGTAGATTGAATTTCTGAGATCGTCCATCCAACGGTGGAGATCTGCTCACCTCGCTCTATAAATAGGTGCATTCTGAGGGCGCAATTGTTCACTCCAAAGGAAAGAAAAATCTCTCCTGAGTTCCAGCCCTTCTCTCTCAACTCTTCAGCTTTCCTCTTCTTTCAAAACTCAAATCTTTTCTTCTTCGATTCAATCCTTCTCCTTCCGAATCTTCTCTCCCATCTAGTTGATTCAATCACATCTTTCCTCTGAGCTTTCAAATCTCCAACACCCCATCATCAACCTCAATCCTTCTAAGATCAATCCGCCACAAACACTCAATCACTCTGTTGATCTTCACTTTTCACTTTCTCTCAACCCAACACCATGGAACCACTAACTCTGCAACTAATGGAGCTTCAAACCCAACAACAAATGGAACTACAAGCCCAGCAACAAGTCGAGGATGGAGGAAACAACCAAGCAGCCGGGAGTAGTGCCAACACGCCTATCAGGCCAACCAATAACGGTGGACTCCCACACCAGCTCAACTGAGAATTCTCCAAGAGCTTTACTACAATAGGGCGCTTAAAAACCCAACTCCAGAGCAGATTCAAGGGATCTGTCTCCATCTGAAGCCGTATGGGCAGATCGAGAACAAGAACGTCTTCTTTTGGTTCCAGAACCTCAAGGCTCGTGAGAGGCAGAAGTTGAAGGAAATTCGGAACGTTCGGGTTGGTGGATCCCTCGATCTCAAATTTGGATCCACAAGTTCTACTGATGGTGGCAGATCCATAGATCTCAACTTCGGTTCCACCGATTCTACTGGTGATGATGGATTGATCGATCTAACCCTTGGGTTACAATCATTCATGGAACGACGAGGAGGAGATCACCAGGAGGTCAAGACTCTTCCTCTGTTCCCTGAGCACGGTGAAGACATCCTTGGTAACCCGAAGACTACATCCGAGGAAGTTAACGCATTTGGTTACTATTCAGGTGGCTCAGGCGGTTACAACAGTGGCTCACCTGTTTCTCTTGAGCTCAGCCTCAATCCATTCGGAGCCGCTGACCTAGCTTAGAATAGTGTAGTCCTCAGTTTGTTTATTTTGTAATCTAACTAAATCAATAAGATTGGATGTATGTCGTTTCTTCTTTTTGTTAAACCAACAACGACACCAAGGATCGAACCTTGGTCATCCAATACATTATCAAAACCTTAGCCAATTCTGTTGCACGCATCGTTCAGAATGATGTAAATAAAAACAATCATTCAAAACCTAACAATCAATTAAGTCACTTAGTGGTCTAACTAGCATCCTCTTAGCCAAACCAAACACAAACACAAACAATTCCATCGCTAGAATTAGGAACTAATAAGTTAAACACTTCCTGAGTTAACTAGGAAAACCCACATCCTTAGAGTTACTCGTACTAATCTTATATAATCTCAACCATTCCCTCTAATACATGTTCCATCAAACTTAACACAATTCAACCCTAAGATTTCACGATTCATACATCGAATCAACTCTATACCGCCTAGTAATTCACTTGAACCACTATCCATAACCACAGAAACACACTATCGTCCAAGACCATTAACAAAGAGTTGATTCTAATTCTCCCCATTATCTATCAACCAAAATCAAACTCTATTTCAAAACTTTACGTGTTCCGCCCACTTAAACTTAAAACACAAAACAACCTCAATATATAAAGTCGTTCGTCTCAATCACTCAAACACGAGATCAAACTCCGTTCTCACAACTTAAACCCTGCTCAACAACTTACAAGCACGTGGAATAATTAACCACAATAATTCATTCCCTAACAGCAACACTACTCACAACTCCACATGAGTCACGAATCTATCCAACAACATCTGTGTGTCCAACTTTAAAAAGGAAATTTTACTATCGATTTATACTCATAACCACACAAGGTATGTGCATAGGCCAACATCATGCCTTCAACCAAACACTTCAACATCCAAAAGAGCCTCACATCCATAAAACAATCACCCTAACTCAATAGAGTTAAATCCGAAGGTTTCCATCCCTTAAAGATTATAACTCGCGGCAACTGAACTTATTCAACTACGAACCTACAAGACAACTTTACGGTTCTAAGTACTACTTCTTCGAATATCCAACACCTAAGAAGTATAGTATGCTTGGCTAATACACGTATAACACTTAAAACACAGTATAAGTCAAATACAAGTCCATATTAACCAAGTCAATATTACAGGGAAGGTATTCATGTTCCTAAAACGACTTAGCGGCCTAAACGACTCCCAACACCAACACATACCCAATGACTTAGTCAATACCGAAGAGCATACGATGGGGATCCGCTGCAGACGGGCCATCACTCGGAAGGTATTGACACGTCACCAAATATGTACCTTACGCTCTAATACCAAACTGTCACGCCCCGAATTTTGAATAAACAATTCAAATCCGGAACATGAAAAATCAACTAAAACACAAGTCACTCAAAATTCAGATCTCAAATTAATTATTACAACTCACTTATACAAAGTAAAATTGTAAAGCTCCAATTGAACTTAACTCACCTCACTATTACAATCACTGTAAAACTACAACAATTACTCTAACCCGCACGATCACCGCCCTGATTCTCCTAACCTGCAAGATTTCCCGCTACACAATTTGAATAGTGTACCGGGAGTTGCAACAACACAAAACCCGGTAAGCTTTTTGCAAAGCTCGTATGAGTAAACAAGAAAGGAATGTTGATTTTATAACACATTTATTTTATCTCAAGTAAAAATCAACCATCTCAACATCTGCAAGGAAACATCAAAACAAAATACGGAAAATCCCCAACAACTTTCATAACTAGCACGAAGTCTGAAAATGACCGGAAGGGGTCGAAAATTACCTTGAACAGTATGAAGGTGGCCAGAAAATTTCCAGAAACCAGCGAGAATTTCTAGAAACCGGCGAGCTCGATTTTCGACGTAAAAACTTCAATTTCAGGCCTCGATTCCTTCTAGAGAGTTGTTAAGAACATCAAGGCGAACCCACTGGAACAAGAATCAATCAAAACGATGCACTACAGCTCGAGATATCCCGATCGAAAGATTTTCGTTTCGGATCGAAAACCGACCGAGCTCCGACGAACGTGAAACCGGTCACTCTAGGTGCAATCCTCCTAGTATGATGATCAGCAGGTTGAGGGGAGTTCATGGAGCCAAGGATCGGAAGTTTTGGTTGCCGGAGCTAGGAGAAAACCGGCGTTGACTAAAATCGAGCTTAAATCGAAACAAGCTCACCGCCACCGCTACAGGCCGCGCCGCCGTGCAAGGCCACCACAGACAGGTGCGCAAGGACCATACGAAGCCAATGGAAGACTTTTGGTGAAGATGGGTGGCCTGTGGAGCAAGAACGAAGCCGGCGAAGGGAAACCCAGTTTCCGGCCGGTTCGAGCGCGGGAGAGAGAGAGCGGAAGCTTCAGTTTCCGAAAATGGAAACTGGAAAATAATTTTGGAAAGTTTCCAAAAAAAAGAAGCTTTATACTAAACTGGAAACTATTTCAAAAAATCATAACTAATTCATACGAACTCCGATTTTTGTGTTCCGCATATGCGCGCGATCGTATCGATGAGCTCTACAACTTTCGTGAAGAAAGTTTTCCCAAATTCTGTACATATAAAAAGTCGATTTTTGAGACGCCCCTAAATACGTACGATTTCGAAATAAAATCGATCGAACAAATTTCACACTTCTCCAAATATATTAGGAGAAGTCATTCCATACCTAATTAACTTAGTAAAAATGTGATGCACAGAAAATCATTTGAGAAATCTAGTACAAGCAATTGAGCCAACTAATATGAAGTTGCTTTAGGACCAACAAAGGAGTATATAATCTAGAATAAGAGAATGGTCAACTTCAAGTCATATGTGCTTCCAATTATGAACCCATGCCAGCTTAATTACCTTATCTACATACCTCCATTAGTATGGAGAATTTGCTACGTAACTAAGCATAATTAACACTCTCTTAGTGGGCCCATGAGCCATGGTGGGACCCGACCGCATATACATATCGTTGCCTAACATCCAAGCTAGCCCCTGGTAGTCGGAAGTGGCCAAGATCTCGTCGAGCAGCCACATTTCCGGTCTTGCCAAGATGCTTCATGATAAGTGTTTGTAGATTAGAAAGGTGACTTTGAGTCCCTCATTGGAAAACAAGTGTACTTATGAAAGGGACTTCTTCCCACTTAGGTAATCATTCAATTACATTCATTTGGACCCCAGGCCCAAAACTCATATGTTGCAAATGTGAAAGTGGACGTCGTCTCCACTAAGATGGTAGACGAACTACTATATATACATCGAGTTTCTCTCTCCCTCTCTCATCTAGATGTTAACATTAGCGCCACATATGAGAAGCTGATACGAAGGCTTCACTTGTCAATCATAGCTCATTGCCTAGCCTCCGTCATGCATAAGCTAGGCAAGCTGAAGCTAACAACAATCATAGCTCATTGACACGCCCCTGCCAAAAAAAAATAAAAAAATTACATTGACAGGTGTGATCTTTTCTTAAACCTGTTAATTCAGTGGCGGAAGCAAAAATGAGAAATGGCAGGTGTGATCTTCAGATTAACTGAACAATAAATAAATTGCAGACAACTCAGAGAACTATCTAGTAGTCTCTGCCTCACAAGAGTTGGCTGATTGGCTGTGTCGCTGTGATGCAGCGTGGTCACTGTATATCACGTGCATTTGCAATGCACATGATGGAGTTGTCGATTCCACAACCCGTAGTACCGGTTTACTCACGCGTGAGAACATCTGTTTTGTTTTTGCTTTTGTTTTTTAAAGAATAAAGGAAAGAACATGTAATAAGGTTTGCTTCATATTGCTCACAAGAGGATCTGACAAATCTTGTAATAAACGAAGACTGCGCAACCAGCTTTTCAAATGTGAATAGAGTGTACTAATTGTGGCCAATAAATTTACAGATTCTATGCAATACAATCAAACCCTGTATTCCTGCTCTCATGTGGGTTAGATTTTATAAGCACGTAATTGTGTTTCATATTCTGCGATTAATGAGCAAAAAAGCAGATGCTTCGGGTACAGGATTTCTGGTGCAGCCTCACTTGTTCCTGGAAGTCTATTAATGTACTAACTGGTATATACATACATGATCGACTAGCTGGTAAAGTGGGCCTCTTCGAAATTAACTACTTTAATTCCATCTCTTAGCGTTCTTTATTCCTTTCGATTTTGCCTTTGCTTGCTGGAATGCCTGCATCTTTTGCTTCTTCCGAGCTTCCTTTTCAGCCTACAATGATAATCTAAGCAAGTTAATATCGGATTGGCACAGATTACTGCACTAAACAAAACATAGAAATTTCTTTTGGTTTCATGATGGAAGCATTCTTACCTTAGACATCTTTGATTTGGCTTTGACTTTAGGAGCCTTCTCCTCAATCTCTGCCTCACGCTCGAGCTCTCTTTCCCTAGCATCTAGATTCTTCTCTAGATAGTACTGCACATCATGAAATTTCATGGTCACAATCACGGATTTAATAAGCAACTGCTTAATTGATTTCAATTTTGAATGAACTCCAGACTCCAAATTGAACAGAACCGCTACTCTATAGGAAACATTTTCCTCTGCTGAGATTGCAGATAAAAGATTGGATTAAATAAACAGATCCCATGCTTTCCACATTGCAATTTTCACTTCAATACTTTAGCAAAGTGAAAAATTTATGATCATCCTATGACTATAATTAAGGGCAAGTCATCAATCTCTTAGTTCTGCTAACTCTCAAATTGAAATATTTCAATAATGCCTGGTGTTGGCTGCGTTCCATAAGCAAAAAGCTGTTATATAATCACCAATTTTAGCTTGGTTCGTTTTTATAACAACTTTTTTTAAATAAAATAAAAAACAAAAAGATTATCCAGACATCACACACTTTCAGGCCCAAGTAAGCTGGTACAGACTACTTACATTGTAATTGCCTGCATAATCTTGCAGTCTTCTGTCTTTAACCTCCACTACTCTATTAACTATTTGCTTTATAAAGTATCGGTCATGAGAAACTGTGATAACAGTGCCTTTGTACTCATTTATTGCCTCCTGAAAGAACAATTAGGAACGAAATTGCAGGTAAGTGATACTAAAGTACTATAAACCATTTATAGTGGAAAACAGAAGGGAAAGAAAAAGGTGGGAAATACCTCAAGCATCTCTTTTGAAGGAATGTCCAAGTGATTTGTGGGTTCATCCAGAACTAGCAGAGTAGATGGCTTTACCATGAACTTGCAGAAGGCAAGGCGTGCCTAACAAAAGTGAAAGACAAACTGTTAAACTGGACAGTAATTCAGCCTTAATTGATTCTCAAGTGAGAGACAGATTCTTTTGAAATATTGACACATTAGCTTCCATGTATAGTGAAGGCATGTTGTATTTAAATAAAAAAGTGGCAGAAACAATGGAAAATGCAAGGAAGTTCAAAGCATTAGACAGCAGAAAAGTTTAGCCTCAATGGGAGGAGAAAACGATTATACAAAATTGACAATGTAATAAAAATACTTATTCACAAAGAACTGATGAATATCATTTGCAGGACTGTAATCATATTACAACAAGTATAAGGCCTGTTATGACGGTGATGACCTAGCTGGTTAAAGTGAAAAGCTCATATATTATATAAACCACATGGTTGTGAGAAACTAGTTTGAAAGAAACCATAAATGTTACTAGGATGGGATAAGTGTCAATAAGTCCCTACATCTAACTTCATCTTTGTGTGCAATAATTATGACCTAGACTCATGTCTATGAAATCATTGTGCCTCGTTTGCATTGCTTTTTTTTCTTAAAACGTTACTTGTATTATCTTGGCCTGGTCAAAAGTCACAATTTCTTTGAGAGGCGAAGGCATGCCAATGAGAATCATGAATGATTAAATAAAATTATCGTGCTCAATAGGACTCTGAAAAACTGACAGTTAACACAAAAGATCTCTATATAAATTAAAATCACTGAACTAGATGCAGAGTCAACATTAGTAGTTCTGAACAGAAAATTCTGAACAAAGCATGTTACACATATCCCGTAAAAGCTAAGTCATTAATAAATAAAACATCTTTAACTTACCTTCTCACCACCACTTAAGAGGGAAACCTTTCTATCAAGCATATCTGCTTTGAAATTACAACGACCAAGGAGACCCTTTATATCATCAAGTCTCCAATCCTCTGCTGCTTCTTCTACTGTCTCAAGCACTGTTTTATTTAAATCAAGTGCCTCAGCCTAAAAAGACATGAACATGGGTCAACCAACAATATAGTCTGACAAGGAAATTTACAAATCCAGTTCCTCTTTTACCAAGACGAAACCCCATGCTATGAGTTATTTCAAAATAGCAAATAGTAATGGCAGTACACACCTGATTTTGCTCAAAATAGTTTGGTAGGACATTATGCTCCCCAAGCAGAACTTCACCTGCTATTGGCTTCTGTAAACCCAATATTAGTTTCAGCAAAGTACTCTTGCCACATCCATTTGGGCCGATAATGGCCAGTTTCTCTCCTCTTTCAATTGTGAGATTTGCTCTGCTAAACAGAACCTGTACACAACAGATATGGTTGCAATTTAACCACACACTTTGCAGATGAATGTATCTTTTTAAGATGGAAAAAAAACAAAAAATGCCTTGTAGCACTTTTACTGGTGATCAAAATATGTAAACCCACCTTATCTCCAAAGCCAGCTTCCAGATTCTTAAGTGTTGCAACAAATCTTCCACTTCTTCCCCGTTCAGGAAACCTGATCTTCATCTGTTTCCTCTGAAATGGCCTTTCAACAAGATCCTCTTCCTGAAGTTTCTCCAGCTTCTGTTCTTCCCAAGAAAAAATTAAAAATGTTAAATAAAGAATTGCAGGTGGCCAATAAAATGATCAATGTAAATACCTGGTGAGTAGATAATCAATCTTGTTAATGCATACAGACTTGACCAAACGTCAGAGAGATAAAGCAAGAATCATATGTTTGGTATTGTATTATCAATTAATGGGTATGGAAAAAATAAAAAGAATTTAGCAGATGCAGTTTGTTTGCAACAATCTTAATGCAGTTGTACAAGAATGATTGAATGAGAGACTACATTTAATATAAGCAAGCATGAGTAGAAAAAAATCCAAGATGTGCTTTTGTTTTGAAAAGAATACTGTACCCGCCCTTAAGTTCCACAACAGAGAGAAGAATGTAGAGTATAGCAGCTTAGTTGTATTTTATTACCTTGAGAAAGTGAAACAACAAAACTCAATGCTAACCAATTGTCTAGATTAGATTGGTATTTTTGTTTCTTTTAGAATTTTAAGTAAATCAATTTGCTACACAGATAAATCTCAATGTACCTTTCCAGCAGAAGACGCACGGCCAGAATTTGCTCCAGCGCCCAACCTATGTATCAAATCTTTTGTGTGCTCAATTTCCTTCTGCTGCTTCTCCCAAGCAGCATTTTGACTTTCAATCCATGCTGCCTTTGCAATATAATACTCAGAATAATTTCCCTCATACGTCCTGGAGACACCCATATCAGTTTCCACTATTTTTGTACACAATTGATCGAGAAAAGCTCGGTCATGAGATATGATAACCATTGGCACATCTTGCTGATTGAGATAATCTTCAAGCCACTCAATGGTGTCAAGGTCAAGGTGATTTGTAGGCTCATCCAGCAGTAGTAAATCAGGGTCCTGAAGATAAAGCCATTATACTCTGATCAACAACTAAACCAATATACATTTTAAGAGACACTGCTAGCCACTTCCACACAATGATTAATAAATCTCACAGATTAAAAATGACAACAAGCTAGCCCAAATGCAATCATGATGACACTGCTCTTTAGAGTAACCACCTTCAGATTAAGCATGCATCATATGGCTAAAGAAGCAAATATTACTTGAAATAGCATCTCCATTATCAGAAACCAAGCAAGCAATTTCCTTGTTGACCACAAATAACAATTCACCATGACACCTTTTTGGCAATAACACACTACAGCAAACCACAATAACAAGCACAGAAAGCATGTCGAAAGTTGTTCATCTAACCATCAAGCAAAACTCCAAGCTATAAGTCACATTCCAACAACTACATTTTTCATCTGAAAACACAAACTATATACCTGAAGCAAAATCTTCCCAAGTGACATCCTCATCTGCCAACCACTACTAAACGAAGCCACCAGCCTATCCCCATCCTCGGGAGCAAACCCAAGCTCCGGCATCAACTTACTAATCTTCGCATCCACCATACTCAAGTCACACTCCTGCGCCCGATTCTGAAGCTTATCAAGCTCATCCAAAAGCCTCCCCATCAAGTCCATATCCTCCACAGCACTCTCCAACGCCTTCTGCACCTTCTCCAGCCTCTCTGCCACCTCCATCTCCTCCTTAAAAGCAGTCATAAACTCCTCCCTCACTGTTTTACTCATCGAAACCTCGAATTCTTGACTCAAAAACGCAATCTTCATATTCGGTTTCGCCTTTATCACATTCCCCGAATCCGGTTCTTCCAAACCAGCAATAATCCTCATCTGGGTTGTCTTCCCTGCCCCATTCACCCCCACCAATCCAACCTTCTCCCCCTTCTTCACTTCCCACGTCACATCCTTCAACACAGTCACACCCTTATAGCTCTTCCTCACATTTTCAAGCTTAACACCAGAAGAAATCCCGGAAGCCCCAGAATTCGAGTTCTTCTTGCCACGTTTACGTTCATTATTCCCAGTCCCGGAATCGTCCGAGAACAAAGACTCAAAGTCGTTCTCCTCCGCTGTGGCCACCGGAGTTTCGACGGCCAAGGCCGGCAACCCAGTTCGTATGTGGGAACTGGGTGTTCTGGGTTTGAATAAAGTAGTGGTTTTGATGGAGTTGGAATTAGCTTTAGTGGATTGGGCGGCGATTCGTTGCGAGAGGGAGCGGAGGCGAGGCGGGAGAGAGGTGGTGCGGGAGTCGAAGGGGGCGGAGCCGGCGAGGAAGGGGGAGCGGAGGTCGAGGCGGTGGAGCTTGGAGGCTAAATCCATGGTGGGTCTGTGAGAAAAAGGGAGGGAAAGTTGAGGGAGAAGAGAAAGGTGGAGTCTTTTCTTTTTGGTGTGTGGATATGGATTTGGGGATGGTGGAGAAGATAGAGCGTCTCTCTCTGGTGGTGGTGGTGTTGTGTGAGAGAGAGAAACTACTCTCTGGGGATGAAGGAGTAGAGAGGTTGAAGATAGTGGTGAAATGTGTGGAGGTTTAAAGCCATAGGAGAACGTACAGTAGAGACAAAAGGGGGAGAAATTTACAGGATAGAGATGGCAAGAAAATGGAGACGTTTTACGTTTTAGGGTCCCTATCACATAACCAAATTTTATTTTCTGAAATTTATGTAAAGGATGGTTTTGGAGCCTATTTTGTGGACGTGCAAAATTGTGGTATTGTTTCTGAAATTTATACACAGGAGAATAATATGATAGTAGAGTAGAGTAGATTTGCAAAATTGTCATATCATTCATGCGAGATATATCGTTCAAATAACTCTTATCTTTCAACAATATCTGTGTGTTTATCGATGATCAAGTGTTACGTAAAATCTCTTAAATGTCAAAGCCTTAAAATTAACTGTGTGACAATGTATTTTATCCGTTGGGTTATGGATGGGTATGTTATTGAAAATTTCTATTGTATTAATATACTTTTTTGTGATTTTTAGTGAAGCATATGATTTCATGTTGGAGCATATACGCGGTGCGTGTGTTGAATGTGTGCTAAGGGCGGACAATTTGTAACTAACTTTCTATATTAACATTTGGATGGTATTCACAACATTATGATTGATGTGAACACTAAACCACACAATAGAAGGAATAATTCCTTTGAATTTCGAGGGAGGATTAACTACACCACACACTTGTGTTCTTGTAAACAGATGAACCAAGAGAAAGGTCATTGACAAGGACTCATTGTTGTAGTTTTCTTCAAATCTAATATTATTCCGTAAGCCAACAAAAGAAGAGAGTGAAAGAAGAAAAGTCTGAATAAATTGGCGCCAAGAGAAACTATAACATAACGATAACGCCCCAGCATCAAGTACCAGATTTCGTGGTGCACATTCTGCAGCAAAGATTTTAAGAATTTGAGACCGTCCTGTCATTTAGTGCCACGTGTTATTCAACCTGTGAGTCTCCTCGAACCACGTTTATACAAAACGAGACAGTGGAGACACTCCCACAGACTTTTGTTTTCCAGTTATGCCCACAGAAAAATATTTTTGCTCCATAATTATTCTTTTATTTAGGTCAAATATTTAACAGCTCACTAAAGAGACGCTTTAAAACACTGTCAAGAACAAAGACATTGTTAGAACGATTCATTCCAAATTTTACGGCAGCTTGATTACAATCTTTTTTCTCTTTCTATTTCAAAACTTGCCGATCAACCTAAATCATATACCCTAAAACTCCACTTTCTCATATATCAAACAACGTATCTGAATTTACAGTTGAACACATGGCATTGCACGATTACTGATCAAACAGTTGCCTTGGCTGGTCATCCGTCCGGATTCTATTGCATCTCAGGGTTTGGTGGCACTTCTGTAAGCTATATGGAAGACCTCGTTGCCCGAATCTCTTGCAACCGCTCTAAGTTCATGTAAAGGATATCTCTCTGACGTTTGAAAACGTAGGGGGACCCGATTCTTTTGCTTGCAACAGCGTTCACTTTCTTGAAAATATACACCGACCAATATCCTTCGAGACTTTGCGCAAACTCTGTGGAGAACCTCATATCGGGATTCTATTGCAATTGCTCTGAAAGAAGCTTTCATTTAGCACTTCTGCCAACCCTACAGCGGACCTCATTTCCCGATTCTATTCCAACCGCTTTTACCAACTCTACGGAGGACCTTTAAAATGAGGGTTTGGAAGTACCTCTGCCAATTCTCCAACCTGATCCACAAGTTCATTTTGACGAGATATTTGTGACCGTTAAAACATAAAACCAATACCTTTTGAAGCCTTCATACTTGGCAATACTCTGTTCTTTTCCATTCTACTTTGTTTTCCTTGTTTCAATTATTCAATTTAAATGTATTATTTGCCGACCTAGGACCGACCTTAACAGGCCGTTTGTTACTCCTTCCATGCAACCAAATTCCTTGATGACCCACCAAAGATGTGCAATTTACATTTCCACACCTGGAATTCTGGAAACATGCAATGACTCTTCTTTCGGCCTATTACAATAGGAACTTAGACCAGTAACCAAAGATCAACAGTGATTACTAGTAAAGATTAAGTAGCTTAAAGTACCCAAACAAAAATCACAAAAAAAAAAATCCACAACAAACAAAGAAAACAAGTTTGTTCAGATGAATTTCACTTAGATCCTAGCTGCAATCTTTTAATAAATCCCAACAAGCATAAAACAAACAATTCCACCTACAGTAGGGAGCTTACAAAACATTCAAGTTTAGTACTTCATAACTTTTTGAAGGCTAGGATGCCAAAATTGAAATAAGATTGAAAGCAGCAAAAAGTTATCTCTTCAAGTTTTTAAATTTTGCTAGGAGCCTAGCATAGAGCAAACTACTCTACTTACAGCGCATATGCTGAAATCCAAGCCTATCCTGAACTCAATAGATGGAAGCAAACCCTATGCCGGAGACCCAAACCCAGGAGGCATTTTTTTATTTGACACCCCTAAATCCAAGTGTCAAGACAAAACAAATGGGCAGAGCAAAACAAGGAGATACCAGACAACTGAATCTGCATACTTGATATTTATTCTATCAACAGGAGTGAGGGAGGTCAGGAATGACACAAAAGATGCTACAATTAACAGCATGCAGCAACAGTCAGGTAAGAGAAGAACGAGTTTTTCTTCTCTTCTAGGGACAGATACAGTTGAAAAGACAATTTTTCTTTCTAAAAGATCACAAGTGATTCTCTATAAATACAAGTTGTCAAAAAGAGTTTTTCTTCTCTTCTAGGGGCAGATACAGTTGAAAAGATAATTTTCCTTTCTAAAAGATCACAAGTGATTCTCTATAAAAAAATACAAGTTGTCAAAAAGACGTGAAGATAGACATGTGCAACTACTTAATTACGGTAGTATTCACCTGAGTAATAAGCCACTAAATCCCCAACACTTTGCCAACAACTGACCAAAAGACTTGAAATGAGTAGAAAAAGTTTAAAAAAGAAATGAGTATAAAAAGTTTAAAACCACCACGTCAAATAAGTAAACCACTCTGAATTCACATTCAACAAACCGACCAAATCAGTACAATAACAAAATCAAAAATGTAATACTAAATGGAGACTCAAGCTTTTCTGGCACAAGTGGTGGACAGATGGGTGGTCGTTGGTTTAAGGCAAAACAATACAACAGACGTGCCTAAAAAATGCTTGTTCAAAACAGCCACCTTGATTAAAGAATATGATTTGAGTGGTTCAGGTGTATGCCCTGACCAGAGCAACCAAAAGCATATAGAAACTATGAGTAATGAAGCAAAGGACAGAGAAATGACAAGATGGGGGAATCTCATGAACCATCGAATAAGGTCATGTTCTAATCTTCATTCCATAAAAGTCATCAACAAACTAGTTGCTCAGAATAGTCAATAAGTCTGTCATCTATCAACTTGCAAATGGGTCTCAGCAATCAAGATGATGATGATGATTTAAATGGGAAAACTCAAAGGCCAGCTGCTAACAACATTATTCTATCTACAAGACTCCATACCAGCTGCCAATGACAAACTAATTTTTTGGGGAAAAAAAAAACCTTTCAACATTGAATTATCAAAAAAAAAAAAATCATTTTGTTTAAAAAAGAAAAATGGCCAATATATAGATGAGTCATGGTGGCTTATTAATATGGGGGAAATACTTTTGCAATTCAATAACAAAAACCACCATATAACACCAGGGAATCCCATATCACAATGCATCAGAAGACTTCAAGATTTTTACAATTTTTCCTTCCAAGGAATACTTCTTATTTATCACTAATCTTTGTGAATCAGAATTTCAAAAGTAGATGAAGGTCTGACCAACTTTTTCCATCATTACAGATGGCAAATAAAGCCATAGTAGTAATTATGGCCGCTCAACCTGCATTAAATTACCTGCCATTGGGGATGCAATATTGTAGTAAACAATAAGATCATGTTGTCATATAGAGAGAGGCTTGTTTGAAATCTGATGGTACTCAACAATTTCACACTATATCACCAATCAGTGCCAGTTTCCAACAAAGACATATTTTCGAAATATCAATCAAAGATGGTATAGATTAATTTGATTAAAAATTGTGGTGATAAATCACAAACAATTATTCAAAACCAAGAAAAATCACTGAAAGAGCATTAATACAAACCAATAAGCATTATAGAAATAAAACTACATAACAAGTTCATTTAATCCATAGGATTGGAAATCTAAAAAGCATTTTGTTCAACCTCACTGACTCCATGAAATACAGACAGGTTTATAAGTCAATTTCTCAAACTCTTGAGCTTTTAAACAAATTAAAAAAAAAAAAACTACAGTACTTTGAAGAGCTAGAAGAGGAAGGAAAAAAAAGAGGATAAAACGGAAATTTCATTTGACAATTTTAAGATTCTGCTCTTTGTAGCAACCATCAGCTCCTTTTAAACTTCAGAAGAATCACCAGACCAGTAAAAAACACTGATGCACCTATGTTGAATCTGCACATTTAATAAGAAAAATGTGAAAAACATTTTAAAAGAGATGAAAGGTTTTGAACCCAAAATCCCTTTAAAGAGAATACAAGATTGAGTTCAAATTCAAAGAAAGAACTAGTTTCAATATTCATTTATTTATATTTGACACAGCACTATCAAATGGCTGCAAAAATGGTAGACAACTTTCAAGAGAAACTATCCTAGTAAGAGGAGGACAAAACAAGAACATATTAAGTAAACGCAATTACGGAAATTCTAAAAGCATCAATCAACACTACGCAATAGATTGAAATCAGTGCCTTCTACCCTTCAAATTTCTAAAAACTCCACCATTTTCCTAAAAAAATATGTTAAACTATACAGTGCAAAAAAGACTGTTTTATTTTTGTGCTCAAGTGGGCGATTGACTAAAATCACTAAGAAAAAGAGTAACTTTGCCATACCTCAGGGGCATCTAGTGCCCCGTGTATGGAGCACCACCATATTGCCCAAGACCATGTGGCCCTCTTCCTGATCCACCTTGGCCCAACTGTGGGTTGGGGTAGCCTCCCTGCAATGCCCCTTGATTTCCATAGGTTCCCATCATTCCAGGACTTATACTTGGCTGATTGCCATACCCACTTTGTATTCCATGTGCTCCACCAGGCACACCAGGGTTCACACCTTGAGCTCCCAAAGTCCCAAAAAGATTTAGGCCAGCCCCCTGTGTAGCAAGCAAAGCCAGGGCCTGTCCAAGCGCCGGGTTCAACGCCTGGGTTGATGCAGCCCCCTGGTTAAACCCAATTCCAGCACCTCCTGGGGCCATCATATGGCCAGGTCCCGCCGGTGCTCCGCCACCAAAACCGGAATTCTTATTCCTATTGTGGTGGTGCTGGTTCCCATGCTGAGACTTAACCGGCTTGGGACCGTCAATTGCCTTCTGGCAGTGCAAAATGTGCCCATCAAAATTCTTGTGCGGCTCCTCCAAAGCCCTCTTTGCACTCTCTGCCGACTTGTACACAAACAAGCAAAACCCTTTCGGCCTTCCAGTGGCCTTATCCAACCCCAACGGCCCTTCTTCAATTTCTCCAAACCTCGAAAAGAACATAAGCAGCTTCTGAGGATCTAAATCCGCCCCAACATTGCTCACATAGATCTTCCTCAATGTGTACTCCGAAACCGGCTGGGCCGGGGCCACCGCAGCAGGGCCAGGGGCAGTAGGCGTCGCCGCCGGGCCCAACGAGGCCAGCTGGCAGGCAGTCATCCGATTTCCGATCTTCTTCTGCGGCTGCTTCAAAGCTTTCCGAGCCCCGGACCGCGTCTTGAAGAGAATGAAACCATAACCCTTGGACTTTCCAGAGACCTTATCACACACAGCCTTGCAATCCTCAATCTCACCGTACTCCGTAAACACGGAGGTTAGGGTTTCGGCGGTGGTGTCCCACCCAAGCCCGTGGACAAAGATCTTCCGGTGGATCGGATCCTCATCCGCAACCTTCCGGATCCGATCCGACACATCACGGTGGCTCTCCGCCGCCTCCCTCAGCAGACTCACCAGCTGGTCCTTACTAAACGGCTCCAGAAGATCCTGAATCGGCTCGTCCTCATCATCCTCACCGCCGCCGTTCTCCTCGCCGCCGGCCACGGGTTGAACTGGATCCACCGCCGTCGTGGTCGTCGTCGTCACGGTTACAGTCTCGGTGTTCTGCATGTACTCAACGCCAGGCTCTTCCTCAACCTCTTCTTCCTCCTCGTACTCCTCCTCCTCCTCCTCTTCCTCCTCAGCCTCTTCCTCCTCCTCGACCTCTTCTTCTACCTCCTCGGCCGGTTCGTTCTGGGGCTTCGGCTCCTCGACGACCTCCGGCTGCTGCTGCTGCTGCTGCTTCTTAGCCGGCTCGGAGGCCTCGGTGGCGTTGGAATCGAGCTTTCGCTTTCTGGCCATGGAGATCGTGGTGGTGGCGTCACAGAGAGATTAGGGTTTGGTTTTGGGTGGAGGGGGTGAGTGGTGACGGCAGCCGAATAGAAATAGAGAGAAAGAGATAGCAGATGATTGAGATTGGCAGGGCTATGATGACTAACAAGTATGTCGGGGGTAATTTGGTAATTTAAAGGAGAAATAATGACCTTTAAATGGTCATGGGCCTCTGCCTCCATGGCTATAAAGAGTAGGTTTTGTGTGTGGTTCATCTTTATCACTAGTGATCCATCAGCAGACGGGACCAATTTCTTTTCTTCTTCTTTTTTTATAATAATAATAATTTACGATTTTTTTTTTTTTCCATCTTTCCAATAGAGGGAATCAATTTTAAGACTACATCCATTGTTATAGAGAAAAATATCATCGAGCCAGCTTGGACTGGATACCACAATCTTTATTTGTGCCAGATTTTTCTCAAGTACTATTTTCTCAGTTCTAACATTTCGAAATTTTGTTTTTTTTTTTTTTATGTTCTTTACTTTAAGAAACAGTAAAGAAGAGTAGTAAACTTAATTTACCTTAAACTCTTTTGAAGATTGTGGAAACAGCTTGATCCCCCGTGAGCACCGGAAGACGACTATAATTTGTAAGACGGCTGTGGGGAGTTTGACTGCAAAGTTGAGGTCGTACGATTGTGACAAGAAAGATGATCGCGATCTAAGATGAGGATGTGATCATAATATAGAAGAGACGTTCGAACTATGATAACGGCTGCTAAATAGAGGCTTAAATATGAGAAATTTGCAAATAAGATCTCTAACCATTAAGAGAAAGAAAGAGGGATAAAAGGAGAGAAATAATGTTCATATCTTCAATTAAAAAAAAAAAACAATATCACAAAATGAAGAAAAACTCATATTCTCTTAAATTATATAACTGAAGCAATTACTATCATTTTGTTCAAGTAAATCCAGAATATGTATCTGGCCCAAATTCTAGGTTATTTGACCTAGTTGTAATAGAGTTTAGAATTAGAGATATTCTCGGAAATATTCATAGATATTTAATTAATTATACGATTATCTTTCCTTGTACAACTCTAATTATATATCTTGTAATCTTCTATATGAAGAGACCCCTATTATCAATGAAATGATGACTCAATTTTCTCCCAATTTTGGTTTTCCTTAAACACGTTATCAGCACGAAGCCCTAACCCTGAAACCCTAAATCTGTAGCCTTCAAACCCTAACAACCACCGCCTCATATATTGAAGTCCTCAATCGCAGGATTCCAGAACCGGCGGAGGAACCACCAGAACTAGCCGCAAAACCACCGAATCGGCCACCGGAAGTATCGAACCAGCCTTC
Source organism: Rosa lucieae (assembly GCA_024704745.1). Lineage (NCBI taxonomy): Eukaryota > Viridiplantae > Streptophyta > Magnoliopsida > Rosales > Rosaceae > Rosa > Rosa lucieae. The sequence continues at coordinate 28,323,971 of CM045493.1, read as the reverse complement.
CAAGAAGAAAACAAGGGATCCTTGCGCTGGTTCACCACCTTCCAGACCTCCAATTGCTACCAAATTTTTCCACCAGCAGCGCCTCGATCCCAGCATCCAGAAACCTAAAACAGAACTCTAAAAGCAAGTCTAAAAGCTGCTAAACCGGCCTGCAGAAAAACCGGCAGAAGAGAAAAAAAAAAAGGAAAATAAGGCAACCCAGAAGCCCACTGACACGTCAGCATCAGGACAGCACTGCCACGTCAGCATCAGGACCCCACTGCCACGTCAGCATCGGTCAACACTAGTTAACTCCAGTCAACGTCTGTTGACCGTTCTTATCAACTTTCCAGCGACTTTTTCCTGTCAAATTTTCCGGCGACCTATTTCGAGGTATTTTTTACTAAAAATTTCCGTTTTTTTTTTTTTTTGTGGAATAAATGAAAACTTCATTAATAATACCAAAGGGAGTTAACCCAATGGGAGGAGCCCAAAGCAAGGCCCAATTACAAATAAACCCAATAAGGAAAATTACACTCAACCATAATCCACATAAACAAGGCAAAAGAGTGTAACCCTAAAAATTTAATAAAACATCATCTCCTACAATAATAGCACAGCCGCCGCCGCCGCTGCCGCCGCCCAAGCTATCCTGCACAGCCACCGCCGCCGCCAAGAGCCAAGAGGTCACAAGAAGTGCCAAATCGAAAGGATGAGAACCGATAAGCCGCAGCCAATAAAATCCCAAAACAAAGATCCATACAAAACCAAAGTTTAAGGGGATGAGAGAATAGAACCAACACCAAACATTAACTATCTCTACTCCACCATAGAGGAAACGAAACCACTAAAATGGGACAGAAGCCAATAGGAAAGAAAAAAATCCCATGGTGAATGGGGGGTGAAACACCCACGCGTGAGCACCCATACTCCACTAGGTAAGTGTTTCTCACTTTTAAGCGGTAGTCACGACAACCTTCATGGAGCATGTCTTTGGTAGAAGGAGGGGAGCTGATGTGAGGTACTGGATGGGGGGAATCATGGAGGTTCAAGGATCTGAAAATGTTTTGAAATGGTCGACAAAGAAAGCAGGAACCAGGTCCTCTTGAACTGAACAAATGTCAGCAAAATCACCACAAAATGGGTGTAAATCACCACAAAGGGTGTGAGAGAAGCAGGGCAAAACGATTAAGAACAGGGGAAATAAGAAAAAGATAGGCCAAAGAGAAACCACCCCCAACTCTCAAGTCGTTAATCTAGATCCGGGGGGATCAAGATCTGGGCAAGAGAGAAGGGGGAGGGGGAATAGTGTTTTCAGATATGTTTTCTCTCTCTAGATTTTCTCTTCTTTTTCTCAGGGACTTGCAAACTCCCTTCTTCTACCCCCATTTCTTCATCATAGGGGAGACATAATTAAGCCAAACTGTGGGGGTGTTTGTGCTCACTCCAAGCTTAGAGCTTGTTGAGATCTCCAAACTTAGAGTTTATAGAGAATTTATGATCGACCACTTACGTTGTTGTTTCGATCTAATCAAATACCTCTTGGAATTGAATTTCTTAGAAGCGATTACATTCAGAAATTCCTAATTTCTTGTAAGCGATTACACTAAGGAATTTTATATATTTTTGTGGTAGCTTTTTCGCTCCTAAACTAACCATTTTTCTTGTTCTCTTTCAGGATAAGTAACCTGAACAAAATGAACTTTGCTCCATTGGGAACAACTGGCTCTGGATATCACAGGTAGGTTCGTGAGGTCTGCCAGCATTTGCAGATGGAATCCTGGATATGATTCTCAAGCCTAGCCAGGACGTGCTAACTATTGAGCAAGATCAAGCTTTGGGAGCAAATAGAGTAGCCTTAGAGGCAAATAAGGCGAAAGTCATCATCCTAATGACTCGTCGTATGGATGATTCACTCCAGTACGAGTGTGTGAATGAAGAAGACCCCAAAAGGCTGTGGGTCTCACTCAAAGAAAGATTTGGCAACTTCCGTGACTCCCTGCTTCCTGACCTAGAAGTGAGATGGCATAGCCTCTGCTTCTGTGATTTCAAGTCAGTTCTTGACTACAACTCAGAAGCACTTTGCATTAAATCCTTAATGGAATTCTGTGGTAAAGAGATCACATATGCGATGTTGACTGAGAAGACTCTTTCTACCTTCCTTGTCTCTGCATTGATGATTGTTAAGAACTATCGAATCGATGTTACTGCAGGACTGATCACAAGGTTTCATGAGCTTATTAGAACTATAAATGTCGCTGAAAATTATGACAACATCCTTGTGAATAACTATAATTCGAGATCCGTAAAAACAGAGCTTATTTCAGAATCCAATTATAGTCGCGCCACTAAGAAAGGGTGCCAAAAGCGAAACCCTAATCTTAGGGATACTTCTAGACATTCTGGTCCATATAATCTCTCTACTTGGGAAGGTAACCGCCAAAATAGGGGAACATGGAGCTGAAGAGGTAAACGTGGAAAGAGAGAAGGAGGCAACGCCTCTGGCCATGTTGGTGGCGCCACCAACACTAGGAGCCATTTAAATGACGCTTTCAAAGTACCTTAATCAATGGAGTCTGAGCGAAGATATGTATGTTCTTAATGTGGAGTATCCGATCATTGGCCACACATTTGTAGAGTTCGTGAAGAAATTCTCACCGCCTACAAAGGATATTGTGAAGTAAGAGAAGCTCACTATGTGGAACAAGAAGATCAAGAAGATGATCTAGAGTAAAGGGTTGAAGACTACAAATCTGGCTGAGATCAATAGGTCATCAATTCTGTTTAAGTCTGTATTTTTCCAAGAGATGTAATAGGCAATTTCCATATACTTTGTAGTAAATGTCATTGGCTCATCCAAAATAAGTATGATGTCTTGAAAGGTTTTGAGATAAGTGGTACTTAAGGGAGCTTTGTTCCACCGACATCTCTCTACTCACCTGGTCATATTTATTTTGGAGTTACCGAAAGAAGTCAAACGACTACCTTTGTTTTGCATTAGCTAGCATTTGGATTAGATTCTCCTAATGGTTAAGAGACAATGATGTACTATGTTGGCTTATGAATAAAATTTCAAGTTCTTTTCCTTGTGACTCCATTTTGATTCTAAACATATTACTTTGTGACTACGATGGCTAGGCCATTAGTATTAATTCAAGGACATGGAATAGCCCAAGCTCCCCCTGCCAAATGGCACCTTGATTATTGTCACAGAAACTCTCTACGCTTCTAGGGCAAATCACACCTATGAATAGCCAACGGATTCCATGCTAAAACACATGTAGAGAACGAAAATAAGATCCTTTGCAATACCTCTAATGGTTGCGAACAAATGTGCATCTTAGAGAAGTTTATGTGTCTCTCTAGTGGACTCTATGTCACTATTCAAGCTATTAAATCCAATAAAGTCATAAGAGAAGATCTCTTGGATTTAGACACATATTAGCTTTGTCACGACAGAATAAGTCATCCTGGTCCTGATATAATGATCTGTCTACTAAAGACTTCGCACGGATATTCATTCTCTCGAGGGAAGCGAAGCATGAATCACAAGTTGATTCTTGGACTAAGTGTGACCGCCGCCGCCATCCACCACCAGCCTAGGGCTGGCACAGCAATCACCAACTTTGCTTTAAATAGCGTTTCAGATGCTCAGGCCCAACCAAAATCTTCATTGGTTGCTTTTAAAGCCTCTCAATCGTTTTATAAAGCATGTTCCTTTAGGAAATTAGCAGTGAGACCGTCCTATGCAAAGAATATGAAAATACTCATTCTATTCCTACATAGAGTCCGTGGGGATTCTGTGGACTAGTTCAACCAACATGCGGACGTTTAAATATCTCATGATGTTGGTTGACACGCAAACACGCTAGTCACGTGTTATGCCATTGTCCACTTATAAATGCTACTTATACTACACTCCTAGTAAATATCAGATGACAACAGGCTCACTCCCCGGATCATCCTATTCAGTCAATTAGATTTGACAATGCTAGAGAGTTTACATCGAAGACTTTCGATGGATATTGCAATGGGACTGATCTTGGACATCATATTCTCATGAACACACCCAAATGGTCTTGCAGAAACTACTACGATGGTAGTCAGGACATTGATAATGCGCACCAATCTCCTTATATACGCTTGGGATGATGCAATATCACATACAGCTATGCTAATTAGTCTACGACCTACCGCCACTCAATGTATCTCCACTTTACAGCTAGTGACTGGGTACAAGTTTTTTTGTACTTATGCATATTTGAGTGAGTCATTTATGTGTCAATTGCGTTGCCACAGCGCACTATGACATGTCCTTACAAACGAATGGGCAACTATGTTAGATTTGAGACTCCGACAATCGTCGGCCACTTAATGCCCTTGCAAGTCAATCTCATTACTGCTAGATTTACAGGTTGTCACTTTAATAAGATAGTCTTCCAGTCGTCAGGGGGGAGATAAGAACACAAATGTTCAGTAGGAACATCATGAATTGTCGTGGTTTGTCCCCACTATGTCTCATCTTGATCCCACTAAAGTAATGAGATTACACATATTTGCAGCAAACATGCCTGCAAGGATGGATATCCTATGAGAGGACATAGCGCCACTCTACACGAAGGTAGGCATGGCGCCAATGCCAAAGAAAGTGGCACTCCGGCGTTACAGGACATGGCCCCAGCTAGGATGCATAGGAGGCCCTTGGATTCCAATGATACCTTGGCACAAACCAATCCTTTAATCATCGACACTTAAAATCCGTCTCATGAGAATCTTCTGGATTAAGATTACCGTTGGGGGACACCTCAACGTCAGAATCTATTCTAGAGAATATAGAGCTCTTTGAAAATTACACTAGTGTACATGAGACGTGGGATAGAAACTCCATCATAATTGATGATGTAGTTGCGCATGAGTTTGTTGAGTCCGATTATATCAAACCACACTTCATTGATGAATAAATGCCAACGTAGAGAAATTGGCCTAAATGGAAAGATGCGATCCAAGTTAGGTTGGATTCTCTAATGAATATGAAGGTTTTTGAGTCAGTGATGCCAACACCTCCTAACATAAAACATGTTGACTAATGGGTCTTCGTTAGAAAGCATGGTGAGAAAAAGAGATGGCAATCTCGCCTTATGGCGCAAGGCTTCTCACAAAACGCCCTGGAATCGACTATGATGAGATATATTCTCTCGTAATGGATGTCATTACACTCCACTACCCTGTCAGTTTGGTAATTTCCAAATAACTAATCATGCAGCTTACAAATGTGGTCACTACGTATCTCTATGGGGATCTAGATACGGAATATACATGAAAGTTCATGGTGGACTTCATTTACCCAAGTTAAGTGGCTCTAGACCACGGAGCGCGTATGCAATAAGATTGAAACGCTCACTAAAGTGACAACTTGATTGGGAATGGATATGCCCGCGCGTTTCCATGACAAGTTTCGAATTCTATCACGGTTCATGTTGGACATGATCTTCATTAAAAGCCCTTAAAGAGTTAAAGGAAACCGCTAGACACTTGAAATCCGAGTTTGAGATGAGGGATTTTGGGAGAACACGATTATGTCTCGGTTTGGAACTTGAGCATCGTGTTGATAGATGCTTAGGCATTTTGACAAGGTCAAACCATCAAGCACCCCCATGATCGTCCATAGTCTTGATCCTGAAAATGATCCTCTTCGTCTGAAGGATGATAATGAAAATATGCTAGGGGCAGAAGTGTCTTACTTGAGTACAATAGGCGCATTATTGTACTTAGCTCAATGCACAAGACCGGACATCTCATTTGCAGTGAACTTGTTAGCGAAGATATAGCTTTGCGCCAACGCGACGCCATTAGATTGGTGTAAAAGTTATCTTTCGGTACTTGAGATGTATGATTGATATGGGCTTGTTCTATCCCTACAAAGAGACGATGGATTCGGACCCATCACACACCAGGAACGCCGCCAACATTGGCCTGCATCCACTATCCCCATCCCAAAACGATAAGCGTTTTGAAAGGTTTTGCTGATGTTGGGTATCTCTCTGACCCACACAAAGGTCATTCCCAAACTAGTGAAGTATTCACCATGGGTAAAGACCATGATATCTTGGAGGTCTATAGAACATACCCTAGTCGCTATATCTTTAAACAATGCAAAGATTATTGCTCTTCACAAAGTGGTTCGTGAATGTATATGGATTGGATCCATAGTTCCACATGTTCGAACAATTGTGGTTTGAAGTCTACCACAGATGAGCATACAAGCATATAGGATAATGCGACTTGTTTTGAAGCAAGGATACATCAAAAGCGACAACACCAAGTATAATCAGCAACAACAGACTCTCCTCAAGATTAAAGTGAACTAGCTTCAATTTGAGGACAGTGCGGCAGACTTGCTTACTAAGTCATTGCCTAAATTCAACTTTCGGGAAACATGTTGGTAGTATCATTTGCGGAAGTTATCCAAACTCCCATGACCGTAGTCATCAGGGGGAGATGCAGACATTAGGGGGAGATGTCTACATGTATCGTCTCGAAACGTAAAGGGTGTGTTGTGCTCTTTTTCCCCTTCGACTAAGGTTATTTTTGTCCCACTGAGTTTTTGTTACTAGCAAGGTTTTTAATGAGGCAACGAGAGGAGCACCACATTTGGGAGACACAAGGGGGAATGTTCAAGTAAATCCAGAATATGTGTCTGGCCCAAACTCTAGGTTACTTGACCTAGTTGTAATTAGAGATATTCTCGGAAATATTCATAGATATCTGATTAATTGTATGATTATCTTTCCTTGTACAACTTTGATTCTATGTCCTGTAATCCTCTATATAAAGAGGCCCTTATTATCAATGAAATGATGATTCAATTCTCTCCCAATTTTGGTTTTCCTTAAACACATTCAAGATTTTTTTTTTTTTTAAAATTTATCCTAAACCGGGTTTTAATTTCATTTCTCAAGTCTGAATGATCATTACATATCCTTCTGCTGCCATCTATAGACAAACAAGAAAAAACAGTACCCATAGTGATATATAGGATAGGTCCACTCATTTCCCATCTATTACCCATAGCTTGAATACTCCATTAGTACTCTAGAAGATTCACTAGGACATCTAGACAAGACATTTAGGGTGCACAAAACAAAGTGCATAGCCCCCCTAAAAACATAGAAAATTATTGGAAAAATAAGTAAAAAAAACTATCTAAAAAACCATAACAGCCCAAAGAAGCCTCCAATGTCGAAGCCCAAAGCCCATAGGCCCAGCTCTAAGCCCAACAAAACTGACCTGACATGGCCTAGTCTCCATCGCCTTCACCCAACAGTAGTATGAACGGCACCGAATCTGCATCGCCTGACCACACAGCAAACGATCAGCGCCTCTCCAAAATACATCACCCCTGCGCTACTCAAACCTACATCGTCTCGACCCAAGCCACCACCATGACCTGCAGCACCCCGATCTCGCCCCACCATGATCCATAGCCGCCACGACCCATAGCACCCCGATCTCACCCCACCACGATCCATAGCCGCCACGACCCGTAGCACCCTGATCTCATCTCGGCACAATTGTACTTCATCACAATCCAGCACCCCACGAACTAAACAACTACGCTCAGGGCATTTGCACTAAAGACCACTGCTAAGACCACCATGCCAACACTTGGAGAAAGAAACCTTCTTGAGAAACTTCCCGAGCAATAGCCTCAAGACACCCGTCTGACAGCATACCGCAGAACATCAGTGAGGCCGAAGGCTAGTGCCAATGTTCTGGAACAGCCGGACGAGATCGATCTTAAGAAACGGGAAGAAGTCGACCTTAGGGTTTCTCAAAGTCGAAACCTTAGAGAGAAAAGTATACTATAATGGATAAGTCATCTTGAATAAGATTGAGAGCAAACACAAACTAAAAATGACTTGAGATGGCATAGGAAAAGTATGTAATCGTCATTCTGGATTGAGACGAATGACATTGTTGCCATTTTGGTTTGATTCAACAATACAAACCGAATATAACTTGAAATTAAATTTGCAGGTAAAACCAATGAATTAAAAGACGCGCGTCAGGCGCGCCTCTAGGCTTAAAAGGCGTGAAGCGTGCTGGAAAAAGCTTCTGTTTTGAAGCTGAGGTGCAGAGGCGGCCAAGGTGGTGAGGAAGGCGCAGAAGGCGTAGAAGACACGCCTTAAGGCATCAAAGGCAAACGCTTGAGAGTTTTTTTTTTTTTTTTTTACAAACCAAAACGACGTCGTTTTGGTGTTTTTTTGAGTTATTTGATTCATTCAGGTCGTGTTTTGTATACCGGCCGATCCCTAAATCACTCTACCTGCCTCCTCAGTCCTCCCCGAAGCTTCACTCTCAATCCCAATCCCAATCCCAATCCCATACTTGAAAAGTTGATAAAATCTCAAAGAGCCCATAAGTTTTCTCAAGAATTTGGTTCTAAAGGAGGCTATTTGCAGAAGTGGAGCAAGATTTGAAGAGAGTTGAAGAGTTGCAGTTCGATACTGCGATTTGAAGAAAAGGAGTTCAAGGTATGATCATGGTTCGATCAATTTTCCTTGTTTTCTTTGGATGGTTTTTTTTTTCTTTGTTATGTGCAATTGGAATTGGAATTTGGACATCAATCTATCATCTATGTATTCTTAATTTCCTACTGAATAATTGAATATAGTCACTGACTCACTGCTTTGATGAACCTGCTCTACACTTCCTCTTACAGTAACTATCATGTTCAACACATGGAGGCTTGAGTAGTATCTGTTATGGCATACCTGGTTGTTTGTAGATATGGCTTGAATTTTCTGCATTTGCATTCAAGTTCGTCCTCTGTCACCATTGACTCTATTTATATTATGGTAAATCAGTGTATCAAGATGTCAATCTATTTTGACTGAATAACTCTCAGATATCTCATTCACCTTACAAAAAGGAATTATATACAAATTCTGATAAGACAAGTACTACTCCTAAGGTAAGTAGTAAACCTAATAATACTATAGATATTACATAATATTACATATCACAGAATATTACAGAATATCTAAATAAATAAGGTAAGTATGACTCACGCCAACACTCCCCCTCAAGTTGGCGCATACAGATCACGAATGCCCAACTTGTTAAGTGAGTCATGAAATGCCTTACTCGATACTGCTTTTGTGAGAACATCAGCTAACTGTTCTTCTGAGTGGACAAAAGGAAAAGAGATAAGCTTAGCATCGAGCTTCTCTTTAATGAAATGTCTGTCAACCTCAACATGCTTAGTTCTGTCATGTTGAACTGGGTTGTGAGTAATATCCACCGCTGCCTTGTTATCACAATATAAATTCATGGCTCGTTTGCGTTTAAATCCCAAATCACGAAGTAAATTTCTCAACCAAAGTAATTCACAAACTCCATGAGCCATACCTCTATACTCTGCTTCAGCACTTGACCTGGCCACAACCTTTTGTTTCTTACTTCTCCAAGTAACAAGATTACCACCTACAAAAGTGAAGTAACCAGAAGTGGATTTTCTATCCGTAACACAACCTGCCCAGTCTGCATCTGTATAACCACTAATATCCAGATGACTATGCTTTGAAAACATCAAGCCTTTTCCAGGTGCAGACATTAAATACCTCAGAATACGGATCACAGCTTCCATATGAGTTTCACTTGGATTATGCATGAATTGACTCACAACACTAACTGTATATGCAATGTCTGGCCGAGTATGTGAGAGATAGATTTATCTACCAACTAACCTCTGATAGCGAGCCTTCTCTGTAAGAATTTGATTAGGGTACTCAGCCAGTTTATGATTCTGCTCAATAGGAGTATCAGCAGGTCTACACCCTAGCATTCCTGTCTCTGTCAACAAATCAAGCACATATTTCTCTGGCACAAGAAAATTCCTGAACTCCCCCTGGCGACCTCAATCCCCAAAAAATATTTAAGAGAACCAAGATCTTTCATCTCAAACTCTGATGCAAGCAGATCTTTTAATCTTTCAACCTCCTCTGAATTATCACCAGTAATTATCATATCATCAACATAAATAATCAAGGCAGTTAATTTACCTTCATAGCGTTTCAGAAATAATGTATGGTCAGAGTTGCTCTGCTTGTACCCAAAACGATGCATAGCTTGAGAGAATCTTCCAAACCAAGCTCGTGGTGATTGTTTGAGTCCATACAAGGACTTATTTCACCTACACACAGATCTACCTCCTGTGCTTGCCTCATATCCTGGTGGTAGATCCATATAGACTTCTTCAGATAGCTCTCCATGTAAAAAGGCATTCTTCACATCAAACTGTTGCAAGGGCCAATCTAGATTAGCTGCTAGAGACATCAACACTCAAACAATATTAATCTTTGCTACTGGAGCAAAGGTCTCCTCATAATCCACGCCATATGTTTGAGTATATCCCTTTGCAACAAGTCTTGCTTTATACCTGTTCACTAAACCATCTGCATTGTGTTTGATAGTGTACACCCATCTACATCCAACAACTCTCTTTCCTTGTGGAGGTGGCACCAACTCCCAAGTATTATTCTTCTCCAATGCCTCCATCTCTTCATTCATTGCTTGAGACCATTTGGGATCCTTGAGAGCATCCTGCACTTTACTGGGAACACATACAGAGGATATTTGATTCACAAAAGAAGCATGGGATTTGGATAACCGGTGGGTGGATACAAAGTTAGCTATAGCATACTTAGACTTAACATCTAAACTTGGTTCATATTGACGAGGTGGTTTACCACGGGTGAACCTAGGAGGCAAAACATGGACACTATCACCAATATTAGAGTTAGAAGAAACATCACTAACCTCAAGATTGGGACGCTCCTCAGGGATTGGTTGACAAGGGTTATCTGTATCTAAAAGGGGTGGAGGAGCTTGGCCTTCTTGGAGGGTAGATGATTCGGCAATTGTCTTTTCTATTTTGGAACTCGCAATGCTCTGTTCGGCAGTTGCATGATGAAGGGTAGACGATTCAGCAACTGTCGTTTCTGTTTCGGAACTCGCAATGCTCTGTTCAGCAGTTGCATGGCGAAGGGTAGACGATTCAGCAATTGCCGTTTCTGTTTCGAAACTCGTAACGCTCTATTCGGCAATTGCTTTTTCCGTTTCGGCAGGAGTGACGTTGGCTTCAATGGGCTGAATTTCAATCCCACAAGACTTCTCTTCCAAAAAAGTGTGTTTCTCCCCCTGAAGTGAAGGATCGATGGGAGAAAAGTAACATGCATCCTCATAAAAGGTGACATCCATGGTAACAAAAACTTTCTGTGTATGGGGATGAAAACACTTGTAGCCCTTCTGATTAACACCATAGCCCACAAAAACACATTTTAATGCCCTGGCATCGAGTTTGGACCTTTGATTCTTAGGAACATGGACGAACACAACATACCCAAAGACACGAGCAGGGAGATTAGAAAATGATGGGACAGACACATGATTTGAAAGGGCAGCATAGGGGGTTTGACCATTGAGAACAGAGGAAGGTAGCCTATTGATGAGATGACAAGCAATGAGAACTGCATCTCCCCAAAGATACTTAGGCATATGAGCACTAAATAGAAGAGACCGAGCTATGTCAAGAACATGACAATTCTTTCTTTCTGACACCCCATTTTGTTCAGGGGTTTGAGGGCAAGTAGTTTGATGAATAATCCCATGAGAATGAAAGAATTGGTGAAACTGAGAATTGACAAACTCCCCCCCCCCCCCATTATCAGAACGAAAGACTCTAATATTGGCTCCAAATTGATTTTGAACAAGAGCAAAAAATTCTTGGAAAGCAGAGAAGACTTCATATTTGTGTTTCAATAAAGCGACCCAAGTAAGACGGGTATAATCATCAATAAACAAAACAAACCAATGTTTTCCAGACAAGGTTGACTCACGGGAAGGTCCCCAGACATCAGAATGAATAAGCTCAAAAGGACAAGAACTCCTAGTAGTACTCAAAGGATAACTAGTACGATGACTTTTAGCTAAGACACATGACTCACAATGCAACTTAGACTCATCAATGCCCAGAAAGAAGGATGGCATAGATTTCTTCATGACACTAAAGGAAGGATGTCCCAATCTCCGATGCCATAGCCATAATTCTTCAATTTGATTAGTAACCCCAGTCGAAATCAAAGCTGCTTGGACTGCCTTCTCCGGCTTCATTCCAGCAAACATGTAATCCAGATGGAATAGTCGACCCCTCAGATAACCCCTGCCGATTATTTCCCTAGTGAGGAGGTCTTGAAAAATCACATACAAAGGAAAAAATGTTACAGAACACCGAGATTGAAGCTGAGGCACAGATATAAGATGATGAGAGAGATCAAGGACATAAAGAACATCATGTAGCGTCAAAGAAGGGGTGAGACGAACAGACCATATTCCTAAAACAGGAAAAGAATCACCATTGGCATTGACAACAGAGGAAATAGAGGGTGGATTAAGAAAAAGAAAGAAACTACGATCATAGGTCATATGGTCAGATGCTCCAAAATCAATTATCCAAGTATTGCCACCAGTAAAGCCAGAAATTTTTAAAGCAACTCCAATCTTACCATTACCATCGCAACTTATGGATGCGGTATCCTTACCAGCAAAGTTGGTGTGATCTGGTTTTGTCACTGCAGCCTTTCCCTTGGGTTTGTTGTCCTGAGGTCGGGGCCTATCAAAGTAGCCTGCTGGAAAACCAACCAACCTGTAACAATTTTCTTTGATATGGCCTGGATTCTTGCAGTAGTTACAAGTCAGACTTGAGGAGAACACGGGGGAAGAACCTTGAGGAGAGGGACGCATAGAAGAAGGAGCTTTCACCATGGTGAATATGCAGCGGAAGGAAAAACAACAAAGTAATTGGAAATATAAGAAGGCAACTGTGATGAAAGGATCAAAGGACAAGGAACAAATCCAAGCACAAAGAACAAGAGTCAAGGATCAAAGAACAATGAGTCAAAGTCCAGGATCAGATCTCTGCTCTGATACCATGTTAAACAGCGACAAGCGTGGCCCGTGGCCCACCATTATACCGATATTGTCCCAACTTAACCACCCGATAGGTGTTGAGTTTTAATCACAAAAGGCCTCGGTACAATTGGGTGAGATCCACCCACTTATAAGTTATATTTTATTTGTCACTTTTCCAATGTGGGATCTTTCCTCTCCAACACGCCCCCTCACGTGCAACCTAACTCTAGGTCTGCACGTGAAATTAATTAACAATCCAATTCCCACATTAGAAATTGGGACACAAGTCTCATATTGGAGACTTGGTCAATATAACAATCCAAGGCCCACATCGGACACTTGGTAACAATCCAATCGAAATTTTCCGATGGCAATATAAGGAACCCAAATTCGGGCCCATGACAGTTGGAGACGCAATTGGAGAGAGACCCGCTCTGATACCATGTCAAATATAACGTAAAACAAGAGATAATTTTGGCTGAATTACTTAGCTCTTTCATTCACCTTACAAGAATGAATTATATACAAATTCTGATAAGACAAGTAATACTCCTAAGGTAAGTAGTAAACCTAATAATACTACAGATATTACATAATATTACATATCACAGAATATTACAGAATATTACAGAATATTACAGAATATTACAGAATATTACAGAATATCTACATAAATAAGGTAAGTATGACTCACGCCAACAACTATCATGTTCAACACATGGAGGCTTGAGTAGTATCTGTTATGGCATACCTGGTTGTTTGTAGATATGGCTTGAATTTTCTGCATTTGCATTCAAGTTCGTCCTTTGTCACCATTGACTCTATTTATATTATGGTAAATCAGTGTATCAAGATGTCAATCTGAGATCTTATTTCGGTTTGATACTGTGTCATCTCTCTCATTGCTGGAGAACCTATAGGGTAACCCTCTGTCCACCCTGTGTGCATTGGGGGTTTGAAGATATTTGCTCAAATTCAAGGCAAAGGTCATAATTTACAGGAACATGAATGTAGGAGTTTTTCTTTCTTTGTTCTGCATTTGCAATGTGGCTGCTCATGAACTGAATCTAGGAGTTTTTGTTTCTTTGTTCTGCATTTGCATTCAAGTTCTCTATCTCATATTCATTACCTCGTTCAGTCTCGCTAAGATGGCATGGGCATTGAACTATTGATTATTGAATCTGCAGAAATTGCTACGGGAAGGTTTAGCTGATTTGTATCACAGTCCTAGCTTTAGGAATGTTTCTGTAATGTAAACGTACATGTAATTGTTATGTACATGTTTCTATATATAAGACTAGTTCTATACGTAAATACAGCTAGTTTATACGTAAGGCTTACGCCTTACGCCTCAAGGCGAGCGCCTTGCTGAGGCTCTCCCGGCTACGCCTCAGCTACGCCTTAGCCTTTTAAAACATTGGGTAAAACAGATTTAAAACGGTGTACTACACCAACAATTTGGACTATCATATAACAATGAAGTGTAGAACTTGAACTTGAGAAAGTATGACAAGTAGGTTAATTCCAACAGAAGCCAAAGGCAAATCATCAACATCTCAAAAATAATAACCAATAACAAGGTCCCTAGATCAAAGTAATGTGAATTGTTTCAACTAAAAGTAAAAATTTTGCAAGCAGTTCAATATTAGCATCTTGGGAGCATAAATTTATTTGCCTAAACATGCAACTGTGGTCCTTGTAATGCACTTATATTGAGACTCATCATAGAGTGTAACTTAAGTATAAAGAAATACGGCAAAATCATTATGTCTCAAAATGGGTATGAAGCAAGAATATCGAGAGAAATCAGGCCATTAAATAGCCAAAGCAAGTACTGGAAACCAAGTCGACGAGAAATCATTCAAATCCCCACCACCATTAACGAATTACCTTCACACATGGGTGGACGACCAGCTAGCAAAAGGTCATAACCAAACACGCAAAAGGTCATAATCAAACACAGTGCCACAAACATGAGCATTTTAATAACATCTTGAACCAACAGCTTTAATTGCAATGTGATCTGATTCTTCTATTATACATGTACCATCAAATGTCAAGATTATAACCACAATTACGTATCTCTT
This sequence comes from Rosa lucieae, assembly GCA_024704745.1. Lineage (NCBI taxonomy): Eukaryota > Viridiplantae > Streptophyta > Magnoliopsida > Rosales > Rosaceae > Rosa > Rosa lucieae. The sequence goes on along the minus strand of CM045493.1, from coordinate 28,308,933 downwards.
TAATTTGAAGCTAGTTACTTTAAACCCTCAATAAAAGTAGTTTTGTAAAAAACCATTTTTAGTCAAATTTTACATAAAATAACTCAAAATGAATGTTTTAAATTATAGAGAGCTTCATCTTACTATCTATATTTGGGAGCAAGATAGCTAAACGTTAATATGGAGCGTCACTTAAGAGTCTGGTACAGCTGCTAAAACAGATAAAAAAACTAAACATGCTATCTAAAATAGTTAAGGAGCTAAAATAGAGTATACTAAAGATACTCTTAGAGACAAATCTTGTGTAATGTATATTAGAGCATTTTTAGCATTACAAGTCATTTTTAGTCAAATTTTAGCCAAAGTAGCAAAAAAGTTATTTTCGCTAGTCACTTTATAAATACGTTTGCATCAGTGCTTTCTATTTTATCTAGTTTTGAATTTATATTTTTTTTAGATGAAGATTAAATAGTTTAAATGTATTTATAAATTATATAAAATAACTCAAAATGAATGTTTTATATTATAGAGAGTCTCATGTCACTCTCTATATTTAGGAGCGAGATAGCTAAAAGTTATAATTGAGAGCCACTTAGGAGTCTGGTGCAACTGCTAAAATATATAAAAAAGCTAAACATGCTTTCCAAAATAGCTAAGGATCCAAAATAGAGAGTCTTAGCAATGCTAGCTAATTTTGAGTCAAATTTTAGCCAAAGTAGCTAAAAAGTCATTTTAGCTAGCCATTTTAGAAATACATCTGCATCAATATGCCTTCTATTTTAACTAATTTTGAATTTATATTATTTTTTAAATGGAGGTTAAATAATTTAAATGTATTTATAAATTACATAAAATAATTTAAAATGAATGTTTTAAATTATAGAGAGCTTATTCTCGTTCTCTTTATTTAGGAGTTTGGTGTTGCTGTTAAAATAGATAAAAAGCTAAACATACTCTCCAAAATAACTAAGGAGCCAAAATAGAGAGTCTACTAAAGATGCGCTTAATATATAATATCTCATTTCATTAACAATTACTGGAAAATGATAAATATTGATTATACAGGTGTATGTATACTTCCATAATTACCCGAGCAGCATTTACTATACAAGTATGACATTGAAATTTCAATCAGAGTCCACCTATTTACACACAAGATAATTTTTGATGCCACAATCGAGAATTATATGCAGAGAAAATAAAGATATCGGTATCAATACTAGTTGTTCATAGTGTCTGATTACACTTGAGGATTGATGGGAAATGCTCCATGAGTACTATCTTTATTGTGGACTTTCAAGTTCAACCGTTGGATAAGTATGATGATATTTTAAAGATTGAACTTGAAAGTTCTCAATGAATCCATATTAAAAGATGCTTATTGGAGAGAGTCTCATAGGTTAATGATGGTTGTTAGTTGTGAGTTGTATGATCTCAACGATTTCTTAGTACTTAATTAAGTTCTAATAGGCCTGGCAATTCAGCCCATGACTCGTTAACCGCCCGCTAAAAACTCATTTATTTCCACCTCATAACTTAACGTGTTAATGGACTGCCAACTAGTTAACGGGTGGAAACGGGCTACACGACGGAACCCATCGAGCCCGGTTAGAAGAGGAAAAAAAAAAAAACCTCAATTCCTCTTCTCAACCACTTCTCAACCTGGTTGATGTTGTCTAGTCCAGTAGTACTTGTAGTTTCTTGATATGATGTCATTTACATAACTTACTTAAGCTGAACTGGAAACTACGCAGTTTATTTAAGGAAAATTGCAGTTTATTCGGTATCTAATATATGTTTCCTGGAATGCCATGTCTCTGAGATTGTTTGTATTGGTGGGTTTAACTTTTTCTGACAATTTTCCCAACATGATTATATGCTTCTTCTCATTCCATGTTTACCGCAAGTTTTCTAATCAGCTTTATATATGCATGTGTTTCTCATTCCATGTGTTTTCTTGATTGTGTGCAGACAAGTATGAATAATGAGACAAAGCCACACCAGCTAAAGACCTTTTTAGTTTCATGTGATGATTTGCTTTGAATTTGTAATATTTTAGTTTCACATGACATTTGATTTAACCTATTATGACAATTGTGAGCCCAATATGTATTAACTTTTGATAGTTCGATTTAATGAAAATCAACAATGAAAAAGAGTTTTAATGGGTAATGGGTTGGAAGAGGGTTTTAAAAAAATAAAAAATAAAAACATTTTTTAAAAATGATCTTTTAGAAGGACTTCAATAGATAATGGGTGTGAAAAAGAATTTAAAAAAATGCAAAAAAAAAAAAAATCATTTTTATGTTTGCGGATCTTAACAGGTTTCAATGGTCAATTTATTGTTAACGAGTTTTAGTGGATAATTGATTAGAAAATAATTAAAAAAAAAAAACCGTAGCAGTCTTAACGGGTTCCAACGGGTAACCCGCTAACCCATCGGGCTCAACCCGTTAAGTCCGCCCATAACCCACACGTGACCGCACTGTTGCCAGGCCTTAAGTTCTAATTCCTCCATCCACAATCAGGATTAAGTCAACACAACATCCATATGACCTGCTAATTTTGAATTCGAGGACTTTACGCTGATTGAGGTGTAGAAAGTGAGGGCTAGCTTGTAGCCAGCCAATCCGAGGGAAAAAAAAATTGGGTTTTGGAGTGAGGTTTATGAATTAAAAAAAAAAAAAAAAAAAAACTGCATGGGAAAGAAATGGAGATGGAGGGGGGAGGGGCAGGAACTTTGGAAAGAAAAGATCTATAGAGTGATCCGAGGTTTGAACTCTGGACGTGAAACTCCAATTAAGTAAGGATTACACCATCGCAAAGATATCAGTATCCTATGTAGGGGCTAACTGTTTCTAGAGAAAAGATGCAACAGCCGGCACTAATTTTTTTTTTTTCTTTTGTTACAAAAATGGTGGCAAACTATTTTATCATTCTGAGTCGGGACTTGATTTGGATAAACTCTCTCCGGCATGTATTTTTCAAAAACGGATGATTGAACCCTGAATCTCCTTTAAGTATCCAGCTCATTTTCACCAAACTTACAGGCCTAATCAAGTTTTCTGCTAAACCAAACCCCTTTGGTGCACTACTCTACTTTTCGTTTAGGACGTTATTCTGTAAAAAATAATTGAAAATCTCATTTTTATTTATTGAGAAAAAAAAAAATGTCATGCAGAGTCGACAAAGGGGTGCGTCGTTTCATCGCTGTCGTCGTCGAGTCAGATTCTCTCTGATAAAAAAGCAGCACAGCTCAGCCTAACTCCAACCCATCATCCAAACTAAAACGGCACCCAGTAAAGGACGTAACCAAACCGTGTCCCTATAGTGGCACTTGCGTAATTCATCACAACCATCAGGGCCATTGCCGTGAACAAATAGTTATATATACACCATCTTTGTCCGCCTTGCTGTATAGCTGCTGTAAAAGCAAAAAGCAAAAACACACGCACTTCCCCCCTCATCTCGCTCTTATAAAGTCTACACGTTTTCTTTCTTTTCTTGTATTTGTGTATTTGTTTTGGGCTAACAGTATCTTGTTGTGAATCTGAGGACTTTATCTCATGGATGATCGAAAGGAGGTGAGTTCTTTATCTCATTCTAGTTCTTGGTTTTGTTGTTTGGTTTCTGGGGAAAGTTAGGAATGTTTTGTGTCTGTGTTTATCAGTTTTATGTGTGGTTCTGGGTTGTTTTGATTGAAACAAGAGAAACAAAGAGAACCCAAGTGAGGAACTTACTTGAATTGCATAAAGTTTGAGCCTTTGGACTCAGAAACCAGTGTGGATTTTCACTTTTTTTTTCCTTCTGGGTAGCTTAATGGAGTTTTTGTGGTTTTGATTGTTTGTTTAATCTGTTGGTCAATTTTGGAGAATTATTGGTGTGAATAGTTAAAGTTGCCTTGATTTTGACTTTTGTTGGTACAGTGAGATAGAGGTAATCACTCATGCATTCAAAGCTTGGAAACGGTCAAAGATTACACCTTTTTTTTTTATTAATGTGATTTCGGTGTTTTGAATTTCAATGGGTGTCACGATCAGTGTAGGATGTTTTGGATCAGTTCAACAATTGGGAAGAATGATTATTGAAGAGTTTAAGAGTTGAAATTCAGGGGTTTGTTGTCAGAGTATGTAACCTGAGAAATAGTCATTACCAAACAAGTTTCTTAAATAGAGTCTTTACCAATCAAGTTTCTTTGTTTATTCTTTACCTCATAAACCAACATCCTACAGTTTTTGGTCTTACCATTTGACTCTCTTCCGGTTGGTCTTCGGTAAAATTTTTTAATTACAATCACTTCATGCAGTTTTCAATTGTGTGGTTGGAAGTTTTAAAATGGCATGTAATGAACTGTCATTACGTGACTCTTCTTTATAACTTGTGTTATCGAGTATTCAATTCTTGATTACCTGAACATCCATGTAAGATGGCTATCTTATGTTAAGTTCACCAACATGGATTTTAGTTTGTGGCTTTTGAAGTTACTAATAGTCATTTGTTCCAACTTTGAAAAAGGCTGTTATTTTCGTACTGTAAACTGTATAGAGTAATGTTATAGGGTAATGCAGCTAATGCTGTAGCTTCAGCAATAAGAACTATCTTGACATTTAAGGTCCAAGTTCAAATCCCACCTCCCAAAATGTTATTTGGTAACATAAAATAAAAAAGACTAATAGGATATAGATGAGATATATGCATTGCATCTCTTACATATGCATATCTAATTCATGTGGATGGTCCGATTTCTTGGAGAGATGTGACTACCAATGCGGTCTGTAAATATCATCTAGATAGTTTTATTCTATCCTAAAGGGTTAAGCACATGGTAATTTGAAATTTTTGAGTCTTTTGATGTAACCAATTAAATTCACTTAGTACTTTGTTTGACGCAGAAAAATTCCCCATGGTTATCAGTGCCACAATTTGGGGACTGGGATCAGAAGGGCGGCCAAGTGCCAGACTACTCCCTTGATTTCTCTAAGATCAGGGAAATGAGGAAGCAAAACAAGAGAGATGTGTCCAGAGCAAGTCTTGGAAATGAAGAAGAGCTCATTGCCTCAAACACTGCCAATGTGGGTGCTGCCCACAATGACATTCACCACCCTCATTACCATCAGAGCACCCACTCCCCAACTGTAAGATTCCTTTGCTTTCATTTCAGTGCTAGTTTGATGTGATCTACATGATGTATTGGATGCAACTATACAAGCAGTAGTTGGTCTGCTTATAAATGGAGAGAGTGTCTCTATGAATAATATTTATGAGAGATATGCATGTGGTAGCTCTGGTAGATGGTGGGAAAGCCCTTTATTAAACAAGCTGACTAGACAATGTAGGTGAGTAGGTTGCAACTATCTATATAGTATTGGTGTTTTTCTTTTTATCTGCCAAGCAAGTTAAAGTATGTCTTGGACTTGTATAATTAGTTAGCTGTAGAATCAAATCAAATCAAGTGCAACAGTGGATTACAGGTAGGTTGACCATTGATTCCTGTTTTTCTCAAGCAAATTTTACTTTGTGCCTTTTGTGTATTTTATTAGAATACGGATAAGGTAGAGAAAAACCATAGTATTGCTGCTGTTGCACAGGTCAGAGCATAAAACACCTGATTTGGTCATAGATTTTATCGCATTTATTACTTTTGTAATGTGTTTTTACTTTTTAGTATGATTCCAAGTTGTCAATTGAATTCATTTGTGCTCTCAGCTTGTTGTGCTCTCTTGATGATTTCATTATCATTTACAGAAAGAACTGTCAAAGTTTAGCCAAATTTATTAACTTAAACCATCTGTGATTTTGATGCAAATCCCAGGATGATTACTCAGCCAAATAGAATTTATCACTCTGTTTCTGGGGGTTCAAAACTTTAGATCAGGGCATGGACATAAATAATGCAAATATATATGTTTGGTCTGTAAATGCTCATAAAGGAAATCTAATAAATATATTAAATAAATTTCTTGATAGGTTCCTGTAAGAAACCCATTATGGTGGGAATCATAAGGTTATCAAATTTTCATATAGAAATGATTAAGAATGTTCCTGTGTATATACACTGAATTTTTAAAGTGGTTGCACATGCATAAGATGTTCTAGGCCATAAAAATAATAGGCAATTAAAGAAACAAGAGAAGGATATTCTGTGTATGTTAGGATAAGAATTTATTGAGTGATCCTAGATATCTACATGCAAGACCAAGTGGTGCACATGCAGCACCGGCTTTCTTAGGCAATGCTATTTAATATATTACATTATAGGCAATTGATGATATTGATTTTGTATTCCTGGGATTAAAGAAGATATCATTGTCTGTGGGTCAATACACAAGATTTGTAATTGATGATCTATTTATGTAACCATCCATTAGAGTTTGGTAAATAAAATAATACAGGAATCTTTTTCATAATGTTTCTCATGGCGTCCATGTAAATAATAGCTTTATTGCTCCTCTTCATGTCATTTTGGAAGATAATATAATGATCTAACTAATAGTGATCAACTTTTTTATGCCCAGTAATGATGATCAACTCTCCTTGTTTAGTTAATGTTGAGCGACTACTTATTGATAAAAAAGATCGGTTCTTCACCTGATTTTGTTCATATGATCATAGTTTGTTTTTGTTTAAACAGGCTCGACGAAGCATATTCAGCTACTTCAATTGTTGCATAAAAGCTTGATGATGCAGTAGACGTTGTAGGTTTGGGAGATAACACTCCTTCTCCATGTATCTCTTCCACCATTTCTACTTGTTAATCTCTTCTTTTTCTCACACCAACCTCTCATTTCATTGGGAAAAATGGATGTAATGTATTGCTGGATTTGGTTATTAGCAATCTTTCAAATTTTGTTTTCCTGTGTGTTTCTGCTCTCTGCAACAAACCCTGTACGTAAATGGTTTGTACAAGAGATAAGAGGTTAACGTGAAATTTGGCTTAATACTTAAGCTGAAAGCAATGTTAATTGTTTGACGGTAAAGATTTAGTCGCATGATTGACTTAATCTGTTATAAGTCTAATTAAATTACACCCTATATATCAAGTTCTTTGAATAGAACATGCCATCCAAGTGCTCTAATTGCACTTTCCTGATGTACACTCTTCTTCATTAATGTTAGGGGAGCAATTTTGTCGCGCCACATTGCAACAGATCCTAACTCCCAACTCTTGGATTTAACTTTTACTTGCACCAAATGAAAGTAAAGGCCAACGTCACTCAATGTTATGGTTTGGATCAGCTTAGCTGTTGGTTGAATTTGTCCGCTTATTCAAATAGGTATTGAAACAGCTCAAAGTCCCATTATCACATATTGAGATGGTTCGTCTGCATCACATTAATGTACTGATACTAATTGGGTACAACGCTAGATTAATTATATGCATTAGCAGACTATCTTGGCTTGATTCGAGCTTATAACTATAAGAAGTTAGTCCACTGTTGTAGAAATTTAGTTTACCATTGATGTACCGATGCAGTAATATACTGTGGACTTCTTTTTGATGTAGAACCTCAAAATTGACAGGTACTGCGTAGTTAAGAACATCTTCATCCGGCCATCTCATTTACCAATCTCTATGTTTTAGGCTTTGGGCCAATAATAATGGTGTGTTTGTTCATAAATTAGATGAAAATAAGAAGACTCACTCTAGGGATTGACACACTGGTTTAAGGGGGCGGGGACATGCGAGGCCTACACCATATTGGCATTGCAGTTGCCATTTTCAAATCTCAGACTGATATTAAATGATGGTTTGTATGTCTTCGTCACCAAGCCGAACAAGAAGGTCACCGATGTGATCTCATAACCTGGATCATTTTCAAATCTCAGACTGACATTAAATGATGGTTTGTATGTCTTCGTCACCAAGCCGAACAAGAAGGTCACCGATGTGATCTCATTGTTAGACTAAAGTGGACTTCTACATTATCTATATTCATTGAGTAAATAACAATTGATTTAGTTTAAGATAAATAACAAGAAATACATGAGTTATCTCTATCTAGTTACCTATTGAGATTGTATGTCTCTCTTTAGGAGTTGGAAATTCAAGTTAACCTTACCTGATTAACATTAAGCTTATGTGATAATCTTTAGTCTTCTAAGTGATAAGTTTAGGCTTTATCTGGACTCCTTAATGGGATGAGTTCATCTTGAGTTTTGCCTATATATTGCAGGAGATAGTCCCTGCCTCTACTACGCAAAACATTCAGTTCATTTCCCATTAGTGAGGTTTATAGTAAGTAGAAGGCAGAAGACTATTCCCTTGGAGAGTTACTACTGCAGATTTGCTTCATTGTTGCTGTGTTGGTGATTTGATGTCAAACATGTACTCCATTGGCCAAACTATTCTAGATGGGATCAAGAGTGTGGATGCAGGTGAACTTCTAATTCTATTAGCAATGCTCTTGAACGCATATTTTATATATAGCTGCAGTACATGCATTTGTGTAATTATGAATTGATCTTGGTGAGTGTATGATGATATGGTTGCTGCATCATGTTTACACTCATAACCTGGATCATTTTCAAATCTCAGACTCAGATTGTGGAAAAAGTGTGGCTTAGATTAGAGCCATTTGGAATCCCACATCAGAAAGGTGAAGAGTCATCCTTGGGTTATAAGGAATGGTACCACACACACTAATGTCGAGGCCTTTTGTATTAAAACCCCATACCCGTTCTGCACCGGGTGGCTAAAGTGGGGGGAGTATCGGCATTATTGGATTCATGTGTGTGGGACTTGCGTCTTCCGCACAACAAATGGTATCAAAGCCAGGTTACGCTTGGGACTTGGTGTCTCATACGGTCGAGTTGCAATTTGGAGGAGCTCCAAACAATCGTGATTTGATCCTTGGATTATACTTTTGCTCATTCAGTATAACAATTGGTATCAGAGCTAAAAGGTTTTCACAAACATAAATCGTTTTGATTAATCAAAATTTAGAAGAACCAAAGTGTTATTTTCGGAAAAATTACAATATTTCAAACCTAAGCCTTGCTAAAGAAACAAGCCACGAGTAGGCCAAATTTAAGAAATCTTTCAGCCCAAAACCCGCAGACGCTGACCCGGACCCAAACTTCATTCAGAATCCCTCTGCAGATGACCGTTATACCTTAACGGTTGTATACGATTTGGGAATTAGGGTTCTTGGTCTGGGATTGAAAGCGCAGAGGACGTTTATGTCCTCTATGGAATTCGTGACTCCAAACACTGCGGATTAAGAAGGCGAATTGATCGCTTACTGTTTTTGATTAAAAGATTCATGCTTCCGCTAACAATTATGCAGCAAATTGTAAGGATTCAAGGTTAGGCTTTTCTGGAAATTTTATTTCGATTCAAAGTATTTTTTTATCTATGTTGAAGCACAAGAACACTAGAAGCATTCCCGGCGTGCACCTAGGCTAGAGTAGATGGTGACCGGATGAAATTTACATACTATGGTTGTTATGTGATTGAGTGATTTTTGCATCGAATGCTCATATATCTGTGAACATTGTGTTTTTGATATGCTGTGAGGATTCTATATCTGCAATTGAAATATGACGTATATGATTAGAATTAAGATCTCCCTATGTGCGTTCTGCGTTCTTTAAGAAAATTGTAGGTTATCAATACAGTGACCAAAATTGTTTTGGATTGAAATATGTTTTGAAACCTCACTGGGGTTTGTGTTTTTCAGTAAATATTAGTAGATACATGTTGCACAAAGCAATTTTCTGTTAATATTTACAAGGAACTCATTAAGTTAAGAATGACCAGTTTGTGTTTTACTCTTTAAATCATATAAATTAGGTCTTCCAAAGAAGCTTTGAATTATAAAATTTAAATTGTAAAACAGCATTGTACATGTTTTTGAGTTCATATATGGATTTTAAAGACTTTTCTTCTGTCACTAAGATGATGACTGTCTTTAATATAACTTGAACTCACTTATTGTGGTCCAATGATCAAGAAACTTTAGAATATCTTGTCTTCTGCTATAAAAGTGTTGTCTGATATTGTCTTCATTTTTTGGGGTGTTTAGTTGCTTTTGATCTCTGACATTGTTCTGCTATGTGTTTTATGAACTGCTTAAGAAATAACACTTAATGTGCAGAATGTTTTATGTCAAGATTTTCAGTTTTATTTTGAAACTAAGTCTTACATTATTTTTCTTGTTTTGCTCCCTAGGAAATCTTTACATGAATTTGAACAATGTTCTAATTCTGAATGGCACTAATTTTAGAGCTTGGAAAAGCTCTCTAGAACACTATTTGATGATGCATGAAAATATGGATCTTTGTTTCACTGATGACCAACCTGAACCCTTAACTGAAGAAAGTAATGCAGAGGATAGAAAGGAGGCTAGAGCTTGGTATAGGGCTAACAGGATGGCCAAAAATGTTATGAGGAATACCATGTTTGACACGGTGAGAGGTAGTATTAAGGAGCCTGAATTAGCCATTGACTATATGGAGGCAATAGAAAGAAAATTTAAGGAGGGTGAAAAAGCTGAAGCTGCAAGACTATCTAAGGCTTTCCATGATCTTAGATACAGTGGTACTGGGGGAGTTAGAGAGCACTTATTGAAGCTTATCAACATAAATGCTAGGCTTAGAGAGCTACTTATGGGAGTCAATGATGACCAGGTGGTGCATGTTGCACTGCATTCCTTACCTAGCAGTTTCAGTGGACTTAGAACCAGTTATAACTCTCAGAAGGGAACCTGGACCGTAGATGAGCTGATCTCAATTTGTGTTGATGAGGAAGAGAGGATGAAGAAAGAAAAGGAACCTGCAACTGCAATAAACCTAGTAGAAAAGCCAAAGTGGAAGAAGAATAAGCTTAAAGTCACTAAGACCATTACTAAGCCATCTGGAAACACTGCAGCAAAAGCCAATAAGCCTTTCAAGTTCAAGTGCTATTTTTGTAAGAAAGTAGGACACATGAAGAAGGACTGTTCAGGATTTAAAGCATGGCTTGTGAAAAAGGGTAAGATTAATTCTGTTAATCTTTTACAAACCTTTTCTTTAGAAGTTAATTTTGTTAACATAGAACCTCATTCATATTGGTTAGACTCTGACAGTCCCTTACATATTACAAATTCATTGCAGGGATTCATAAAGAAGTGGAAACCAAGAAGTGATGAAGTCAACATCTGCGTTGGCAATGGAATGAGGGTTGCAGTAGTAGGGACATTAAGATTAGATTTGAGATTAGGAAATTTTCTGGTTTTAGATAGTGTTTATTACATTCCCTCAATTAAGAGGAATTTGCTTTCTATTAGTCTTTTGGTCAAGAATGGATGTAACTTTTACATTGGTTCTAGTGGAATAAAAATTTTCAAGAGTTCTCTTGATTTTTTGCTTAATGATTATTCAGTGTTTGGTTCTGGTGTTATGATAAATGACTATTTGAAATTGAATTGTTCATTGCCTCAACAAGAAACTTTACTTGTTGAAAACAGTAATAACACATCAAGTATTAACATCATTACTGGTGCTAAAAGAATCTTGCATGATGAAAAATCAGCATATTTATGGCACAGGAGACTAGGCCACATTTCAAAAGATAGATTGCAAACACTTGTTAAGAATAAAACACTGCCAGAATTGAATTTTACTGATCTTGAGAACTGTATTGAGTGCTTTAAAGGAAAAATGACAAACTTAAGAAAGAAAGATGCTAACAGAAGCAAGAAACTGTTAGAATTGATACACACAGATATTTGTGGACCATTCAGACATAGAACTATATGTGGAAACGTTTATTTTATCACATTCATAGATGATTTTTCCAGATATTGTTACATATACCTGTTATCAGAAAAATCACAATCACTTAAGGCTTTTAAAATTTTCAAAACTGAGGTTGAACACCATTTGGATTTGAAAATTAAAATTGTGAGGTCTGATAGGGGGGGGGGGAGAGTTTTATGGCAAATGTTCTGAGCAAGGACAACAAAAGGGTCCATTTGCTTTATATCTACAAGAAGTAGGCATAAAGGCTCAATATACAACACCATATAATCCCCAACAAAATGGTGTAGCTGAGAGGAAAAATAGAACTCTATTGAATATGGTAAGAAGTATGATGTGTACTTCTGGATTGCCTAAAATTTTTTGGGGAGAAGCCTTGAAAACTGCAAACTATCTTTGCAACAGGTCCCCAAGCAAATCTTTGGATAAAACACCATTCGAAATGTGGTGTGGTAGGCAACCTAGTTTACATCACTGCCATGTATGGGGTTGTAAAGCTTAGGCAAGAATTTACAATCCAAATTTAAGTAAACTCGATCCAAAATCTGTGAGTTGTCATTTTATAGGTTACTGTGAAAAATCAAAGGGTTATAGACTCTATGCATCACATCATTCACCTAGAATTTTTGAGACACACCAAGTTAAATTCTTAAGTGAAAGCGTCTGCAATACAATTTTTGAAGATTTGTCTTCTGATTTTGAAGAAATTGTAGAGAATGTGGATAATGTTGCAGTCATGCCTAGCAGTCAAGGAAGTTCATTAAGCTTGGATACAGTAGAAAACCTAGATCAAAATCCAGTCCCAAATGTAGATAATGTGATCTTAGAACCAGGAAACTTAGATTTGGAAACGGCCGAACCTGAAATTGTTTTTGAACCGGTAGTTGAATCTCAACCTGCACCTGAACCTGAACCACAACCTGAGCAAGAGCCAGCTCAAAATCCAGTTCAGGAACCTAGAAGATCCCAAAGAGTCAGAAAACCAAAGTATGGTGGTGAAGGTGACATTTATGAAGTTTATTTGAATGAAGTAGAAGCCACACTGTCAGATGACAATGATCCCACTTCCTTCAAACAAGCAATTGGAAGTGAAGATTCTGATGCATGGACTCAAGCTATGATTGCAGAGCTTGATTCCATGTACAAGAATGGAGTGTGGGAACTTGTGAGGCCAAAAGAAAATCATAAACCTATTGGCTGGAAGTGGGTTTTTAAAACCAAAAGAGATGCAGGAGGTAACATAGAAAGACATAAAGCTAGACTAGTTGCTAAGGGTTTCACACAAAAGGAAGGAATAGATTTTACAGAAACTTTCTCACCTGTTTCAACTAAGGATTCTTTTAGAATCATAATGGCTCTAGTAGCTCATTATGATATGGAATTACATCAAATGGATGTAAAAACAGCCTTCTTAACTGGGGAGCTGGAGGAGGAGATCTTCATGGCACAGCCTGAAGGTTTTATTGAAGCAGGAAAAGAAAATATGGTCTGTAAGCTTAAGAAATCTATTTATGGACTCAAACAAGCTAGTAGGCAGTGGTATAAGAAATTTGACTCAGTGATTTCATCTTTTGGTTTTACAGAAAATCTTGTTGATGAATGTGTTTATCTCAAAGTAGTTGGGAATAATTTTATCTTTCTTATTCTGTATGTAGATGATATTCTCCTTGCTAGCAGCAATACCAAATTGCTAAAAGACACTAAAGTTTTCCTATCAAAGAATTTTGACATGAAAGACCTAGGAGAAGCATCATATGTGCTAGGAATTGAGATTAAGAGAGATAGAAAGCAGGGATTGTTGGGATTGTCTCAACAAAATTACATTTCGAAAATCCTTAAAAGATTCGGAATGGAAACCTGTGCTAGTAGTGAAGTTCCAATGTCTAAGGGAGATAAGCTAACAAAGAATCAGTGTCCTAAAACTGATATTGAGAAGACTGAAATGGAATCAATACCATATGCCAAGCTAGTAGGGAGTCTAATGTATGCACAAGTATGTACAAGGCCAGACCTGTCATTTTCAGTTGGAATGTTGTCCAGATTTCAGTCAAATCCTGGACATGAACATTGGACAGCTGGCAAGAAAGTTTTGAGGTATCTGCAAAGAACCAAAAATCATATGCTAGTGTATAAACGTGTCAATAGACTAGAACTAGTTGGCTTTACAGATTCTGATTTTGCTGGAAACTATCCTGCATCCATGAAGTCCACTTGTGGCTATGTGTACATGCTTGCAGGTGGAGCAGTAGCTTGGAAGACAATGAAACAGTCTTTAATAGCTACTTCCACAATGCAGGCAGAGGTGATTGCTATATATGAAGGTGTATGTCAAGGGCTATGGATCAGAAATTTTGTTTTAGAGACTAAAGTGTTAAGTGAACTTGTTGATGGGAAATTGAAGGTATTCTGTGATAATGAAGCTGCAGTATTTTTCAGTAAGAATAGCAAGAGGTCAAATAATTCCAAGCATATAGACTTAAAGTTTTATAGCATCAGGAAGAGAGTGAAAGATGGAGAAGTTGAGATTTCTGGAATCAAGACTGAAGATCAGCTACCAGATCCATTTACAAAAGCCTTATCAGTTGCAGTTTTTAAGGAACATTCTAAGAACATGGGGATTTTGTCGAGTCTGAGTGATGCTTGAGTTCAGTGGGAGCAAAACGTTTTGAGAAAAATTGTGGAAGATGGTTTTCATTTGGCTCAGTTTTTAAATTTCTGTGTTTAGTTATGTTACAAAAATTGATTGTACTGTATTTTGGAATTAATAAATATTGAGGTATTATTCAAGTGATATTTACAGCTTATTTATTCTTTTATTTTGAATATTGAGATTGCTGTTATTTTACCAGTTCTTTGATCAGGTGGATTGGTATATGCATATATTCAGTCTGGAAGCAAACTGCAATCCACTGGTGTTTGGTTAAATATGTTTGCATTATGTGTTGATAGTCAAAATGATTAAGTTTGGACTGTTGTCAAGCAATGTCTGCAGAATGATATATTTTGTTGCTTGATTGTATCATATCAGGAAGTTAAAATAGTTCATGTGAAATGCAGTAGCTTTTACTTGTGGTCTTGAACAAGCTTGCTCTTTTGAACTTGCTTATTTCTGGATTCAGTATTGGATGCTGTGTTTTGACTGAATTGAATGAATCTAAGTATGCTTGTATCTCAGTGCACACTTTAGCTATTGTTGGAATAAGTTTTGGTTCAGTACAGTGCATAGACTATGATGGTTCAAGTGGGAGATTGTTAGAACTTGAAGTGAACTCATCATTATCTATGATTAAGTAAACTGTCCTAGACAAAACGATATTTTAATTAATAGGAGATGTAAGAGGAGTACTATACCTAGAGACCAAATAAGCTAAATATATCAAGCTTTGTTGGTTAGGGATTCATTACTTAGATTACAAGGAAATCTGCAAATCAGTGATACATTAGGACACTTATTGGGATGACTTGATTCTTAAGAAATATCTTTATGGGAGGATTCTTAGGATTAATCATCTAATATAAATTAAGTGCTTGGGGTCCCTGTTCTCTCTACAACGATAAGCATAAGTCCTGCCCCATTGAAGGAGCTTGAGATTAGAGAAGAGCAGAAGACCTTGACCGGAGTAACTACAAGTGATTATTCAAGAAACAACTCAAGATGTCTTCAATTCAAGAATCAGGTATTATGCTCAAACTATGTAGCACTAGTTCATGTTCATATTGATTCATGTGTGTGTTTATGTTTCGTGATTTGATCCTTGGATTATACTTTTGCTCATTCAGTATAACACAGATTAAATGATGGTTTGTATGTCTTCGTCACCAAGCCGAACAAGAAGGTCACCGATGTGATCTCATAACCTGGATTACTCTCTTTTGCGTCCCATGTCATGATAACATCATCACTGCATTATCAAATGAGTTCTCTTAATCCAGACAAGAATGTTTTTTGAGGGTGAACTTTCCTAACTTGATATGAAAGTTCAAAATGTGAAGAAAATAATGAAAAATCAAACTTTTCAGGTTTACCGAAATTTTTTTCCTACTCCAACCAGGATTGGGATTGGGATTGGGAGCAAAGGCTCCCTCCATTACTTGCAAGGGCATACAAAAGTTTTAGGCAGAGGCGGGAATGGCCCAATCCCTCACCCAGTTGTTCTCCCATCATGGAAATTCTGTTCATCCATATGTTATTGGGATTATGAATTTCAATTATATCATTGTAATTGACCATTGTAAGGATCGTTATATGGTCTATTATAGAAATTCGTGAAGTGGCCGTAGCAAGACACTTGACTTCCGGCAGGAGGAGGAGAGGGTTTTGATCCGGCAGGAGGAGGAGGAGATCTTTGTCTTCCAATTTAAGGAGATGGAGGTGAAGAATCGGGTTCTCTCGGGGGGGGGGGGGGGGGGTCCTTGGTTCTATAACAACTCCATGCTATTGCTGGCAGATTACGACGGAGTTTCTGACCTAGAAGAGGCGCTGCTGCATCTCCTTGAGGTGTGGGTGGCTGTGAAAGGGTTGCAGATAGCGATGCAGAATGAGAAAGCCCTAACCCTAATCGGACGAGCACTGGGGGACTTTGTTCGAGTTGATCAGGGGGCGGTGTAGAGAAAGGATAATGTCCAGAGGATCCGTGTGATTCATGATGTTCGCCGGAGGATTTGGGCGCGACGGAGGTTTGACTTTTCATCGGTTGTTTCGGTGATGGTGGAGTTGCAATATGAAAAATGCCATGGGTTGTGTGTGGCTTGTGGTCGTTTTGGCCATGGGGGAGGTCCGTGTGACGGAAGGTTGGCTGCGGAGGAGCTTGGGCTGGTGATGCCGGGCGGTGAGGTATCGAACAGGGAGGGCCTAGGCTTGGTGTCCAGATCGCGGGATTCTCCGGTGGCCGCTATCGTGGGGCCGGAGGTGTTTTCTCCGGTGTCAGAGGTTCTGGGTTTGGTGGAGGAGGCGATTGGTGAGCATGTGGTGGTGGGTGGCTCGGAGTTGGAGGTTGCAGACGCTACATCTGGGCTAGCTGCTCCGGAAAAACCTGCGAGAAACCCTAACTTTGAATTAGGGTTGATCGCAGGTTTGACTGGGGGCTTGATTGGGTCTGTTGGGCCGGGGGAGCAAAGTTTGACTGGGTCCAAGTCTGCTGGGCCTTCTGCTGCTGCTGGAAGAAGTCCAAACTTGGGCTTGGGTGTGAGGAAAAAGGTTTTTAAACCTAGTCTAGCAATTATCCCTCCGGAATTCCAACTGGGTGAACTAGTGGAGGTTCCAATTTCGATGGGAGTAGCTCCAAAGAATAAGGGTCGTCCACCTGGACGCCGAGATAAGCAGTTACATTCTCCAAAGATAGTGGAAGGTAATGATGTCGGTGCGGATTTATGCTCCAACTCGAATGGGAAGGAGTTGCTTATTGTTTGATCGTTCTAGCTTGGGTTTAAGCCTCTTTAAGGGTGTCTTAGTTTCTATGAGTCTTCTATGACGTTTCTAGTTTCTTTCTTGAACCACAATTGCGTGATTGGCAAGGGAGGGCTAGTTGAATGATTTCTTTCTGTAGGAGGCGAAGCTTTGTCACTCTTGGATAGGCTTGCTTAATTGTGAGCTTCCTAATGATGTTAATTAGTTTGCTGTAGTTTGGATAGGTTTTACCGGATTTTCTTGCCGGTTTTTCTTATATAAGCTTTGTAAGCTATGGCCAATTGGCTGTTAATTATTTGAATAACAATCAACTTCTATTCAAAAAAAAAAAAAAACTACTCATGTAATAACAGTTTTGAATTATTGAAAGTTGTCCAACAAGGTAATAACCTATTATTATAGATTTCTATACTCTTCATTAGTCGGCCCATGCATTAGTGTCATGGTCCTCATTGCATATCTTGATCAGGAATTCAGGATAAGAGCCTATCTCTTGAGGGGATTGGGGAGGACAGTACAGTGGCAATTAATAAGTTCTGTTTTTTTTTTTTTCCTTTTTTTGTGTGGAAGGTCGAGTTCCCATAAGGCATAAGCTTCGCGGCAATTAATTCCCTTTACCACTAATTGCTTTGGGGGAGAAGAACTGACACCTCCCACGTACTGTTACTAAAATTGCCATACACCGACCAACTAGTGCGCAGTCTAGGTAGATTTGATAGTATAAATCAATATTGCTATTATGGTTTTAACTACATCATCGTAGAGGTATTCTATAATCTTCAATATCCCATTAGTACGTCGGCCATGGATTTTCTTTCCACTCCTTTACCTCCCATTGCAATAGGTTTATTTGCAGTACTTGTTTTGGCAGTAATCTTTCTGCGGAAGAAGAACAAGAAATACCCTCCTGTTGCCGGAACTGTCATACACCAACTGATCAATGTGTCAAGGCTGCACCATTACATGACTGAGCTTGCATGCAAGTACAAAACTTATAGGATTCTCGACTTGTTCAGATATGCTGTCTACACTGTAGATCCTGCAAATGTTGAATACATTCTCAAAACAAACTTTGCAAACTATGGCAAGGTATGTAAAGGATCGAAGAAATTATTCTATTCTATTTTGAATTTTTCAATATAGTCTTTTGTGTCACACATTGGAAGACAGAACAGTGTTAGAGTGTTTATAAGTGTTATTGAACTCTCAACTAGTAGAGGAAGTCACTTGAGTAAGGTACGTGAAGCTAGTTGAATAATATTACACCATTCTTGCTACCTCACTTCTTCTTGATCATTCTCTGTAGGGATTGTACCTGTACAGCATTCTGTCAGATGTTTTGGGTGACGGGATCGTCGCTGTGGATGGAGAAAAATGGCGGCATCAGAGGAAGGCAGCAAGCTCTCAATTCTCAACCAAAGTACTTAGAGACTTCAGCAGTGAAATCCTCAAAACCAATGCAGTAAAGCTTGCTATGATAATATCTGAAGCTGTAACCCGCGATGCAGCAATAGAGATCCAAGTGAGTTTGCAATATGTGTCAAAAAAAATTACATAGCACTGCTGTTTTGTTTGTTATGCAGATAGATTCATGTGCGGTTTGTTGGAAGGATTTGTTTACAAAAGCAACCTTTGACTCGATCGTCAAGGTTCTACTTGGTATCGATCTAGACACCATGTGATGATGTGTGGAATAAATAATGAAGAAAGTATCCAGTTTGCGAAGGCTTATGAAAGAGCCATCGAAGCTGTCCTGTATCGGATTGCTGACATCTCTTGGAGGATCAAACGGTTCTTAAACATTGGAAGGGAAGCAGTGATAAGGAATAATATGAAAGTGGTGGATCAATTCTTATACAAACTAGTAAACAGCAAGATTGAAACAATCGGTAATTCAGAAGATGAGCCGTCTGTAAGTACCTCCAAGATATCTGTTTCGTCTAAATTGAATTGATATAGCGCGCATTTAATTAATGTAACTGATATGTTGGGGTTAATTGGCAGTTAAAGAAAAGAGACTTTATCTTAAGGCTGTTGGAAACCAGAGAAGCTGATCCAAAATACTTGAAAGACATGGTCCTTTTTTTTATAATTGGCGGAAAAGACACAACAGCTAGTGGTCTTTCATGGTTTCTTTATATGATGTGCAAGCATCTTCAAATACAAGAAAAGATCGCACAGGAAGTTAGAGAAGCAACAGGTCTGAATAATACTTCAAGCGCCGACGAAATTGCAGCCAACCTTACTGAAGAATCGCTTAACAAAATGCAATATCTCCATGCATCTTTGACCGAGACACTAAGACTCTATCCTGCTGTTCCAATGGTAACTTACAGATTGAATAAATGTACTGCATAATATCAAGGCTAATATTCTTTGCAGTTTAAGATTTGAGTTACTCCATTACTTCTTAATTAATGAGTTTGATGTTCTATCATTCGTTCATAGGATGCGAGAGTTTGTTTTTCTGATGATACATTGCCAGATGGGTTTAGTATTAAAAAAGGAGAATTGGTGGTATACCAAGCTTATGCAATGGGCCGGATGAAATTTCTATGGGGCGATGATGCAGAAGAGTTTCGGCCAGACCGATGGCTTGACGAAAATGGCATTTTTCAAGAAGAAAGCCCTTTCATATTCACAGCCTTCCATGTAAGAAATCTAAATTAAAAACAAATTTGTTATTTGCTAGATAATCGCTGAGTTATCAGAATACTAACTAATGATATTTTATGAATACGTAGGCCGGTCCAAGAATTTGTTTAGGAAAAAAATATGGTTACATGCAGATGAAGATCTTTTCAGCTGTGCTTTTAGGTTGCTACAAATTCGAGATGAGTGATGAGAAAAAAGACGTCAACTACAAGACAATGATGACCCTCCATATCGATGGAGGTCTTAATGTTAATGCTTCTCCAAGAGTTTGAGCATGAAGAAAGTTGGATTATATGTTTTGTTTCAGACATCTTTCACTGCAATAAAACTCTACTGCCTATTACATAATGTTTATCGTGCAATAAACATGTATTATTGCTTTCTCCTTGAGTCCTTGTGACAATAAAAGCTTGTTTATGCTCCCACTTTTATCAAGGATGTCCTTTTTAATGATTTTTATCGCTGACGTTTCAATGAATTCATTTAAAAAAAATAAAAAGAGGTGGGCTTCAAATTGGAAAAAACATACGGCACCTAATTGACAATATCTAACAAGAATCACAGGAATTTCCAAAGCACACAAGAAAACCAGCTCAACTGCGACATCCACAGATGAGCTAAATTATTAATACCATGTTGCCATGTTAGCAGGTATAGGATATCGGCAAATGGGGCAACTAGGATTTCTCATCAACCACTGAACAATGCAAGCTCCATGGAAAACATGCAAAGCAAGGCAATCGACTAGCATCAAGTCCAATCTCATACTTATCCATACATGTTAACGCAACATTTCCTGTGTTTTGTATGTTTAAAATGGCGTCTTATGCCCATTTCCTTCACGTCACCATCCATACAATGGTAAACCACTAAACCGTAACCACATCACATCGGTTCACAACAATCACACAATTAGGAGGTAAGGGAAAGGAGCCGATTGAGTCATGAACTAACTTGATTATTTTGTCCACAATAATAGGAAGCATTTTTTCTTTATCTAGTGGAGGGAAATGGGTGTTAACAAAGTCCACAATCAAGCATACCGAATGAGATTGCATAATACTTGTAGTATCCTCGTCACATAACTCAGAAGCATGGATGGTAATGACCTTTTCTCTTTGGGGGAGATAAAAACTTTCAAGAACTTCACTGTCTTCATTATCTGATCCAAAAGCATGTTCGTTTTCTTTGGTGAATTCAAATCGAATCTGAACCTCGTCATCACTTGGTGGAAACCGTCGATCGAATCTTAACAGAGTTATCAACAGAACTGCATGCTACAGTCTCCATACTGTTGAGATTGTACAGGAAGGGCGGATTTGATGCGTTGTCTTGAACGATGGGATATGATCTGACCTACTCGACATCAAATACCCTGCACGTTTTGCTCAGCTATAAGCTACCGCTTTAGTTCAACAGGCTTGATATCCTAAAACCCTGAAACTTCAAAAATATCAAATAATCCCCAGAACAAGTTCGATTGTTTCCTCCTGCAATTCAGGTATCTTCTTGAGCAACTCTGAGCCAATTGGAGGAATCCAAAATCACATGAATTAATTGTTAAGAAACAAGCAAGGAGTGATTTGGAATCTTTCTCTGAGGATGCAAAGCAGCCAAGGGTTTAAGGCTAAAATCCTGCTCGGATACAAACTGGGGATCTGCACTTTATATATTGTTGGTGACGAGCTACTTTAGGAAAGTCAGAATCTCCCATTTACACAGGGAAAAGTCATGCTACGCATTGCTACCAAACGTGGGATTCTCTTATTATGCCCAAAAAAAGAAAATAACGGTGATTAATAATTACTTGGCTCTTGTTGTCTGGTAGTTACTCAATGCCCCAATAATATCTTTAGAAATGATTGCAAGCCTCCAATGGATATTTTTAAGGCAATTATCGCAATTATTATCCCTGAATCTGAAGCATTCTTCAACTAATCATGCTGTTATTCTGGAATGGAGAATCAACACCTCCTCTTGAAGAGTTGAAGGCTTTGGCTTTGTGTTCTGCCCTTTGGTTTTGTAAGTTATTTTTAGGCTTGTTGGCTCTGTCTAGTTTGTTTGCCTTCTATATGCCGAATTTTCTTAATTTGTTCCTTTTGTTCTTCTAATAAATTTAATTTTTCAACAAAAAAAAAAAAAAAAAAAAAAAAAAACACCTCAATGCCCCGTCCTAACTGCACATCACTCTCTTGCCAAAAAAATAAAATAAAAAATGCACATCACCGTCCATCTACTTTTTACATAGGGAATAAAATCTTTGACCCATAGGTCCGTTCCGTATTGGTCATTAGTCATTACACATTAGTACGAGGACCTTCAGCTTGTGATGGTAGTTCAGAACTGATGCACCAAGCTTTTACTTTTCTCATCAAGAAAATAAAAGAGCCAAGTTGTTGCTCAACTCATAGCAAAGAACTAGATATCATAACAAGAAAAGTTAAAAAGTTCCTTTCGTATATGCGCAAGCTTTCAATCTCATAGTAGATGATATTCATTAGGATCACAAAGAACACACTACCAAGAATAGCTTTGATCACAAAAAGGTGCAGTAAGATTCCCTGATATCTCACTTAACAAGCTGACTTAAACTTTGACTACCCTTACCACTAAAAGAACAGACAAAAAGAGTGCTGTATACTCTGCAAAGTACAAGCCATGGGACTCAAAAGCTTTAGTCCTACAAACGATATCTTGATGCTAAGGTTGCACATATTTCTAAGTTCCCGCCAAATCACACCTTTTTGATAATCTGAACAACATCCTCATCTTCGAGCACATGCTCCTGTTGCCAGCCAACACAATACATGCATTTGATTAACACAAGGAATATTTATTAATTTTAATAAATGAAGTACAAGCAAACGGAAGAGATAACATGCTGAATTGAGATAAAATCAACCTTTCCAACTCTTTGGGGCTTGTGTTTCGCGCTAGACCCCCAAACCAGAGCACTGCAACAAAAAAGTGCATTGTTAACTTTCATGACTAAAGATGGGATATATTGATATCCCCTATCCAAAACTCTCTGTCAGTTTTAATGTTCTCATTACCATTTTGGATATCTAATAGTGATAGTCCTCAATGACTTCGAACTATACCTTCTATTTAATATCATTTTATCGATTAAAGTTTGACTACCGTAGTCTAAGCAGATATTGTATTCAACAGTAATCTGGTACTGCAAAATGGGCGGTTTTCCTGTATGCTCTTTCTCCTTCTATTTGTTAGACCATAAGAAAAAAAGATAAAAAAGAAGAACCATAGTGTAGTTGAATCTAACAAATAAAGGAGAAAGAGCATACAGGAAAACAATGCTAATGCCACTGAAGACATAGAATATATCAATCCCACATTTTGGACTGTTTAAAAAAGATGTAGGATGTGCATATCAACATAACAAAAGAGATGAGTCCAAGAAGTAACATAAATCCATCAAAGCTGACAGAAGATGCCAAGAATACAATATTTCCTTTCTGGAGGTTTTTTTTGACTTTTTTAGATTAAGGAAAGATGTAAAAACCCTTAATATCCAAGAAGTAACCTAACATCATCAACTTTGAAACTTATAATGAACACAGAAGTCTATATCAACTTGAAACTGTAGTTTTGCACGGATAACAAGACAACTATAGAAAATACCTTTTCCCATTGCCAGAGCATTATCAACGAAAAAAAAATGGAACTAGGAAATTTTAGGAGAGGATACTTACTATTTGAATTGTTTAATAAAATCTTTATGAATTCGCTCACAGAAATCCTCAACTGTCCTTGTCTTAGACGATAAGATCACAGGGTCTTCATAATCTGGATTCATCCCTTTAGGTTTCGTGTATATGCGAGTTAAATTGAGATACTCCCATATCTTCTCCAGCAAACCGTCAAGGTTCCACTCTAGGTGAGCACTGCAGATGAGTCATGGGAAATGCAATTACAAGTCAAAAAACTACTAAAATAGTAATGCCAGAAATATGAACCTGCACAATTCAAGTCGAAATTAACAGATGATTACAAGCTAGAACTATTGACTAAACTCATTAAAAACAACTTATTCCTTATTTTCATGCTTTGTATACGAACAGTATGATCGAACACAAAACCTGGTGCTTAATGTAGTTATAATAAACATAACAAGGTTTCTTAATCACTACATACCTTACAATGATAAAGAAAATTCTAATAACTGACACATGGTAGAATTGTCAAACTTTAGAATAGTTCTCTCGCAGAAATTTTGGGAAACTGGGCCATTTTCTTCAGCAGGCCATTAAAGTTTCCAAGATACTAATCACAACACTAAGCTTAAGTCTTCAAGCAGAAATAGAACATTAAAAATTTTCTTAATTTCATAATTAGATTAAGCAACAATAATTCACTGCAGAATTATTAAATTTGGTCATACGTAAAAAGTTACCTGACTGGACAGTAGTGAGGAAGTTTATCCAAAATCTCAAGCTCTTCGAGAGTAATCTGATCAATCTTGTTCACAGCATAGATGCAGGGCATGTATACCCTACTGCCTTCAATTACATCTATGAGGTCATCGGCAGTTGCATCAAACCTAAGAGTGATATCAGCATTGTGAATTCTATATTCACTACAAATCGCCTTCACGGTTTCAAGATCCAAATGTGTGTTGGTAACCGTTGAAGTGAAATTGATCCCACCCTTCTCTTTCTTCCTGAAGGTCAGATTAGGTGGTTCCTTGTTTAACCTGCTCAGAATAAGCGTTTAGCCAACCATATGAAGTAGAAAATCTCTATGAGGATCTAGAAGAAAAAAGGCTCTAGAGACCTTGACCAAAGATTACATATACATGTGTATGCGTCTTAGTGAGCATTTACCTACATGTGTTTGTGTGCATGGAGACAACCGACTGAGTTTTTTTTTTTTTTTTTTTTGGGTTTGTTTGTTTAAGTAGCTCAAAGGCGTATGCACCAAAAGAAAAATGTAATGGCAATATGCTATGTTCAGTGACTGAAAAAGTGACGAGCTCCTGTTGTTCAAACCCGCGAAAAAAAAAAGCCATTCGAAAAGCAGTATGCACTATAGCTTCTAAACCTTTTGAAGACACCTGAAGCGGTTTTCAAAACCAGATAGAGTTAGGTACTTTCTCAAGAATATGTATTCAACAGAAGAGCGGTATGAGGTCCTAGGCAGGTTTTATATACAACTTCTGTTTTCAAAAAATGGGAGACAATTGGTAAATCAATACTTCATAAAGACTGGAAAATGAAATTTCTATATTGTAAACAAAAGGTACCATACTACACCACATAATTAAAAGCTAGCATATTTCGATTCGGGACTGATAAAGGACAACTTCTGAAAGTCACATACACATACACATGTTATCTTATTGTTTGTATGAAAGGACAACATTGACAATGCATTGATACTTTTAAGATCTGATAAATATTGTTAACATCAAACTTATACAGCTTTACAAACTTATATGAAAGCAAAACCTATACAGACAAAAACAATGGGAACAACAAAGATTACCTTATGCCAAATCCCTCAAGCTCTTTCTCAATTAGACGTTTGTGAGTTATTGGCTTTATTGCATCTAGAACAATTAATATGCAATTGCATGTCCTAGCAGTGCTGATAACCTGGATGACATAAAGGCCAAATGAACACAAACAAACTCAGAAAGGATAAACACTTGTTTTCTATCCTAACATTACAATATCAAGCATATCTCAATCCTCAAGCCTTTGTTATTGCAAATCTAACTAAACATATCAATGGCATTCATAAAGAAAGCTGCATGTATCACAGGCAGTTTTTACAAAATATATTGGTTAATATTTTCATAACTATCAACATCATTTTTAAGCTAGCCTATAGGTTTAAAAAACCAAAACCTATCTTTCTGTTAGCAATGAAGATATGATACAAGAAGACAATGTTCAACATTTGTTTGTTTGGCAATTTTTAGTCTATTCATTAACCACAAACTGTACTTCTTTTGCATGAGCAAATGAGGGCTAAAGGGACCAGAGTTGGCTCCGGTTAGCCCCCAATGGAATTACATTAGGGGATATTTCATATAGGAGCATTTAATTCATCTAAGTGGATTTTAGTTTGATTTACTTCCACTCTCCCTTTCACCTACAATTCTGTTTTTCTCATTTCTCTCATCTCTCCCCTTTACTTCTTTACTGGGGATAAAAATCATAGGGGTCAGCGGAATGCAGATATCATACACTGAAGTGGTTATAATAAATAAATGCATTGAAATTTATCATATATGGTCTTCTCAAAATAAATGTGGGATAAATTTCCACACATTACCTGTCTTCCTCTACCCTTTCCGTCCTTCGCACCCTCAATAATTCCAGGGAGATCCAACAGCTGCAAATTAGAGAATGAGAATTGCAATAGTTAAAAAACAAAAACTAACAATAGGGGAACCCCATGAGCCTGTATCAACAAGTGAAAAATGAGTGACATGATTTCAAAAAACTACGCCCCCATGAAATCCAGGACGTACATTTTGAAAGATAAAGATATATTGTCAAGGCATGATCCAACATAGTCTAGATAATTACTTACATGTGTGTATATATATTATGTACATCGCAGCCTAACATATATTCTGCTGTAAGTGGTGGCTACTAAGAACGGCACAGCCCACTCATAAACTACAAAATTGTTATATTCTACATGTGTGGGTTGCATGTCTATCAGAGTGTAGGAATGTGGTATAAATAGTGTTGTACAGATAGTTTTGCTACAAGAATACGATGAAAATGACTTCTGACAAACTCAACATAATAACCATGAATAACAAAAAGAAGCAAAGGTAACAAAAATCTAGAAAAACAAGTAGCTTAATTAGCAGCCACCCACCCTCCGCTTTTACCTACAATTGTGGTTCACCATTCGCAAAATCATTTCTTTTTGTTTTTGAAGTAAAAAATTAAATTGAAAATCCAAATACAAGCAGAAATACATTGAGAATATGCACATTTCTTTTCAATTGTCAAATCTCTTCTAAAAGAGCTACATATAGCTGACAAAAAAGACTACAAAAATTGTTGACTTTTAGACCATAAAACACTTTATACAGCTCGTGCAACACCAAAAGCCGATATATTTTATTGAATTTTCTAACTTTCCAACTCAATCATTCATGAAACAAAACCTGTCAGATTTTTGAGTTCCAAAAATCATGTTATAGGAACAGGAATTTGGGAAGCTTATGTTGGGGAAAATTTATATATACAAAAGCATGATTATAGGTGTGAATGTCATATGCATGTTGACAGTAGACACGCACACAATTGATATACAAGACAATAAGACAGTTATAAATATTGCATAATTAGTTTCACTTTCTAGAATCTAGATTATAATAACCAAATGGTAATAGGTCATATATAACCAGAAATAATAGAAATACTACCTGAATCTTTGCACCTCGATAGACAATCACACCTGGAATGCAGGTTAAGGTAGTGAATTCATAGGAAGCAACCTGTAAACATACACACCATACAGCCTTTAGAAGATCTAGAATTTTAATAAATAGGATATTTCATAATCTTTGGTTACCAATATCTTATTCCAAGGGTGAAGAATGAAAATATCATTCAAATCTCACACAGCAAGCAAGCTTTTAAGTTTCATCAATTGCATACACATTAGTCTCAAATGGAGGAATAAAGAACCCCAACCCCCCAACTCAATTTCTAAAATATAAGGAAAGTTGCAAAAGACCCAAATTACAAAGAAACTCACAGGAGGAGGCCTAATTTTTGTTCAAATCAATACGTATGTGAAGAAGTGGGGCTGAAAGTACTGACCACCTTTTTCTATCATTGGGAAAAGAGCTTTGACATAAACTGACACTAATATAAAGGGATGACTCCTAACTTTTGCATCTCATGCTTGTAGTAAAGCATTTTGCTTTTGGAGGGGAAATAGAAAAATGTGGGGAGTTGTTGTATGCTGGCTATTTTATGGGTTGTGTGAATGGCATGAAACAAGAGGGCTTGTGAGAGTGCAAGTGAAGGGCTTGTGAGATAAAGCACGTCTTTAGCACCACTGAGGTCTACAGATTCCTGTGAATTTTGGGACGTCATTTCCTGACCCATGCAAAGTGGAAGGCAGCAGTCTCTTAATCCCTCACCTGTCTACTTTATATATTGTAGTATGTTAGTTTGAGTTAATATTGTCTCTAAAATTCATTTTTTGTGTTGTTTATGGCATTGGGTTGGTTGGAGGTCAGACACATGTTTGAGTGGACATATTGTCCACTATGTTTGGATCAATAACTTTTTCAATATAAAAGAATAATTAACCATATAATAAACCATCTAACAGGAGTTTAAGAATATGCACATTTCCATCCAAATATGAATCACGGCTACTCAAAGATGAGATGGAGTTTAGGAAAGAACAGGATATGTTCCTCGTGCACAATTAGGGCTCATTTGGCATTGCTTTTAGAATTGACAAACGCAATCTCAGAATATCAAAAGCACTTTTGGTAGTGTTTGGCACGAGAGCTAAAAGGTGCTTTATATAAAACACTTTTTGAAGAAAAAATTCAAGTGGTAAAAACACTAGTATTTAATTTTATTAAAAAAATTAAAAAAAGAACCTATGTGCTTCTTACGAAGCTGGTCCACTGGAGATCCCTAGACTGACAGCTACAGCTTCTAAAATACAAAAGTTTTGGAACCAGAACCTGATTTTGAAAAAGTACAATATGGTCATCAAACACCAGGCAAAGAATCCCAGCATATTGCATAAAAAGAGAAGTCCGAATTTGGCGCAATATTAGACACATCAGACATGTCACAGCAGTTAAACATAATAAGTGATCTCAATCAAAGAGTATATGCTTCTACTCTACATACAAAAGAAAATTAATGTATCAAAACAGATTTGTATAGAGTGAGATACTCTACCTCTGAAAAAGTCCCAGTCAATTTATTCAGCAGAGTAGATTTCCCAACTGAAGGGAAACCCACCAAACCAACTCTTGCATCTCCACTTTTAGTGACATCAAAACCCTCACCAGCACCACCACCGCCTTTCGTTGTGGGCTCAAGTAGGTCTCTCCTTAACTTTGCAAGTTTAGCCTAGCAACAAACCAACGAACCATATCAGGATCACTTCTCAAAGGCCAATTAATGACAAATGACACTGCAAAGAAGACATTTAGACTTACCTTCAGCAAACCCAAGTGATGGGCAGTAGCCTTGTTCTTTTGAGTCCTAGCCATCTGCAGTTAAAAAAAAGAAATACATTAGTATTCTAATTAAATCGCAATAGAGAATTTACAAAATCCAGATGCAGCATATTGAAAACAACATAGCACATTTCAACAGTTGATTGAAAGAGAAATAAATGAAATAAAAAAAACTCGAGTTACAGATATTCAATATAATCAAACTAAAAATGTGAAATACAGACCAGGTAGGTTCACAACTAAACCAAAGAAACCAAAATTAATGTTGAATCTAACAATCAGCAGGGCCATTAATTCAACAAGAAAACAAAAGCCACACTCAAAAATTTCAATTTCTTGATTAGATTTGAGTGATGGAGATTAAATCCGAACTAGCCTAAGAAGTATCACCGCGCATGCAAATTTGTACAGTTTCCATTCTATTCTACTTTTTATTCGAATTGATTTCTTAACCATCTGAACTAAACTATGCAAACACAAAACTGAATTAAGCCTCATAACCTCGAACACGAATACAAAGAATGGTTTAAGCCGACTAAACAGTGCTAGTTTCTTTGAATTTTCACTAAAGAAACGGAGCTTACAGTTCTAGGGTTTCTAATTGGCAGATAAAGAACAAGAGAGATTGCAGTGAAGGAAAAGTACCTCATCTTCGATGTCCTTGATTTTCTGCATAACAGTCGCCATTGTTGAAGCAGACTAGCTCAGAGAGAGAGAGAGAGAGAGAGTAGAGGAGTATGGAAGGGTTGTGATCGAACAGTAAAGATTTTGCAGAAGCGGTGCTGCTCTATGGGAGCGAGAGCGAGAGAGAGAGAGACGAAGAAGAAGGCGCTAGAAAGAAATGCGGTGTTATATTGTAGGGTTAAATTACACTCGACACCCCTCGAAATCTTGGTAAATATTTTTGTTACCCTTTTCTGTTTATTATTTGTAATTACAACCCTTTTCTTTTTCTTCTTTTTTTCTTCTACACAAAAATTAACATTTTTTTTTTATGGAAATAGGACAGCCATTTCATTATAATTCAGGAAGCAGTACAAAAACGAAACACCCCTATGGGGTCGACAGAAATAATCGTTCCTTACCTAGAAGAATAAAATTTCAAAAAATCCCAAGTACAAAAATTAACATCTTAACACGCTTCTTGTATGTTGATTTGCAATTTGTTGAGAGGTTGAACTTTTAGATACCGGAAAATTGAAAACTGACCAAAATGAATGTGGAGAACAAAAATCAAACCGAACTAACTAAAACAGATCATTTTGATGCAAATTTTCAGTTTTGCTCTTTGAAAAAACTAAGAGAATATCGAATTAAATCGTTTTATTATAATTGAGTACAATTATAATTTTTCAGTGGTTGATTGAATTGATATTTTAGTGCTTCATTGAATTAATATTAGGGGGATGTATTATTCTATGGTGTTCTAAATATTCTTGTGTAATTCATATGTCTATAAGTATTCAATTAGGATTGTTAAAAAATAATTTATGTATCTTGTTTTCAATTGGTTTTTTGTTTGTTATTCTATTATTGATTGCATAGGATTATCTCTTCAAACTAAAGTTAACTCATATTTCATCGATCTTTTTCCTGTAGTACTTTGACATTCTCTCTAATTTACTATTATTTTCTTCGCTAGATTGCAATCTCTCTTCTACTAGCCTATCCAATTTCATGAAATCTAGTCTAAAATTTTCATAAATCACGTCGTTTACTAAAAATAGAGTGTTGTTGTCTTCTTCGTTAGATTTTCTTCTTGAGGTGATCCAAATGATTGGAGCAATTCTCTTATTTGTGCTTCACTGAAGTGATCTAATAGTCAACCCATCAAAATACGATTATGTCTCTCTACACCACTAACAGTACCTTGTGTGAGCCCCGCAGCATGAGGACTTGCTTCGTTAGGACCAAGTGATGCACCTATTAATGGAGGATTGTAGTCTGCAACAACCCACTCAAACTTCATTGAGAATCTGCATATCTGTCCTTCAATTATTGTTTCAACTCCATCAAAATCGGAGTAATAAAAACATGAATGAGAGTTTAGATTAACATGGCCAACACCCTACTCTCTCCCATTGTATAGAAACATGCAAAATCCCCCCAAAAAAATTTTGAGATGAAATTTCGGATTTGTTGGCTTGTCAGGTCATCAGAATATGCAAATAAATGTGGCTTGGATTCCATAAACATAGATGAGCACGCAACAATGGCCACATTTGTGCCATCTAATATCTAGGATCACTTGTCAGAATGAACTACTTAATTGGTTGAAAACTTGAAATAGATCAAAAGCTGGATTGCTATGGCAATTAAGAATTAATATAAGTGATTTGCCTTCAGCTCATAACTAGAGCTTCTGACACCAAGTGATATTAGCTTAACGAAATTATCATTATATATCTTCAGACACTAAAAGATCAGTACTTGCTAAATGAAATTATCAAGTCATAATTTATATATCTTATACATAAACATTGTGTTTGTAGTTTGCACACTTTTTTTCATCCAAATTTCTTTCCATTTTTCTTTCAACTACCAATTTTTTTTAGAATTAGACCTAGCAAGAGGAATCAATTCAAAAAATTCATTCAAAGATCAAAATTGCAGAGACAATGGACATTAGCAAGTTCTGACTTCAAACCAAGGACATTGAGCATATATACAGAGTAACCAAAATGTTACCTCAGGTGCTCAAAAAAATTACTCTAGGCACTCACAATTCTTTCACTTTCAAGAGAATATAAGCTACCTAGCAATTCCCAATGCTGACTCATTCAATTAATGATATGGTAGGCAACCCACCATTTCAATCGAGACGCAATAGAGGCAGTGGCATCAACGGAGGCACCACATCTTTCTTCCACCTTACAAGTGTTTCTCTTCCACCTTGCTATATAACTTCTATCATGAATATTTTAAAAGATTCTTAAAAAATTAACGTTTTTTTTTTTGAGATATTTGTACTCAAAGTGTAAATTACTAATAGAGGGTGTAAAATACTTATGGTGAAGAGTCTCGCAGAAGGTGTACTTTTTTATTATCTACATTGTGCTCTTAGAGTCTTAGTGGAGTCCATGGCCAACAAACCTGTTGATATTCTGGACAAGTTTTTGAAAATATCACATTTCAAGAAAAATGAAAAAGAATATCTTTGTGAAAAAGTTAGCTAAAAATAGAACAAATATGAAGGGGGAATTTAAGCAAACCAATTCATATTTACTGATTGGAAATTTGAGCAACATTTGATAGCATTATGAAGGAGTTTTAATTTGTACGGAACGAAACTGCTCTCCACATTACAATTTTTTGTACAATTATGACCGTTTTTATCTTGACATTGACCAATTCAAAATTTTCTTAATTTTTTCATAAAAGTTTCATTTTTTGATATTGATATGTCGGAAAATTTGAACAACATTTGATAGCATTATGAGTGAGTTTAATTTGTAACTATCAAATGTTTCTTTCGGAGATTTTTTACACTCAAATTCAAACATGTGGGCGAGAAATGCTATCTTGATCTGAGGTAGGGTAGAGAAAACATGAAAAAGAAGGGTAGAGAAAACCATTCTTAGAGACTTTTCTGTATGAACAATGTATGTCACGTAGACGGCCACTTGGTTTGCTTCTACAATCAATCCCACAATGGCAGGGAAGAATGGCCATATGAACCATTTGCGCTCTCTTGATGCCCACTTACTCGTGATCTCCTATCCCAAAACAAGGCTCGAAAAGTAGCTATAACAAGGCCAGCAATACTTAAACTCATACTGTCTGGTCATTTAAACTCCTTCAATTGCTCTAGAATAAAAGCAGTTGCTCACAAAAACATATGAGTGAAGGCTGTTATCATCTCATCTTGGCCAATGGTTTTCTTCTTGTACATCGTCCTAAATTCGATGCAAGTGTCCATAATCTAGCGCACACCAAAGTGAACCAATTGAGAAGAAAATTTCTTCAATAGCTCTGGCAATTGTTGCTCCTGTCGTTCCTTTTATTGGAAAGTTTATTTCCTCATCACTATTAAGGACAAAGTGAGACATCTCAAATGTCAACTGTTATACTTCATCCTTGGACACTTTGAAATAAACATTTTTTGTGTCATCATGTTGCCCTTAAGTTTCATCATGAGGTTGACCATCATTTTAGTTGACAATGACACAATCTCTTTTTCCCTTGCAAGAGCATGAAGTGCTATTATAGTCAAGTTGGAGCATTGATTGGAACAACATTCAATATCAAAAGACCAAGCCTTCCATCATCAGTTATTTTTGCAATTGCTTCAGCATTTAACTTATTTTGTTCATTGAAAATTTCTCCACGAGAAATTCTACCATTCGTCACAATATTCTTCAATACATTGTCTCCATACAAGGGAAAACTATTTGCTATCACAAGCATTTTGTCTGGCCTAAGACTACAAGCTCTTGAGAAATCAAGATACATGACTTTCTCCTTTGCTCCATCTTCATCTGGGAGCTTCAACACAGCTAAATATATATATATATATATATATAGAAGTACTACATGTCTAGCTTACCCATTTTACTATGTAGTGGGCTTAATATTTTATAACTCATGCGTTTAAAGTAATTATTTTGCTATTGGGATGCAATGAAAGCCATGATCAACTGTCTTAAAAAAAAAAAAAAAAATCTTGCATATGAACTAGTATGTATTTGAGCATCAAAACTCTTTTATTTCCATATAGTCGGCAATCTAAATCCATTATGTTAAACCAACATTTAGAGATCATCTATGCAAAAATTCAATGTCAACAAAAATCGTTCACTCATTTGATTACATCCAACAAATGAACAACTAACTACGGTGAAAGTTAACATATTCTCATCACAATCGTCCACTAGTTTGATGCAATCGAATGGTAAATGATTTTTGCAAAAATTATCTTTAATGATTTATATAACTTTTAAAATGTTAAATAATGGATTTAGATTGCCGACTGTATGTAAATGAGAGAGAGTTTGAATACTCACATACATATTGGTTCGGATGCAAGTATTTCTCTAAAAAAAAAAAGTGAGCTAGCTCTCAAATGTCCATCCTGCAATAATAAAGTATTTGATCACATGAAATTTATATAAGGATATTACAATCATGCACAAGGACTAACTCTGTGCCTTCAAGAGAAAAATCATCAACTAGCCCTCCATAGATTGATTGCGGTATGAAAAAAAAAAAGCTACGTCTAGGGTCGGGCCACTAAGACTTAAATATGCTAACTCCTACACGCCCGTTAGGCTGCCCAGCCTTACAAATAGGGCTGAAATAGGCTGAAATGGGCCGAAAAGGGCGTTATTTTGTTTAACAAAAAGAAATACATTATTTTTATTATTTTTCTCAAAATATGGCTCAATGATTATATAGGTAATCCAAGACTCTTTTTTTTTTTTTGTTAATCGTATTTAATGTATATGTATGTATGTGTGTAGGGAGGATCAAAAGAGGACGTTCTTAAACCCTTAAAGTGATGATGTTTTTATTTTTAGAGGTATTTTAATAATTACAACCACTCATTCTCTAGTTACCTATGCACAAATGAATCTTATAAAAAATTAGTCAAATCGGAAAACATCTAACCATTTGATTAGCACAATGTTTGTTTTAATTTTATCTAACGGATTACATTTATTTACACAATTTTGAATGAACAAATGATTATGAATTTGGCTGATTTTTTGTAGACACACTTCTTGCATAGGAATATAAAGGGTCAACGGTTAGAATAATTGAATTAGGCCATATACTAGTGTAAATTGTTAAAAATTCTCAAATTCTTAAAGTAAGGACGTCCTCTCTAGAATGGGCCTCTATGAATATATATTGGAATTTTTTTTTTTAGGAATAGATAATTTCATTACTTATTTATGGTCAGAAGGCACGTACATCATATGCTGTCTTATACCAAATAAAACCTAGATGGCACAAGCTGCCAAGCAAATAACAAGTAATCCTCATGTAAACAAAATAAGCACAATTATTAAAACCTAGCCATATGAACATAAATCCACACTACCTAGTGCTGCAAACATCATCATTGAGCAAAAAATTCTGCATCAACCCAACATTATTCAAACATTAACGTGATAAAAAAGAAATCAAAAGTACCAACATGCATCAAGAATATGAGAATGAATGAACACATGTTTAGCCATAAAAAGTTGCAAAAAGAATGGCTAAAAACATCATGAAGGTACAACTACAATGAAGTCTCCCCCTAAAACATTGGGGGTATACAAAATAAATTATTTATTTATTTATTGTTTTGGCGATCGATCGTTTGCATAAAGAGATCGATCTTTTTTTTTAGATTTTTTTTTTTTTTTGAGATCGATCGTTCAGGATTGACGATCGATTGTTCAGAACTCTAAAACTCTCTGTCACTTTCAACGATCAATCGCACCAAACGGTGAGATCGATCGTTTTTTTTTTAAATATTTTTTTTTGGAGGGCTTGAGATCGATCGTTTAGAGCTGCATTACTCTCTGTCACTCAAGACGATCGATCGTCTCGAACAAGAGATCGATCGTTTGTTTGTTTGTTTTTTTTTTTTCTGAACAATCGATCTTCCAAGTATCCTTCTTGACTCCTCCTTCAAAGTTTAAGTTTTCACCAAACTTAAACTTTTAACATAACAAACAACAAAGTAAACTTGAAAATGAAAGATGCAAGTCAAGGATTAAGAGAAACTCCCCCTTGAAGACCATAATCTTCATTATAAACACCTCCATTCACCAACAAACAATACCGAAGTCTTGCCATCAAGCTTGTCATCCTCGGTGCTATTCCAAGAGTTTTCTTTTTCCTTTATCTTGTATTAAGAGCATGGCCACCTCCAAGTAGGGCTTTGTTTTTTAGGACTTCTAGTCGGTCCTTAGAAGTTGCCACAACTTGTTAGGGAGGATACTTCTTGTGCAAGACCACCGAACCAAAGAACTACTTGACATGTCATAGAGATAAGTACAAAAGCAATCCAAGAATTCTCCAACGTTTGACCAAAAGAGTGACTTTCTTCTAGTCTTTCTCTTCTTTGCAATGGATATTCCAAGTATCCTTCTTGACTCCTCCTTCAAAGTTGATGCGGACTTGACGCTTGGAGAAGGAGTAGGTGGTAGAGGTATGTGAGGTGGAAAGTTATGAACAAGTGTACCACTTCCTTTCCAATTATTCACTTCATCATAGAAGCATTGAGCACTATATAGTGGATTAAGAGGTAGAAGTACCTTGATCTCAATACTCTCATTGTGAACATGAGTGCTCAATGTTCTATATTGCTTCTTGGGAATTTCTTGATGGTCCTCCTTGGATGGTGGAAGAACGAAAATCATTGATTCTTTAACTTCTTCTTCATGACAAGGCATGGAAGGACTTTCTTTATCTTGGAGAGTCTTGACCTCATTGGTAGAGGGATCATGGTGCATGGCTTCATTTGTTGCATATTTCTCCTCAAAATACTCATCTTTTTCTTCAAGATTATCTTTAACAACAAGCTCCCTTGCTTTCTAAAATTGTACAAAATCATCAATGTTTTGCTTCGCTTCTTCTTTGCTCAGTTAACGGCTCCCATAACCAAGTGATTTTTTTTGTATATCTATATCATCATCTTGAACTTGAATAGGAAACTTTTTCTCATGATGCTGAATATACGATTCTTGGTTTGAGGTTGACTTCACTTTGTCATGGAAAACTTGTGGCTCTTGTAAGGTGGTAGATGATTGCTCTAATTCATAATAAAGTTTGAGTTGATCAATCTCTTCCTCCATTCTTACATTGGAAGCTTTCTTCTCGGCAATGGCTTCTTGAAGTAGAGATCTTAGAGACTCATCTTTTTCTTCTTCTTGAGCATTTGCTTGGGATGCCATAGTCTCTTGATGCATGCTCATTTCGTACTCATACACTTGCATGAACTTCGGGTACTCAAATCTCAAGACACAATCAAAAGGTGAGTGTTGTGGAGATCCACACAAAGCACAAATATGGTTGAAAGGCATGTGACTTTGGGCGTAAAGCTCGCATTGTTGATAAAGTTCACCATAATAGCTTTGTTGCTCAAACTCCCTTGGATCATTCCATCCTTGGTTCTATCCATCCATAGCTTGAAGAAATTATATAGGTACCCGTAGGTTCCCAAAGGATTAGTAACTAGAAATAAAATGCAAGGTATATAAAAGAATTGAAACTTACGATTATTTTTTTTATTTTTATTTTTTATAATTTCTTTCACTAAGTAAAGAGAAGAGGAATCCAATCTTTGGGTGTTGCCTATCGCACGACAGTTCGGAAAATCCTTTCAATGCGACCAGGTAAGGAGGGAAAAGATTTTGGTGGAGCAATGCTTGCTTTTTAACCTTTCAGTTACCTTTCTCTTATTCAATCCTTGCCTAGGCATCCCATTAATTGGGTGGACCTAGTTGTGTTGAGCGAGTAAGCTCGACGTTACAAAGATAAAATTTCTAATCTAATTTACTCTAATTTTTATTTTATTTTACAAATTTCTACCAACTTCTAATCTAGAGGAAATAAATCTAACTACCATATATTTATTTATTTATTTATTTATTTTGCAACTAAAAGGTGAAATTGCAATAAGTAATAAGCAAATAGCAAATAGGCAAGATTAATTCTTTTTTATTTTCAACATGCTCACAATTTATCATTTTCTTACCACAATTTACTAATTTACTAAAGGATTAATTTCAGTTTAGTACCCTGTGGTTTGGGGGTAACATCATGTCAGTCCGTGCTCTTTCAATTTGATCAGCAACACCCCTGTGCTTTCAATTTCAATCAGTCGTGCCCAAATTTTACTGTTCCGTCCAAATAAAATTTGGGCACGTCTGATTGAAATTTGGACGGAACAGTAAAATTTGGGCACGACTGATTGAAATTGAAAGCACAGGGGTGTTGCTGATCAAATTGAAAGAGCACGAACTGACATGATGTTACCCCCAAACCACAGGGTACTAAACTGAAATTAATCCTTTACTAAAATACTTACCATAATTTCAAAAATAAGATGACTTCCATAAAAACTAACAAAACAACGCAAAGGTAAGAACATATTGAAACACAAGAAGAGAAAAAAATTTCTAGCTTCCCCAAAGGCAAATCGAGCTAGGAATCAGATTTTACTCCAATCATTTGCAGTGCCAAAAACTTATTAGCCAAAAAGCCACCCTCAAGTATAAGGAGTACAAGTAATAGTATAGAGATTTAAGAAAGGTTGTCGAACCCGCGACGATTGGATTCTTTTCATTAGCTAGGGTGTGAACCTAAGAAGAGCTATAATATGTAAATGTATAATCACAAACTTAAATTCGCAAGAAATTTAGGCTCATGGTGAGTATGTGCAAGATGGAATAGTAATTTGATTTTGATTTTTTGAAGATAGTTTTGAATTGAAAACAACTAGATGCTCAAATATAAACTAAATTATTCTAAACTAAACTAGTGATCAAATGGATGAAAGTTAGAACTTAGATTGTCTACCACTAACCTCCCTTGCAAGTATTGAAGTTCAAATACAAGTGATGTTATTCTAATTTTTCAATTACC
Source organism: Rosa lucieae (assembly GCA_024704745.1). Classification (NCBI taxonomy): domain Eukaryota; kingdom Viridiplantae; phylum Streptophyta; class Magnoliopsida; order Rosales; family Rosaceae; genus Rosa; species Rosa lucieae. Next base: position 28,270,363 of record CM045493.1, on the reverse strand, counting down.
CTATTTACATCCAGATAAGACTATAAAGGCTTAAACTCCTTTAATGTTATCAATTCTAACATGATAAGTCTAGAATTAACTACCTAAGAACAAATCATATTACCGACTAAGTCTCAATTCATTGTTCCTAGATGCATAAAGCTTTGAGTTTAGAGAATCAAGCAAGCAAATCAATCCTAGATCTAGGTGATTTTAACTCACAACCTTCATATGCACATAGAGGATGCTATCATGCTATCAATACTCAAGGTTAACTACTCCCTAAACATTTTTTCATGAGATGACAAACACACCACATTCAAAGTAGTTAAGTTTGAATGAATGCATTCACTTCTTGAATTAGCATATGAAGATGAAAATCATAAATAACTTCAAATGTAAATTAAAACATCAATTCATACAAAATTGGCTAGGGGTTTCAACCCTAGCCCCAACAACGTACTACCCACTCATAATTACATATACTAATTTCATAATCAAATTAAACACCAAAATATAATCTAGAGTAAAAGGGATAGAGTTGGCTTAGTAGTGTGTCGGATGGTCCTCAAGCTCACGTCTTGGTGGTGACGGTGGTGGTGGTAATTCCCTCTCCTTCTTGCTCTTGAAGATTTGATGATAAAAGATAGTGAAGCTTGTATTATGTATTGTGTGAATAGGTGGAGGATGTTAATGTCTGAGATTCAGCGGTAGCTAAATCTTGTTTAACGTTGGTCCAAGCTTGGACCGCTGCTGAGGAGATCGAAGCGCCTCCGCTACCTGTCAAGTAAAATACATAGGGCATCAGAGGGAGACCGCTGTTGGCGGTCTTCTCTACTCCTATGCCGAAGTCAGTCAATATATTTATGTTGACAGAAAAACGTTAGGTAAGTAGTAAATGCGTAATTAATAAGGAGAGATGAGTGAACCTTTAATAGGTGAGAGAGAGACTGATCTCTTCCTTATTTTCGATGTGGGACTGATATGCTTCAGTTCCCAGCTTCTGATGTTTCAGCGAGCTGACCTTCAAGTAGCGCGTGCCGACGCATCAGCTGTGATCTCAAGCTGAGCCAGAGCTCAGGTGATAGAATGCTGGTGGTGTTTCCGTAGGTTACACCCTTAATGGCTATTGGTACCGCTGGCGGTAGTATGAGCGTAGCTCATTATAGCGATGGTGATCTCATCAGCTACGAATTTCTTGCAACTCCTTTGGTTTTTTAGGAAAGGAAATTTCATTGGACTAGCGATGGAAATCACTCAAGAGGGCATCTCAATGGAAAGCATACAAAGGCCAAGAAAGACTTAACGCTCGAGCTAAAATAGAACAAATTAGAAGGTGTACTACACCAACAACTTGTCCATGTACAATAGAACACTGCTCATAGGAAACCCAGCAAAAATTGAAGGTAAATCCTCAGCCTTCTTGAGATAATTACCAATAATATAACTATTGTTATGACCTTGAGATTTGTAGATCAAACCATCAGAATTTACAATTTAGGCATGCAAGAAATCGGCTAACCAATCAAATCTAAACTCGTCCCAGCCTAAAATGCACTGCTCGCCAAGGCACTCAATTGTGGTACTCACAGCGTGAATATACTAAGACTCTTTATAGAATGTAGAAAAGAACAGTCTACCGGAAAGTAAAACCAGCATCCCCAATGAAAAGAAAACAGGAGAATTGAACATCATCGCATCTCCTAGGTCCCAAATCCACCCCCTAGAGAGGTTAAGCCCATCAAATGGATTCTGATCTGGGCTCAATAGCAGCCCAAAGCCTTAGCCTGATTTGATATGGACATCCAACTTCTGTTTGGCACCCAATCACGCCATCTCCGCGCGGCCATCAACACTAACAACGTCTGCATCTCCTACGTAGCCCCAATAAACTACGCCGTTGTCAACCATCACTCTATCAGACCACCAAACCCTATCACGACACAGAGAAGATCCTCCGTCATCGGCCTCATGTGTGCACAGCCCCACACCACTACCATCACCATCAATAACAGAGTTGCAAGAAAGCAGTGAAGCCACCATTTAGGACCCGGATCCCAGAGCCATATTAGATCCCTTGATCTGACAACCGTGCCCAAACAGTGATCAACGCTCGCTTGATCCCGGTGAAAAAAAATAGATCCATTAATTTGATCGTCTGTTGAAATGATGGTATAAGGGCAATGTGCTACCCTTTGTCGCGGTCACGGTGGGCTTTACTGGAATCAAGTGCCTGAGCGCTCGGTGTTGGGGAAGCCTCGTGTGCTTCATGGCTGAGATATGCCACTAGCGGCGTTAGCCAAGCGAGAAGGGTTCTTTCTCATAGGGTTTTTTGGCTTTTGTTGCAATTGAGGTTTCAAAAGCGTATTGCAGCTCCTTTGGTTTGCAAGCAAATTTTGAAAGGAAAATAAATGCGGTATCTGCTTCCATTTTATTTGCAAAGAACCAACAATTTTTCTGGGGTAACATTGAAATGGAAAATAAAGGTATATCTTGATGTCATGGGAAATGGAAGAAGGACAAAATACAAAATGACAATATTAATGATTAATTAATATTATTGAATGAATGAATTAGAGTATAACATGTATGCACATGAATTTATTCAATATGGTTTTCACCAAAAATAGTCTTTTTTTAAGATTATTCAATTGGATTTTAGGTTACTAATTGCATCAGATGAAGCGATAAGTTCAGTTAGACATCATTTGAACCTGTTCCTGCTACAGTTCATATTTATTTGAGATTATTTAAGGGAAAGATATATTTAGTTAAGAGCGGAGCTCATCTCAATCAAACTATATTATTGCTTACAGTAGGTTTACAAGTCTTATATATATGGCCTACTGGCCAAGTACATATATCTATGAAATAGATGAATTTCTATGTCTCTCAAAATTCCATTAAACAGAATGAAATCTTTCATCAATATTCACTAACCTTGAGTTTTCACAAGAGGTAAAGGCAATATCAGAAAGACCTTTCTGAATATTAGACCCAAGGATAGTAGGACAGGGTTTGGAAGTAAGGTTGTCGCGATTCGACCAAAACATCGAGTCAACAGTGGAATTTTGTTAACTATAGTTGTGAGAAATGACTGAATTCATAATGCTATACTTACCGAGTTTATTTCCTATGTTGTAATATATGTAGTGGTGCAACTCTTCCTATTTGGCTCCTAAACCAGTATGGGTGCAAACTGTCTCTTTTAAGCGTGTGCACAGGCGTGCCAGCACCATGGGGTGCAGTCGTTGGAGAATCCATTGACCTGACTTCTTGATCAAACGATATAGACGAGGAGAGCACCAACCTTGTCACAAGGCTCTTTTCTCTGCCTTCCGGAAAATGACTTCTTGCCTTACGGGTAAGGGCTTTGGTTGTGATCTCTTTGCGTCACCGAATCGATACTCAACGTTGTAGGTTGAGCAGAGCAATCACTGGGAAGTTTGGAGAAAGCACGGGTTTGCTAAAGCGTATCTTTAGCTTCGCTGGGTTGCGAGGGCGTTACTCTTGCTTCACTGGGTTGCTGGGTTGCAGGTAGGTTTGCTCTGAAGAGACTTTGATAATCTGTATGATTAGTTGATTGAAGAGTTGTCCTTTGTTGTGTCGTCTTTAGCCTATATATATAGGCTACTGCAGATTCTCCTTCCTAATAGGAATGGAATACTATATTTTAGGCCATAGTCATTGGTCTTGCATCAAATCAAAACTCTTAATAGTTTTGATAAATATCGTAGGTAATAATAGATTAACTATGTCGTAGCAATATTCTAGGCAAGGTTAATTACCTTTTGGAGTCCTGGACGTAATCTTCTTGGCCGCAAGCTATTGGATATGCACGTCTTATATTCATATCTTGGCGAGGACTCTGTAACCTTATTCATTGCAATTAAAGGTGGCTTCCTTCCATTCCATGTCAAGCAATCCTCAATTTCATGGGAAAGCATTGATTACCTATAATTGGTAGTGAATGGCCCACCATGCTATTTAATTGCATGAGTACTCTTGAATAGATGGAGAAGCACAACACATTGCCATGTTTAATTGCATGGGGAACCTCCCTTAATTGAACCATGTATGAGCCACCATACATACATCATATATATATTCCTCTTTGGCCACCATCAAGCATGATTGCATGCCAAAATATGATCACGAAATCCTTACATGCCATTACACATTAATTGAATGGGCAGCCATAATTCCTTGCATGGCTCGCGTAATCCCAGCCATATATGCAGCCTGCATATTTATCTTCCCTCTTGCGCGTACTTGGTAATCAAGAAAATCACCATTAATTATCAAATATATTGATAATTAAATAGTAAATCAATGAATATTCAGATTTGCCTCCTGATAGCTTGATCTCCAAGTATGCTTTGTTTAGCCTCTATACAATATATTCCGAGCTTATCGAAAATATATAGTTTGGGCCACCGATATTGGCCCGGTTCTTTTCGAGTCCCCCTTGTCCGGAAAAAATGTTAATTTTGGGTTCAAACATTGCCCTCCAGACCTCGAAGTCAAAGTTCCCCGTCTTGACTGAAGAGGTCTTGAGTCAACACTAGTCTTGCAATAACGTCGCTCTAAAGCCACTTGCATTGGCTTAAATGAAAATTGATAATTCAACAGACCTCAATTGCTAGGTCGTGAAACTTGAATGACACTGAAAATGTTTATTTCTCTAAAGATATGCTTCCAAGCTTAAACATGGATAAAAAGGCCACAGGGATTGGCTCTGTATATTGATGATCAAACTCTTGCACTTTTATGAACTAGTGAACTAAGCTTGGCTGTAATAAAAGTCCACAGACATTGGCCTTGGAACATTGGTGACCAACCCATTGTTTTTTGGATATCATAATGAGTCAAAACCACATTTAGTTCTGACAGTTCTTAGCTAGCCCCATTAGGCCTCAATCAAACTTTGAAATTTCAAACTTTGTAAATATTGGCTCGTAGCATACCCCTCAGATCTTGACATCAAATGGAGTAGAGTAATTGACTTCATAGCAGTATTATCAAATTTGGGGGAAGATATCTTTCTTCAATTTATGGACCATTGTCATGAAGTGACATATTCTTCGCCAACTTCGTTGTCCCCCAGCTGGAACAAATTACAACCACAAACCGTCAAGCCTCTATAACCATTATTAGGCCTGTAGTTAATTGTTTGTCGCACATCTCCCATGCCAATGAAATAAGCATGAACCAATGCATTTTGTCATCCTTGACAGTCTTAAGCTATTAACAGAACAACAGCCTCTTCATAAATGGCATCAAGATGTGCCTTTCTGTTTTATGTCCTTGAAACACCAAGGCTGACAAAATAAGACACAAAGGCCTTCTTCCAGTTCCTGGTACTAAGGAACTTCGCCGCGACTCTCGAAGAACGTTTATGCTCAGGCACAAAGAAATGCTCTTTGAATTGATCAATAAACAATGGAAAGCATAATTCCCTCGTTGCCTCTGAGTGAATTATGAATAATACTGTGGCTCAGGCAGTCAGGCATTATGATCATGCCTCTTTATCTTCTTATACAAATATATATAAATCATCAGGCTAAGCTATAATGCCTCTCTTGTCCCTAATGGATAAGAACATGCTGTAGCTAACCATTTAATACCACTGCAAAAGCTTGCTGCGAATATCCATAAGTTTATGGCCACATGAATTGGCCATAAAAAGATACTGCTAGTTTTTCTCTTCCACAATTGGTAATCCTGCATCATGATCACATGGTTTATTATAGAAAACACCTATTCATGTACCTGACATATCAAATCCATGAAAATCCATGATGACCTCATAGAACTTTTCCTCTATGCCACAAGCTGGCAATAATAAATCCCCATCAAGCCTACGTTTCTTTTTGCTCCTGCAATGCCTTTGTTTAATAACAAAGAACATGATGACTTTGATTGAGGCTTTCTGCCACTAGCTTGGCTAGCCGACACATAACCACCAGGTGTGGTACATTTTGAGCACATAAAGCCAAAAATCACCTCTTCACCATTTCATATGCAGCTCCTTTGACAAAAAGAAATAATGATCCTTTAACGTGAATCAATTATGCTTTCTCCCCTGCAACTATAGCCACTGTATTTGGCATATACTAAAGCCACTTGTTGACTTAGCTATGTTGTCTACCATCATTCAAAAATTCTTCATGCATCTATCTGCCTCCAATGCCACTGTTACTGGCATTTACCTGCTTGACCAAGTATAATATAGCCATCAAACTTGACCAATGACCCATTAATTCTTGGATACAAAGAACATACTGCTGCCATGATTTTTCATTGTTGGTTCACCGATCAAGAAGACTGCAAGAGTCTGATGGCCTGATTATATACTCCTTATAAGGCTGAAGCCAGTAAGTAGGCACTCATATACTTATATATATATGTAGGCAAAAGCCACGAGTTGGCTCTGAACCTCTGAAACTTCCAAAACAACCTAGAGCTATGCAGCACCCCATGTATTCCCTTCTGTGCGAACCAATGTATGCTGCCATTGCAATTGGCATTCATCACTTGTGCCACCTGTTGGCGTCCAGATTATCTTTGTCTTGTACCCAATTCGTTGACCTATGGCAACATCCCAGAGTGAATTTGTGAAGTAATAGTCAAGGAACACTATTTTGGCAAAATGATTGTTGTCTGCCACTACTCTATCTTCAAACTCTGTGAAATTTCATCATCACGAGAATGCTAGTGTGTTCTGCTGAGGATTGATATTCCCCTGTAATCTCGAGGCAACAGTTCGGCCCCCCAAGTCTGCAAAGCACATCATCTTCATAGAATGTATCTCTCAAGCATTCCATTAAACACCTTATATGCATATTTCCTGGTTGCAGACTTGTAATGAAAAATCAACCGAACAGCCCATAGAGGATTAATTTATCAACAAAGAGTTCAATCAATCACTATTTCTTGGGAATTGAGCTCGTTTCTTCACAACAGCAGTAGAAGATTAACCTGATGTGTCATCTCCTGCAATTTGATTTAACGTTGAAAGACTTCGTCTTGTCTCCTCCTCTACGTCCGCCATTGGGGTTGGCCTATTGTCCATTGAAGACCACTTGATAGCCCTCAGATTGCCTTCGCCACTGAGTGTGCATAGCTTGTTGGAATAATTCCGGCAAAGCGCTTCGCCGGATCGAACCTCTCTAGCGAGGCTTAGGCCAAGTGTATTCAGCGAGCTCTACTTCTGGTGATAATTAGTTGCGAGAATAGCCTTCGCGAAAAATGTCCCTCGTGAATGTTCGCTAACTCCTTGCCACACGAACATTCACTGAATGTCATACGAACACTACTACTGTTGGTCTCTTTCACGAACTAATTCTTTTCGCGGCCATCTCCTTTGCGGTCCTTAGAAGTTTCGCGGGTGTATGGCCTCGCGGCTATTTACGTCCCTCGCGGCTTTGGAACTTGAAACTCTTTTTGTATTTTTCCTTCTTTTTAAAAAAAAAAAAAAAAACTAAAAGAAAGATGCAAACTGAAAATTGACAGAAAATTAAAAGCAAAGAAAGAAAGAAGCTAACAGTGACTCGTTTGGCTAACCTCTAGAAGGTCATGGGGGAGGCCATCTATGCTTCACTTCAAGCTCTGATGTATCAAAATTCATAGCATGAAAACCTCTCTTGTGAGAGCTTGTAGGAAAAGAACAAAGATACTTCGCGTCGAAAACTTGAAAGAAATTTGGCTCATAAGAGGAGTAATATTGGCCCCCAAGTATCTTTGTTGGTTGACGAAACATGATCTTTAATTGTAATTTTGGAGATGAAGATGTTTCGAGATCGGCTTTGTCGCCAACTACCATGTCATAGAACATGGCCTCTCTAGAATAAGCCACAAATTGGCTTTTGTATATGACCACTAGTTGGTTTGAATTCTCATGATCAAGAGACTCAAAGAACTTGAACTCTTGCACATGATTTTTGGAACCAATAACTAAATTGTAATTGTCGTCATATTCATCATAGATTGGCTCCGCATAGAGATCATATTCAGAGTCACCAAAGAGTGGTGAATTGATCTCCTTTTTGAAAACAGGCATATCAAATATTTATTTTCCTCTATTTTCTTTCCAGGCATCATATTGAGACTCCTCTATGGACTGTTTAGTATCATCATAGGCAAATTCTTTTTGCAAGAAATTTGGAGCTTGATAATTATAAACAAGAGTTAATTTGTACTGATGATACTCAAACTTGCAGTCGCGAAGGACAAATTGGCCACTGGAATAATTATTCTGGCCATTCTTACAACGTGGGTTGCAAATGTATCCTCCACATATATCAAAGCCGCCGTTTGGCCTTGAAGCGTATATGAAGAACTTCAAGTTGAATTGATTAATAAAGCCACAAATTGGCTTCTCTAGACCACAACTTAATTGATAATCAAGTTGGCCATGATTTTGATCATCTTCACCATGACCTCCAGTAGCATGGCCAAGGCAAAATTGATGATTAAGTGGGCCATGCTTTAATTGATAATTAAGTGGATCATGCTTTTGACCCTTTGCATGGTCATGACATCCAATAGTAGAGTCATAATTAAACTGATCATGAACTTGCTTATTTTGATTAAAAGGATGATCATGGGTCATCTCTTGCCCCCCATGCATCTGATCAGTAGCCACGTATTTGGCTTGATTAGTGGAGAAATCAAGTATTTGTTCAGAGACAATTTTATTGTCAGAAGAACAATCTCGTGGACCATCTTCTCCATGCACAACCTCTGTATAAGGCTGTGATTCACCAGTGAGATCCTTAGATTGATTGCCACCTATAAGCAATTCAATCTCAAGTACGACCTCTTCGCGCAAAGTCGCGAACTCCGGTGAGGTCTGCTTGTGCTGGGTCGCAACGACATTCACGAATTGCTCGTGGTTTTCCTGGCTTTTCTTGTACATGTCTTGCCAATATCCCTGCGTTTATTGCAAACTCACTTCAAGCTTTTGAAGCGAAATCGACAGCTCGTTAAGCGTCCGACGCTCTTCCGCGAGGGCTTTTTCCATCCTTTCATTATATGTGGCATTATTCTTTTGAAAGATAGCAAGCCGCTCCTCAATGCTCGCATTCTCTGGGACAGGGATGCGCACATAGCCTTCTATCGTCGCCTCGTCATCTGCAGCAGCAGCGTCACCATCAGTTTTATGCGACTCATAATTGGAGGCCTTGCGCTTTGAGAAGTTTAGGAATTTGTACTTCTTCTTCTTGAGAAAAACAGGCATGACTTTAGGAATTTCTTTTGGTAAAGATTTTCCTCTGGCATCCCAATGATGGCGAACAAATGACACTAGTGTTGTCCCACTGGGCGTGCCAAAATGTTTGGCTCCAAAACCAGTATGGGTGCAAACTATCTCTTTTGAGCGTGTGCACAGGCGTGCCAGCACCGTGGGGTGCAGTCGTCGGAGAATCACTTGACCTGACTTCTTAACCAAACGATGAGGACGAGGAGAGCACTAACCTTGTCATAAGGTTCTTTTCTCTGCCTTCCGGAAAAGGACTTCTTGCCTTAAGGGTAAGGGCTTGGGTTGTGATCTCTTTGCGTCACCGAATCGATACTCAACGTTGTAGGTTGAGCAGAGCAATCACTGGGAAGTTTGGAGAAAGCACGGGTTTGCTAAAGCGTATCTTTAGCTTCGCTGGGTTGCGAGGGCGTTACCCTTGCTTCACTGGGTTGCAACTGGGTTGCAGGTAGGTTTGCTCCGGAGAGACTTTGATAATCTGTATGATTAGTTGATTAAAGAGTTGTCCTTTGTTGTGTCGTCTTTAGCCTCTATATATAGGCTACTGCAGATTCTCCTTTCTAATAGGAATGAAATACTATATTTTAGACCACATTTATTGGCCTTGAATCAAATCAAAAACTCTTAATAGTTTTGATAAATATCGTAGGTAATAATAGATTAACTCTGTCGTAGCAATCTTCTAGGCAAGGTTAATTACTTTTGGGAGTCCTGGACGTAATCTTCTTGGCCGCAAGCTGTTGGATATGCATGTCTTATATTCATATCTTCGTGAGGACTCTGTAGCCTTATTCATTGCAATTAAAGGTGGCTTCCTTCCATTCCACTTCCAGCAATCCTCAATTGCATGGGAAAGCATTGATTACATATAATTGGTAGTGAATGGCCCACCATGCTATTTAATTGCATGAGTACTCTTGAATAGATGGAGAAGCACAGCACGTTGCCATGTTTAATTGCATAAGGAACCTCCCTTAATTGAACCATGCATGAGCCACCATACATACATCATATATATATTCGTCTTTCGCCACCATCAAGCATGATTGCATGCCAAATATGATCACGAAATCCTTACATGTCATTACACATTAATTGAATGGGCTGCCATAATTCCTTGCATCGCTCACGTAATCCCGGCCATATATGCAGCCTGCATATTTATCTTCCCTCTTGCGTGTACTTGGTAATCAAGCAAATCACCATTAATTATCAAATATATTGATAATTAAATAGTACATCAATGAATATTCATATTTGCCTCCCGATTGCTTGATCTCCAAGTATTTAGCCTCTAAACAATATATTCCGAGCTTATCGAAAATATATAGCTTGGGCCACCGATATTGGCCCGGTTCTTTTCGAGACCCCCTTGTCGGGAATAAATGTTAATTTTGGGTTCAAACACTTCCAACTAATAACCCTGGTATCCCCTGCATCTTTGATCCGCATGGAAGGACTAGTGTATGTGGTGATTGGTTACTGGGTTTGAATTTAGAATTAGCAACCATAAGTGGAATGGCTCTCGCAAATCATGTAAGTAGCTCTTCAAATTTTATTCATAAGAGTTGTTACTGTGAATTTCATTGGAATATATCAGCAGTTCCTCTTTTACAAAACATGAAAAACTCATCTTTGACTCTCTAGCTAGAGCTAAAACGTGAGGAACAGAGAAAATGAATACAAAGGAAAGAAAAGAAGAAGAAATAGAACAATTGAGGGAGGCGTAGAAAAGAAATAGAGAAGAAAGAGATCATTGAAGAAATGGAGTTCAGATTGTTAGCTTGATTCAATTATTATAAATGAGAGTTACAAATGATTTTGGTCCTAAAATTATTTGTTATTGAGTCTAAGGTTTTAGCATGATAAAATTATATAAACTTTTGATCAAGTCTTATATATGGCATGGATTAGGTTTGTCAAGTACGAAACAACCTGAGTTTGATTCAAGTTCGTTTTCAACATGGAAATGGAAAAAAAGAAGAGCACCTAAAGCTTTTGGGTATCACAATCTCTTCATAAGTACAAAGGGAGGGGGTGGACTGAAGCTTTTGCCTTTTTTCCCTTTGGAGAAGAGCATGACAGGGAAGAGTGTGAAGATGTACAATAGGTATTTTTCATCCTTTCGCCTCATTTCATATGAAAATAGTCACATTAGCCTTTTGCTTCTTTTATGCTTAAATTACTCGTGCTCCACTTTTCTTTTTCTTCTTTTTTAGCTCAGTGCTTATTGCTCCTTCCGAAAGGCCAGTTACTTTTTTAATTGCTTAGTTAGCAACAAATCAACAATTTGGAGTTGTGATTTGTTGGAAGGATGGAGTAGCATAGAGCCAGAGTCTGTTGAAGTTAAAAAAGAACTTTAATCTCTTTTGGTGTAATCACACAGCAACAGTAATCTACACTTTGGTGAAGTGCTTAGGCCTAGATTAGGGACAATATCTTGATATTTCTGTGTGAGGAAATAAATTTTGATTAGCTACCATCTCTAGCTAGTGAAGTGCTTAGGCCTAGATTAGGGACAATATCTTGACATTTTTGTGTGAGGAAATAAATTTTGATCAGCTACCATCTCTAGCTGGTGAAGTGCTTAGGCTAGATTAGGGGCAATATCTTGACATTTCTGTGTGAAGAAATAAATTTTGATTAGCTACCATCTCTAGCTTGCAGAGAAATTGAAATGAATACAAAGCATAGAACTATCATTATAGGAGTCTCGATATTTTTTCTTCCTATAAGCAAGAAAATGCAACGGAGATATAGAAAAAGCAAAGATATGACGTTGTTGGATACTTGAAGTGGGGAGATTGCCTCCACCTCAGGCAATCTTTTGTACTTAAATCACATCTACTATTTTGTGATGAGATAATGGTTACATATATTTCATATAGATAGAAGCTCCTACAACTGAGTAGACACAATGTAACCAAACTCATAAATAATTTTGCTTCATTTATACACTTATCTTTCATTTTGTTTCAGCATATCTAATTTGTTTTTATTATTCAAACCACACTCATCATCTTTGTTTTTATTATTCAAACCACACTCATCAGCTCATATATATATAATGTAGCTCCTAGAACTGAATAGACATAATGTACCTAACTCATAAATAATTTTGCTTCATTTTATTACACCTATCTTAATTTGATTTCTTTTCAGCTTAGCTAATTTGTTTTTATTATTCAAACCACACTCGACTACAAAATTCTTTAAAAAAAAAACAAAAAGTACTATAACTTTCTGCCCCCGCAGCATCGTACAGGTTCTTTTTCTAGTCATATCACTAATTGACGAGAAACATATCTAACCAATATTGCGTGATACATCACTCGTTGAAAATTTGATCCCTATCTCACTCCATCACATTTGAAAATCTTAAATTAGTGTTTCTACTTCCCCCCTAATCAAAAATGTTAAACCCGCGGTTAACAAAAACAGGAAACAAAAAACAGGCGGTTAACAAATTTGTTTCTCCCCTTGTACGAGCCTCTACGCTGGCGTTGGCTTCTTGCCTCATCGTTGTGGCTACGGTGCGGCCGGACGGGTTGTTTTGTATCCTCCAGTAGTTATGTAGTTTGGTTGAAAGTAGTGATCTTCTTATTCTCGAATGGCATTTGATAGCGACGGTGGTTCTCCGATGCAACTCCATTGGTTCTTGGTTTGCTTGGCTTCTCCGACAGAATCCAAACGGTTCGCGTTGCTCGGGTCTTCGACGGAGTTCCTCAAAATCTCGTTGCTCGAGTGTGTCGGATTTCCGTTCTTCGAGATCGGACTATCTAGTTCTTCATTGTGTTGCTCGGAGACCTGGCTTAGGGCTTCCAAGTGACATGGATTCTCTGATTTTGAGGGGCGGCAGTCTGGGGTGGTGGTTTAGAGCGGTTGATTGGGTGGGTTTTTTGAGCGGTCACTGTGATTCTCCTGTGGTGGTGTAATATGGGCTAATTTGTGGTCTCGGTGGGTTTGGCGGAATGGCAAGGACAAAATTGGACTACTGTTGTTGATTTGGATCTGGCCCGAATCTCAGGTGCTCGCTATTCATGGTCTAATGTTGACTCTTTCAGGAAGAGAGGTGGTTCGCTGCGGCTTCTCATTTTAGGGTTTATTTTTGGTTTTTAGGTTTTGTTTAGGGGTCATAAGTCTCTACTCTTTGGAGCTAGGGTTGTTTGTTTAGGTCTAATGGTTGAGCCATTGTTATGGTGTCATCCCCAGGGACTAGCTGTTTTTCTAATTTCGATGTTTTCTTGTTGTCAACATAATGGGGAGACGCCTCTATACTGGCTGTTTTGGTATATGATGTCAGCTCTTCTTGAGGTTGTATGTAAGGATGTATTGACGCTTCCACAGTAGGTTGCTTGTCTATAGGTTACAGTTGAAACCCTATCAGCTCATGGTATATATAATCGCTGGTTCTATATTAGAAGTATGAGTGAGCGCTCTTCTCTACTTGGAGTAGTTGGGATTTACGATGTCATCCCCTTTTTGTTTTTGGTAAATGTCATCCCCTTTCTGTGGGATTAATAGATTGTATTTTTTACTCAAAAAAAAAAAATGTTAAACCCGCCCCCATCGCTCCACGTGGAAAGCAAATTCCGCCACTCTCTTAAAAACAAAAAAGAAAATTCGAATTTTCAAATGTGGCCGCACTCCCTCCCTTCTCCTATAAACTCCCTGCAAGCCACCTGTTTCGTACCCACTCTTTCTAACAATGGCCACTGTGTGCACTCCCCACACAATCTCACCCGCTGCCATTGTTTCTTCTTCCCGAGTCCGATGCTCTCACTCCCAATCGCAGCTCCTATTCCGTTCAAATTTCCTGAACCACCCCCGCCACCACAGCCCGAACCTCCCGATTTCGGCTACCAATCTCCGCGCCGCTCCCAAAGGACGAGTTCTCTGCTCGCAAAACCCTAACCCTACCCCCACGCGCCGCCCCGAATACGTCCCCAACCGCATCTCCGACCCGAACTATATCCGCATCTTCGACACCACGCTCCGCGACGGCGAGCAGGCCCCCGGCGCCTCCCTCACCTCCAAGGAGAAGCTCAACATTGCGCGCCAGCTGGCCAAGCTTGGCGTCGACATAATCGACGCCGGGTTCCCGGCTGCGTCGAAGGACGATTTCGTAGCCGTGAAGATGATCGCGAAAGAGGTCGGGAATTTCGTGGATAAAGACGGTTATGTCCCTGTGATCTGTGGGCTGTCCAGGTGCAATGAGAAGGATATTAAGTCGGCGTGGGAGGCGGTCAAGTATGCAAAGAGGCCGAGGATTCATACTTTCATTGCTACCAGTCCGATTCATATGGAGCATAAGCTGAGGAAGACGAAGGAGCAGGTGATCGAAATGGCGAGGAGTATGGTGAGCTATGCTAGGAGCTTGGGTTGCCAAGATGTCCAGTTTAGCCCGGAAGATGCCGGCAGGTAAAATTATTCATTCTGTAAAAAAAAAACAAAAATTGATTTTGTCCTAGTAGAAGAAGGAACAAGAAGTCCTTGTGTGCTGATGGTATAGTGATGCCATCATTTCTGCAATTCGTTAATTTGTAAATTCGCACTTGTGCCACCTATAAATTTATCATTAGTATAATCCATCTTGACAATACTTGTATTACATGCTGTAATTAACCTGCAATTGAAGCCTGATTTGTGATGAATCGTAGACTTCTTTAGCCTCTTTAGTCTTTAGTTATATATATATATATATTTTCCCTTCTATTCAGTAGATTTCATTTGCTTGTGTTTCTAATATTTCCTTCTTTTGTTTTCTTGGCCCAAACCCTACCAGATCTGAGAAGGAATTTCTATATCAGATTTTAGGTGAAGTTATAAAGGCCGGGGCAACAACTCTGAACATTCCTGACACTGTGGGTTATAACGTGCCAACTGAATTTGGTCAGTTGATTGCTGACATTAAATCTAATACCCCTGGAATTGATGACGTTATCATCTCGGCTCACTGCCACAATGATCTTGGACTTTCTACCGCCAACACTTTAGCGGTATACTTTTTTTTTTGGTCTTATAATTGGGCATGTAATGTTTTGACAAAATGCACTTACACTTATCTATGTTCAGGGGGCAAGTAGAGGTGCTAGGCAATTGGAAGTAACAATCAATGGAATTGGTGAAAGGGCTGGTAATGCTTCATTAGAGGAGGTGAGAGTTATTTGCCGTTGCAACATGCAATCTTTGAAGTTTAGTTATAAGTAATGTTGAATTTGGAAAAGTTGAGTTCTCCCCTAATAGAACGCCTTCCCTCCCCCCTTCCCCCTCCCCCTCTCCTCCTCCTCTCTCTTAAATTCTATGAACTTAGCTCTGTTTTGTTTATTGTTTCTTCTCATTTTCCTTTAGGGAGAAATATCACTTTGGTCATCGAAATATGGCTTGCTCGACACTTTGGTCATCCAACTTTTAAAAACTTCATTTTGGTCATCGAACTATATCACCGTATATCACTTTGGTCATTCCGTCAGTTTTCTCCGTTTTCTCTGTTAACTCCAGGGATATTTTGGAGATGAAATGTTTTACCCGCCATTTTTATAAGTTAATCTAATTTTCCCCGCCTAAGCATAAAACTCCATCCAATTTTGCCAACTTTTCTTCCTTTTATTCATGCATTCATCATCAATAATCAAAGCATGCAATAAAGAAAAATAATCGAGTCAGAGAATGATTCAAAGTGAGGGAATATAATAGGAAGAAAAATATTGATTTAATAAATTGAGGAATTATAAAAGGAGGGAAAAGTTGGCAAAATTGGTTAAAGTTTTATGTTTAGGCGGGAAAAGTTGGATTAAGTTATAAAAATGGCGAGTAAACCTTTAAATCTCCAAAATACTCTTGGAGTTAACAGAGAAAACAGACAGAATGACCAAAGTGATATGTGATGATATAGTTCGATGACCAAAATGAAATTTTTAAAAGTTAGATGACCAAAGTGTCGAGCAAGCCATAGTTCGATGACCAAAGTGATATTTCTGCCTTTCCTTTAAATAACATGGTTAACCGAATATTTCGCAGGTTGTCATGACCTTAAACTGCCGTGGGGAGCATGTATTTGGGGGGCTTTATACCGGAATAAATCCTCGGCATATTTATATGACAAGCAAGATGGTATTTTTTTTCTTCAACCAGTTTTTCCTTCATTACTGTAACTGCTTTGGATGGGGTTTCTTAACTAAATGGTTTGGTTTTATAGGTTTCAGAGTACACTGGAATGCATGTGCAGCAACACAAGGCTATTGTTGGAGCTAATGCTTTCTCACATGAAAGTGGTATCCATCAGGTTTGTCAATTTTAAGCAATTTTAGCCCATTTCCATAGTTTCAGTTGGTCATAATGAAATTGATTAGTATATACATCTAATATGCTTTCTGATTTATAGGATGGAATGCTCAAGGACAAACGTACATATGAAATTATATCTCCTGAAGATATTGGGTATGACCGGTCCAGTGAAGCTGCCATTGTCCTAGGGAAACTTAGGTAAATTCTTTTGAAACAATCATTCTAATTGATGGGCTGAACACGTACTTTCCTTTCTGTTCATAAAAATGGGAGAAAATTAAAGCTCAATCATCCTATTGAAATTAATAGCAATATATTTGATAAGCCACTTCGTAATTCCCACATGCTTCTTAGTGCCTAACTGTTAACTGAATCTTGAGAAGTGTGTTTTCCTTCAATTGGTTTATGTAGTGAGTAGTGATACAGCTTATAAACAGGGAATAACGAGCACATTTGTGCATCCCTATTAGAGACTAGTTATTGAACTAAGATTCTATACATTTGTAGAACTAGGTGATTTGGGTTGATAGTGACTGGGGAATTGATATTAACATTGGGGAAATGATCATTTACCCAATTTCTACTTAAAAATTGCCCACTTGCTCCACTAACTTTTTTTTTAACCCCGTTTACCCAAAATACTCTAAGGGATTATTTCCCCTTTACCCAATTAATTCTTTTTTATTAATTTTTTGGACTTTTTTGCCCTCTCCTTCTTTCTCACTTAGAAAGAAAAGTCATCCTCCACCTTGCTGTGCGCTGGTGACCAGTGGCCGGCCCCGGGCTCCGGAGACCGGTGATCGGAATCCGGCGACCGGTGACCGGAATCCGGCAACTGATGACCAGAATCTGGAATCCGGCCACCGGACTGTTAACCGGATTCCGGCTTCTGAATTTATTGCCCCCTAATAATACTCAGTAACCATATTATTGCCCCCCAGTAATCATATTATTGCCTCCCAAATTCATATTATTTCCGTCCAGTGAATTGTATAAACTCCCAAAACCAAAATGAATACACTATAGGTCACAATTGATCATATTATTGCCCCCCAATACTCATATTATTGCCTCCAAATAATCCTATTATTGCCTCAATAATCATATTATTACCCTCCAATCATCATATTATTGCTCTCAAGTGAACCAAAATGAATACATTACAGATAAAAAAAAAATCAGGATAACAAAAAAAAAAAAAGTGCTTTGGGCACCCATCAACGTGTGAGGCCGGCTGGTTTTTTCGCCGGTGCTTCCCTGCGGCGGGTTGGGGTCTCTTTGTTTCGGGTTTTCACGACAGCGTTGGCTTCCTTGATCTGCTGCCTGTGCTTGCTAGGTTCTTGCCTCCTAAAATGGTTGTACTTGCAGATCGGTCAGAGTACTTGCAAATTGATCAAATCCTCCTCGAAATTCTGGCCAAGCTGCCGGAGCAGGATCAGAAGCCGAGATCGCTAGTCTGCAAGAGGTGGCTGAGCCTCCAGGGCCGGCTTGTGAGGTCCGTGAAGGTGAAAGATTGGAGCTTTGTGGAGTCGGGTCGGGTTATTTCAAGCTTTGTGGAATCGAACGGCAACGAGAACGTTGGAGTGGCCGGAGCTCCTACTGGAGCTTCTTCGTCGTCTTCAGGTTTGGACTGCATCTTCGGCGCGGCGATCGTAGAGAGAGAGAGAGACAGACCGGAGGTGGAGATCATGAGAGAGAGAGAGAGAGAGAGAGAGTGAGAGTGGAGGTGCAGATCGGGGGGAGAGCGAGAGAGTTTGGGAAGGAGAGAGAGACTGAGAGGAGAGGGATAGGTTTTAATTTAATTAATAGGGGCTAAAATGTCAATAGATGTTAGATTGGTTAAATGAGGTTAAAAAACTCTTGCTGGAGTAAGTGGGTGATTTTTAGCTTAAAATCGGGTAAGTGGTCACGGCCCCATTAACATTCTCACAAAGTCAATCGACACCTCTTCACTTATTTTGTGAGCTTATAGAAATAATGAAGTATCATCTTGTAGTCTAGATTAGATTTCTTGGAGTGTTACAACAGTTTCCTAGTAACCATTGGATATTTGTTGGCACCATTTTATTTTGCGACTTTGTATTGCTCTTCAGCTTTTGGCTTTATGCTAAGTTAATATGTTTCAATTAATGCGCGCACTTTTCATTCCCCTGATTTTTTTCCCCCATCAGGCATGAATAGGATGATCTAATTCTCTTTCTTCATTTTTCTGGTTTGTGAGTAACTAATTATTTCATTCAAGTTGAATTTCAACATGTAATGGTTAGTTTGAAAATGTTTTCATCTTCTTTGGAAAAGAGATATGAGGACAGTATTAGGAAAATGAGGGAGGGAGATGAAAGAGAGGTGTGCAATAGATAAAGATGACTGCAGGAAACACAAAAAAGAAATTAGTTGAAACTGTTTTAGTGTATGTATAGCATTTCCTCACCCCTATCATGTACTATGCCTTTCCCGCCATTTTTTAACCCTTTTTTTTTTGGTAGGTATTTTCTAAAATAAAAACAACTTCCACAGATAAAATGTTACCGAATGGTCCTAATTTTTTTTTTCTTTATATTTGTAAGTTTGAAGTGACTTAGGACCTCTAATTTCCAAACATTAATTGAACTTCTATCTAACTGATTTTGTGTTCGGATACATTAACTTGGGTTTGGGGGAAGGATCTGGAGTATTGGTTAAAGAGGCACACATAGCCCATGCTAAACCTGTGTGAATAGTTGCTTATGAAGATTGTTATGATTGTGAATTATCAAATACAAGGTTTTAGATATAAACTACATTTGTTTTTAAATCTAAAAACCTTTGTAAGTTGTCCAATAAGATACATATACCATTTGATAATTCACTTATTTCACTTGCATGTATATATGTTTTCCTTCTCGGAAATTTACTTATTTTGTGCACTAAACATTTCCTTCCTCCAAACACTAAATTGTCGGTTTTTCTTTGTCTGGGCATGATTTTCTTATGCAGTGGACGCCATGCTTTGAAAAATCAGCTTCAACAGGTACAAAATGCTGCTCATTTCTTGCAATGTGGAACCAAAGTTGTTGGTTTGTTAACTACAGCTTCCTGATGCTCTCTTTGCTCTTGTTAGCTTGGTTATGAGCTTGATGATGTTCAACTTGAGACTGTATTCTGGCGCTTCAAAGGAGTAGCTGAACAGAAAAAGGTAAACTGAATCTTGTAATACACTTCTGGAAGTCATTGTCTAATGGATAGTGAAGTTATAATATGCATTAATTATTGCCTTTCTGAAATTCTTGTGTCGATTTATAGTGAATTATATTTAAAGACCAGACCTTTTAAATATTGGATTGTACAACCTAACAGACCAATTGATTAAGATGTAAGTGAACAGAATGAACACTATATCTTATCAATATTTTAATGATTTATATTCTTGTTTTGGTGTTCTTCACGATATTCTTGCTGTTTGCCCACTTGATTTAATTGATTGGTGTCACAGAGAGTCACTGATGCAGACCTCAGAGCATTGGTGTCAGATGAAGTTTTTCAGCCAGAAGTTGTCTGGAAGCTTCATGATCCACAGGTGAGTCGTGACAGTTTCCAACTTTGTTGCTCATCTTTTGATCCGCTGAAGTTTTAAGATCAACTCATCTCTACTTTACCTGGACTGGATTCTCAGGAGACGTTGGGTGCTAGTGTCCCGTACGAACACCAGGATTGCGAACCAAATTCGATCAGAGATACAGATGCAGACAATCAAGCCCTGGAGGCAGAGAGAGAGAGAGAGAAGCGTCGAGAACATTAATATAAAGCAATTGTACATTAATGAATACATGTAAAAAAAAAAAAACAAGGATTAAATTCTGCTTACTACCTTGTACTTTTAAGGGTTCATCAGTTCAGTCCCTGCATTTCTAATTTAATCAGAAAAGTCCTTGCACTCTCCAATTTCATCAAATTAATCCAATCTGTCACTATTCCGTCAATTTTAGCTGTTAAAATGCTGACGTGGGACCTTCTCATAGAGAAAATTCTCAAACTACCCATCGCTAGGCAGTCCGTCGATGCGTTAACGTTGTGAATGCAGATGGGTAGTTTGGAAATTTTCTCCGAAAATTGACGAAGTGGTGACGGATTGGATCGATTTGATGCAATTGGAGAGTGCAAGGACTTTTCTGATTAAATTATAAGTGCAGGGACTGAACTGATGAACCCTTGAAAGTACAGGGTAGTAAGCAGAATTTAGTCCAAAAAACAATATATAAGAGAAATCACAGTCGATGTTTTCTTTGAGCTTCATTTCATTAGAGGTGAACCATGATGTTTAGAATTTTTTTTTTTCCTTTCTATATAGAAGTTGAATGCATTAGTTTAACAGCTAAAAGATTAGAGTCTGCAAACACTTTAAAAAAATGGTGGGATAGCAACCAAATTCCTATCTAAGCAGTGAATACTCACTACAAGTCTATTTGAGCTCGACTTTTAAAGCAAACCTATGAAAAAGACTAACTATGTGTCTTATAGGGAAAAACAATCAACGAGCTCTCCATCCGCCTACACACAGTTGTGGCACAAAACAAAATGCTACTTTCCATCAAACAAATAGGAGTCGAGTCCTCATCCATAAGCGGCTTGAGATACACAAGTCTAATCCGAGATAGTTACTAATTCCACTAGAACCATGATATGAAATTAAATTGATTGAGACCATAAAAAGCCCAAACCGCCCAAGTAGGTCAAATTCTCGAGCCAGCCCAGCCCAAAGCATTAAATAATCAATAATGGATGAGGGTGCCATGTTGACCCAATTCTGAATAGAATCAGACCTACTTAAATGAGCCCAAAGTAGGGTGAGCCCATATGAATCAGGCCCAGACAGAGGCCCAAACCCAGGCAAAGAGGTTGGCCAGAGACATATACCCTTGCTATCAGCCCCTTCGGTGACCGATCGCGATCAGTGACGAGCCTGATCATGGTGAAGCCAAGTATGTCCTTCACAAATTGCAATCAACACAAGCCAAAAATTGAAACTTCGGCAGCCCAAGAATCGCTGCCAATCACCAACACAAAAACACCAATTCTAATTCACCTGCCTGCCACTCTTCCCCCCTTAACACACAGCCTTTAACACAGCGCTCGACCAGTCGAAAATAGGGAGATGGAAGACTTGACCCGATTCCTTCCTACAAACCTCCAAGATCAGACCCAGAGAGTATGATGACATAAAGAATCAAGCCTCTTCATAAATTAAATTTACAATAGTTCAGTCCAATGCAATCTTTTTTCAATTATAGAAATAAAATTACAAAGACAATCCTCGTGGCACCTTGTACAACATATTGTCAAACAAAATTTTGATCATATATTTAATTCCAAACTGTATTGGAAAGCATTTTATATTCAACACTGTTTCTTTTAGAAAAAGTTTTTTTTTTTTTTAAGGCCCACCTAGTATGAAATTTGACTTCTCCACTGAACAAATGACACCCAACTGACCTAGTGGTGCTTTGATATGCTGAATGAAAATGCATTTTGAAAGATTGTTTTTTTGACTTTGTCAAGGGGAACCCAAAGGCTTCCTAGGCCCAAGATAAACCCCTTCGGCGCATGTGAAATGCTCCAACTATGCATTGCAGCACAGTGCCTCGCCACTTTGATAGCTTCGGGGTTCGAACCTAGGTTGGGGAGTACACCCAACTAGGCAAGAACCACTAGGCCACTTGCAGTGGTTATTTTGAAAGATTGTTTGTTTGTCTTACTAATTTATCTTTGGAACAAGTAAATCAACAACTCTATGAATCTCATGGTTTTTTAAATACCAAAAAAAAAAAAAAAAAAACCTCATAAATTCTAGGGTATAGGCTCCATAAATGCCATGTGTTTTGCAATTTCATTAATCAAGGTTTAATGATAGCCGCACGAGCCCTTACTCTAAAAAAAAATTAAAATAAATAAATAAATAATAATAAAAAAAAACTATCAAACATGCACGTACAATGGATGCATACAATTTCAATCTCTCAAAGCGTAACTTCATGAATTCTAGAAAAGTTTCTAAGAGAGTTTAATAAATGAAACATGAGTTTTATACCTAAAGAAAACTATATACATATCTGTTAAAGTTTGATAAAGATAAAACATTCTCAGCTTCCCGTTCCTTTGTTCTTTTATGGTGAGTACCATAAGTTTGGACAGCAATTTCCTTCAAAATTTTGACCACGAATTGAGGTATTCCCCTCGTTTTCCATGTGGTTTGGGTGGATCCAGCACCTAGAGCTCGTCTCTCCCCTTTTTCAATTGTTTTTGTCAAGGTTTGTGTTCCTTAGGTACTAAGGTTTTGTCTTGGGGTTTTCTAGCCCTTGTGGTTTTTCTTACTATAGCGTTGCACCGTAATGTTATGGTTGAGGTGCTTGTCCAATCAAGTGGGTTTAGAGGAAAAAGTGGTTGTGTTTACCGGAGCCGTTTTTAGATGATTCAAAGGTCTTGATGATCTAGATTGAGAATTGACAATTGACTTGATGCATAAACTCTTGCAAGCGTATGAATCGTGTCAAGTAAAGGAAGTATTTGAACATTAGTTTATCGTACCTCGGGATTAGGTGTTGGATCTAACCAAAATAATTGGCGGTAGGATTCTAAAAGCACACAAGAAAAATATAAAGTAAAATAAAAACTATAAACAATCAAGGCACCAAGCCTTGGAAATGCTTGGCTTAGCTCACACCAAGCCTATTCAAAGCCACAAACTTGTAGCCTTAAGATGGGTATACACAAATGAGTCGATGGATTCAATATTTGAGAGTTGATTTGAACTTAACAAAAAGTAATAAAGTGTAAAGTGATTACTAAAAATGCAAAGGAATTAATAAAAGTGTAAGGAATATGAATGAGAATGCCGGGTGCTACGGACTTCCTTTACCCCAAATCTCATGTGTCGGAAGCTAATCTAATGTAGATGCAAATTTCCTACTTTGGCAGCAGTCGTATCTAAGGCTGTTCAAGGCTCAAAGACTGAAATTCTCTTTCATTGTATTCCTACTCCGGTTCAAGGGTCATAGGAACTCACTTGACATGAATTAGAGCCGGTTCAAGGGTCACTAATTCACATCAAGAGGCCTAGAGATCGGGAAATTAGACTACTAAGCGACCTGCTCGTGCAATCACGCAACGGGTGTAAATCACCATGCTTATAACCTCTCAAATACAAAATTAAATGTTTCTAGCTTAGGAATTAGAGGAGGTCAAGCCCCTAACTCTGTCCTAGACATGCTCAAAATACACACCCTAGAGTTGACTAGGCTCCTAGACATGCATTTTAATCAAACAAAAATCGATATAAGCATCCATCATATGAAAATTGCATCATTATATTAAAATAAGCATCTTTTACACAAGATTTGGACTAGAGTAAACAACCCTAGCCCCCAACAATAAAACTACTCACTACCCATCATTAAACTAACATCTATATACATAATTTAAAGAGGAAAAAGTGAAGAGAAGTAAGGAGTAACAAGAACAAATCACAAATTGCTATAGAGCAATTATGGCTAGCTTTGATTTATGGCTCCCCACTTTTACTCAAATTTAATTGTGATAAAGCCATTGAGGCTTGGACTTCCCCCTTTGAATTCTTGAGAAATTGATGAAGTTGGTGGTGGAGTAGTGAAAAGAAAAGAAGATATAAAAGTGGGTGTGGTGGTTTTCGGTGAGGAGAAGAGAAGATAGAGGAAATATGGGGAGTGCGGTGCTGTTAATGTCTGCGAAACCAAAAAGAGGAAAGGGTTTTTAATTGTGGTTGGCTGAGTGACAAGGAAGAAAAATGGATGAGGATCATTGATGGCTCAGATTTAAGGGGAAAAAAAATATGGTCAACGACGTGTGGCTGGGATTTAAGAGGAAACTATGATCTTTTATTTTTTTTCTTTTTTTTGCCACGTGTCACTTGATGGATGGTGGAGATGATTAATGTTAATCAAGCCCTTGCCATTTCTTCTTTCTGCAGGTACACAGCCCATGTGCCACCTTTGGTAATTAAACAAAAGAGAAAATTTCACAAATGACCATTCAACTATGACTCATTCGACACTTTGGTCACTGAAGTTTCAAATATATCACTTTGGTCACTCAACTATTACACTGTCAATCACTTAAGTCATTTTGTTAATTTTTTTCATTAAAAAAATGACAAAATACTGTTTACTCCCTATACTTATAGGGTATCGACGTTTCAGTCCCTGACGTTTCAATTTCACCTAAAAAGTCCCTGAACTTTCCAATTTCACCTAAAAAGTCCCTGCCGTCAATTTTCCGTTAAAAAGTCTGTTATCTTGCTGACGTGGCACTATTTCAACAGTAAAATGACTATTTTTACCCTTACTGACAAAAAAAATTTACTCCTCTTTTCTTATTAACTCTTTTTTCTCTATTTTACTCTTTTTTATTCCTACTTTTTTTAACTCTTTTCTCTATTTTTTAAATTGTCTTTTTATTCCTACTTTTTTTTAACCCTTTTTTTCTCTAGTTTTTAAAATTTGTTTCTTTTTTTTCCCTACTCTTTTTTCTCTATTTTTTAATTGGTTCTTTTTTATTCCTACTTTTTTTAACTCTTTTTTCTCTATTTTTTTAATTTGTTCCTTTTTTTTCCTACTCTTTTTTCTCTTTTAACTCTCTTTTCTCTTTCTTTTTATTTGTTCTCTTTTTTTTTTTAAACTCTTTTCTCTTTTTCTTTTTTTTAATTTGTTCTCTCTTTATATATAATATATATATTCTTTTCTTTCTATTTACCCTTCTTCCTCTTCCTCTCTCTGCTCTTCAGCCTTATTTTCCTCCTCCCTGATCGCAGCTCCAGTTTTCGGCCACGCTTGGAAGTGGAATTGTGACGTCCCGACCGAATTCACCGTTTACTAGTCATTTGGACGGTAACACACTTTATTTCACTTTTACTTCGTTTCAGTAGTTTAGGGCCCTAAAAGTTGACTTTTTGTTCGGGTCAAAATTTGAGAAAATTTCCTTCATGAAAGTTGTAGAGGACGTTAAACCGAGCGCGTGCATATGTGGTACGTAAAAATCGGAGTTCGTATGCGAAAGTTATAAGCGAAATAAGAAAGTTACTGTTATGGTAAATTTTTGATATATAGGGAAAGTTACCCGGGTAGGTTTCCAAAACCGGAAACCCACCCCTCTGTCTCTCTCCTCTCCCCCGACTCTCCCCCTTTCTCCTTCGGGTTTTTCTTCCTCCCTCCGATTCCCCACTTTCCGGCCACCATCCGGCGTGCAACCGGTCACCACAGGGGCGCCTCAACCGCTCTGGACACCAGTGACCTAGGATTGTGGAGTTTTGGCTGTGAAAGTCCGGATCGAAGCAAGGTTTGCTCCGGTTGCAGTTTTGGGGTTTCGCCGATTTCCGGCCATTCCGGCCACCTCCGGCCACCAGGTTAGCATCGAAGGTTCGGTTTTTGATGGTGATCATTTCCCCTAAGGTAGTTCGTTCCAATTTGCATTGTAGAGGTTGAATTGATGATTTTCATTTCTAGGGTTCTTGAAGCTTCGGGGCTTTCCTTCACGGGCTTGGTTCGACCACTTCGAGGTAAAATTGGATGATGTTGTAGTTGGGAAGTTGGTTGGGCTTGTTGTGTAGATGCTAGTGCCGGAGTTTGGTGGTCATCGGAGGAAGTGGCCGCCGGCGCGTGGTCCCCACGCGTCGCTACTGTAGGTAGCGCGTGGTGGCGCGTAGAGCTGCGTATTAATTGTAGTTTTAATCCCATATACCCTATATGATTGTAGAATGTAATGCATGAAGTTTGGTGGAAATCGGAGGAATTACGAATTGAGTTTAATTGATTATTATTGATTTTCGTGAATTCGATCGCCGAATTCCTTTCGAATTCACTCTAGATATTGCATCGATGAAAGATTAATGTTGGAGTATTAAGGATGGATGTTGTGGAGAGTTGAGGAGTTGGATTTTAGGAAGGGGGGATGTTTTGAATTTCCAATTATAAGTATCGTAAAGTTAAAGTTCCGTCCTGTGAATTATATATTTATGATTGTTATTCGTACAGGACGAGAGGAGTCTCCATACGAGGAGAATCACGAGCGACGTCAGGATTGACCGTATATTGTGAGTGGACCTTTGATTTTATTGATGCATGCAAATTAAATTCCGCAAGTTCTAAGATATTGAATTATCAACTTAATTATCGAGCATTTGATTTTGGTCTGAACATTTGAATTAAATTTCGTTATGCTCGATTTGAGGATTCTGATTTATGCGGACCAATTTATACTATTTAGTTTTATTTATAATATTTTATTTCAACGATTTGGATTATTAATGAGTTTTCGAGGAAGTATAACTTTATACTTATTTTTTTTTACCCTAATTATATTTGAACCTGAGATGAGCTTGGCGTGCGGGGTCACGTCTTTATACATGGGATTCTTATTTTGTGAAATACGTGGGGAAATTATACAGTTTTCTTGGCTTTCTACTATCTTCTTTTTCGCCATACGCGGGTCCGGTGCTTAGGTCTCCTCCTCACTTACTTTGTGTTTGTGGGTGGCAGTGAGGTAGCTTTCTCCTCCTCACGTGGGTGGTAGTCGAGGTGATATTCTCCTCCTCGCACAATCTATGTGCGAATGGTAGTTGAGGTTATTAGTTCTCCTCCTCACACAATCTATGTGTGGGTGGCAGTCGAGGGTAGGTAGAGCCTGAGGGGCTCCATTCCCGTATGGTGAACCCATTTTCCCCATGTTCTTTTGTTGTTGTTCTTGACTAGCGGGGCTAGTCGGTCTTTTCTTAATTATTGCATGCATCGGGAGTTTTATGGAATAAATGTGGAAAAGTATAAAACCCTTTTTCTTTCAATTATTTATTTTTGTCCACTCACGCTAATGTTTTTATATACTTTTCCCTGGGCCCTTCGGTTTCAAATGCCCAGATTGCAGTACTGTTGCTCGGTGTAGGAGAGTGAGCCATAGTTACCGCACCTGCTTCCGCCATCACATTCTGTAGGTTACCTGGTTAACCTACTGTATTCCTTGTCTATTTATATTCCTAGAATGCTCTGATTACTAAGGGATATGTGACCCAACTTATATGTATTATATTTGAGGTCTATGACCTAACTTGGGTGATTGTAGTAACTTTACCTTTCGGAGATTATGTTTAATGTTTTTAACTTTGAGATGTGAGATTTGTGAATTTGGGAGCAGGGTGGCTCCAGGAGAATAAGGATGGATGATTTAGAAGTGTAATTGTTTTTCTACAGGTTTTGGGTTGTCCATTTTTGGGGAGTTCTGTCAAATTTTTGGTAAATTCTTCTAAGGTGGGCCCCGCAGGGCCTCTTCGGATTTCAGGGTGAAATCCGGGGCGGGTCCTGTCAGGACATGTGGATTCTCTTCCTTTCAGATTCCGGCCCTTCTTGGTGTCGGAGCTATATCAGAAGCTTTCTCTCGACATCAATGACGTTTCTTTGGTTGTTGGTTGCTGAGATGATGAGCCAATATAGATTCGAAGATGATAAGATATTTGAGTTTTTCCTGCGAGTTTCCATGTTTTGGTCTATTTGGCTATTTCTGATCGTAACTTAGAGAGAAATGTTTGAACTATTTGGCACGAAGAAAGGGAGGTGGAACGTGAATTGATTTGATTTGGGTGTGTGCCGATTTGGTTTGGAACCGCTGTGTATGAGAGGGGTGATTAGGAGAGGTGGTGATGCTGCTGGCATGACGGGGATGGTGGATGGATGGGGAATGGCCAGCACTTGCTTGGGCGGCGGGCACGCCAACGGTGATACGAGAGGTGGTGATGCTCGCCGAAAACTGGGAGCTACGATCAGGGAGGAGGAAAAGAAGGCCCAAAGAGAGAGAGGAGGAAGAGGAGGAAGAAGAGGTAACCAGAAAAGAGAAAGAAATAATATTAAAAAAAAACAAAGAGAGAGGTCGAGAAAAATAAAAAAAGAGGAAAAAAGTTTTTTTAAAAAAAGAGAAAAAAGAGTAGGAAAAAAAAAACAGAAAAGAGTGTTAAAAAAGAGAGAGAACACATAAATAAAAAAAAACAAAAAGAGAGAAAAGAGAGAGAGAGAAAGAGTAAAAAAACAAAGAGAGAGAAAGAGTAAAAAAAACAAAGAGAGGAGACGAAAACAAAAAAAGCGAACAAATTAAAAAAATAGAGAAAAAAGAGTTAAAAAAAAGTAGGAATGAAAAAAGAAAATTCTAAAAATAGAGAGAAAAAGAGTTGAAAAAAAAAAAGAACAAAGTAAAAAAAATAGAGAAAAAAGAGTTAAAAAAAGAGTAATTTTTTTTTTGGGGTCAATAAGGTAAAATAGTCATTTTTATGTTGAAATAGTGCACTCCGTGAGCAAGATAACAGATTTTTTAACGGAAAAATTGACGGCAGGGACTTTTTTAGATGAAATTGGAAAGTTTAGGGACTTTTTAGGTNTGTCATTAAGAACCTTCCTAGAGGTGTCAATTGCCTTAGATGGGTCCCTTGCCTTCATGGCCTCACCATCTCATCTAGAATCCGAAATATCCTCATTCCTAGAAGTATTCTTTCTCAACATAGTCCTTTCCTTACCACTATCAATCAAACCATACTTGCATCATTTTCAAAGGACAAGAAACCATAACCACCATCAAGAATAGCTCATCCGGAAGGTACATTTTCTTCCCCTCTTGCTACCTTATCCACCCCCTTATTTCTTTCTTTTGCATTCAAAGTCACATCACCCACTCCATATTTACCGGAATGTACATTTTCATCTCTTCCGGTCCCATCCTCCTTATAATAAAAAGAATCATGATGTGTATGCTGACAGGACCCGCCCCGGATTTCACCCTGAAATCCGAAGAGGCCCTGCGGGGCCCACCTTAGAAGAAATTCTACCAAAAATTTGACAGAACTTCCCCTAAAAATGGACAACCCAAAACCTGTAGAAAAACAATTACACTTCTAAATCATCCATCCTTATTCTCCTGGAGCCACCCTGCTCCCTATACACAACATCTCACATCTCTCATTTCATAAAAAATTCTGAATTTAAGAATATTAATCTCATTATCAGAGCAATCTAATGTACAGGCGTACAAGAGAAGAAAACAAGATGAACGACCAATACTTTTATAATGCGGAAGCTATGACAGCTATGCCTCAACCCCAAGTACGCTCGACCTCAAGCTAAACTGGCCTGCAAACTGGGCATTTAAAACCGAAGGGCCCAGGGGAAAACATTTAAAATCCGTTAGAGTGAGTGGACGAAAAATAAGTACTTTCAAATGTATAAATAAAACTTAATGCTTTCCCAAGTTATTCTCTAAAATCTCGCATGCAGTAACAATCTTGAAAACACTCTTAATCATCCTCTTTACTGAAATCTCAATCACGTAACAAGAACATCTTGAAATCTCTTAAAATCTCATCCTCAATCCTTATAAAAACATCCTTTTCATGAGGCTCGTTTGATGACTAGAAAGGACTGCTGTCTAGTCATCTCATGCCATCTAGGAGGGACTGCCACCCAGATGACGCATCGGAAGGGACTGCCAACCGGGATAGGAGGCGGTGGATAGATGGGACTGCCAACTAGCCACATGTAGTAGACGGGACTGCCGACTAACCACAGGTAGTAGACGGGACTGCCGACTAGCTACCTCATGTCATCTGGAAGGGACTGCCAACCAGGTGACGCATCGGATGGGACTGCCAACCGAGCTGTAGTCTGGAAGGGACTGCCAACCAGACTATTACCTAGAAGGGACTGCCAACTAGGTAAGATACGCATGCGCCAAAACTGGCCTCCTTAATAAACTGAATAGCCTCCTCAAGAACTGAACATAACCTCTTTCAATCACTTGCTTTCGGAAAGAAACTCGATATTACCTCAATAAATCAATAATAATTCACCGAAAGCATAACTGTAATAACTCACTAACTCAATCCTCGATATCTCAATAAATCCTCGAAAGCATAATCACATACTCTATAATTCAATAATTGCTTTCGGAAAGAAAGCTCCATCTAACCCAAGTCTGATAAGTGCGGAATTCAAAACCCAATAAATCTCGATAAATCAATCATGCTCAAATATTTGCTAAATCCCTCGCACTCGTATATCTTCATAAAAACTGATATTCGAAAACAATAATTCTCATAATATTTTTCCGAATCAGTCACTTCCCGAAAATCATTTCCCAACTCAATAACTCATGAATGACTATCTCAAAAATCTACTAAAAGCCCTCGGGAAGGAATTTCAATACTAATCTCGTAATCCATAAATAAATCTCGATAAACTAAATCTCAAATATTCAAAACATAATTAAATCTCAATTGGAAGAAAATAATAATAATACTGCATGCGGAATTAATTTAAAAACAAATGTCCACTCACAGTACTGTTTAGGCGACCATGTATACGAGTTCCTTCGTCGAGCAATAGCTCGGTACGTCGCCCTGTATACAATTATTTTCCGTGAATAACTATTCAACAATTAAATACGATTCTCAAAATCAAATCCTCATAATTACATCTCCACTTCTCCTCAGATGCAACCCAAATTATACCACTAATAACATTTCGTTAATTTAAAGGTTCCAAGGCAGAACCGAGAGATATCCGACGGTCGGATTCTCGTAATTCGATAATCGAAACCCTAAATTTCAAAAATTCATAATCAATTAAAAACTTCTCCAATTCCAACCAAATTCACATATTCAACTTCTACCAAAATTATAGGATTTAACTAGCTGATAAAAAAAAAAACATAATATAAATCACTGTTCATACACCGCACTATTCACCATCGCACTATTCATGCGATGACACTGTTCATCGGCGGCCAACTCCTCCTCCGGCCACCAAATTTCATCCACAGCATCATATCAACATTTCCAATAACTTTCTCAACTGTGACAAAGTCAGAAAATACCTTGAAGTGGCCGAACAATTAAGCAAACCGAAGTAGAGTAAAATTTTCTAATTATGCTTTCTTCCTCCACGCTGCAAATCACTTCAAGATATTTGGGGAGCTTCAAGTACGCCTCAAGACGCTTCTAAAAAGCCTGGCTTTGTCGCCGGAGGTGGCCGGAATTCGGGTCAACGGTCACCTGCTACAGTAAACTTCAAGGACCCGATACGTGTTTTCCGGCCAAGCCGCAGTGAGCAACCACCGTAGGGGCCAAGAGGAGGTCAAGACGAGTCCGTAGCCACCGATTTGACGCTTTTGGTGGTCTAAAGGTGGCGAAAGAGGAGGTTGCAGAAGAGAGAAAGAGAGAGTTGCAGAAGAGTTGCAGAAGAGAGACTGAGAGAGCACGGGGGGAAGGAGAGAAAAAGAAAGAAAAGTTACCCGGCTACAGTAACTTTTCAAATTTATACAAATCTACCATAAACAGTAACTTTCTTATTTCGCTTATAACTTTCGCATACGAACTCCGATTTTTACGTACCACATATGCACGCGCTCGGTTTAACGTCCTCTACAACTTTCATGAAGGAAATTTTCTCAAATTTTGACCCGAACAAAAAGTCAACTTTTAGGGCCCCCTAAAAGCATTGAAACGACAGTAAAAGTGAAAGTAAAGTTGTTTTACCGTCAAATGACTAGTAAACGGTGAATTCGGGTTCGGGACGTCACAATCTCCCCACCTTATAAAATTTCGTCCTCGAAATTCCATACAGTTGAAGTAGAGATGGGTGCACACGCCAATCCATAGTAAACAGTCACGAGATGAATAGCACATCAATCGTACGGCCGTGGCGATGATAAGGCACAGAAAAGATGTGCAAGTCTGCTCAAATCATGTAGAAATTACCTTCAAAACTGATCCAAAACTTAACCAATTAGAACATGGAGATCAACCCTTAGAAGAAACAATCCTCTAGCTGAAATCTAGTCAATTATTGTGATCTGAATAATTCCCACAGCGTTCTTACTAAATTCAGTGTCTTAGTAGATAGATTTACTTCCACTCATTACTGACAGTCCTTAACAACTAAGGGAGAACATCGTCAAAGCATTATGTTTGAAGCAACCTGTAAACTGTTCAACTATGTGAGCAGAAACACCTACTAAAATTCTCAGAGTAAAGACTCAAGACTAAATCAAGGTCGGTTACTTGAAAGAACTACACCTTGAAACTGCATAACGAAAATCAAATCTTCTTTGGATTAAGTTTTCCCTTTGCAATCTTAAGTCAACGACTGGAGTAGCTGATAATCTCGACAATCTCGATTACACAAGCAACCAAAAACATATACTTAGAACCCCAAATGTATCAATGTTCCAAGTTGGATACCCTTGTCTTACCTAACTATGTAATAGTACATACTCACAAGTACACAACTTCGACGTCAAGAAATTTAGGTCAAATAATAGTTCAGATGACTCATGGTATCAATATTACAAACTATTCAGTTTGAATAGTAGCATTCATACTCTTTTTCATATAACTCGTACAGTGAAGATCCACTTTGTTCACCAACAACATGATAGTACATTTACTCACACTTAAAACAATTTCAATTCGTACACGGGTTATGGAAAGTCCAACAGTTAATAAAACACCACAAGATGCTCACTGATAACCCACATGTCTGAAACAACCAATTTCCTTAGCAACCACAAAACCGCACTTGCTTTTTGTCTGTTTGTGCTTAAATTTCTGATCGAATGTCGTGCACGTAGAGATCCCATGGTTGTCAAGCATATCAAAGAGTAGCCTCGAACCAACCTATAAGTTCTTAATCATGCATGTTATGGGGCCACTACACTTTCATTGCGCTACTTTGATACCTGACTAAAACATTGATCAAAGCCTTGAGATGACATCTAAGTCAACTAGAGAAACTTCTTTGATATATACCCTGCTGGCCATAAGGCGACACATTTCACACACCTGTTTATGTTCAAAATTTCTGTACCAGACTGCTAGCAAGATAGTCCATTATTTCTTTTCTATGTTTCCACACCATAATCTTCCAATAATCAACGTCAAACTTGCAAGTACATGAGTATAGCAAACTCTCCTGGCATGGCTCAAAGCCGGTATCCCCAAGCGACACTGTCATCACTAAACTGAGGATAAAGTAGCTGAAGATCCACCCTCTAACAACACTTATTCAATAATATTCCAGCTACAACAACAATTTCAAAAACTAATCCGCGCTAACTAAGATTGCACCAAAATTTCTCAATCCTTATCTCGCTAAGCATAAATCCAACAACACAACTCAACCGTACTCGCTCAACAATTTAGTACTTGAAGAGTCAATTGAAACCCTTGATAAAACCCAACTCCAAACAAACAATTTCCAAACTCAACTCCAACATTTTGCCAAGTCATCGTACCTATAAACCCGTGATGGTGACCGAATATCAATCGTACCAACAGCTTCTATACTTCTCCAATCAAGGGCCACCATGGTAGAAAGATCAATCAAAGTGAAAACTAAATTTCAAACTGTTTAACCCATTCCACCAGTAACGGTACCAAGGTAGAAAAATTCACTTAATTCCTTCAAAGCAATCTGTTAATGTACGTATTCAACTCAAGCAACAACCAATTTTTTTTTCCTAGATGATAAAACACCGTTCACAGAATCTTTCCTCGGACAACAACCTTGATAAAACAGACACCCGTCCAACATCTCATTTCACACAAGCGGTACCTGGATCTGAAATTTTCCAACCACCTGGCGATCCAATTCCTCCATTTAATCACTGTTGAAATACGTCACTGCCAAGACAAACCGCATTACGTCTGACCCACATATAACAAGAATTCTGGTCAAACCTTAATCTGAAATATTTCCGGAGCCAACTGAGAAACTTATTTCCTCAAAGTTATTCCACTAACCACTCTTACAATATCCCAATCTAACTGTCTAGCAAAAACTTCACCAAGGATCTATCATAATTAATCTTCAAGGCTCCACAATTAATAACTCGAATCATACTCTGTATCACAAGTAATTCCATTTGCACCATTATGAATACCCAACGAAATCACTACCGCTATTCTCCAAACTTTAGGTACAACCATTTCAGCCAAAACGGATAACCAATTGAGTACACGCATAGGCACAATCTCATATACAAAAGTTGTTTCTAATCTTCTCAATTAAATACTGCAAAGATCATAACTCGACTGTAAAGCTCTATGCGTCCAACTAAATACTCAAGTTTCAAACATAAAACTATATCAAACTTAAATTCTATCTATCTCCTTACTCAATACGATCCACAACTTCAAAATGATCAATTATAAGTCAATGTATCACAAAATCAATTTCTTCCAATCCGAACAAAACAAAATCCAAATATCATGGTTAGGTCAAAGGCCCAAGATAACCAGTCATGATTTCCAAGGAATCTCCAACAACTATCAATAATATCACAAATGTCACATACATGACATATCACATCACGTAACACATCTCCTGAAACTTGGTTCAACGTCAGAACCACTAATATTACTAGTTCCATTTCCATCAACAATTCTGATTCCAAAGCAATTTATACCAGACTGAGATAATCCAAATCTATGCCCACTCAACTCTAACAATCAAACACGAAATCGAACTCCAGTCTTGCACCTTAAACCTTACCCCAACAAACTTGTTGGCATCGAGGGAGAGATAACCACCACATTCCCTCGGATCACATTTCGTAGCATAACTCAAACCTGTAAGGTAATCTTACATCACCATCACCATGAAAAGGTGCAAGACACTTAAACAATCTGATATGCAGATAAATCCCTATGAGGTCGGCGTATAAGAGACATAGCACCTGAAGGAAAATCAACTAACCACGTACCTTACACACTTGATAAATACTTCAGCACCGAAGAGCAAACGATGGGGAACCGCTGCAGTCGGGCCATCACTCGGGAGGTACTGAGTAACATCAAGCATATAAGGTAACTAGATCGAAACAAGTCTACAGAATCTTACAACCTAGTGCTCTGATACCAACTGACAGGACCCGCCCCGGATTTCACCCTGAAATCCGAAGAGGCCCTGCGGGGCCCACCTTAGAAGAAATTCTACCAAAAATTTGACAGAACTTCCCCTAAAAATGGACAACCCAAAACCTGTAGAAAAACAATTACACTTCTAAATCATCCATCCTTATTCTCCTGGAGCCACCCTGCTCCCTATAACACAACATCTCACATCTCTCATTTCATAAAAAATTCTGAATTTAAGAATATTAATCTCATAGGTTATCAGAGCAATCTAATGTACAGGCGTACAAGAGAAAAGAAAACAAGATGAACGACCAATACTTTTATAATGCGGAAGCTATGACAGCTATGCCTCAAGTATGCTCGACCTCAAGCTAAACTGGCCTGCAAACTGGGCATTTAAAACCGAAGGGCCCAGGGGAAAACATTTAAAATCCGTTAGAGTGAGTGGACGAAAAATAAGTACTTTCAAATGTATAATAAAACTTAATGCTTTCCCAAGTTATTCTCTAAAATCTCTCGCATGCAGTAACAATCTTGAAAACACTCTTAATCATCCTCTTTACTGAAATCTCAATCACGTAACAAGAACATCTTGAAACCTTAAAATCTCATCCTCAATCCTTATAAAAACATCCTTTTCATGAGGCTCGTTTGATGACTAGAAAGGACTGCTGTCTAGTCATCTCATGCCATCTAGGAGGGACTGCCACCCAGATGACGCATCGGAAGGGACTGCCAACCGGGATAGGAGGCGGTGGATAGATGGGACTGCCAACTAGCCACATGTAGTAGACGGGACTGCCGACTAACCACAGGTAGTAGACGGGACTGCCGACTAGCTACCTCATGTCATCTGGAAGGGACTGCCAACCAGGTGACGCATCGGATGGGACTGCCAACCGAGCTGTAGTCTGGAAGGGACTGCCAACCAGACTATTACCTAGAAGGGACTGCCAACTAGGTAAGATACGCATGCGCCAAAACTGGCCTCCTTAATAAACTGAATAGCCTCCTCAAGAACTGAACATAACCTCTTTCAATCACTTGCTTTCGGAAAGAAACTCGATATGACCTCAATAAATTAATAATAATTCACCGAAAGCATAACTCTGTAATAACTCACTAACTCAATCCTCGATATCTCAATAAATCCTCGAAAGCATAATCACATACTCTATAATTCAATAATTGCTTTCGGAAAGAAAGCTCCATCTAACCCAAGTCTGATAAGTGCGGAATTCAAAACCCAATAAATCTCGATAAATCAATCATGCTCAAATATTTGCTAAATCCCTCGCACTCGTATATCTTCATAAAAACTGATATTCGAAAACAATAATTCTCATAATATTTTTCCGAATCAGTCACTTCCCGAAAATCATTTCCCAACTCAATAATTCATGAATGACTATCTCAAAAATCTACTAAAAGCCCTCGGGAAGGAATTTCAATACTAATCTCGTAATCCATAAATAAATCTCGATAAACTAAATCTCAAATATTCAAAACATAATTAAATCTCAATTGGAAGAAAATAATAATAATACTGCATGCGGAATTAATTTAAAAACAAATGTCCACTCACAGTACTGTTTAGGCGACCATGTATACGAGTTCCTTCGTCGAGCAATAGCTCGGTACGTCGCCCTGTATACAATTATTTTCCGTGAATAACTATTCAACAATTAAAT
The DNA here is from genome assembly GCA_024704745.1 of Rosa lucieae. Classification (NCBI taxonomy): domain Eukaryota; kingdom Viridiplantae; phylum Streptophyta; class Magnoliopsida; order Rosales; family Rosaceae; genus Rosa; species Rosa lucieae. The sequence goes on along the minus strand of CM045493.1, from coordinate 28,233,198 downwards.
ACGATTCTCAAAATCAAATCCTCATAATTACATCTCCACTTCTCCTCAGATGCAACCCAAATTATACCACTAATAACATTTCGTTAATTTAAAGGTTTCAAGGCAGAACCGAGAGATATCCGACGGTCGGATTCTCGTAATTCGATAATCGAAACCCTAAATTTCAAAAATTCATAATCAATTAAAAACTTCTCCAATTCCAACCAAATTCACATATTCAACTTCTACCAAAATTATAGGATTTAACTAGCTGATAAAAAAAAACATAATATAAATCACTGTTCATACACCGCACTATTCACCATCGCACTATTCATGCGCTGACACTGTTCATCGCGGCCAACTCCTCCTCCGGCCACCAAATTTCATCCACAGCATCATATCAACATTTCCAATAACTTTCTCAACTGTGACAAAGTCAGAAAATACCTTGAAGTGGCCGAACAATTAAGCAAACCGAAGTAGAGTAAAATTTTCTAATTATGCTTTCTTCCTCCACGCTGCAAATCGCTTCAAGATATTTGGGGAGCTTCAAGTACGCCTCAAGACGCTTCTAAAAAGCCTGGCTTTGTCGCCGGAGGTGGCCGGAATTCGGGTCAACGGTCACCTGCTACAGTAAACTTCAAGGACCCGATACGTTGTTTTCCGGCCAAGCCGCAGTGAGCAACCACCGTAGGGGCCAAGAGGAGGTCAAGACGAGTCCGTAGCCACCGATTTGACGCTTTTTGGTGGTCTAAAGGTGGCGAAAGAGGAGGTTGCAGAAGAGAGAAAGAGAGAGTTGCAGAAGAGTTGCAGAAGAGAGACTGAGAGAGCACGGGGGGAAGGAGAGAGAAAAGAAAGAAAAGTTACCCGGCTACAGTAACTTTTCAAATTTATACAAATCTACTATAAACAGTAATTTTCTTATTTCGCTTATAACTTTCGCATACGAACTCCGATTTTTACGTACCACATATGCACGCGCTCGGTTTAACGTCCTCTACAACTTTCATGAAGGAAATTTTCTCAAATTTTGACCCGAACAAAAAGTCAACTTTTAGGGCCCCCTAAAAGCATTGAAACGACAGTAAAAGTGAAAGTAAAAGTTGTTTACCGTCCAAATGACTAGTAAACCGGTGAATTCGGGTTCGGGACGTCACATATGCAATTGATCATTAACAACACGGCCAAGAGGTACATTTTCTTCCCTCTTGGCCTCATATGAATGCAAATCATCATCATGCACAAATAAAGGATTTGAATGGAAACTAGAAGATGAGGGCATGTAAACATGATTATCATATACCTTTCCCGAATATAAAGTGGTGACGACATTGCATTCACGGACTTTTCCTCTTGGGTTTGGCTCCGGTTGTGAAGGTAGGGCTCCTTGTTGACGTGTGCTAAGCTATTTTGCCATTTGACCCAATTGAATGTCTAACTTCCCCACACATTGTGCAAGTGAACTTTGACCTTGAGTGAGAATACTAAGAGTTTGATCGGTCTTTGCTTGGCTTTGTGTAAGAGAAGTATGACTTTGAGCTAGGGTGGCCAATATATCATCCATATGAGACTTCTTTGGTTCCGGTTGTGGTGTTTGCCTATTTTGAAATTAGGGAGGTGGATTTTGTGTAGGATTGGCACCACCAAATGATTGGGAACTTTAACGAAACCTTTGAGTGTCATGTGGGGTTCCTCCATAAGCATGTGTAGCACCAAAAGATGGCCCTTGGCCTTGAGAATTGTAACTAGATGCTCGCTGTCTATAATGATTTTGTCCACCAAATTGTGTGTTTCCATGACCGTGGGGACCAAAAGATGAAGAATTAGGGCGTTGATTCCCTCCATATGAATGAGAACCACCTTGGTGTGCATTAGAAGATCCTCCACCATCTCTCCATGAGAAATTTGGGTGATTATGCCAACTCGGATTATATGTAGTCGAATAAGGATTATTTCTTGGTGGCCTTTGGTAAGAGCTAACCGCTTTAACTTGCTTCTCAACAAATTCCGGAAATTGCGAAGCTAAGTGACAATCATGAGTAGAATGATGAGGGGACTCACAAATCAAGCAAAGATATGAAGAACTAACAGTACTCTTGACATGTGAAGAAGAAGTACCATTAACCTTTTGTGCTTGAAGAAGCATCTCAAATTTCTTGTCAATCTTTGCTTCAAGTCTTTCAAGCTTAGAACTCATAACTCCATCATCTCTAGAAACATGAGAAACATCATATACACCTCTACCACGAGGCTTTATATCAACTAAGCCTCTAGACTCCATAGAATCATTACGGCCTCTAATACCATATGCTTGTGAATCTCGGCCTCTAGATGTAGTGTGGTCATCTCTACCTCCTCTTCTCCTTTTATGATTATCCCATTGACCGGATTGTGTAGCCACTTCCTTACAAATATCCTAAGTGACATTAGGACCTTTCTTTAGAAAATTTCCACCCGATGCATTATCCAACCTCCTTTTATCATCAATAATCAACCCATTGTAGAAAGATTCACAAATAAGTCACTTCGTGAGTCCATGATGAGGGCAACCTAACTCAATATTCTTGAAGCGCTCCCATGCATCATAAAAAGTCTCATTATCCTCTTGAAAAAACTTGGTTAAGCTATCCCGCATATAAATAGTCTAATGATATGGATAATAAGCATTCAAGAAGACTCTTTGCATATTGGCCCAAGAGAGTTTGGATCTTGGCATAAGCTTATGAAACCATGTGCGTGCTTGATCCTTCAAAGAAAATGGGAATAATCGAAGCTTCAACCCTCCAAAGTTAATCCTCCTAAGTGCATAGTGGAACATATGGCATCAAACTCAATTATATGATCATAGGGCCTCTCACTAGCCATGCCATGGAAAGTAGGTGGAATAGACAACATGTTAGGCTAGATCTCAAAGTTGGCATTTGTCGGAGGATGCGCAATGCAAGATGGAGCATTCACAATACTAGGACATGAATAATGGCTCAATGGGAGCTCCTCCTCATCTTGTGGTACTTGACGCTCATCAGTCATATCTACTACAAAATTGACAATAAACTAGAGGGGTGAGAAGAGAATAAAAAATAAAAAGTACTATTAAAATGAGTAAACTAACAAGCAAGAAGTGAAAAATAAAAATAAAAAGTAAATAAATAAACAAAGAAAAAAGAAATAAAAATAAAAGTATGCTATAAGTGACCCTAAATGCCAATTACCAAGGGATTAAGATCTGAATACCATAATCTCTAGCAACGGCGCAATTGACTTGATGTATAAACTCTCACAATCATACGAATTATGTCAAGTAAAGGAAGTATTTGGACCTTAGTTTATCATATCTCGGGGATTAGGTGTTGGACCTGTGAGCCCCGGAAAAGTTTATCGAGTTTAAGTGAAATAGTTCGATAATTTACTTATCGATCTCGATAAAAGTTAAAGTACTCGAGAATATTTTCAGAAATTTTCATTAAGAGAAATAGTCAATTTAGGAGTTGGATAATAAAGTACACGTCACGACGAGTTCGTGAAAATTTTCGGAGAAGTTTTTGGATACCCGAGCTATTTATCGTGACTTTCCGAAGTTTTGGGATTTTAGAAATTAATTCAAGAAATAGAAGACAGGTGGAGCGATCCTAGCCATCCACCTCTTCCACCGCTTCATCAGGGACGTCCACTGTTAATTGGTTCAGTTTATATATATGAGTCTTGACCCGTGGGAACACCAGAAGCATCGAGAAAGCAAGAGAACTAGAGTTCTCTGACCCTGAAGAGAGAGAGACGACCCGGTAGGGAAACCCGACCGGAACTCTCACCTCCGGCCACCCCACGACGGCGCGCGACCACCATCTTCTTCGTTTCGTCGTCGCCAACAGCCTCCCGTCCTTGGATTGTCCATGCACTGAACGGAGAAGAAAACCCGACGACCAGAAGCCCGAACCCTCACCTGTATCCTTTGCAATTTCTTGCGCCTCTAGCCACTTTATGGGCCGTCTGTGGTATGAAACCTCCTCTCCTCGTCATGGTCTACATGCCTGTGTAATTAGTTTTCAAATTCGATCAAGTTTTGACAATTTTGTTTCTGGGTTCATCTCGGTTCTGGCTCTGTTCTTCGACGCCGGCGACTTCTCTGGCCTTTCTGGGCTTTGTTTCTTGTTGGGCTGCACTCATAGGCCAACAATCAAGAAGCTGGTTGAGCTGTTGGGGTGAAAATCATCAGTTCTTCATCAATCTAGTTTCGACAGAGAGTTTTGGGAACCCAAATTGATAGCAGATGAATTTTAAGGTATAATCCGAACCTTGAAGTAAAGCTTTGGTCTTGGAATGATAATCAGAAGTTGTTCAAGTGAGTAGGGTTTAGCTCGGTTGAAATTGGAGTTCCTCTAGTTGTCGATTTTGTCAGGTGGTCCTAATCTGAGTGTTTGGAGTTTCTGTTTGAATGTGTTGTTGAATATGCTATTGATATTATAATTGTGGATTGAGTTTTGTTGTGAATTAGGAAATGGCAGTGAAGGGTGAAAATGGTCAAGTGTGATTGTGGGTGTCCTTAGCAGTTTTGGGCACACAATGTATAAGAATTAGAATATTTTGGGTGTCCATAGTAATTTCCTTTACAAAATACGAAATGGACGTAAAAGACCAAGTGTAGCATGATTGAGATAAATTGTTGACGAAATTCTATGCTTGTGCATAGGGTGCTTGTGCATATGTTAAATGGTTAGAAAGTGAAAGAAATTAATATATATAAGCATATATATTGGGTGGCCTTAGTAATCGGGTGCACTCAATATATGTTTGGTCAATATCGTAATTTCAAGTGAATGTTCGATAATCTAAGTTAATTATCGAACCTATCTCGATTGGTCAAATGTGGTCAAACTAGTCAATGTTGGTCAAACATGGTCAAATTGGTTAACTCCTAGTCAACCCAGGAAAGGCTGGTTGGACGATTTAGTAATCGTCGATATTTCACATAAATTGTTCAAAAGATAGTAACTATCGAAATGTCGGAACTCAGGACTCCAGTCACCCGAGGAACGGAAGGTTCGCGAACTCTCGGAGTACGTGAGAGAAAGCAGTGGAATCCAGGTAGGGATTCAGGACTCTCCTCGGTTAGTGATTTTCTTATATTGTTATTAAATGATGCATGTTAAGTGGTACGGTTTGGTTAAGTTAAAATGCATTGCATACTAACCAATCCGTGAGAAAATGTGTGATGGCTTGAGAGCGAAATGTGGCTCTGACTTCCTTGGGTTCGATCCCCAAAACCTCCGGAGGGTTAGTTACACAGGTCGGAAGGTGAGCGATCGCAATGACAACCCGATCCGTGTGTGTAGCTAGGTAGCGGACGCTCTCGCTACGCTTACCTGGTGATAAATTAATTTGAGGTAAGGTCGTGTAGTGGGTCTATGGGACCAGCCATCAGGTAATATTTAGATTTGGCGCCGTATTTATTTAAGCATCATGCATAAGTTTTCAAATTGAGAAATATTATGGAGTTTGTCGTTCCTTAAAATATTTGGTTTAAGCTTATTTTCATACTGGGATCCCAAATATATATTTACTGGTTTCAAACCTAGTCGTGGTAGAGTTCCTGTAGAGCAGCGAGGACGAAAGCTCGCCCCTACAACAGTTTGGATGCAGGTACTGTGCACTGGTAACGGGACAATAGCGGATGGAGCTGGGTGTGCAGTACAAATTCGGTAAATTACCTTTTTATTTCTTGAACTTCGTATTCCGAGACCTGTAAACAGTCAACTGAGTGTCAAATCCAGTCACACTCTTGTTCTTTGAAGTGCGTACCCTTTGTGTGAACACTAATTCCAAGCTTTAGCCGATTGAAACGAATTTTTTTCACCTCAAAACTATTTGTAGCTTCCGCTGTGTTTCTACGAAAAGTTTTCAAACAAAATGCCTAGCGGTTCTCTAGAATGTAAATCGAGCGTTCATTTTATGTTTTAGAGTCTCGCGGCACTGTGACGTGCTTAAGCTGGTGAGGTGCAGCTTGGGGAGTTACAGGACCTAACCAAGATAATTGGCGGTAGGATACTAAAAGCACACAAGAAAAATATAAAGTAAAATAAAAACTATAAACAATCAAGGCACCAAGCCTTGGCAATTCTCGGCTTAGCTCACACCAAGCCTATTTAAAGCCACAAACTTGTAGCCTCAAGATGGGTATACACAAATGAGTCGATGGATTCAATGTTTGAGAGTTGATTTGAACTTAACAAAAAGTAATAAAGTGTAAAGCGATTACTAAGAATGCAAAGGAATTAATAAAAGTGTAAGCAATATGAATGAGAATGCCCGGTGCTAGGGAGGTTCCTTCACCCAAATCTCATGTGTCGGAAGCTAATCTAATGTTGATGCAAATTTCCTACTTTGGCGGTAGTTGTATCTAAGGCGGTTTAAGGCTCAAAGATCGAAATTCTCTTTCATTGTATTCTTACTCCGGTTCAAGGGTCGTAGGAACTCACTTGACATGAATTAGAGCCGGTTCAAGGGTCACTAATTTACATCAAGAGGCCTAGAGATTGAGGAATTAGACTACTAAGCGACCCGCCCGCGCAATCACGCAACGGGTGTAAATCACCATGCTTATAACCTCTCGAATACGAAATTAAAGGTTTTTAGTTTAGAAATTAGAGGAGGTCAAGCCCTTAATTCTGTCCTAGACATGCTCAAAATACACACCCTAGAGTTGATTAGGCTCCTAGACATGCATTTTAACCCAACAAAATCAATATAAGCATCCATCATATAAAAATTGCATCATTACATTAAAATAAGCATCTTTTACACAAGATTTGGACTAGGGTACACAACCATATCCCCCAACAATAAAACTACTCACTACCCATCATTAAACTAACATCTATATACATAATTTAAAGAGGAAAAAGTGAAGAGAAGTAAGGAGTAACAAAAATAAATCACAAATTGCTATAGAGCAATTATGGCTAGCCTTGATTTATGGCTCCCCACTTTTATTCAAATTTAATTGTGATAAAGCTATTGATGCTTGGGCGTCCCCCTTTGAATTTGTGAGAAATTGATTAAGTTGGTGGTGGAGTAGTGAAAAGAAAAGAAGATATAAAAAAGGGTGTGGTGGTTTTCGGTGAGGAGAAGAAAAGATAAAGTAAAAATGGGGAGTGCGGCGCTGTTAATGTCTGTGAAACCAAGAATAGGAAAGGGTTTTTAATTGTGGTTGGTTGAGTGACAAGGAAGAAAAATGGATGAGGAATTGATGGCTCAGATTTAAGAGAAAAAAAAATATGGTCAGTCACGTGTGGCTGGGATTTAAGAGGAAACTATGATCTTTTATTTTTTTATTTTTTTTGCCACGTGTCACATGGTGGATGGTGGAGATGATTAATGTTAATCAAGCCCTTGCCATTTCTTCTTTCTGTAGATACACAGCCCACATGCCACCTTGGGTAATTTAAACAAAATGTTTAAATAATTAAACATTTGTTCAATGCTTCTTTCTTTCTCTTTTGCTCTATTCCAATCTTGGGGCACCCCTGCAAATATCATGATAAGATAGGTTCGGGTTCCACTGACATAAAATCATGGTTGATCGGGTGTTCACCAGTTCGTCTTTTTGTCAGAAACTCCATTTTACTCCATTTCGCGCTATTTTATCTCGATTTCCACAACTCCACTTACTTACTACAAAATAAATAAAAATAAATTAATTACATATTAATTAACTTGAGTATTTGCTTATTTCTAGTGTTTAAGTAGCGATTACGTACATAAAAATGCATGTAATCAACTATCTTTGGTGGCTATTGTGGTGGCAGCTCTACTTCAATGGTTTCACTGCTCTAATTCTTACAATTCTATTGTACGTACTGATACGCCCAAAATAGACGCTCAACTTAACCCTGCAAGATGTAGTCGTTAGCAATATAGAGTAAGCAGGGATCGTTCAAGCCGGGAATTGAGGGTAACTTTATAATTCACACAAAACAAAACAAAACAAAACAAACTAAAGCAGAAAACAAATAACAAAACTAAGAAAAAGAAAAACGTCAAAGAGGGAAAAAGATGGCAGGACAAGATGGGGATAGAAGGGTGCGTTGCAATCCTAAGTTGAAACAGATTTGGGGTTTTTATGTTCCTACGAAAATAAAAGGAAAATAAGAAAGCAAAAACGATTTTAGAGTTTGAAAAACAATATGGAGAAGACGTTAGAGACTCGGAAATCCACCACCAATTACTTTCGAACAATGTTAAGTTAACCTAGATTCAATTACTAAGGTGTGAACAGAAATCAACCAAGAAACAAGTCGGAGCAGATCATGTCCCTTATTAATGTTTCCCTAAATACTTAGTCTACGTGAACGCACAATAGCTAAGCCTATCAAACATGCAATCAAGGTATAGAACGCTATCCTATCAACAACACATATAGTGTCAACACATTTGAAGCATTAAGATCTCATGAAAACGATTGATTATAGAGTTTCAGTCTAGTGTGGAACGCCTACCTAGCATGCTCTTCTAGTTGTCTAAAACATCAGCTTTTGTTCAAAGCCTTGCATACTTGTGGATTAGAAAACAAGACGATTAGGTGAATTATTTTCTAAACCTAGCTCCAATTACATGCATAAATCCTATGTTGGCCACCATAAAATAAACACATGCAAAAGTTTTCAATCAATCAGAGATAAACAACCAATCCACACCACAGATCAAGAAACTAAATTTAAACAAACATATGTTCTACATAATTAGGGCTTCAAACCTTGCCCCTAACAAAAATAACTAGCCACACATTGTTTTAAAAACCAAAATAGAACAAATAGAGAAAAAAAAAGAAAACTATGGTGGCGGATGAATGAGAAAGAGAGATAGAAGAGAAGGTGAAAGGAGTGGTCGTCTTCAACGTGTGCAGAAGCTCAATATATATAGCAGAAGTGCAGCCCTAGTTTCCTTCTTCGACAATGCTTTGAAAACCTCTCCTAGTTGCTTGAGGATTACTCTACTTGGTGCATAATTAAATGATTTTCAAGCTTTAATAATCTTCCCAAAATATTGAGGAATCATTCTAGGACTCTCCTTCATATTTGCAGCAGCAATAACCTTCCAAAAATTCCCTGGAAATCCGTCCAAAGAAGAATTCTGCAAAACAGTCCTGTTTTGACTAGGATTCAATTTCTGACTCTGAAGCTTCCTTCTTGGACAAGGAACGACTTTGTCTTGACAAGTTTCTGGATGGTTCTTGACTCCCACGTGCTCTATGACATCATATCATCTAGAATGATCAATAACCTTCTGGAAAAACTCCAAGAAAATAGCCGGAAAAGATCTCCCAAAAAGCTTCGTGAAAAGCTGACAGTTTCTGCCTTATCGGGAAGCATACTTCGACTTTGATTTCCTACTGCCTCGTTGATGATTTTGACCTGTTCTTTAGCTGTAGTTGAAGTATAACATCATGTCTTCAAGGATCGCTGGCCCTTTCAGAAAAGGTACATCTGGAAGGGTGCAAGAACTTCTCCTCAAAACCGTTCCCAGAAAGCTGATTCTGAAACTGCAGTTTTCTGCTTTGCAGGAACTGTTTTGCACAATGAATTCCGTGGACTTCCCTTGTAATTTCTGGCCAAAAGGTTGATCAAACTTGGTCCTCTGCATCAGTACTTCATGATCTATGGCTCCATTTCTCCCTTTCAGCTCCTATTTCTCTTGAATCACTCCATGAACTACCTAAAAAGAAAACAAAGTTAAAACTGACTTTTTCAAGGAATTAACAAAGAAAAATATAAGGGATTTCACACTATATTCGTCGCACTTATGCTCCTATCACGTACAGTTATGTTTGAATTAGATATTTGGAAGTAGTAGTATATTCGTTCATTAAGCAACTTGGACATGGTGTTTCAATGACAGATTCAATAATGCCATAATGGTGATTTTTTTGTTCTAATCCCAGCACCATCAGTTTTTTACAGTGATGAAGGTTTAGAGAGAGATGAATTCGCTAGTGTAAGCCACACATTTCGTCTATCAATCCATGTCACGTTAGGTCCACATTCTTATTTGGACTAATCACACCGAATCTAATTAGTTTCATGCCCCATGTATTCTATAGTTTCATTAATGATCAAGGCTTAAGGGAAGCCGTACTAGCCGTTTTTCAACATTTCTTAATATACTGTGGTTTTCCTAAAAAAAAAAAGAAAACAATTAGCTTAACTATGATCCTAAAACCCAGTGACCAAAATGATATGAATGCTTTCTGGCAAATATTGACAATTAAGAAAAGAGAGAAAGACTGACCTTGCTGATGTTAAAGCACAGTCTTGAATTCCAACAGGCACTAAACTATATATAAATCTTATGAGTGAGACCCAAAATGTATTACATATGAAAGAGTTAGTTCAGACATTGATCTATCTTGCTTTTCATTCAGTTGGATCTTCACTTTAACCATTCACATACTTCTAGCTTAGTCCTATAACTACAGATTTTATATAGGGAATGCAATTATACAAAAAGCCTAAACTAACACGCAGATACTAAAAAATCTGATAGTGTAAAGAAAGGAAAAAAAGAAAAAAGACTGAACAAAGGAATGAGATCTCAACATAGTAATAACATAATTGGTTAAACCTTTAAGATTAGTGTGGTAATAATGATTAGCCTTTAAATCGAGTGGAGTGAACCCTAAACTTATGAAATGGCCATGTACAATATGAGAAGTGTAAAATGAAGACCGTGGAGTCGTGGAGGTGATATGAAGGACTGGAGCTTCATCCCGCCCACACCTGCCATCATCAATTTCTATGTACGTAGCAATTCCTTACGCATGTATTGTTTGAAACACATCAAAGTTCGTTTAAGTCTTTTTTATATGGTGATGCAATATTCTTAGTAAGTTTATATGCACCTCGATCGATCCTCTTGTTGTAGTTTGGTCAAATCTTCACCTCTTCCATACATATCAATGTACTGCTTTAGTCGGTAACAATTATTTAGTCATCAATCTTAGAATGGATAAGTTGCTTACAAGCACAAAGTATACTCATGTGTCCCGCATGCATGCAACACTTATAAAATATGCAACAAACCACCTTGACTGAATCATTAGTAGTTCCTAGAAATCCTCAGAATCTTCCAAAGTTTCCCTTAACCTCGTGAATTTTCATGGTTGGGAGTCCCTGTTTGGGTTTCTCATTTCGCATTTCTGGGCTTGTTGGTCTTCCATGTGGACCATGAGTTTCCTGTGGGCTTGACTGGTTTGGACTCACATAATTTCTAAGTTTTTATTTTTCATTTTAGTTTCGGGCCTTCATTCTTTTTCATGAAAGAATGATGAGTCTATGTTTTTCTGTTTTGAGTAGGGAAGATCGACAGGAAACAAATAGCCTTGTATGTAGTTTTATTTAATTTCGGGGTTATTTAGTTTCTTGTTTTTGCACTTAATCATAAAAGGTGAGTGTGCTAAGAGCCTAGAAGTATGCCAAGTAGTATACTCATGTGAGGGGTGTGCTAGGGTTGTGTGATCTATGTAATGGCTTCTACTGATGGCCCTCTGGGCAAGTTATTATTGTACTGCTTGCTGAAATGTACAACGAGGTTGATCTTTTCAACCAAAAAAAGAGAGGATAATAGTTAGATTACAACTATGCACAAAGACTAACTATGTGCACTCTAGAGAAAAATTATCAACTAGCCCTCCATCCGTCTACACACAATTGTGGTATCAAACAGAAAGCTACATCCCAACAATAGGAGCCTAATCCTCATCCATAAGCCGTTTTTTGACTTTCTCCAGTCTAATTCAAGATAATTACCAATTTCAAGTGGATCAACTGAATTACGACGACTGACACTTTAGATACCATAAAAAAGCCCAAAATAGTGGTCCAAACTCTCGGGAAGGTATTAAGGCATCTCCAACTTGGCCCAATTCTCAAGAGAATCATACCACTCAACTGATCTAGAAGAGGCTAAATGCACATGGCCTAGGGCCTGACCTGGAGGAGCACACTCCTACTGCCAACCTACCACTGCTGCCATCAGAATCTCTAGTGCCCTTCTTGTCCATATGCCTATGGTGCATTGAGAAAACTTCGGCAAACTAGAAACCTAGATCCTGAATGCCGATCTATTACGTCCCGAACCTAAATTTACTGGTTTACTAGTCATTGGACGGTAAGCAACAATTACTTTCACTTTTTACTCTGTTTTGATACTTTTAGTGGCCCTAAAAATTCACTTTTTTTTTGGGTCAAAAATTTGAGAAAAATTCCTCCATGAAAGTAGTAGAGGACGTTAAATCGAGTCTGTGCATATGTGGTACGTAAAAATTAGAGTTCGTATGTGAAAGTTATGGCCTAATATGTGAAAGTTATTGTTCATGGTAACTTTATATATATATATATATAATTTTTCCGAGGTAAGTTTTCATTTCTGGAAAACTACCCCCCCCCCCCCCCGACTCTCTCTCTCTCCCCCGCGTAGCCCTCCTTCCTTTTCCTTCTTTGATTTGCCGTCGTCCGGCCACCAAACGGCGAGCCCCGGTGGCGGTCGGCTCGTCTCCTCCTCCCCTACACGCCTGTGGTCGTGGGTTACGACGATTAGGCTGGAAAAGCAAGAATTGAAGCTTGGAAGTACACTGTAGCAGTTGACGTTCCGTTTTCAGTAACAATACTTGGTCCAATCGACGTGCCTTGAGCTGTAGATCATTTCTCCTCAAGCTACTAGCTCCAATTCACAGCTTGGATGAAGAATCGAAGAAATTTCCGATTCAAGGGTTTGAAATTTCTCGGTTTTCTTCACAGGCCAATTTCGAGTGATTCAAGGTAAAATTGGAACTTGTTGTAGTTGAGAAAATAGGTTTGCTGAGTAGATGTTGTGGCTGAAATTTGGTGGCTGGCGGTGAAGTTGGCCGGCGGCACATGGGCCTCTGTAGGTCGCGCGTAGGGCAGTGTTATGGGTTCTGTTTTTGGCTAGTTAAACCTTATAATTGTTGTAGAGCTTGTATATGTGATTTTTGTAGAAATTGGAGAAGTTTGATGTCAATTGTGAATTTCTGAAATATGGAGTTTCAGATGTCGATTTATGGGAATCCGACCTTCAGATTTCCCTTATTCCCACTGTGAAATACTCTAATCGATTGATTGATATTAGTAGTGAAGTTTGGGTTGAATCTGAGAAGAAATGGAGAAGTTAGTTTACGAGGATTTGATTTTAGAATCGTATTTAATTTGCGAATAATTATGTATAGGGCGACGTACCGAGATACCACTTGACGAAGAAACCCGTATGCGTGGTCTCCAAAATAGTGGACTTTGATTTTGAAACAATGAGGCATGCGTCTGTTACTTGAATTAATGTTTTATTTAATTATCATATTATTTTGTCTAGCATATTATTTTAGTTTCGGATATTATTTGGTTTTGGAATATATATTGGAATATTGATTGGATTTTCCATCATGATTTTCGAATGAGAGTTTTCTATGCTCAAATTTCAATTTACGATTTATAATGATTTTCAATGATTTAGTTTCCGATGTGATTTTCGGAATTGATTATATATGGTGTTATTGAGATTTCTGAAAGATTTTCGATGGAATTATATTTCTTGATTATTTATCTGCTTTCGGTTTTGGCATTGAGACATTTCGGTTTTGGGTTATTGTTTATGAATCTACTTTAATCCCGACTATTTGGCTATTGATATGGGAATACTTTTGACATGTGGGACACATCGTTGATTTACTTTATTTTTCTCTTGAGATTTACCGAGTACTGTTGGTAATTGTACTCGTGTTTTCTATTGCGAGATTTGGGGAAGCTTTATGGATTTACTGGTTTTTGAATGTTTCCTTCACCATACTTGGGTTGCTTTATTTTTAGTTCTCCTCCTCACGTGAGTTGCAGTCGAGGCTCCTCCTCACTTACTTTGTGTTTTTGGGTCGAAGTTGAGGATAGAGCTTGGGAGGCTCTGACTCGAGCTTGGGAGGCTCCTTCGTTGTAAGGTGATTTCTTCTTCCCTACATCCTATCATTACTTGACTAGCGGGGCTAGTCCAATTTCTCTTCACCAGCAGGGCTGGTATGTTTTCACGAGATTTTAAGTTTAAAGAAATACGTTTCATAAACGTTGCATGCATCGAGGTTTTATAAGTTTAAATACGTGGGAAAGTATTTCAGTTTGCTTCATTTAAATTATCTTGATTATTTATTTTTGTCCACTCACACTAACACTGTCACGCCCCGAATTTTGAATAAAGAAAATTCAAATCTGAAACATGAGAACAAACACAAGAAAACACATATAGAAAATTTTTCATTTAAACTAAGTAACAAACAAACTGAACTCACAATGTCAATACCGACTCGTTCTTTAGAGTCACATATTACATTACAGATAGTTTACAAATCAAACTGAATGACAATTCAATAAGTAAACACACCCACCACAACTCACTACCCAGCGGAAGACTTAAAACTAAGAGCACCTTTCCACGTCCACGCCATCGAACGTACACCTCAGCTTTGAATGATCACTCGATAAAAACCTGCACAAAAACCCCTACCATAGAATAGTGCACCGGGAATGAACAAAACAAACCCGGTAAGCTTTTCAGCCCGTATAAGTAAACTCAATTAAAGTGACTCACGTCACGCATGCTTATAATTCCTCAATTCGTGAGGCAATTAAAGCATCAACATTTAATTCCACAAAATACATGCTTTCACCATCTTAGTCTAACAAAATCAATAAGCAACTATCACAACAAAAGCATCAAGTTCAAATAAATCTTTATCATGCTTAATAATTTCAACCCAACTAAAAACCCACATGCTCTGTCTCTCAATTCATTTGATCTCTTTTCCCACAAACTCCAATTACACAAATAACTCCAAATATGTTAAACATTTTACGTCCCCACAATCTAACAGATCACCAATCATTGCCTCAACAGAACAACCACAAAATCACACCCACTCCCCTCAACATAAAGCGTTTGCCAAAAACATGACATCTCAACTCATTTCACGATCACTACGGATCCCAACCCACAATCGTACACACAATAAGACTTAAACAAAATCAGTAATCCCTGTATAGAACTTAGTTCAGGAGATCACATTAAACAACAAAAGAAATCATAGTAATCCCTGCATATAGTTTAGTTCAGGAGATTACATTAAAATCAAACAAAAGAAATCATAGTAATCCTTGTATAGAAACTTAGTTCAGGAGATTACATTAAAACAAACAAAAGAAATCGTAAAGAGAATAGATAAAGAAATCAAACAATAGAAATGAAAAAGGAAATAAATTAACTAACCAACAACTCACACGAAACATACTTTTACAAACATGTACTCAAGAGCACGATAACACGAGGTTATCCCCCAAGCAGTACAACGGCAGACAGACTAGAGCTCTAACTGTATCGTAACCTGTCACCTTGGCCGAGGTTCAGTCTTACGATAATGCTTGCCTCAGTAACATGTACCCAAGAGCACGATAACACAAAGTTATCCCCCAAGCCGCACAATGTACTCATATCATCACACAGATCATCAAACATGCCATCACACAGACACTCACACATATCATCACATATGCCACCACACAGGCACTCACACAGATCATCACATAATATTGTTTTCTCATCTCCCACAACCTCAACAATATCAAAACCAATTCCAAATAATATGTTCTCATCTCCAAGCCATTATCAAAATCGAATTCCAAATGCTTAATAATTTCCCAAATCAAATCATGAATCAATCAAGTCATACAAATCGACACCACGACCAATAATGATTCAAGTCCCTCATGGATAATAAATGAAAGGATCACACTTTACTCAATTACTCATTATCAAAATCAATTTAACAATATATGATAATTTATATGTTCGCAGAGTAATGCTCAGAATGATAAATCAATCAATCAAATCAATACCTCACCCAATGTCATACCATCCAATATATATTCCACGTAAATATATATATATATATATATATACGTAGTCACCCATACATGAATGACCACTAATACTAACTATAGTTCACACGTAGTAAAAACTGAGAAATTCATTTTTATATATTTAAAAACTCTTTTTCTTAAAATCATTTTTCAACATAACAATTCAATGTAACTAATGAAATTTCGTTCGTAAATGAACCATGTGAGATTTACTCACCTCAAATTCCCGCTGCGTCCTCTTAACAGCTCAAAATAGGATTCACAATCGTCCGCCAACTCAAACCGTCAATCACCTAACCACATACGGTCTCAACTTAGCACACAATTGATAAAACGCACTTATACGAAGATCTAACGGTCGGATCTTCACCCGTGACCACACTAGGTCATCAGGACAGTCCTACGATCTTTATATCAAAACTATAAGTCCATTGGACGGTCCGATCTTCACAGATTACAAATCAAACGATCGAAATCGATCGAAGTCGTAAAATTTATAACTTAATCATACGATCTCCAAAATTTACATGCTATATATCAAAATGATCGTAACAACATGTAGAACATTAAAATGGGCAGAAACTACCCTTGAGACCCCCGTAAGTGGCCAAAAAAGGCCGCCGGAGTTAGAGGCAGAGCCGCCCCCAACCACCTCCAACAGCGTCGGGGCCAGGCTACTCCACTTCGTTTCATCGATCTGAGAAACTTTCATAACTAGAACGAAGTCAGAAAATGAGTGGAAGTGGTTGAAATTACCTAAAACAGTCTGGTTTGGTCGGAATTTTTGCAGAAACTGGTGAGAGCTCCGACGAGCATAAAAACGTTCACCTCCGGTTCGGGTCTTTTGGAATCTTGATAAAAAACTCAAGGGGAGTTCAACAAGCTAAGAATCTCGAAGATTGGTGACCTAGAACTCGGGATATTCCCTTCGCACCCTAAGTCGGCCGGAACGGAAAAACGTGTTGCCGCCACCGTCACAAGCCACAAGGCGGCGCAAGGCTGCTACAGGCAGCTGCGTAAGGTTGAGTCAAAGCCAAAGGAAGTGGTTTGGTGTGGTTTAGTGGCCGGAGCTGAGAGATATCGGCCGGCAAAGTGATGCCCTGTTTTGGGCTCGGGAGAGAGAGAGAGAGAGAGAGAGAGAGGTCAGTTTCCAGAAATGGAAATCCGGCTATTTTTGGCAACCTTCCAAAAACAGCTAGGGTTTTATCCTTTTATACCCAAAATGGAAACTTTTTCAAACGCGATAACTTCTTCATACGAACTCCGATTCTTGCGTTCCGCATATGCACGAATTCGTATTGACGAGCTCTACAATTTTCGTGAAGGAAGTTTCCTCAAATTCTTTACATAAAAAAAGTCGACTTCGCAACCCCCCCTAAACTATGCATTTCGAATAATTATTCGCCCGAAAATAATTTCACTCCACCCTCAAACCATGAAATCATCCCAACAATCAACTTAATAAATTTCAGAAAATCATCATAAATTAATAATGAATTTCCAGGGTATTACAAACGCATTTTTCAATGACTTTTCCCTGGGTCCTTCGGTTTCAAATGCTCAGTTTGCGGACCAGATTAGTTGAGGTCGGGTGTACATGGAGTTGAGACATAGTCAACAGCATAGCTTTCGCATATCCTTTTTGTCCATGTTTTCCTTATTTACCTTTTATACTAGAATTGCTCTAATAATCTATGAGATGAATGTTAGGGCTATCAATTCCGACACGACCTGATAACACGACTCGAAACCCGCACGATTAAAAAGCTGGTTGGCCGTGGGTTAACCCGCTATGACCCATTTAATAAATGGATCGGCCATGGGTCAACCCGCAAACATGAAGTGAACCCATGGCGGGTTGGGAGTATTTGATCATAGGATTATAGGATTTGGGGAGCATGGTGGCTCTAAGAGAATAAGGAATGTTATTAAGTTGAGACTTGTACTTGTGAAATGGAAGATGTTGAGATTTGGGAGCATGGTGGCTCCAACAGAATAAGGATGGATTGTATAGAAGTATGAATGTCTTTCTACAGGTCTTGGGTAGTCCACTTTGCTAAATTTTTGGTAAAATTTCTCCTAAGGTAGGCCCCACAGGGCCACTTCGGATTTCAGGGTGAAATTCGAGGCGGGTCATGTCCCGACGCTCTTAACCTCGACAAAACCACCTCTGATTCACGTGCAACGACTGATGCCGACTAAACCTGTTCGATGCGGCCCCGCTAACTCTTCTTTGCAAGATTCCAAACCTCCATAGATCTAAGACAACCTCGACCACACCTACTTCCGCCCTCGATCGGAACTTGTAACCACCCTCTCACGTCACGCACCCTGTGTTGCCTCGAGTCAAGACAAGAAGCTCTGCTATCACTAGATCAGACAGTAATCAAAGGACGTCCGTCGCCGCACCCTGTTAAACCCTTGGGCTCCATCTCTGTGGAGGAAAAAGAAGTTGCAATAACGTTATCAAACTATTCGATCCTTAAAACTAAACTAAAATCATTCATATAATAAGCCCACTGCCCCATAACCATCCTTCTTACCTAGAACTCATACACATCTTCTTTTGATCGCAAACTCCAACCCTAATTCCAACCAAATAACTCATGAAGCTCATGCTTGTTTATCATTTTTTTGAAAGCTTATGCATAAATCATAGAGATACTCATTTTTCTTATCACTAATGACCCGACACATATCTAAACAAAATATTGCGTGACACGAGCGAAAAGGGATATCTCACTCCATCACATTTGAAAATCTTAAATTAATGTTTCTACTTCCCCCTTAATCAAAAATGTTAAACCCGCCGCCATCGCTCCACGTGGAAAGCAAGGCCCGCCTCAAGACCAAAACAACCCTGATAAATACCAAACGGGGCCACACTATAGTATTCTCCTTCTTTTGTCCCAGCGGGGTACTATAGTATTTTCCTCTTCCTGATATAAACTCCCTGCAGCCTCCTCCACTTGTTTCGTACCTCCCTCTTTCTAACAATGGCCGCTGTGTGCACTCCCCACACAATCTCAGCCGCCGCCATAGTTTCTTCTTCTCCAGTCCGATGCTCTCACTCCCAATCGCAGCTCCTATTCTGTTCAAATCTCCCGAACCGCCGTCACCACAGCCCGAGCCTCCCGATTTCGGCTCCCAATCTCCGCGCCGCTACCAGAGGACGAGTTCTCTGCTCACAAAACCCTAACCCTGCGCCCACGCGCCGCCCCGACTACGTCCCCAACCGCATCTCCGACCCGAACTATGTCCGCATATTCGACACCACGCTCCGCGACGGCGAGCAGTCCCCCGGCGCCTCGCTCACCTCCAAGGAGAAGCTCGACATTGCGCGCCAGCTGGCCAAGCTCGGCGTCGACATAATCGAGGCCGGGTTCCCGGCGGCGTCGAAGGACGACTTCGAAGCCGTGAAGATGATCGCGAAAGAGGTCGGGAATTTCGTGGATAAAGACGGTTATGTCCCTGTGATCTGTGGGCTGTCCAGGTGCAATGAGAAGGATATTAAGACGGCGTGGGAGGCGGTCAAGTACGCAAAGAGGCCGAGGGTTCATACTTTCATTGCTACCAGTCCGATTCATATGGAGCATAAGCTGAGGAAGACGAAGGAGCAGGTGATCGAGATTGCGAGGAGCATGGTGAGCTACGCTAGGAGCTTGGGTTGCCAAGATGTCGAGTTTAGCCCTGAAGATGCTGGCAGGTAAAATTATTGATTCTGTAAAACAAATGTAGTTAAATAAGGAAAACTTTATTTTGTCCCAGTAGAAGAAGGAAACACAAGTCCTTGTGTGCTGATTTCCGCGATAATTTTGAATTATTAGTTTTCGTTATCATCAATTTTGACCCTTACTTAAAATTGCCTGTTGCTTATCAAGTTCAAAATGAGTTGATTATCGAGTTTCATGCGTGATGACTTTGAATATACTGTCAGCGTAAGCAATCTCGTTAGGTAAATATGTTGAAATTATGATTTAGCTGTACAACTTGCACTTGATGGTTCAGGAGGTTGGCTTAGACAGCAAATGCTAGGACATGTTTTGCTTTATTTTTGGAAACTTAGATACTGGACTTTGGCATTGCGGGTAAGAGTTTAGTAGGATGGTATTGGTGGTTGGGTTAAATCTGCAGAGCTGTGAGTAGTTATATCTTGAACCATCTATTGTTTAGTGTACCTCATGGATTCAAAGCGTGTCATACTGTGTCATACTTTTACTTTACTATTGCCCAGCGAGGGAAAGAATATATGTTGGATTAGGGCTTGCTTTGTCAATTATGTGGCTGTGTGCGAGCTGACTATTACCCGATCGTGCGTTGATTAGTCACATTGTTGATCTGGCATTAGTATTTGGTACCATATAATGTATTTGAGCAGCAGGAACATCAAAGTATCAGACTTGTTTCCTGGCCAAATAAAAGGGATGTGGAACTTGTTTTGCTGCTGAACACTTCGCAGTTAACATTTGGGATAACAGTTATCTTTCAGCTTTGTCATTGACTTCGCAAAATTTTATCCTTGTAAATTCACACGTGTTCCACCTATAAACTTATCATTATTGTAATCCATCTTGACAATACTTGTATTACATACTGTAACCTGCAATTGAAGCCTGATTTGTGGTGAATCATAGACTTCTTTAGCCTCTTTACTTATTTTTTTTTTTCCTTCTATTCAGTAGATTTCATTTGCTTGTGTTTCTAATATTTCCTTCTTTTGTTTTCTTGGCCCAACCCCTACTAGATCTGAGAAGGAATTTCTATATCAGATTTTAGGTGAAGTTATAAAGGCTGGGGCAACAACTCTGAACATTCCTGACACTGTGGGTTATACCGTGCCAACTGAATTTGGTCAGTTGATTGCTGACATTAAATCTAATACCCCTGGAATTGATAACGTGATCATCTCGACTCACTGCCAAAATGATCTTGGACTTTCTACTGCCAACACTTTAGCGGTATACTTTTTCTTTTGGTCTTATAATTGGGCATGTAAAATTTTGAGTTTTTGACAAAATGCACTGATACTTAATCTTATCTATGTTCAGGGGGCAAGTAGAGGTGCTAGGCAATTGGAAGTAACAATCAATGGAATTGGTGAAAGGGCTGGTAATGCTTCATTAGAGGAGGTGAGAGTATTTGCTGTTGCAACGTGCAATCTTTGAAGTTTAGTTATGAGTAATGTTGAATTTGGAGAAGTCTTTCTTATTAGTTCATGTCAAACCTATGTGAATTGCCCCAAAACTATCTATCATACAATTGCTTTCTTCTTTAGGAAATGTAGCTAAAGTTTTTTTTTTCTTTGGTTATTGTAGTTTTGTTTTTTTTTTTTTTCTTCCAAGAATGTTATTTTTTATCATATCACTGGGCCATCTTTTTAAATTCTATGAACTTAGCTATATTTTGTTTATTGTTTCTTCTCATTTTCCTTTAAATAACATGGTTAACTGAATATATCTGCAGGTTGTCATGACCTTAAACTGCCGTGGGGAGCAAGTACTTGGGGGGCTTTATACTGGAATCAATCCTCGGCATATTTATATGACGAGCAAGATGGTATTTTTTCTTCAACGAGTTCTTCCTTCATTACTGTAACTGCTTTGGATGGAGTTTCTTAACTAAATGTTTTGGTTTTATAGGTTTCAGAGTACACTGGGATGCATGTGCAGCCACACAAGGCTATTGTTGGATCTAATGCTTTTGCACATGAAAGTGGTATCCATCAGGTTATTCAATTTGAAATAATTTTTACCCATTTCTGTAGTTTCAGTTGGTCATAATCAAATTTATTAGTATTAGTATATACATCTAATATGCTTTCTGTTCTATAGGATGGAATGCTCAAGGACAAACGTACATATGAAATTATATGTCCTGAAGATATTGGGTATGACCGGTCCAATGAAGCTGGCATTGTCCTAGGGAAACTTAGGTAAAGGTCTTTAAAAACAATCATTCTAATTTATGGGCTGAACACGTACTTTCCTTTTCTGTTCATAATAATGGGAAGTAGAAAGTTAAAGCTCAATCACCCTATTGAAATCAATAGCAATATTTTTTATAAGCAAATTCTTAATTCCCACATGCTTCTTAGTGCCTAATTGTTAACTGAATCTTGAGAAGTGTGTTCCTTCAATTGGTTTATGTAGTAAGTAGTGATAAAGCTTATAAACAGGGAATAACGAGCACATTTGTGCATCCCTATTAGAGACTGGTTATTGAACTAAGATTCTATATATCTTTTTCAAGCATGTTATCTGTAAGTTATTGTTGTTCTTGTGGAACTTGGTGATTTGGGTTGATAGTGACTGGGAATTGATATTAACATTCTCACAAAGTCCATAGACACCTCTTCACTTATTCTATGAGCTTATAGAAATAATGAAGTATCTTCTTGGAGTCTAGATCAGATTTCTTGGGAGTGTTATAAGTTATAACAGTTTCCTAGTAACCATTGGATATTTGTTGGCACCATTTTATTTTGTGACTTTGTACTGCTCTTCAGCTTTATGTTCAGTTAATAAGTTTTAATGCACCTTTCATTCCCCTGATTTTTTTTCCATCATGCATGAATAGGATGACCTGATTCGCTTAACTAATTATTTCATTCAAGTTGAATTTCAACATGTAATGGTTAGATTGAAAATGTTTCCATATTAGAAAAATGAGGGAGGGAGATGAGAGAGGTGTGCAATAGATAAAGATGAAAGAAACACAAAAAAGAAATTAGTTGAAACTGTTTTTAGTGTATTTATGACATTTCCTCACCCCTATCATGTATTATCTCCTATTTCAAAAAAAAAAATCATTTATTATCTCTTTCCTGCCATTTTTTAACTTCTCTTTCTTAGATACTTTCTAAAACAAAATCAACACCTGCAGATAAGATGTTACCGAGCGGCCCTAAATTTTTTTCTTTATATTTGTAATTGGACCTCTAATTTCCAAACCTTGAACTTCTATCTGATTTTGTGTTCAGAAACTTGGGTTGGGGGGAAGGATCTGGAATATTGGTTATAAAGGCACACACAGTCCATGCTAAACCTGTGTGAATAGTTGTGATTAGGAAGATTGTTATGATTGTGAATCATCAAATACAAAGTTTTAGATATAAACTACATTTGTTTTTAACTGTAAAATCCTTTGTCAGTTGTCCAATAAGATAAATGTGCCATTTGATAATTCACTTGTTTCACTTGCATGTATGTTTTCCTTCTCGGAAATTTACTTATTTTGTGCACTAAACATTTTATTCCTCCAAACACTAAATTGTTGGTTTTTGGTCTGGGCATGATTTTCTTTTGCAGTGGACGCCATGCTGTGAAAAAGCAACTTGAACAGGTACACAATGCTGCTTATTTCTTGCAATGTGGAATCAAATTTGTTGGTTTGTTGACTACAGTTTTCTGATGCACTCTTTGCTCTTGTTAGCTTGGTTATGAGCTTGATGATGTTCAACTTGAGACTGTATTCTGGCGTTTCAAAGGAGTAGCTGATCAGAAAAAGGTAAACCGAATCTTGTGATACACTTCCAGAATTCATTGTCTAATAGATAATGACGTTATAATATAGCATTATTGCCTTTCTGAAATTCCTTTGTCAGTATATAGTAAATTATTTAAAGACCAGAACTCTTAAATATTGGCTTGTACAACCTAACAGCCCAATTGATCAAGATGTAAGTGGACAGAATGAACACTATATCTTATCAATATTTTAATGATTTATATTCTTGTTTTGGTGTTCTTCAAGATATTCTTGTTTGCCCTCTTATTTTAATTGATTGGTGTCACAGAGAATCACTGATGCAGACCTCAGAGCATTGGTGTCAGATGAAGTTTTTCAGCCAGAAGTTGTCTGGAAACTTCATGATCTACAGGTGAGTCATGACAGTTTTGCAACTTCGTTGATCATCTTTTAATCCGCTGAAGTTTTAAGATCAACTCATCTGTACTTTACCCGGACTGGATTCTCAGGTTACCTGTGGAACTCTTGGTCTTTCTACAGCAACTGTTAAACTAATTGATGCTGATGGGAGAGAGCATATTGCATGTTCAGTTGGAACGGGTCCAGTGGATTCAGCTTACAAGGCTGTTGATCTCATTGTGAAGGTTCGATAAGAACATGCTGTAACTTTCTATCTTGCAATCACATTTGATTCTTGAAAGTGTTTATTGCAACACTTGTATGCTGTTACTCATGTTTCAAGCTTATGCACATGGTTGATTTTTGGTAAAGTTTATTAATAAAAAAGCAACCATAAGTGTTTAAAGTGTACTTCAGAGATTCGTTTCAAGGTTGATAACCTTAGTACTTGTCTTTTTAGAATAATTTTGAAGAGTTCTTAGTTGTGAAACTCCAGCTGGTTCCCAGTTGTGCTACAAACTTTAGTAGCATGTCTTTTCTAAAAAAGTTTGCTACTCTGTTGTATGGCAGGAACCAGTAACACTTGTTGAGTACTCTATGAATGCGGTCACAGAAGGAATAGATGCAATAGCCACTACTCGTGTTGCAATTCGAGTTGAAAATAGTGATACGGTCACTGGTGAGATATCTCAACGGACATTCAGGTATGGTGTCTTTATATTGCATTTTTTTTTCGCTTCTGAAGTTTACTTGAACATTAGTAATTTGAATCTCTATTTTGTCTTCTGGTGCCAGTGGGATTGGGGCAGGAATGGACATTGTTGTTTCTAGTGTCAAGGCCTACATTGGTGCATTGAACAAGATGCTGGGTTTCAAGGAAAGGTTTCCTTTAGAGGTTGCAGCAGAATCAGCAGAACGAACTGCAGTGTCTGCATAAAGAGGTTTTGGTAAAAATTACATGTGATGCGCAAGCTCTGATAGCCTGGCTCCATTTAGTTTCTTGTTTTCTGTACAGTGTTGTCTAAAAACTTGCGTGACATTTTTGGAATCATCTAGTTAAAAGTTAAGACCCTGCAATTGAACGTTAGATGTACTTTTTTGAATTTAATGATACTGTTGTTTGCTAAAAGAGGTGCTTGGCGAGAACAAGCTAACGCCGCATAGTTTGACAAGAAATGATACTGACTTTATTAGACCAAGTAATGTTCCGACTTTCAACTTACTTCACAAGAAAATGATCATCACTCTAATTTGAAGATAAAAAATCAGACAACTTACAAATAATCCGTATCCATGGAAACTTCTTATAGCTGCTGTCATAACTTGGAGTTAACAAGGATACAGCGTTTATTTGGAATTAGTTTCTTGCAATAATTCCAACTAGTATTTGATAAAGTATTTTTCTTCAACATAATGGTGGTAGAGACTCAAAGTTCGAATCCTTCCTTTATTGCTAAAGAATTTATTGTTTAGGAAACTTTATCCTTATTTTCATGTAATCGGTCACTTTAGTCATTTATCTTACAAGGGTATTAAATCTGAACCATCATGAACATGACTAAGGGACTCTCCAATTTCTTCATTAATTTCATGTCTTATTTGGGATTAGTCTCTTCTAATATCTCAAAAGTAGTTCAAAAAATTGTTAAAATTGAGGTTAAATTCATTAGCGAAGTGCGAAAGAACAGGTACTAGTGGTCATCCTAATTTTACCAATATAAGGTTTTTCCAATGTTTTTCCCATCGTACAGTCTCATGTTCTCTAAAGCAAAAAAGCATCAACTTGCATTCACAACTTTCATGTATATGAATGCTCTTGTTTGCTCTTTTTGGGATAACAATGGTTGGAATTTGAATTTACTATCTCTATGCTTACCTCAAGATATTATTCATGAAATTCTTTGTGTTCCCCCCCCCCCCCCCCCCCCCCGGCTTTGACAGTTGTGGAGCTGATATGCAAATTTGGGGTTACACTACTAATGGATGTTTTACTGTGAAATCAGCCTATAGTAGTGTTTTTAACCCTATGGAACATAATCGATTCCAATGGAAATTCATTTGGGGAATGAACATTCCTCCCAAATTAAAAACCTTTTTATGGACAATTGTTCATGGTAGACTTCTTACAAATGTCCAGAGAGTTAGAAGAGGGTTTATTGAAAATGATAAGTGTCATGCTTGTACAAGGAGCCAAGAAACTCTTCTGCATCTATTTAGGGACTGCCCTAAAGCTATCACCATATGGGAGTCTCTCAATTGGCCTACTATCAGAAATGCTTTTCAATTGGATTGGCCTGGATGGCTTTCTGCAAATCTTCATTGCCTTATCTTCTACATTGAGAATTTAAGATGGTGCATTATCTTTGTTTTCACTTGTTGGTACTTATGGAAGTGGAGAAATAAGGTAGTTTTTGAGGATAATTTCCAGCTGCCTACCAATGCTACTCAACTCATCGTTAATGCTGCAAATGAATGGATGAATGCTCAAGCTCAACTATCCAGGTTAGATAGTTATTGTCTTAATATCCTTTCTTGGTTGAAACCTCCAATCAGATTTATGAAACTTAATGTGGATGGCACCAGATCCAATCAATCTGGGTTTATTGGAGCTGGTGGGGTAATTAGAGATCACAATGGAGATTGGTTGTCTGGCTTCAGCATAAACTTGGGGGTTGGCCAAATCATCAATGCTGAAGCTAGGGGGTTGCTTTCTGGGTTGAAACTTGCTTCTGACCTGAATATCAGAAAGCTTGAAGTAGAATCTGACTCAGCTATCTTTGTTAAGTTGCTGATTGATGGTTGCCCTATATCTCATCCTTTAGGCAACATTATCAACAGTTGTAGACATCTAATTAATGGTTTTGAAGACGTTAGGATCCGGCATATTTTCAGGGAATGCAACTATACTGCTGATGCTCTTGCTAAGGGAAGTCTCAGCCATGACTATGGTATTGTGATTTTTGACACCCCTCCCCCTCATGTTGCTAGTGCTTTCACTGATGATCTTTGCAATTTCCCAAGAGCTAGGAGAGTTAGAACAAGGCCTGAGGGTTAATTTTCTGTTTTTCCTTTTGTTTCAGGCCTTTTAGGCCTCCTTTGTAACCAAAAAAAAAAAAACTTTCATGTATATACAAGATTGGAATCAATCTTTTCATTTTAGACTACCATGTCATCTCCAAATTTCTTCAGATCAGCTGTCCACTCCAATGATGTCTTCACCAGCTTCTTGAACGCGACTCATGTTTTAAACCCAACAAATAATCTTCCTCCATTATCATTGCACTGAATTAAAACTTTTGCTGTCAAAGTCAAGATTAATTCACCAGCTTAAATACCCAAACTAAAATAAGCCCCATATTTTGCATATGAATCACACGCTTCACTTCACAGTTCAGAAAGACGCACCTGTAAATTCTCAATTCATAGTTGTTCAGGAGCTCAACATGTTGCAGCTTCACTTAGCATGATTGCTCAATCATGTATGTGTTGTAATGTCACGCACATAAAAAACCCTTGGATCTGCAGAATCAGATTGACTGATAGAGAAAAATTAGGCCAGTTTCGCAATGACAAATATCTGTTTTGCAGCAAATAGGCTTTGTCAACCACTCTTTCATTCTTCATTATTCACTTAGAAGTTAGAACCAACTACGTCCGGTTTCTTTCACCACACCATTATACTCCATTTTTTTCCTCACTCTCTTGACATCATCCCACATACCTTGGGATGCATACATATTTGAAAGTAAGATATACGATCCACTATCCATTGGATCACTCAAAATTGCCATCTCTGCTGCATAGATCCCCAATTCAACATTACCTGCAGCTGTACATGAACTGAGTAAACTCCTCCATATAATTGCTGGTGGTTTCATTGGCATTTTCTCAATAAATTCCTTAGCTTCAGATAATTTACCGGCACGGCCCAAGAGAAACTATGCAAGAATAATGTTCTATCCCTGCTTCGATTCCAAACCAAGGCATTGATTCAAAGTGACCAAGTCCATCTTCCACAAGGCCTGCATGGCTACAAGCTGATAGCACCCCCACAAAGGTGATATAGTTGGGTTTTATCCCCTCATTCATCATTTTTTCAAACCTCAGAAGAGCTTTTTCTGCTTCTCCATGATGTGCATACGTTGAGATAATGGAATTCCAACAGGCAACATCTTTCAAAGTTTTGGAATCAAATATTTTGCGAGCCTCTTTAATGCTTCCACACTTGGAATACATATCCACAAGGGCATTTGTGACAAAAGGATCATTCTCAAGACCAATTTTAAAGATCTGGCTATGGAACTGTTGACCATGTTGGATACTTGCTAGGTTGCTGGCTGCTGAGATTAGGGAAGCAAAAGTAAACTCATTAGGATTTTGTCTTGATAATTGTAGTTCTGAGTACAACTTAAGAGCCTCTTCACTTTCCAGCTGTTGGGCGTATCCGCAGAACATTGAATTCCACACTACTATGTCTTTTTCGTTCATCTCCTCGAATACAAGTTTAGCTTCGCGAATACATGAACACTTGGAATAAACATCAATGAGAGCACTGCCAGCAAAAATATCCAAAGATAACCCGTACTTGGTGGTCAGCCCATGGATTTGCTTGCTTAATTCCAAGGTCAATAAAGCAGCTGAGACACCAAGAAGACTGACAAATGTCAAGATACTAGGCTGGACCAATTTAAGCCTCATAAGATTGAAAAGATCCAGAGCTTCAGCCACCTTATCCTGCCTTGAGTATCCTTCAATCATTGCATTGTAAGAGACCACATTATGATCAGTCATGGAATCAAAAACTCTTCTTGCATCAGTCAGGGAATCACATTTTGCATACATATCAATCAAACTATTCTTCACATAATATTCGTAGACAAGATCAACCCTGATAGTATAAGCGTGCACTTCTCTCCCATGTTTCAGAGCCTCAAGTGAACCACATGAAGTAAGAATGCTACTGCACCCATATCCATCTGCCTTCCAACCCATTCTGGTCATTTCAGAAAATAGCTTAACGGCCTCCATGTGCATCGAGTTTTGCATGTACCCTGCTATCATTGTGGTCCATGAAATAAGGTCCTTATCTACCATCTTATCAAATAGTTTATGTCCTGCCTGGACTTGACCGCACTTTGTGTAGAAATCTATTAGTACATTAACCACTGAAACATCCATTTCTGTTCCCCTTCTCAGCACATGAGCATGAATTTGCTTGCCGCCTCCAATGAACTTGAGGGCAGAACATGCGGTCAGAAGAGCAGAGAGCACATATTTATCAGGAAGAACATCAGTGTCTTTCATATGATAAAACAACTTCAAAGCCGCTTCACTTCTTCCACTTTTTGCATACCCTGCTATAACTATAGTCCAAGTAACCGCACTTTTAACTTTTAAACCATCAAAAATCAATCTCGCCTCTTCTATATCCCCCATTTTTACATAAAAATCAATCAATGAAGTACCCACAAAGACTTCCAGATCAAAACCAGTCTTAACAACAAAACAATGCACTTGGGCACCTTGATCAACCCCTCCAAATTGCGTACAAGCCCGAATAGCACTAGGTAAGGTATACTCATTCGGCCTCCCATCAGAACTCCTATGGAACTCCGAAAACACCTTCAGCGCTTCTTCGCTCTTCCCATGCTTGGTATACATAGAAACCATGGAAGACCAAGTAATGGAGTTCCTCTCAGGCATTCTATCAAACAGCTTCCGTGCATAAACAATAGACCCAGATTTCTTGTACGAGTCTAGTAGAAGATTGGCAAGGAAAACATCTTCTTGAAAGCCCGATGCGAGAATCTGAGCATGGATTCTCTTGAAGAACAAAATGGGTTTGTCTGAAACGCCTAGTTGTAAGAGATTGACTAACGCAAGCCTATGGGTTTGGAGGGTTTGGATTCTCGAAGACATGGGTATTGTGACTCGAGAACAGGGGATGCTGGTGAGGAGAAGTTGAGGGATTGCTGCTTAGAACTGATGGACTTGACTGTGATAATGTCTTAGGTGAACTGCAGAGTTTCTCATGCTCTAGGATGCGATTCAAATGATATATGATTCGCGCCTTTAGAGTCAAAAGGTTATTACCAAAGTGTAATTTTTGTATAAATCAGTTTTTTTTTTTTTTTGGAAAAATGAATTTTATTAATAACTTGATAAATCATCCAAGATCACGTTCACTGCAATTGATAGCATTAATGACATTTGCTGCATCAGCTTTCGAAAAGTACTATGTATTCAACAGTTCACATGCATTTGAAAAATGCAGAAGCAGCAGTGTTTGTTCAAGTTTCATATGGCTAAACAATTGTGTATCTACATGAAACTAGAGATTAAAACATTTAAACAATTGTGTTGTGCATCATTCAGCTTTGTTTGCTTTGAAATGTAACTGTGACTCATTCAGATATATCTATAGTAATGAAATTCTTGCTCAAAGGACAAAAAGAAAAAAGAAAAGTAAAACACGAAAGCTTAGGTGTTCTTGCCACAAAGTTGTTCCCTGACAAAGCAAACCTCCACAAATCTCAGACCTTCATCCCAACTCCAGAGCTAAGCAAATGGCAAAGTTTAGTGACCCTATAATTCAGCTTCAAGCACTTGTCCCACTCCATGTGTGGAAGCATATCCCGGCCAATATCTAGTTATCATCTTCATCATGAAAAACGACACCTCCCAATCCAATTTCATTGGTAAAACTTTGATATGTCCATGCATCCTTTGTAGAATCACTGTAAATCCATATGTAATTAGGATTCTTATTTAATTAGGATATCTTGTAATTATAGAAAATCCTGTAATTATGGGAAGATTGTTTCCTATTAGAATTAGACTACTCCGTTGTACTTGTATATACACCCCCATTATGGGATGAATATTATCATCGAATTAACCCTGAAGTGAAGTATTTTTTTCTACTTGGTATTAGAGTAAGTTCAATCCTTTGAACTTGCGCTGCATCTTTTGAATCCTGAAGAACTCTACAAACCGTTGCGTACCATCACCATTGAAATCAAACCATCCCTGAATTTCAAACCACCATCACCCTACCTTTTTTCGGAAAAAGAAGAGGAAAAAAAAAAAACTTTTTTTCAAAACAATCATATCCATCTTGAAACCCTAGAAAATCCAATCCTGCGAAAATCCTGAATTCTTCAATGGTGCAATCAGAGAAACAGGTTATGGGGCATTCGGTAGCTACCAAATTTTCTGTTATGGCTCAACGCAAACAGGGTCCTCCTCCAAGCTTCTCAGGACCTTCTCCACGCCGTCCTCTAGGTAAACCAAATCCATATTCAAACAAAAAGTGCATTATCAGTGGGGAATTAGGTCATAGCAAGGAGCGGTGCTATGAAGTGATTGGTTACCCTGATTGGTAGACTTCACCAAGAAACCACGAAAAAATCTGGGCAAGGCCGTTGTTGCTACTACAGAGGAAGTTTACCTAGACAATGCCTCCGCTAATGTAGTGCAATCAGGTATGAAGGGTAAGGTTACTTTTAATAGTACATGGATAATTGATACTGGTGCATCTGACCATATGACCCTAGTCTTGTGAAAAACCTTAGACGTTCCCCTCAAAATGTTGTCTCTACTACTGATGGTACTCCAACTTTGGTCACCGAAGAAGGTTCTATTGCTTTATCCAGTGGCGGACCCAGCTTTTGTTTTCTATGGGGGCATAGGGTTTCACTCCATCACCACTTATAGATATATTATATATATAATTGTTAAAGTAATTAAATGGGGGCATTCTCTATACTTCTACTTCTGTTGATTCTGACCAACAAGGCAACAAGTATCAATTATATGCATTCTCTACAAAATTTGAGTGGGCGCGTCAGCCCCCTCTTGCCCCTACCTGGGTCTGCCAGTGGCTTTATCTGATACCTTAACCCTTGAATCTGTCTTAGTTGTTCCATCAATAGCTTATAATCTCCTGTCTGTTGGCCAAATTATTTTAGCTCTTGCATGTATTGTGACCTTCTATCCGTCTTTTTGTGTGTTTCAGGACATTCTGACTCGGCGGATTCTTGGTTATGGTGTTAGAAGGGGGAAATTATACTAGCTAGATCTAACAGAGATAGGAGAGAAACAGAAGCATCTTTTGGGACAAGCTAATCAGATCAACGGGGTAGAGAATGTGAAGGAAGCTGTATGGTTATGGCATCGCCGTTTAGGTAATCTATCTTTTAGTTATCTTAAGAAGCTACAACCTCATTTGTTTTCAGTTGTCAGTGATTTGGATTTACATTGTGACATTTGTGAACTGGCCAAGAGTCACCATAGTTCATATTCACCAAGTCTTAATAAAGGTCATGTTCCTTTTATGAAGATTCACTCTGATGTCTGGGGTTCTTGATAGGAGCATTATATGTGACGTTTTATGTGTTTTTCTACTCACATTTTGCTATGTTATTTCCGTTAACTTAATCATATTAACTTAATTTAATGTCTTTAGGTACATTTGAGCTACAAACGAAGAAAATGAGTTGTAGGAAGCAAGAAAATGGAAAGAAATGAAGATTCTTGAAGGTTCTTGACGTTTCTACTTCAAAAAAGATGTGAAAGACATGTGGAAGCATCTAGAAGTCTCAAGAAGATCATTACCGAATTAGACACAAGTTGTTCTTTAAAAATCAAATCCATTACAGATTCGGAAAACTGCTAGTGCAGATCAGTCAACTTCAACGGAGTGTCAAAAATCGTTCAGAGCTCTGAAAATTATGATATTTATATGGTTGGAAAGATACGGATGTCTAGTTTCCAAACATTTTTACAGCTCGTCGATATCTATTTTATAGAAGAAGATATGACCGTTTTAGTGCACTGAGGTCAAGTCTGCCGGAAATCTGTTTTGTGTCAAAGGAGTTCTAACTCAATTTTGTTTCTTCATCATCTATCTTAGTTTGTTTTCAAACTTGAGTACCATTTGGACAGAACATTTAGACTGTTATAGTATAAATATATTATAGTATAAATATCTATATCTTGTAATAGGTACTTGAGTGTATAGATAAGTACTTGAGTGTGTAAATATATGTATGAAGCCTTGTGTGGCATAAAGTATATGGGGAAGCAACAAGCATGGCAGCTCTCATAATTGCAGCAACCATGTGGAGTTGCAGCTATGATCATTGAAGCCACTATAATGGACTTCTTACCATTACATTCACACTACAATGTATTCCTATAAATACCCTCTTTTGTGAGAATAAAGATATACATCTCTTCCTTCACCCATTTCATCTTCTTTGTCTCTCCATCTCCTCTCCATTTTCCTTTTCATTCTCTAGTCTTCTAGTTCTACATTTTCAAGCAAAGAGGAGAAGAAGAAGAAGCCGTGAGCAATCCTAGCAGCCATCGTTTCACCTTGTGCCGTGATAATGAAGCCTTGCTTTCAAGATTCAAGATCAACGTCTCAAGCTCTCCATCATCCACTCCATTCACGGTGTATTTCAATCTTTTTCCTTGTAACCTCATTCGGTTTTCTTTGCTTCGATTTGTAGAACTATGAATTCTAGTTAACAAATAATGTTAAGGGCAAAGTTTAAAGCCCGTTTATATGTTTTGAAATAAAGTTGTGATTTCTATATGTTGATTTATATGTTGCTTATGTGAGATGATCAATTCATTTTGTTTTATAGAAAACTTTTATATGTTTTTGTTCTTTGGTGCGCAACTTAGAATGATTGCATATAATTGGAGCTAGTAATTAGGTTCATGCTTTGTGACCCTAATTCGAATAAGTAGTAAAGGCTTTAGACAAAAGTCGAAAATCAATTGGTTTGTGTTATTGAATAGACATGCTTTGTGTACTAGGATTAATACAATTATTGACTAAACTTTCACTTGCTCTTAATGATTTGAAACTTGAGTTTGCATGGTTGCTTTGATTGTGTGAAACCTGTTTTCAAAATATATTGGTTAGGTGCTTTGCTTGATCAATTGTGTAAAGGAAAGTAAAATAAGGGACATTGGTTGCTTTGATCTTTGTTTCTTGGTTGATATATTCTCGTCTCATAGATAACTAACTATTAGAATTGTAACCGGATTTCTTGCATATGGATGTAGTTTTGATCTTTGTTCCTTACGTTCCACCCTTGTATATGTGTTTTTACATTTTCTTTATTTTATTTATTTTAATTTTCAATCTTACAATCATAGAACCCCCTTATTTGTGTTTACTTGTATATATTTCTTTTTTTTTGTTTTATTTTTGTAAATAATACTTCTTATTGTTTAATTTCTTTATTTGTTTACACAATTACAGGTGTACCCTCAATCCCCGGCTAGAACGATCCCTATTTACTATATACTAACGATGACTTACAGGGTTAAATTGCGTGCTGCTTTGAGCGCGTCAATTTTTGGCGCCGTAGTTATGAACAAAATATAGGCGCCAAAAATTGACGCGCTCAAAGCAGCACGCAATTTAACCCTGTAAGTCATCGTTAGTATATAGTAAATAGGGATCGTTCTAGCCGGGGATTGAGGGTACACCTGTAATTGTGTAAACAAATAAAGAAATTAAACAATAAGAAGTATTATTTACAAAAATAAAACAAAAAAAAAGAAATATATACAAGTAAACAAAATAAGGGGGTTTTATGATTGTAAGATTGAAAATTAAAATAAATAAAATAAAGAAAATGTAAAAACACATATACAAGGGTGGAACGTAAGGAACAAAGATCAAAACTACATCCATATGCAAGAAATCCGGTTACAATTCTAATAGTTAGTTATCTATGAGACGAGAATATATCAACCAAGAAACAAAGATCAAAGCAACCAATGTCCCTTATTTTACTTTCCTTTACACAATTGATCAAGCAAAGCACCTAACCAATATATTTTGAAAACAGGTTTCACACAATCAAAGCAACCATGCAAACTCAAGTTTCAAATCATTAAGAGCAAGTGAAAGTTTAGTCAATAATTGTATTAATCCTAGTACACAAAGCATGTCTATTCAATAACACAAACCAATTGATTTTTGACTTTTGTCCAAAGCCTTTACTACTTATTCGAATTAGGGTCACAAAGCATGAACCTAATTACTAGCTCCAATTATATGCAATCATTCTAAGTTGCGCACCAAAGAACAAAAACATATAAAAGTTTTCCATAAAACAAAATCAATTGATCATCTCACATAAGCAACATATAAATCAACATATAGAAATCACAACTTTATTTCAAAACATATAAACGGGCTTTAAACTTTGCCCTTAACATTATTTGTTAACTAGAATTCATAGTTCTACAAATCGAAGCAAAGAAAACCGAATGAGGTTACAAGGAAAAAGATTGAAATACACCGTGAATGGAGTGGATGATGGAGAGCTTGAGACGTTGATCTTGAATCTTGAAAGCAAGGCTTCATTATCACGGCACAAGGTGAAACGATGACTGCTAGGATTGCTCACGGCTTCTTCTTCTTCTCCTCTTTGCTTGAAAATGTAGAACTAGAAGACTAGAGAATGAAAAGGAAAATGGAGAGGAGATGGAGAGACAAAGAAGATGAAATGGGTGAAGGAAGAGATGTATATCTTTATTCTCACAAAAGAGGGTATTTATAGGAATACATTGTAGTGTGAATGTAATGGTAAGAAGTCCATTATAGTGGCTTCAATGATCATAGCTGCAACTCCACATGGTTGCTGCAATTATGAGAGCTGCCATGCTTG
Organism: Rosa lucieae; assembly: GCA_024704745.1. Classification (NCBI taxonomy): domain Eukaryota; kingdom Viridiplantae; phylum Streptophyta; class Magnoliopsida; order Rosales; family Rosaceae; genus Rosa; species Rosa lucieae. The sequence continues at coordinate 28,197,692 of CM045493.1, read as the reverse complement.
TTGCTTCCCCATATACTTTATGCCACACAAGTCTTCATACATACATTTACACACTCAAGTACTTATCTATACACTCAAGTACCTATTACAAGATATAGATATTTATACTATAATATATTTATACTATAACAGTCTAAATGTTCTGTCCAAATGGTACTCAAGTTTGAAAACAAACTAAGATAGATGATGAAGAAACAAAATTGAGTTAGAACTCCTTTGACACAAAACAGATTTCCGGCAGACTTGACCTCAGTGCACTAAAACGGTCATATCTTCTTCTATAAAATAGATATCGACGAGCTGTAAAAAGTTCTGGAAACTAGACATCCGTAGCTTTCCAACCATATAAAGATCATAATTTTCTGAGCTCTGAACTATTTTTGACACTCCCTTTGAAGTTGACTGATCTGCACTAGCAGTTTTCCGAATCTGTAATGGATTTGATTTTTAAAGAACAACTTGTGTCTAATTCGGTAATGATCTTCTTGAGACTTCTAGATGCTTCCACATGTCTTCCACATCTTGTTTGAAGTAGAAACGTCAAGAATCTTCATTTCTTTCCATTTTCTTGCTTCCTACAACTCATTTTCTTCGTTTGTAGCCCAAATGTACCTAAAGACATTAAATTAAGTTAATATGATTAAGTTAAAGGAAATAACATAGCAAAATGTGAGTAGAAAAACACATAAAACGTCGCATATAATGCTCCTATCAGTTCTACGAAAATTCCTTCTCTTTCTGAAGCTCGATATTTTGTAATATTTATTGTTGATTGCACTCGCATGACATGGGTGTCATTACTGATGAATGAGAGTGATGTATTTGGGATGTTTACCGAATTTCATAAAATGGTGGCAACTCAGCATCAATAATCCATCAGAGTGTTTCAGTCTGACAATGGTGGAGAGGTTGTGAATGGCCCTATGATTGAGTTTTGCCAGTCACATGGAATTCGTCATCAAACCTCCAATTCTTATACTCCTCAATAGAATGGTTTAGCAGAACAGAAGAACAGGCAGTTGATGGAAGTTGTTCGTGCTTCCTTGTTTGGCATGAATGTACCTTTGTCCTATTGGGGAGAAGCAGTGAAATCAGCAGCATATCTTATCAACCGTACTCCTTCACGGGTGATTGAGTTTCAGAATCCTCATCAGAAGCTTCATACACTTTTGACCATCCCTTCTATGCCTAATTTGGAGCCCCGGGTGTTTGGGTGCACAACTTATATTCATATTTCCAAGCCTCAAAGCAGCAAGCTTGATCCATGTGCCCGTAAGTGTATATTTGTTGGTTATGCTGAATTCCAGAAGGGTTATCGATGTTATGATCCTCTTACTGGCACTATACATGTCTCTCTTGATGTTGCTTTTCGTGAAACCGAGCCTTATTATTTAGGGGAAGTTTCGGAGTCTTCCCTTCAGGGGGAGAGAGGTTGTGAATGAAATCCTCGAGATTTATTTGAATTTGAAGAATTCGAAGCATTGGAATCGAGATTTGGAGTTGAGAATTCTCCAGCACCAGTTGACAATGAAACTGAAATTGGGACAGTAGGAAACGAAAAAGAAAAAGAATCTTGGGACATTGAATCAATCGGTGGTGGACCAATGGGATCCCCAACTTACCAGGATAGATGCGGTGTAGGACCATCCCTTAAACCGAGCCAATGTCATGATCTGTCGAACAAGACAGACGCATCACTCCAAGACGTCAGCTTGCATCCACAAAGTGACAACGTCGTCACCTTGCATCCCCAAAGTGATAGCGACGTCAGCATGCATCCCCAAAGTGACAACGACTCTTCAATGCGTTCTGTAATATATGAAACGTCACAAGCTGACCAATTACCCATTGACCAGCCCAACTGTGATACACCCAATGAAGAGAATATAATTAAGAGTTCTCATCTGTCAGAATTTTTTCCTCTCTCTACATCATCAACTGAAGAATCCGTTGTGAATATTCCTCCTCAAGTAAATTTAATTTCGAATGAATTATCTGGTGTAGATAATATTGATTCTAGGAAATCACATATGGTTACCAAGGGTATTCCTAAGAAACAATATGAGCCAGAAGTCAAAGCCAAAGCTAAATATCTTGTAGCTAATTACATGTCTAACCATAGGTTGTCTGGGTCATATGCACATGTTGTTGATCAATTATCTACTGTATCTATTCCTAGTAACGTGCAAGATACATTAACGGATCCAAAATGGAGAAAGGCGATGAATGAAGAATTAGAAGCTTTTCAAAAGAATGCAACATGGGAGTTAGTACCTCTGCTGGCTGGGAAGAAGACTGTAAGATGTTGTTGGGTGTTTACTGTGAAGCTTAATGCTGATGGAACTATTGATAGATACAAGGCGATCAAGGTTGGTTGCCAAGGGATATACACAACGCTATGGGATTGATTATGAGGAGACTTTTGCACCTGTAGCAAAGATCAATACTGTCCGGATGTGGTTTTGCCTCGATTCCAGCGCCTGCTGATTTGTCCTCTGCCTCTTCCAGAATCCACCTCGATTCCCAGATGCCTTACTGCTCCCCGTAGTTGCCTTTCCCTTTCTTTGGAAATTCCTCTCGGCCGATTTCTGTTCTTGAAAAGCGACATCGCGTCGGATCGAAGCTCCAGTCCCCACTGAAACTTCATAGCTAAGCTCTCAGTATCCATCTGCCTCACAAAGCGATACAACCTTCAGAACTCAGCCTCCTACTCCCTCACACTCTTAGTCCCTTGGACTAATTAGACAAATTCCCTTTCCAATTGCTCCCTCACGGAAGGCGGAAAGTACTTCTTCCTGAACAGTTCCACAAAACCGTCCCAGGTCATGGTGGACACATCCATCACTCTCTGTGTGTCATTCCACCACACCCGTGCATCGCCTTGGAGCATAAATGTGGCAATATTCCTCTTTTCAATGTCGTTGCAGACAACCATCTCGAAGTAGGTTGATCTGCCAACATGTGATCCTTACCTCCCTGAAATGGGACTCCTCCCAGTCTCGAAATCTCCTTTGCCAACTTTAACAACCGAGTGGGATCTACAACATTCGTAACCTCCACAACAGGTGGAACAGGCAGCTCAACGTTCGATGCCTCAACATCATTCTCGAACATTTCCTCAATAGGAGGAGGAATCCTACCCCTACCTCGGGCTCTACCCCTGCCTCTGGGTATACCTCGACCCCTAGCTCGGCCTCCTTGTGAATCCATCACCTAAGGAGCATAACAACCTGTGATTAATACTTGTACAACTTCCAACCACAAGTATAAGTCAATATCATGACTAAATCAACCACAATACTACGTCAAAAGATACAATTCTATCCCCTACGTAAACAAGAGTTAAATCTAAAGGTCCTCATTCCTAAAAAGATTATAACTCCTAGAAGTTACCTTAAGCTCTGACACTTTGTTTACTGAGCCAACACTACCCTGAAGACTCACATTCCAACGTTCACTGCATACCCAATGACTATATCAATACCGAAGAGCATCAGATGGGGATCCGCTGCAGACGGGCCATCACTCGGGGAGTATTGATTGTCACCAAATATGCACCTTACGCTCTGATACCAATCTATCATGCCTCTGATTTTTAACACAAATAAAAATCGATATATATATTCCCATAATTATATATGCGCGATCGTTCAGCCATCAATACAAAATACCTGGAAACTTTTTCCCTTTAACTACATACATATTGATGCCCTGAACCTACTAGGTCAATATTGACCCACACCACAGAGTCATATATTACATAAGCTTACGAATTAAATTGTCAAAAACAAAATAAAACGTAAATGCTCCTCAGAGCTTACTACAACGGAAGTCCAAAATAACGGTAAAGTCACAAAATTGGCTTCCTACCATTTAGCTGCAAGTATGCAACCCCAACTTCAGTCACGATTTTCCTGACCTACAGGATTAACCCCTACACCGTTTGAATGGTGCACCGGGTTTCCACGCAACAAACCCGGTAAGCTTTTGCAAGCCCGTATGAGTAACTCAAAACAGTTAATAAAACTCACACCATAAATAAGGAAAACAACTCACGCTTTGATTTCCTGTCAAATCGAAATAAAAGAAAGTAACATACACCTTGGTTCCTTTTAAAACAAAACATAGAAAACAACTCACTCCTTGGTTTCTATCAATCGAACCAAAATCGTACCATAGAAAACAACCCACACTTGAATTCTATCAATATAACATCGAAAGCAACTCACTCCTTGATTTCTATCAATTGTACCAAAATCGTACCATAGAAAACAACTCACACTTGAATTCTATCAAATCGTTAATAAAGAAAACAACTTGCACATTGTCCCCTTAAAAACCCGTAATGTCATGAGTTATCAATAACCATTTCCCGTTACCCCATGAATTACCTATACTACAGACAGACTAGAGCTCTAACTGAAACATAACCACTCGTTCGGCCAAAGACGTGATTACCTAATATTCTGCCCAAGGTCATAGACCTTCGTTCCTCGAACTTTTCAGTCACTTGGAATAAAACATTGAAGGATTCGCACTGGACCCAAAATGTTACACGAATCTCAACACTTTTCAAAACAATTGAAATCAACATTTCCATAATCATTGTTTTCCGAAAAGCCATAACACAAAAAAATAAAGAGCATCAATTCATGCATATTGTTTTCATACCCAAATCTCAATTCTTTTCAAAATAAATCGAAATCAATCATTTCCACAATCATTTGTTTTCCGAAAAGCCATAACACAAAACAATAAAAAGCATCAATTCATGCATATTGTTTTCATAAATCCACAAACCACCAAAACATATATATTTCATGTAAATATATAAACGTAGTCATCCGCTTAGGAATGCCTACTAATACCAACTATAGTTTGCAGTTACTAAATAACTCTCAAAACGATATGGTAAGCCCGTTCGTGAATGAACTTCGTGAGATTACTCACCTCGAAACTCCCGCTGCGTCTTCGATAAAGAACAAAGCAGCCAATCCACGAAATAACCATCCAAATACTTCGTCAAGTACCTAATCACATACGGTTCCAACTTAATAACGATTCACATTTGATTTAAGTTCGAAACCCCTGTTTTGAACTAAAATCCCCAAGGTGGCGCCAATCGAGGCAAAACCACGTCTGAAACCTCCCAAAGTCTCCGGAATACTTCCACGATCGATATGTCCAAACCACAAGTCGATCGGAAGCTCGAACCCTCACAGATCGAATAAATCGATCAGTATGAAACTGTAAAAATCATAACAAATCTATTCGAACTCCAAAATTTGCGTCTTATATATCGAAACGCTCGTATCAACGAGTAGAACATATATAATACCAAAAACAGTTCCCTATATGGCCGGAAAGCCACCAGAACGCCTCCACAGGCGGTGGTGCACCGCCGCAGGCCAAAACTCAATATTTCACAAAACTCCCAACATCAAAAAATTTCATCTAGGCATGCTTGTGAATTTTCATAACTAGCTCGAAGTCAGAAAACAAGCATAAAGGGTTGAAAACTATCTCACAAGCTTTGGATTTTTGCTCAATCCGAGTTGAACCGATTTCCACGTAAATCGATCCAAACAAACACCATAGATCTACTCAGACGACCCCCACGAAGCCAAGGAAGGAAACTTGAAGCCGTACGGTCGCCGGAGCTACGTTTTCCGGTCGGGTCCTAAAACACTAACCTGCTCCGCCTTGCTGGGCCGCACACGGTGGATATCACCGCTAGAGAACACCACAGGGACGACCAGACGGAGGAGGCGAACTGATCTGGAAGTTTTCACCGCCGGAGATCGCCGGAAAAGCCGGGTCGGGTCAGGTCAGAAGGAAAACTTTGATACCGAAGGTATCAGTCGAGAGAGAAGAGAGAGAGGAGTGGGTTTCCGGAAAAGGAATGAAATGAAAATAGTAAATTTCCCATACCAAAATGGAAACTTCTTTCAATGGCCATAACTTTCTCATACCAACTCCGATTGACGCGTTCCATATGTCCACGAACTTGTATCGACGCGCTCTACAATTTTTGTGAGGAAGTTTTCCGAGAATCCCAACGTATAAAAAGTTAAACTTCACACGACCCCCTAAACTGTGAAATTCGAATAATTTCATGTACGAAAACCATTACACTTCACAAACAACCTACGAATAAAGCACAATAACAATTATTCGTACAACTGGTCCATTATTAAATTACCAAGATATAATAACAGAAATCCAGGTCATCACAGTAACACAAGTCATCCCATGTTTGGCAACATCATGGACTCTTTTAAATGAGACTAAAGATCCCAAAATCTCCAAAACACCTTCTACCACAATGACACCAATAACCATGAGATTATGGAAGCCTCTCTCACTTGTTCAACTCTTCCCTTCAGTTTTTCATTCTCTCAACATTCTCACCTAAACCTGCATTTCAAGGAAGAATGGGAAGCAACGATGAGCTGAAGTCGAAGGTGCTGGAGCAGATGAAACAGCAGCTCACCACTGACGCCGGTAAAATCATCATTAAGAAGATTGGTCTTGTTTATCAGATCAAAATCGCACCCAAGAAAATTGGGTTCAATGAGGTGGCTTACACCATTGATATGAGGAAATGAGAGGTCACGAAAGGGCATACGAAGGAAGAAACGCATATGCGATATTTTTGTTCAAGGACGAGGATTTCGTGAAGATTGCGCTGGGGAAGATGAATCCCCAAATTGGTTTCAATCCTTTCATCGAGGACTTAATTGCTTGGCTCCAATCAATTTCTTCAAATACTAGTTACTTCAATTTTAGCTTGAATTTTAGTCTCATTTTGAATTCTAGCCTCATTTTGTGTTGCTTATTTCTATCAAATGAGAATGGAATCGACTTTGTTGGTGGTTAGATAAAGATGTGCAGTAGGTCTGGAATTGAAATCTCAATTAAAAAGTGTGATTGCAGAAAGTTTATAGGTGGATTTAGGTGTGATTGCATTGTTTGATTATTATAGCTCCAGTGGCACCACAAGAAGGCGGTGCAAGGATGATGGATTTCGATTACAAGCTTTAGTCCTAGGCAACACCAAACATGGGTCAGGTTTTAGTATAAATAACCCAGGCTATAGGAGTCCAGGACAGTAATAGAAATTAAGGAGGCGCATCACAGTCTTCTGAAACAAACATCCCCCATATTGCATATACGCATATATAGGACTTAGAATTACTGTATATGTGCACGACCCGGAATTAATGACGTCTTCCTCGATCGTCAAATGTTTTTCAAGACCTGTAATTTTTTTGAGTTGCAAACTTGGGTCAAGTCTGGCTATCCCTCGTAATTGTTTACTTCCCTTTGATTAAAAAAAATGTACCAAAGGTCCAAAGATAAGGGAAAAACTTGTCATTCACTACCGGTTTTCCCTGCTCTAGTAAAACGCTGCAACTTTCACCTCTCATTGCATAGTTGTTATGGTGTCACATCTGGTGTTATTGTGGATTATATACAATACTACGTATTCAGTTTTTCACAGCAGCGGCAGTGTTTGCTCAGGTTTCATATTGCTAAACCATTGTATCTACATGAAACTAGAGATGTGCTCACTAAACAATTGTGTTGTGCACCATTAGCTAAGTTTTCTTTGAAATATAACTATAGGACTTGATGGATGGTGTTGGTTCCAATCCCATTCACATATATCTATAGTCCATCATAAATGAAATTCTTGCTTAAAGGACAAAAAGAAAATAGAAGAAGTACAAAACGAAAGCTTAGAGCCTTAGAGGTGCTAGTTGGAAAAAAGTTTGTTCTCTGAATTCTGAACAAGTGGGATATATCAGACATTACTCAGAACACGAAATAACAGATTCCCTGAGAAAAGTAAAGGGCAGGAAGGAGGGAAAGTGGTAAACAAAGCTCCCTACGAGTAATATTGATAGCAACTTCGACCTTTACACTGCAGGTTCACAAAAGCCAATCCATAAAATTCAGGTTTGAAGAGTGAGATAAGTTTTGAGAAGTCTAGAGGGGATACCAAATCCATAGATGTAGGACACCTTCTGCACATATGATCCCATGCATGTTGCTTAGTGCTGTCTTACTCTTTTCAAAAAATCAGGGCGAGGTTCTTTATAAAAAGGAAAGGCACTTCCACTAGGTCCTCCTCTTCCATGAGACTGAGAAAGGCCTTGCTTGGAAATGGAATGTGATACAACTGCTGCTTTTCCAGAATCACAACGAGGAATTTCCAAATCCTCATCAGAAATGTTAACGTTGCTCTGGTTAAACTCTTCCACATCTTGTTCATATACTAAACGGACCCAACATTTCTTCACAATGTACAAGTCATGGCCAAAGACTTGAAATGAAAATTCAATTTGTTCAACTCTGTTGTCTCTACATGACAAAAGTATGAAGAGAGAGAATTGTCATGGAGAAACCAAAGGTGATCTGACACAGCTCGTCCCAGCGTATGTTCAAATCTAAACGCTATAAGCGCATGGTTAAACTCTTGTCCATCTACTTTCACATTGCAAATAATGTGGTGATTATACGGAATGATCGGTGGCAACTGGCAGTGTCCATGTACTGCAAAAACAGCACAGTCCGCTAATCCCATGAACTCCAACCTGGATGAAGATCTATTGAAATTAAATTATGGAAATTTCTGTATTGATTTTCAACATGGATGAGAAACGGACTACATATGGTGGAAGACAAGGAACATGTATCATAAAGTCCTCCTTAAAACAAGGACCCCTAAAGTGCTCCTTAAAACATGGAACTCCTAAAACTAGGAAGAGAATGGCAAAAGTCAACCCGTAGGCCCTATAATTCAGCATCTTCTAATACTCCGCCTCAAGCTGGATCAAGGGAGTTCCGTGAGCCAAGCTTAGAAAGCAAACGTTCAAACTGAGCGGAAATGAGAATGTTGGTGAAAATGTCTGCCAGTTGATCATATGATCGTGTGTACACTGTTTTAATAAGTTTAGACTAAACCTGATCATGAACAAAGTGACAATCAACTTCAATATGTTTGGTGCGTTCATGGAAGACTGGATATATTGGCTGCAATATGCATGGCAGCTTGGTTGTCACAATGTAGAGATATAGGCATAGTGCACACAATGCCTAAGTCACCCAGCAATGTCTTTAGCCATATGAGTTCACAAGCTGTGGATGCCATTGCATGATACTCAGCTTCGGCGCTAGAACGAGCAACCACAGTTTGTTTCTTGCTTTTCCAAGTGACTAGATTGCCTCCAATGAAAGTACAGTATCTAGTTGTGGACTTTTGATCAATGGCATTTCCCACCCAGTCCGAGTCTGAGTAGCCCATAAGGTTGAAGTGACCATTGTTCTTCATAACAATTCCTCGATCAACTATGCCATTTAGGTAGCGAAGAATCCTTTTGACAATCTGTAGATGATGAGTGATAGGGGAGTGCATGAACTGACTAACCAAACTCACAACAAGTGAGGTCTGGTCTTGTAATGGTGAGATAGATGAGCTTACCCACAAGACATTGATAAACACAAATATCTAAGAGAGGTTCTCCTTCAACATCTATTTAAGTCTACCAAGAGGAGTGCGTGCAAGCTTACTATCCTTCATTCCTGCCTCATTAAGAAGATCAACAACATATTTGCGTTGATTTAAGAACATACCATTTGAGGAGTGATCCATTTCAAAGCCAAGAAATTACTTCAATGGTCCAAGATCTTTGATAGCAAAGGTATTGTGCAAGGCTAACTTAAGAGACTTAATCTCATCCATATTGTCTCCAGTGATGATTAGTCATCCACATCCACGTTCTGTCGCTTGTGACACTTTTGTTTGCAGCAAATGCTCTAGCTTCTGATCCTCCAGCTCTGTTGTCCATATTCATCACCTTTTTGCACACTTCTGCACGTTGAATGGAGTTGCATACTGTTGTGAACAAAGGAAACTCAGGGCTCATCAAAAGATGGCTTCGTAGATCTTCATATTCAGATCCCAGACTTGCAAGCAGTTGAAACGCTTTATCTTCTTTAGCTCTTTTCAACAATATGGTGGTATCAGTGGTGTGAGGTCTATACATATCAAGTTCATTCCACTTGGCTTTTAGTTGCAAGATGTTGAACAAATGAGAGATTACCTTGTTGAATCCCTGCAAGATCCTTTTTGAGTTGGAACACTCTTGCTGCATTGTCTAGGTTGCCATACATGTCTTTGACAGTATCCCAGAGATGTTGAGATGACTCCGAATAGCTGAAGATTTCAGCAAGCTTTGGCTCCATTGAATTAATAAGCCATGACATAACAAGTTGGTCTTTGGATAACCAACTTTCATATTCAGATGATGAGTCATCTGGGATGTTGTTTTTCTCATTGATGAAGCTGAGCTTTGATCTTCCACCAAGGGCTAGAGTGATGGCTCTTGACCAAGCAAGATAGTTGAACTCATTTAGAAACACTGAGCATAGACGCTGATTCGGATTCCCATCTGGGCTTTCTATCTTTGCAGAGAGAGAGAACCTTCTCCTTCTGTCATTTTAATGAGAAGGATAGAGAAACACGAGAGCCTTGAAAGAACAAAATAGATGCAGGTCCTATGAGGATTTCTGCTCTGATACCATATTGAAATTAAATGATGGTAATTTCTGTATTGATTTTTCAACATGGATGAGAAACGGACTACATATGGTGGAAGACAAGGAACACGTAGCATAAAGTCCTCCTCAAAATAAGGACCCCTAAAGTGCTCCTTAAAACATGGAACTCCTAAAACTAGGAAGAGAAAGGCAAAAGACAACCCGTAGGCCTTATAATTCAGCATCTTCTAATAAGATCGATACTTACGGAAGGTGTCGCAGTTTGATTATCAAACTACTCTGGAATTTCATTTCCAGGAATAGTGAAGGTAAATATCGAATCCCTAGCTTCTTCATAATGATATTGACAGATTTCCTGCACCGTAAGAACCAGAATCTAAACAAACAATTACGAGAGAAGAGAGAGAGAGAGACCTGAATGTGTCGTTTCATTGATGTGAATTCCACATTCTTACACCCTTGCTTCATCAGTTTCAAACAATTAAAAAAATATGCCAGTGACAGATGTTCTGGCACAATCTCCAATGAAATGCAATTACTTGCTTTTACAATTACACGAGATGGAAGCTTTGGTAATTTTTGAAGGTTATGGCAATCTTGCAAATGCAGCTCTTCAAGACTGTAAAGTTGACCGAGGCTCTCAGGAAGGCTAACAAATTGGTTATTCTCTAGATATAATTCTCTTAAAGATGATAGGCAGCCGAGATATCGTTGGGGATGGCTCCTTCCAAAAGATTGCAGTGCGAGAGATCCAACCTTGTTAAAGAATGTAAACCAGCATAGGAAGGCAGCAACATAGATATCGGTGGTCCTGTACACCCAAAAAACAGTAATTTTTTTGTGATTTTGAAGACCAATGCATGAAGGCAGTTCCATTCACAATTAAGAGTTTCCAGACTCTTTAAATGGCCCAAGTCTTCCGGTAATTTCTCAAGCTTCGAGCAATATGAAAGATCAAGGGTTTTCAAGCCAGATACACTGTTTGGAAGAAGCCTAAGAGCAAGTCCACTGGTTTGCTCTTGACTGGGCATAGTCAAGAAAAACCTGACTATATGACCTTGAGATGGATTTTGCTCCTTCCACCGGTGGTTTTTTGCCCGGGCAAAACCAACCCTTTCTTGACTACAGCCAAGAAAATAGTCATCCCCATGACTATTTCCATGACCGGCCAAGCCCAGATGCCAGCTAGGCCAGGCCATATCGTGGCTGACGTGAGGAGGAGCTCAGCAATGGTTGACGCGCCAAATGGAGGGAGTGGAGGACTGGGCATCAATGCGTGGCGCCGCAAAGGCAGCTCGACTGACGCCACAGAGCTGCCGGACGATTTGCTCCGCCTGGGCTGCTTCGATCTCGGCCTGGGGGAAGCTTCTGGGCTGTTTGACACCACAGAGAGGCAGGACGAGGTGAGGCGACCTCGGGGGTGGCCGAGTCCTTGGCCGAAGGACGCCGGAGGACGGAGAAAAATCCAGGTCGGGTCGGACGAAAAACAACGGGTCTGGTGCAGCTGCGAGAGAGAGAACGGGAGGGGGGGGCAATGAAAAAATGAAAAAATTTCGTCCTTTGAAACAAAATAGAATTTTTTTTTTTTTTTTTTTGCTATTTATAGAAAATTTTCAGATTTCAAAAATTCATAATAAATTCATACGAACTCCGAATATTGCGTTCCATGTATGCACGAGATCGTATCGACGATCTCTATAACTTTCATGAAGGAAGTTTTCCCAAATTATGTATGTGTAAAAAGTCGATTTTCGAGACCCCCCTAAAATTATATAATAATAAACAGTGTTGACCGGACAAGAAAAACAACGGGTGTAAACCTATGTCCAGTGGCAGTGAATAGTAACTTGACTGGTCGAATTCTTGACTTCTCGACTTTGCCTTTTCTTGACTACGGGTGCACTTGCTCTAAGGTTTTTGCAACCACTCAAGAACATCTCAGTAAGTCTTTCAAGGAATCCAACGGATGAGTCAACCTCGTACAGCTGTATACAACCTTCAAGATTCAAGTGTGTTCAAGATATGGACTACCGCTAAAGTCGGGGGTCTTGAGAAGATTCAAAGAGTGGCTGAGGTCGATGCGTTTCAAACTGTATAAAGGCTGAAAAAACACATATAGCAAAATTAGCTTCCATTATTCAAAAATTTGTGGGTAATAAAACATTAATTAACACGTAGTGACATAATACCTGTTTACTCTCCCACAGATATTCAATTTGGCTATGGCACATTTCAAGTTCTTGTAAGTTCTCCAGGTTGATAAGTGATGCCAATGATTGTAGAGGACAATTCCACCATACGAGTAACCGTAACTCACTTGAAAGATGCAGAAAGTCGTCAGAGAGGTGCATATAAACACCATAAAGTATCAGTATTCTCAAATTTTTCATCATCGAAAAGGATTTTGCATGCAAATGCAAATCCAATATGTCTGCATGCAACATCATTCCCGCGCAGGACTATGCCTTCGACTGCTTCTGTTCCCTAATAAACATGAATAAAGAATAATCAAGCTCCAGATCTTGTCATAAATTACAAAGCAACAAAAATCATTCTTGTACTAATTTTCTCACCGTATTTTTTCTCATGACATTCAAAAGTCTTCTTTGAGGCACAACCTGCTGCGCTTGCCTGGCTCGTCAGGAGATTCTCGGCGAACAATTTCTAGGCCCATTTCTTGGAGCAAATCATGCATTTGTAGAGTGCCAGCATCTGAAATAGTTAAGAGAGATCTCTCCACAAGTACATCAATTGCAATAGTTGCATAAAAGCCACACAAGTCAAGTCTTTCTATTGCTTTTTTTTTCTCGTACCCTCTGTAGAAACATGCAATGTCTAGGAAGATTTTCTTCTCATTGTCGTCTTGACCATCATAACTTATTTTAAGTTTCTCGAAAATTTCTGCATTACAAACTTTTCTCAATTTTGCCAACGCACTTCGACCTCTTCCATGCAAAAAGGAACCCAAGACTTTAAGAGACAGAGGAAGACCTTTGGCATAATTCACAACATAATTAGACAAATCCAGGTAGCTTCGTTCAGGGTAATCTTTTTTAAAGGCCTTCCGGTAAAAAAAGCTGAAGAGCTTCATTAGTATTTAGTCCCTGGACCTCAAAACTTCTCATCACTCCATGTTTAACTAACAAGTGATCATCTCTAGTTGTGATGATAACTATACTTCCAGAACCAAACCAATCTTCCTTTCCAGCCAAACTGTCCAACTGGTCCGAATGATTAACATCATCAAGAACGACAAGAACCTTTTTGTGACGTAGAAATATCTTTATCTTTGTGGCTCCTCCATGAACATCACATACGTCAATCTCTTTCCCCAGCATCCTAGAAATAAGTTTCTTTTGTAACTGAACCAGACCACTTGTTTCTTCACTTCTTCTAACATTAGACATAAAGCTGCTGAACTCAAATTGATGAGAGACGTACTCGATCAAAAAGTACTTTGGCAACAATTGTCTTACCAATTCCACCCATTCCCGATATCCCTATAAAGTGAGCATCATTCACCCCTACACCTAAAAGCAAATTAAATGCTTCTACTCTTGAATCTATCCCAACCAAGTTCTCCATCGAACTAAACAATGTCGAGCGCGATTTCGTCCTTACTGAAGCAACAATGTTCTTGATGAGCTCTAATTCGTACCTGGAATAGATAAGAAACAATTTTATACGTCACTTCATCAGTCACATTCACACACAAAGTGTAGACATGCACGCACACACAGAGAGTTATACACACATATTATTTACATGTAAATTGGCCAAATATTTTTGTTTACTTTATGACCACTATTCAGTGGAGAGGAAAAAGAAAAGGAATTGAATTATACCCCCAGTCCCTTGAATTCCAGCCAGAGAAATTTGACACTTTTGTTAAAGCAGCTCTCCACATTTGCACCTTCTCTGTGTCGTCCATAAGTCTTTGTTCATGTTTGGTGAAGGCTTCTGCAAAACTCCCGGTTTGTCTTCTCACATCGGAGGGATCGACATCATAGAAAATTGGCAAAATTGTTTTCCTTGCTTCCAAGCACTCAAGAATCTTCAAAAGTTCATCCAAGCGCCATGGTGAAGATGCATAATTTGGTGAGAGGACAATGAGTGCAATTTTTTGTTCTTCAATTGCAGTTAAAAGTTCTGGACAAATGGATTTCCCTTTTTGGAGTTCACGGTCATCCATGAAAGTTTTTATTCCCTGATCTACCAATGAATGGTATAAGTTGTTTGTAAAGCCCCTCCGGGTGTCTTTACCTATCATATTTCCATTCAGAAGTTGATGAATGAAAAGATGGAGAGGCTCTTTCTGAACTCATTGTGACTGGAAACTGCTTTCTTATCTGTCACTATTTACTGGAGATTGTCCCAAGCACCATGTGCTATATACCAACGAGCACAAAGAACAAGCAATTTGTTTGTTTCCTCCTCCATAGAAATAGATAAAAAGTGAATTATTTCCTTGTGAGCCCTATATAAATTCTGAAAAGAGTGGTATAATATTATCTTGTTCTGGAATCCATTAACCACACAAACTCACTGGTTTGCTAGATATTTAATGTCCACCGTCATCCTAGAATATGTAATACATAGTTTGATCAAAGACATGATATAGTGCAGTACAATATTTAGTAGCAGCTTAAAATGCAGGTATTATTCCATCTATATATGATAGAAATTGGAAATGAAATATATATTGAGAAGTATTTCAGATTCAATAAGAAGTTCTGAAGAGACATCCGTGATCATGCTACGCATCAGCATCTCTTTTACAAGGCAAGACTATCTTCACTTGTACACTAGCTAGGGATGTCAAGATTTCAAGAAATGCTTCCTCTCTAAGACGAAAATCTGTTCTCAGCAGACTAATCTTCATATGTTTATCACTAGTTTACATGCACGTTTGGTGAATTAAAACATTCTTGTTATTTGAATGAAATCACTCAAAGATGGGAATCATTACTTTGAACTACAAGATACAAGATACAAGATATTCCTGTTAATGTTACATGTACTAATATAGACAATTGCGAATAACCCGAATACTGTTGACTATTGGAAACTGCTAGCCTGCCTTCACTTTGATTTTTCCTCTATCCCTAATATCCAATTCTCCTCAAAGTTTGAACTTTTTTTTTATTCATTCAACAGCTAAGTGAGCTAACTATACTGTAAGTAGTCCAAACTCAAAATTGGTAAGATCACATTTAAGCTAATTGCGCCCACAAAATTGAACTAAGTTTCTCAGTTTTCAATCACTTTCTTTTCAATCATGAAGGTTCAAATGGATATTAATGTTTAGACTTGCAACTGCGTCATATTTCATGACTACAATTATCTCGAATCGTATGTATTAGACATGATGGGAAAAATATTAATCACAAACTCTAACGCGAACTTGTAAGATCAAATATGGACATAACACATATCATCATAAAGTAATTGATGATTAGCTTAATATCAATCCTAGTTTAACATGGATACAAACTGTAAATCAATACTTGTAACTTAATGAAGCAGTGTATCTATTCATTAAGGTAAGTAATCCTATTCTTAGTTTGCAAGAAAGACTACAATGAAGTGTTACATTAGGAATCTAACTAGGAAACCTAAACCGATATGGATAGCTTTAATGGGAAGCTTCTTGAGGTTAAGTCCTATATATACAGATGAATTGGTCCCTGATTACTACCGACGTTTTGCATATTGTTCTGTCCATTGAGAAGCAAGTTGGTAAGTAACAGAAGGCATATTCAATGTTCGTGTTTGCAGCTGCATAAGATGGAATCCATGCCAGTGATTGCTGAAGGTAAGCCTTAATCCCTTTTATGATTGTGTGCATATGTTGTGAGCATGTATATGGTTATTTTACAATTGGTATCAGAGCATAGGCTCACAAGTATCAAAATCGTTTTAGGGTTTTGCAAAACAAACACAAAAAAAAAAAAAAAAAAAAAAGGGTTTTTGCTTTACGGATCAAGTAACTGGTCAGGTAACTGACCAAGTCACTGATCAGGTAACTGACCATGTAACTGGTCATGTAACTGATCAAGGTAAGTTACTTAAGTGATTGCTGCATCTGGTTAAATATCAATTCATGCTTCCGCTGTGATTTTTAGCAGCAAATTGGGGAAAAAGCAAAAACAGGTTTTTCTGTGAAATTGATTTCGATTCATAGCATGATAATTGTGTTTTTGATTGTGCTCAAGAACCCTAGTTGCATTCCCGGCGTGCGTTAGGTTAGAGTAGATGGTGACCGGATGAAATTTACAATTTCTTGATTGTTGTGGTTTCTTGGAATCAAATCAATTTTGGTTATGCTTGAATATGCATGTTGAATTGATTGATGATATGGTATTGTATCTGTGATTGTGTAAAATTGCATGAAGAACAAAAATCTCCCAGATTTTGTTTACACATTATTAAAATTGACAGATACGAGAGCTTAATTTTCTTACAAGGATGAATCTGGGTAGAATATAAAGTTAAAAGCTCATGGGTTTTGTGGTTTTCTGTTGGCATAAGTGATTATGATGCACAAAGCATTCTTCATTGATGTTGGCAGAAAACAATGATCAGGTAACTGACCATGTAACTGGTCAGGTAACTGACCATGTAACTGGACAGGTCACTGACCATGTAACTGGTCAGGTCACTGACCATGTAACTGGTCAGGTAACTAATCAAGTACCTGATCGAGTGACAAAACTGAAATTGTGTTTTGTGTTTTAAAACTATGCTTCAGTTTTATCTTCCAAAGAAGTGGTCAAGTATGGTTTTAGAATACAAAACAGCAATATGCATGCTTGATGAAAATAAATTCGGATACTTAGAAATTTTTCTTCTGTCTAAAGATGTGGATAAATTTCTTTGGATAACTTGTTTTCATTGAACATGGTATATTGATAAAGAACTCCAGATGTTATGCTTCTGCTCAAAAGTGTTGCTTAACATTTTTTTGGTTATGGACTGATATGAATGCAAGTATGGATTGTTTAGGTTTTCTGTATGTTCTTGTTTTGAGCTAAATAAAACGCAGAAAACTTAATTATTTTCTTTACAAATTAAGAACTCACATGAATTTTTTTTTGCTCCTTAGGTAACTCCTACATGAACTTGAACAGTGTCTTGATGTTAACTGGAACCAACTATAGAGCTTGGCTAGATTCTGTAGAGAACTATATGGGAATGCATGAGAATATAGACTATTGCTTTACTGAGGATAAGCCTATAGAGTTGAATGAAAAGAGCACCAAGAAAGAAACTGACCTTTACAAGAAGTGGCATAGATCCAATAGAATGGCTAAGAATCTCATTCGTACCTCTATGTCCAAGACTGTCAGGGGAAGTATAGAAGCCTGAGCTAGCATCAGATTTTCTGGAACTCATAGGTGCTAAGTTTAAAGAAAGTGAAAAGGCAGAAGCAGCTAGACTAACCAAGGAGTTTCATGATTTGAAGTACATGGGTTCAGGGGGAGTTAGAGAACATATTATGAAGATGATCAATATAAATGGCAGACTCAGGGAGCTCTTGATGGGGGTTAGGGATGAGCAGGTAGTGCATTATGCACTTCATTCCTTGCCTAACAGTTTTAGTCATCTTAGACCAGTTACAACTCTCAAAAGGGAAACTGGACTTTAGATGAACTTATATCCATCTGTGTTGATGAGGAAGCTAGGATCAAGGAAGAAAAAGAACCCTACAGCCATAAATCTCATAGAGAAGCCTAAGAAGAAAAAGCCCCAGAATAAGCTCAAGCCTACCAAAGCCATAACTAAGAGTTCAACAGCTGCAGTGGCCAAGGAAAACAGGCCATTTAGGTTCAAGTGCTACTTTTGCAAAAGAGTAGGACACATGAAAAAGGACTGCACTGGCTAAAAATTGGTTAGCCAAAAAGGGTAAGATTTTTTCTAATACAGTTTTTTCTTTAGAAATTAATCTTATAAATGTTGAACCACAGTCTTGGTGGATAGATTCAGGCTCACCTATTCATATTACTAATTCTTTGCAGGGATTCATAAGGAGCAGAATCCCAAAAAGTGATGAAGTGAACCTGTGTGTAGGCAATGGCATGAGAGTGGCAGTCAAGGCTATTGGAACCTTAAAGCTCGATTTAGGATTAGGAAAATTGTTAGTTTTGGACAATGTTTTTTATGTACCTTCCATGAGAAGGAATTTGGTTTCAGTTTCTCTTTTAGTAAAATCTGGTTGTAGACTTGTTATTGATAGTAATGGAATTCTTATTTCTAAAAATTCTGTTCAAATTGGTTCTGGTGTTATCTCGAATGATTATTTACAGTTAAGTTGTTCAATGGCTCAACAAGAAATTTTACTTGTTGAAGATAACACAAACAGTACTAGCACTTTAACAGGTGTTAAAAGAACCAAACTAAATGAAAAGTCTGCATTTTTATGGCATAGAAGACTCGGCCATGTTTCAAAAGAGAGACTGAAAATTTGGTGAAAAACAAATCCTAAATGAACTTGATTTTTCTGATCTAACAGACTGTGTGAATGCTTTAAGGGAAAAATAACTAATAAGAAAGAAGACTGCATATAGAAGCCAAAATTTATTAGAACTCATACACATGATATATGTGGACCATTTAGGCATCAAACTATCTGTGGGAATGTGTATTTTATCACATTCATTGATGACTTTTCTAGATACAGTTATATTTATCTACTTTCAGAAAAGGCACAAGCATTGAAAGCCTTTCAAATCTTTAAGTCTGAGGTAGAAAATCAACTAGAAAAGAAAATCAAAACAGTAAGGTCAGATAGAGGGGGAGAGTTCTATGGAAAGTACACTGAATCCGGCCAACAAAAGGGTCCATTTGCCTTGTTTTTGCAAGACAATGGAATTAAAGCTCAATACACAACACCCTATAATCCACAACAGAATGGTGTTGCAGAGAGAAAGAATAGGACTCTTTTGAACATGGTTAGATGCATGATGTGTACAACTGGTTTGCCTAAATTTTGTGGGGTGAGGCTTTAAAAACTGCAAATTATATTTGCAACAGGACACCTAGCAAAGCCATAGAAAATACTGCTTTTGAGCTTTGGTGTGGCAGGAAACCTAGTCTTCATCACTGTCATGTTTGGGGATGTCATGCAGAAGCTAGGATTTATAATCCAAGCTTGAATAAACTTGACCCCAAAACTGTTAGTTGCTATTTTATAGGTTATCCAGATAAATCTAAAGGCTATAAATTATATTCTGCTCATCATTCACCTAGAATTTTTGAAACACATCAAGTAAAGTTTCTAAGTGAAAAAGTTCACAATACAAACCTTGAGGATTTAACCTCAGATTTTGAGGAAATTGTGTCGGATGAGAATTTAAGTGTAGCATTGCCTTTAGAACAAGATGTAACTGATCATGTCACTGGTCACGTAACTGACCGAGTCACTGACCATGTAACTGTACCTGATCAAGTCACTGCCCAAGTCACTGCCCATGTCACTGACCATGTAACTGCCCAAGTAACTGTACCTGGTCAAGTCTGACCATGTCACTGACCAGTCACTGACCATGTAACTGTACCTGGTCAAGTCACTGCCCATGTCACTGACCACGTAACTGGTCAAGTAACTGAACCTCAAAATCCTCCAGTAGCTCAACCTAGAAGATCACAGAGAGCAAGAAAACCAACTTATGGGGGGGAAGAGAGTGACTACATTGTTTATCTACAAGAAGCAGAAATTGAAATGGACTGTGCAGAGGACAATGATCCAACTACATTTAATCAGGCCATTGAAAGTAGTGAATCTCATCAATGGCAGCTAGCAATGGAAGCAGAAATTAATTCCATGAGTCAAAATGCAGTTTGGGAATTAGTTGAACCTGACCCCAACCAGAAGCCTATAGGTTGTAAATGGGTTTTCAAAACCAAAAGAGATGCAAATGGCAATGTAGAGAGACATAAAGCAAGATTAGTTGCCAAGGGTTTTACACAGAAGGAGGGCATTGACTTTACTGAGACTTTTTCTCCAGTTTCTACAAAAGACTCGTTTAGGATAATCATGGCTTTAGTGGCTCATTTTGATATGGAGCTGCACCAGATGGATGTTAAAACAGCTTTCTTGAATGGTGAACTAGATGAAGTGATTTATATGAGGCAGCCAGAAGGTTTTGTGCAAGCTGGAAGTGAAAACTTAGTGTGAAATTAAGAAAATCAATTTATGGCCTAAACAAGCTTCTAGACAGTGGTACAAGAAATTTGATTTGTGATTTCTACTTTTGGATTTACAGAAAATCTTGTTGATGATGTGTTTATTTGAAGACAGTTGGGAACAATTTTATTTTTCTGGTACTCTATGTGGATGATATACTTTTGGCTAGCAGTAACATTAAATTGCTTAAAGATACCAAGAGTTTTCTGTCAAGGAATTTTGACATGAAAGACTTAGGAGAAGCATCCTATGTACTAGGTATTGAGATTAAAAGAGATAGGGCACAGAGACTACTTGGTTTGTCTCAACACAATTATATTACCAAAGTTTTAAAGAGGTTTGGTATGGAGAAGTGTGCAGCTGGAGAAGTTCCCATGTCCAAAGGAGATAAGTTAACCAAGAAGCAAAGTCCCAATAGTGATGTTGAAAAGGAAAATATGGAGTCAAAGCCTTATGCCAGACTTGTAGGAAGTCTCATGTATGCACAAGTCTGCACTAGGCCAGACTTGTCTTTTGCAGTAGGGATTTTGTCAAGATTCCAATCTAATCCAGGCCATGAACATTGGGTAGCTGGGAAGAAAGTGTTGAGATACCTGCAGAGAACTAAAAGCCATGCTAGTTTATAGGCAAGTGGAGGATCTGAAACTCATTGGATTCTCAGACTCGGATTTTGCAGGGAATTATCCGACTCCAAGAAATCGACTTGTGGATATGTGTTCATGCTTGCAGGAGGTGCTATTGCTTGGAAAACCATGAAACAAACACTTGTTTCAACTTCTACTATGCAAGCTGAATTTATTGCAGTATATGAAACTGTGTGTGAAGGACTTTGGATTAGGAATTTTCTCATGCAGACCAAAGTATTGAGTCACATTGTGGCTGGAACACTTTGATTTATTGTGACAATGAGGCTGCAGTTTTCTTTAGCAAGAACAGTAAAAGGTCAAATAATTCTAAACACATTGATCTAAAGTATTACAGTGTTAGAGAAAGAGTAAAGCATGGTGAAATAGCTGTTTTGAGTATTGACACAAATTCACAGCTAGCAGATCCTTTCACCAAGGCCTTGTCAGTAGCAGCATTCCAGAAGCATACAACAAGCATTGGAGTTTTAGCTAATCTAGATGCTTAGGTTCAGTAGAGAGTTAGTCCAATTGGAGCAATTTAAAATTTTAAGGTTCTTGAGTTCTTGTATTTTCAGTTGTGATATTTTTGACTTTTGTTTATCACAACTTATTTGTAATGACAGTTTTGATTATCAATAAAATTTTGAGGTATTTCCAGTTATGATTTTGCTGCAGCTTTATTGTTTTGTTTTGGAAATTATCATCTTGTTTTGAATATCATACTTGCTATCAGATGGCTTAAATCATGTATAGCATGATGTTGAGGTTCAAGCAATAATTTTAAGCCATCAGTGTTCAGAAAAATTGCTTGAGTTTCTGGTTTTAGAAACATAAAGTAACCTAATATAGTTTACTTGTTGATACACATTAACATATATTGTATCACTTCTGGTTTGACATATGTGGATTGCAGGAGCTTATGTTTGTGGTTTTGAAACTCTGCATTTTTGTTAAAATGTATACTGTTTCTTGCTCTGCATAAGTAACTGTGATCTGACCATGTTGGAATGGATTTTCGATTTGAGTTTGTTATCTGGCGCGCACTTCAGTAAGTTAAGTAGGTTTTGATGTTCTCTGGTGCAAATCATCGAGCATGATATGTGTGAGTCCAAGGGGGAGATTGTAAGATCAAATATGGACATAACACATATCATCATAAAGTAATTGATGATTAGCTTAATATCAATCCTAGTTTAACATGGATACAAACTGTAAATCAATACTTGTAACTTAATGAAGCAGTGTATCTATTCATTAAGGTAAGTAATCCTATTCTTAGTCTGCAAGAAAGACTACAATGAAGTGTTACATTAGAATCTAACTAGGAAACCTAAACCGATATGGATAGCTTTAATGGGAAGCTTCTTGAGGGTTAAGTCTCCTATATATACAGATGAATTGGTCCCTGATTACTACCGACGTTTTGCATATTGTTCTGTCCATTGAGAAGCAAGTTGGTAAGTAACAGAAGACTATATTCAGTGTTCGTGTTTGCAGCTGCAGAAGATGGAATCCATGCCAGTGATTGCTGAAGGTAAGCCTTAATCCCTTTTAAATGATTGTGTGCATATGTTGTGAGCATGTATATGGTTATTTTACAGAACTGTCCCAAATCGGAAAAGATCAAACTAGAGAAACATGTAGAACATGAAAAACAGACTAAGCACTAACCAGTATAGAAATTAGTAGGAGACTAACCTGGGCTTCCTATTCAATTGGCAATTGCAAAACTGGGCAAGTTTCAAATTTGAATATGTAGGAAATTGAGGAATTGCAGAGGCAAAAGCAAAATCTAAGGAAGAGAGTGTGGAAATATTCAGAAAAGGCCTGATTGGTACTGCCGGAGGATTTTGGCCCCCAAAATTTAGGAAACCTATCCACACGCTAAGGCTAGAAGTCTAGAAAGACCAAGACCTTCCAGGCGGGAAAAAACAAAATTGTGGTGTCCAATTTTTAAGCCCCATAGTTTTTGTGTCTAATGGAGGTTATCAAAACCCCATAGTTCAAATTCAATTCTCCACATTCCTCCTCAATTATAGAACTGGGTTAGAATAACGCTACGGCGTTTGAGAAATAAGAAAGAAAAAAAACTTGAAAAAATTTACTGATAAATTGAACACAAACATAAATATTCATATTCATGAGTAAATTATAGCGTTTAGATATTGTATCGGACTTAAAAGTGAAAAACTACACAGCTCCTCGTAGTGTGGGTGATTACAAATTATTTGCGAAATCTTGTTTTGAAATTCTTGGATTAAAGGCATTTTGTAGCTTCACATGCTGAATTGTACTGTTTCTCATAGTAACTTGTGCTCGAGTGTCAATTTTAGATTGAGAAATTGTATCATGTCAAAAATAACGCATTTTGATAATTTCTTCGATACTCGCATGTTTTTAAGTCAATGACTGAATGGGAAGATATGATTGAATGGAAAGAAGTTGGAAGGATGGTTGGGCTTCGTGGGTCTTGTATTCTCTCCAACTCCTAGGCACCTTCCGGGTAAATGATTCAGAAAAACTCCTCCAAAAATACATATTCAAGGTATTTGCCTAATTAAGTTGGGTTTCATACTCAAAGAGTCAAAGTATCCAGAAGTAACTTCCAGGTAAATGTATACAAAAGTTCAATGCTTTAGAATTTCTCTCTTAAGTTTTAAAGCTCAAACTATAGTGGCCCAATATAAGCTTATGAGACCTACTCTAGTGGAAGGTAAACTTCCAAGCCCATTAAATCCAGAACAATTCTTAGGTTCACCCCTAGAGTGAATGAGCTTATTCACCCTCTCTTGCGATTAACGTATAATAACTTTATAATTTTCTAATCCAACCATTCATGCTGTATAACGTAATATAAAGATTACCTCTGTAAAAAAATCGATCAAATTGAAGACATTTAGTTATTCATTTCTATGAAATACATGGACGGTTCATCATAGTAGTAGTAAGTGTTGTTAGAACCATCCATTTGTTTGATTCAATTAGATAATTAAATGATTTCCGATTCGATTAATTTTTTACTGAGATTATCTTTAAAGGATAATTTAAGATTTTAGAATTTCTCTCTTAAGTTTTAAAGCTCAAACTATAGTGGCCCAATATAAGCTTATGAGACTTAGTCTAGTGGAAAGTAAACTTCCCAGCCCATTAAATCCATATGTTACGTATGATTTAGTTTACTAATGGCGGTGGAGTGGTGGAGTTTGTTCTCCCAACTGTATATGTATTTGTACATATAAGACATTATAGCGTGGTAGTTGAACAAAGTAAGTGGCTCCTAAACAATCACGGTGAGTGCGACCAAAGTATAGTCGAGTCAATATCTCATTAGACTTGATGGCGACACCAACCTACCACCCAAACCTACCATTACAAGGAAATAAAAGAACACTTCTTTTTTGTTGTTAAGCAAATAAGAACACAGGAATTTGTACTGTTCTACTTATGGTCTTTATTATACGTATTCTGTATTTTTAAGATCCCCTTGGTGCATTCTTAGATTGTCGCACTAAATGTGACTAGAATCCGAGTGCAGCTAAGCGCTCTAAACAAAGAAATAGTAGCCAGAGGCATCAATTAGCAGTGATCAAGTATACTATATAAAGGGATTAGCAGAGAGACTTTTGTCGGTGTCTCCGATCATATTTAGCTCTTATAAACTTTCATCAGTAGTTAACTCATCACTCATAAGAAAACTACTATTTATGTCATCGATTGCTCGGTCGTACCCAGTGATATATAAAGCCTACGTATGAAAACGTTACCCCCCGTCCTAACGTGTGCCCATCATCTTCAATTTTTTGTTTCTCACGGTCTTTTTATCTAGCTTTCAGAGATGGTTTGCCTACCGCTCTAAAACCAACAAGACCCATAAATCCCTATTATATATGTCTTTAAAGTTTCCGTGGAAAGGGAATCCAAATCGTAACTTAATTGTTTTGATAGAAGATCTACCATGGAATTAAAACCCACTGTGAAACATCTTATCGCTCTTGGCTCTTGCCTTGTTTTTTTTTAGATTATAACTAATTACTTCGAGTATATACTTCATGAAACTAATTTTACTCACGACATCTTGTTAAGATTTACCATCCATTTTAAGATATATAGTGTTTCAGTGGTAATGGTAAGAAACGGGGTGGTCGTGAGAGCTTCCATCTCCGGATTCCGTACCTGCCAATCATGAACAGAGGTCAGAGGGAAGACCGGGCTAGCCTGAAGGTCGCCTCCGATGCATAAGTCAGATATATGTAAGAATGTAGACTAGGTAGGAGTAAGTGGAGAATGGAGAAGATATTGAATGAGTGGAGAGACATGTAGTTATAGTGTGGGAATGAGTTTGTCACCCCTTTGTTTCCAATGTAAGACTAGCTGTGGTCTACCCGATACCACAAGTGTATGGTATCGGCATCATGTTTGGGCTTTATTGGCGTTACTTTAAGTGGCTAATGAGTCTTGTGCTTCCGATATTTGTGTCTGAGAGGTATCTATACCAACATATAGGATTTGAAATAATGGTTTTTCCATGTAGTAAGAATATCCTTGGATGATGTTGCCCTAAAGAGGAATGATTGATTAATCATTTCCTTCACTATCTCATCGATCTCTTTTTGAGAAGAACTGTTGCTGTGGTACATATATTATCAACGCACCGTCAATAGAGAGATCACTTAATCCCAGAATTAATCAAATGACTACGAGGAGAAAGAAAGTAACACGCGGTTGGTGGCGGTTAGGAAGCTCAACGTACGAGCAGCTGCAGGCCTGCAGCAGCAGTATGTATTTTGCAGCCTCGTATACACAAACTTCGCTAGTTAGCTGTAGATCATAGCATGCGAAACAAGCCACGCGTTTCTCTCATTGCGAAATTGGCTAGGGTCAACTTGTGATGCTCAAAGTTTCAAGTGAAACTGAGTCAATGAGTTTTATATTAATGCAGACGTGCAAAGTGCAGGCCTCATGTAATGATAATAATAATACTACAGAAAAGTATAGCTGAGATCCTTTTTTTCAAAAGAATAGCATACGCAAAGATCAGAGGAGTTGTACAAGCAGACACGCAGTGATACAGAGAAACTGATCAAAGTTATTCGCGATCGATTTCAGTTTTGATTCCTGGCCTCCTCAGTGAAATGGCCTGGATAACCTGAAGACCACATAAGCACCATGTAGTCTACGCGGAACACCTAAAGCTCCAACTAGATATATGCATGCATTCATGGATCTGGCTCCTCTAAAGTGAGGAATCTGTTAATTTATTTCAATTTCATAAAATCTTGACGCTCAATATGATCAAAGGGTCCTAATAATTGTCATCTCACTAAACCATCAATTTTTGAAATTTTAGTTCTAAAAATTATTAACTTCATTTCTTTTCTTTGCGCTACATCTGCGTTAGTGCTTCCATGGAAACTTGTCCATGGGTGGAGAAATTTTAATCATGCAATTGCATCTGTTTCAAATTCCAATAAGAATATTTTAAACCCTTGAAGTTAATTTTTCAAAGTCATGACAAATCACTTGTATCAGTAACAAGATTTATGAAACCCCATATTGATCGAAATACTGGCATTTTGCTAAAGTGAAATCCTTGGTTTGCAGTGACCCACACCTTGCATTGACTACCTCAATCATCTTTATAATTATGAATTCATAATTGTGTATATCATTAAGACTTGCACATCAATAATTTTGTAGAGATTTTCTTCAACCATGGACGAGTATCCATGGATGCACATAGAAAGAGCAAAAGTATTGTTGCAGCACAAGGAAAGAATTGAAGCATAAGATCACGTCAAATCCCTTCTTCTTCTTCTTCTTTTGTTTTTTTTTTTTGGAGTTAACGATAAATTAACGGTGTTTAGATTAAAATTCTAAAAATTGGTATAGAATGAGATGTCAATTATTAGAATCCTTAAATTATTTGAAGCATCAAGATCTTATAAAATTGAAGTAAATTTTCACACTCCTCAGTTTAGAGGAGCCGGATCCTCCATCCATTGTACGTACTATGGTCCGTAGTCGCCGAATCAAGTGGAGGTCTTCGGTCGAATCGGCTGCCAGCAAGTTCATTCGACCATCACCTAGATAATTATAAAAAGCATGAGGGTACATGATTTGAGATTTTTGAAAGACAAAACAAGGAGTATCTGGATATGAAATTTTGGACCTACTACATGATATAATAGTATGTTTCTCTCGATTTATATTACTTTTGTGTTTGTTTTTTTAATTAGGTCACTGGCCCTCTAAATTTCAGCTGTAAAAGGGAAATATATGTAATTACGTTTAATGGCTGCGTAAATGGTATTAGTTGCCTAGTTTTTTTTTTTTTTTTATATATATAAAAAGACTATAGATTAAAGATGGAAGTCTCTCTGACATCCCGAGTTTTCAAAATCAACCATTAAGGCTCTTGAAGCCTCCTCCATAGGGACTCTATTTGTCCACACAATTCCACTAGTACAATTATGGCCTAGATTAGCTATAGCATCTGCTACAAAGTTTGCTTCCCGGAAGATATGTCGAAATGAAATTGAGTTGAAACTTGTAGCAATGGCTTTATTGGATATCTTGAATAATTTTGAGTAAGCGCTAGGGTGGGTGTATAACTTTATTGACAGCATCAATGACAAATTTGGAGTCGCCCTCAACTCCAACTCTGTTGTGTACTCGTTCTAAAACACAGACGAGTCCGTTACGTAGAGCAATATATAGCTTCTGTTAAAGGAACTATAGTAGTACGTATTAGTTGCCTAGTTGGTTCTCAGGTTCTATCGATTAAGTATAAAGAATGCATGTGGTTTAGTAAGAAACTAAGAATTACTTAAGCTTGATCGGTAGCTATAGGTCATGACTCATGCGCATGCAACATGCAAGAGGGTCCTTACCAGTCACCATATCCACCAATCATGTTGTGTGCGCGACCATCGATCATAGTCAAGTCATGATCCGTGATCTCGACACAAACCTACCACCTTTCACAAGGAAATAAGTAATTTTTTATGTTCGCACGTTTTTTTTTTATTTCTTTGGAGTTTTGGAGTGACATGATCAAATTTGTGACCCAACAAACTTAGTTATAACATAGATCTTTCACATTTACTCATAGTTTTTGACCAACCGTAATGATGAAGTTCTCTGTCAATATCGAATCCGTTTGGGAATTATTATGTGAGTGCAAATACACTATACGATAAACGTTGTATTGTTTAATCGAAGGTCGTCACTAGTTTAAAAAGTTATACTTGGAGTTTGAGATTTCTATTTTAATTAGTTAGCTCTTAAAACAACTTTAAAATAAATTTATGAAAGTTGCAAATGAAACACCATTTTAATTAGGTCGCTAGAGTCACCGATTAGCGTCATCACTCACAGTAAAAGGGCGTCGGTATAGATTTTAGTTTGGTCGCTACTTTCCTAGTTTGATGGAGTAAAATGGACCACGAAGGATCAGAAAGGTTCATGCATTTTCCTTGGTGTGTCATGTGTGCATAGAGACTAATTTAGATGCCTAGTATTTAAGACCAAAAAGGTAGGAAGATGGGGTCCTTGGTCTCTCTCCTCATGCATGGGGACCTTCCTCTATCATTTTCCTTTTTGTTTGATCTCAAATGTGAGTTCATAACTAACAAACCTCAACAGTGGACACCCATCTTCTTCTTCTTTCTTGACACCCCACTTCCTTTCTTTTTTGTTTATGGTATGTCTTGAGTCTTGACAACTTACTTATTGTACGTCAAATTTTCTACAATATTCCTCACAGTTGAGAGTGGAGAAATCGTACATCACGAGCTGCTTGAGCTAGTTGGTTTGTCTTCTCTCTTCTTTTCTTAGAATGGTTGGTTTGGTTCGTCAATCATCGACGACATCTTAATCCCAAATTCACGTGACCAGTAGAAAGAAACACGTGAAGTAGTACGCCGTTGGTACTGCCAAAATGTCATTCACACATTGCCTCCCTTGGTTAGGAAGCTACGATCGAGAATTCGAGATCGAGATCAAGGCTCACACATATGCCATTGGAGTATGCAGAAGATACAGTTAGCTATGCATAGTTAATTTAGCTTCCATTAATTCGTGGCGGTTGCAGCATGCGTTTCTAGCTAGCTAGTAGATGGTGATGAGTTCAATAATGGAAGGAGAAGGTCTTACGTACGGCACCCGCACCACGTGGTAGTGGGGCGGGCCAATCAGTGCCCAAGCAGGGGGGTATTTTGGGTATTGTATATTAAAAATCAGGGACAGTTTCAAAAAAGATGGAAAAGTTTGAGAGTTTTGATTGGAGGGCCGCACGGCCCCACCACGTGGCAGCCCCTACCTAAGACTTTTTCGGAAAATATGATATTTAGGGTTTTGTCATAGTCAAGTTAGTGTTAAGTAGATTAGACAGAGGTGCAATGCATGCAATAGCAGCAATACATATTTATGGTGGTTGGCGGGTCTATTCTGTGATTTTTGTCTAATTCTTATGCACGTCGGAAGAGTATTTGACCAAATTTTCAAACGAAGACATTGCATTATGTACAAAGTTATAATTAGGTAAGATTGACTATTGATTAGTGGTCTCTAAAGGTTTAAGGTTTTTTAATCTCAAACCACACTCAATCCTAGTTTAGGGGAGAAAATTTTTTATTATTTTTTATTTTTATTATTATTTATTTATTTATTTATTTATTTAAAAGAGACCAAGCAAAGTATTACCAAGTCGATCAATAACAGATCTCGACACAAACCTACCACCTTTTTTGGATTCTTTTTATTTTTTCCATTTTCAATATCAAAAAACTATTTATTATTATTATTGAAGAATAACCGAGCAATGAGAATTTGATTGAGTGCTCTTCACTAAATTGTTGATAAACATCTCAAATTTGATTCTCCGCTTATTGTTAAAATAAAAATTGCTCAGTCCCTAGGCGTGTAAGTGTTGATTGGGTCAATTGTTGTACCATTCTCTCCTTTATGCAGATTCGATTTTCACATATTTATCGAGAAGGGAATTAAGTGGCTGGCTACTTAGCTAACTATGGGGTGGATCATGAGGGGCATTATTGGTGGGACTCTTGCCCTCCTTGTGCTTCGGCTGCCTTTGTTCACAATCTGAAAAGGTTTACCGAATTTCCGTATTAGCTAATTCTAATGTGCTTGATAGATTTCATGAAAAGGCGGGCTTGGGTTATGGTGGTTTATGCTGCATGGTTGCTGAGGTACTATATGGTGTTCCATATAAGTGGTTGCTACATGGTCACATATATATATATATATATATATATGCATGGTTACTACATGCTCTTCTGCTATTCATCAGTTTGTAATTATTTTAGCTTAGTGCTCACTTTGAGTACCTTTTTTATTTTATTTTTTTTCAATAAATGGGGACCAAACGACCCAGCAACAAAGAAGAGAAAAATTACACTCTAGGAACTACTGTCCTATATCTAGGATACTCACACAAGTCATCCAACAAGAAGGAAGTAATTTGTGGAGGAAGTTGCTCCATAACATGCACTCCAATCTCAACATCTACTCTAGATTTAGAAAGCACATCAGCAACTTGATTAATCTCACGATATATGTGACTAACTTCATAGTAAGGAAACTGTCAAATGAAAAATTGGCAGCAGTCAATAAGAGTTTTAGAAGGATGTAAATCATTCACACCCTTTTGATCATGTTAACTAGAACTTCAGAATCACTTTCAACCATCAGATATAGTGTGACGTACCGAACCCGAATCCACCGGTTTACTAGTCACTTGGACGGTGAACGATCTTTACTTTCACTTTTACTATCATTTTAGTGCTTTTAGCGGCCCTAAAAGTTGGCTTTTTATTCGGGTCAAAATTTGAGAAAATGTTCTTCATGAAAGTTGTAGAGGACATTAAACCGAGTCCGTAGACATGTGGTACGTAAAAATCGGAGTTCGTATGCGAAAGTTATAAGCGAAAAGGTAAAGTTACTGCTCATGGTAGAAATTTGTGTAAATAATGAAAATTTACTGTGTTAGGTTTCCAAATCCGGAAACCCACCTTTCTCTCTCCTCTCCCCCAATCTCTCCCCTTTCCTCTTCGGGGGATTCCTTCTCCCATTCGATTCGCCGCCGTCCGACCATTAACCTGTGGGAAACCGGCCACCACGTAATCGCCTCTTCCTCCTCTTGACGCTAGTGCCCTTGAGTTTCGGCGATTTGGCCGGAAAACCCCGAATCGAAGCAAGGAACCTCACGGGGGCAGTTTGAGCTTTTCCGGCGATTCAGCCATTTCTGGGACTCTCCGGCCACCAAACCGGCATCGAAGGTGCGGTTTTCGCCAAGGATCATTTCCCCCCTAGCCTTGAGCCACGATTTGCAGTGTAGAGGGAGAATCGATCAAAACCCGATCCTAGGGTTCTTGGATTTTCTGGGTTTTCTTCACCGGCCAATTTCGAGCACTTAAAGGTAAAATTGGAATGTGCTGTAGTTGAGAAACTTGTTGGGTCTGTTGTGATGTTGCTATTGCCAAAATTTGGTGACCATCGGAGGTGGTGGCCGCCGGCGCGTGGGCCACTGTAGGTGGCGCGTGGAGGCACGTAGGTCAGTTTTCTAACTTCGATTTTTAGCCTATTAAATCCTATAATTGATGTAGAGCTCGTAAATGTAAATTTGGTTGGAATTGAAGAAAAGTTGTGTTGATTATGAATTTTCGGAATTTAGAATTCCATTACCAATTTACTAGAATCCGACCGTCGGATATCTCTCGGTTCTGCCTTGGAACCTTTAAAATAACGAATTGGTATTAGTGATATAATTTGGGTTGAATCCGAGAAGAAGTGAAGATATGATTATGAGGATTTGATTTTAGGAATCGTATTTAATTGCCGAATCGATATTCACGAATTATAATTGTGTACAGGGCGATATACCGAGCTATTACTCGATGAAGGAACTCGTATGCATGATCCCCTAAATTGTACTGTGAGTGGACATTTATTTTAAATTAAATGTGCATGCAGTATATTATTATTTTCCGATTGAGGTTTAATTTATTATTTGAATTATTGAGTGTGATGATTTTATGAGCTTGATTTCTTGAGATTTATTATGCTCTATGAGTTACGGGATTTTTAGTGGATTTCCTTCCCGAGGGCTTTCAATAGATTTTTCAAGCTATTTATTTATGAGTTATTGAGTTGGGAAATGATTTTCGGGCAGTGACTGATTAAGAAAATATTATGAGAATTATTGATTTCGAATATCGGTTTTTATGAGAATTCACGAGTACGAATGTTTCATCGAATATTTGAGCATGATTGAATTATCGAGATTATTGAGCTTTGAGCTCCGCACTTATCAGCCTTGAAGTTAGATTGAGATTTATTTCCGAAAGCATTTATTGATATACAGAGTATTTGATTTATGCTTTCGAGGATTTATTGAGATATTGAGATTTGAGTTAGCGAGATAATCTTGAGTTATGCTTTCGGTGAATTATTAATGATTTATTGAAGTAATATCGAGTTTCTTTCCGAAAGCAAGTAATTGAAAGAGGTTGTTTCTAGTTTATTGAGGAGGCTATCAGTCAGCGCATGCATGCATTACCTAGTTGGCAGTCCCTTCTAGGTAATAGTCTGGTTGGCAGTCCCTTCCAGATGCGTCACTTGCTTGGCAGTCCCTTTCAGATGACATGAGGTAGTTAGTTGGCAGTCCCTGCTAACTACCTGTGTTTAGTTGGCAGTCCCTTCTATCCACTGCCTCCTATTGCGGTTAGCAGTCACTTCCGATGCGTCATCTGGGTGGCAATCCCTCCCAGATGGCATGAGATGACTAGACAGCAGTCCTTTCTAGTCATCAAACGAACCTCTTGAAAATGATGTTTTAAAAATGATTGAGGATGAGATTTTAAGAGATTGCAGTAAAGGTGATGATTAAAAGTATTTCCAAGATTGTTACTGCATGAGAGGTTTTAGAGAATAACTTGGGAAAGCATTAAGTTTTACTTATTCATTCGAAATTACTTATTTTTCGTCCACTCACTCTAATGATTTTTAAATGTTTTCCCCTGGGCCCTTCGATTTTAAATGCCCAGTTTGCAGGCCAGTTTAGCTTGAGACATAGCTGTCATAGCTTCCGCATTATAAAAATATCGGTCTTTTATCTTGTATTCTATTCTCTTGTACGCCTGTACATTAGATTGCTCTGATAACCTATAAGATTAATATTCTTAAGTTCATAATTATTTGTGAAATGGGAGATGTTGTGATATAGGGAGCAGGGTGGCTCTAGAAGAATAAGGGTGAATTATTTTAGAAGTGTAAATGTCTTTCTACAGGTTTTTGGGTAGTCCACTTTTAGACGGAAGTTCCGCCAAATTTTTGGTAGAATTTCTTCTGAGGTGGGCCCCACAGGGCCACTTTGGATTTTCAAGGTGAAATTTGGGGCTAGTCCTGTCATATAGGCATGAAAGATTATGAGCCAATCTTAATCCAAGAAGAAGACCCCAAATTTTAGCATTAAGAATAGATCCACACCCCAAATTAGCACTGAATCCAGAAATCCAATTACCATAGTGACCCCTCAAAACTCCACCAGCTTCGATATTCCGATTTCGGGCACCATCAACATTAAGTTTGTAAAAGTTGACTGGAGGTTTACTCCACACCATGCTGATATTGATTCTACCATCAGAATTGGCCTTGGTCACATTAGCAGAGGTCCATTCTCTGATAGCATCAATAATCAATTTGCTAGGATTATATGGAAAATGGAATTCAGGATCAAAAACCAATTTGTTTCTCCATTTCCATAGAAACCAACAAGTGTAAACAAAAACTAAACACCATTTTAATCCACCATAACAATCTCTCTTATATTGAACATTTGCAGAAATCCAAGCAGACCAATCAAGATCCTTGGTTCTAGTAATGGTATCCAAGCATATAATACCATTCCAAACCACTTGAGCCACAGGACAATCACGAAATAAGTGGAGTAAGCTTTCAGATTGTCTTTGACAAGCATGGCAAGATGAAACAGTAGTCATCTCTTTCTTTTAGTTCTTTCAACATTGGTAAGAAGCTTACCATGATAGAGGAGCCACAAAACATACTTCAATTTAGGAGGGACGGGCAATTTCCACAAGAAAAACCAAGGAAACTTGGCAAGATTTTCCTCCTGGATGATGATAGAGTAAGCTGATTTCACAGTAAAGTTGCCATTGCTAGTATCATTCCAAATAACTTTATCAGAACCACAACCCACAAAACCTGGAGACCCTTTAACGATCTGATTAACAATATCATCACTCAACTGAGATTTAAGGAAAACCAAATTCCAGCTCTCACCATTCCAACAATCCTTGATTTTCAAATCATTATTAATAGTAGCAGACTAGCAGCATTAGAGGCATATCGACTTAGGGGACCAATAGATAACCATGTATCATTCCAAAAATTGACAAAACAACCATCACCAATTCTCCAAATTAAGCCTTTCTTTAAAAGTTGCACTCCATGAACAATACTGCGCCAAGTACTTGAGCTGCCAGAGGGATACCTATACTGAGGGTGAAACAGAGAAAGCTTCTTAACATACTTTTGAAAGAGAACTTGACTCCATAGCCCAGGATCGTCTCGAAACATCCTCCAACCCACTTTAGCAAGCATGGCTTGATTCAGTTGTCTGATTTCTTTAATTCCTAAACCACCATATGATAGGAGCACAAAGTACGACGATATTATTGAGTATGTGCCCCATTTTAGCCTTGTTTCTCCCTTAGTCTCGTGTTTTGAGTTATTAAGTCATTTTGAGAGTCTTGTTGAGTGTTTGGCGTGAAATAGGTAGAAAATGCAAAATCCTAGCTGGATCAAGATTCTTCACTGTCGACTGTTTTTGCAGTTTTTACATTTTAATTCCCTTTATGTTCTCTAAAACATTATGATATTCTCCTCCTTGTTGTAGGAAACCTTGTCTGGTGGAACTCTTGAAAACAACAATGATGGAATCAGAAAATAAAGCATTTAAGACGTTTGACCAAGCAATGAAGAAGAGAAATAAATGAGAAAGACGTTTTTAGTTGGGGAATAAAGGAGAAAGATGTTTTTAGTTGGGGAATAAAGGAGAAAGATGTTTCAACTGGAAAATAAATAAGAGAAAGACGTTTCAGCTTGTTAAAAGACCCCATTATAAGAGAAATTAAGGCCACAAAGGAGACATTTCAGTTGGGAAATTAAAGGAATTATGATGCAATCCCATCTCTCCAAATGATGAAGGGTATGATCGACAAAAGCCAATCAATGCTCCCCTATAAATAGGCGACATCCAGACCAGAATTATCATAACTTCCTTGCCTATCACTTCCTGGCCAAAAACTATTTCGAGACTCTGCTCAATTCACTCCTCAAACCTCCATCACCTACAAGACCGTGACCACCATCCATCCATCAATCCACGAAGTTCTTAGGTGCTGAGTCAAGGACACTCCACCACCATAGCAGAGACGAGTTTATCACCTTGTTACTAAGCCGCTGAGGAAAGCTTCAAAGTGTAACTATGACTCTACTTACAATTTTTGTTTTGGTTTTGTGTGTTTGGATTTACGAGTTGTGTAATTGGAGACATGAAATTTTCAGAATATTTTTATTAATATTTTTGAGATTTTCAGTTTATTATTGAGTTAATTTTGAGAATTCTTTTATGATGTATGTTACAATCTTGTGCCCTTTTACGTGTTTAGGTAATTTTCAGAGTTAGGTTAATAAGTTTGCATGCTAGAATAACGGTGAGAGTTCTTGTGTGTTTGCTTAATTTGCCAAGAGTAATTGTTATTTGTTAAGGCGCTAAGTTAAACAAGTAGCAATTAGTTCTAAAAAGTGGTAAAAATCATGTTGAATGGTTAAACGGTTCTGG
The DNA here is from genome assembly GCA_024704745.1 of Rosa lucieae. Lineage (NCBI taxonomy): Eukaryota > Viridiplantae > Streptophyta > Magnoliopsida > Rosales > Rosaceae > Rosa > Rosa lucieae. Next base: position 28,161,430 of record CM045493.1, on the reverse strand, counting down.
AAATTATTTGTTAAATTCTATGTGTAATGGTTCATTTGCACGTGTGAGTTGATTCGAGGGTTAGATAATACTACTAGTTAAGAGAATTACGTTAGTGTTTTCGAAAATTAGTAGTTTTGGGCTTGGTAAGGACTTTTCTGATCCAAGCCTACATTAGAACGAATTAGATAAATGGATTGATACGCTGAGGCTTTTCATTTGAGTTTTTATCTAAGCATTTAAGATGGGCACGTTTTTGTAGCATGTTGAAATGGATTTTCTGTTTTTACACTTAGTAATTCCCAAGTGGCATTGGTCTAGGTTAGGGAAGTCGATCATTATAGATAGTTTTATTTATTTCGTTTTTACTTTAAGTATATTAGGAACCAAATCTCAAAACCCTCATTTTATTCTTTTATTTGTTAATTGACATTTTTGTGCAGGTGTACCCTACAATCCCCGAACTGAACGATCCTTGCTTGTGCTATACTAACCTCGATATTTTTGCAGGGTTAAATTATGAGGCTAGTTTAGCCGCACCACCATACTCTTTAGGTCTACATACCAAATCCCAATTCGCAAGATGAGTTTTCTTCTTGCCATCACAATCTCCCCATAGAAAATCTCTAGCTGTTAACTTTTCAATAGAATCACACACAGAGGCTAGAATTTTTACCATTTGCATGGCATAAACAGGCATAGAGGAGGTGACTGCATTGATGAGGGTTGCTCCACCAGCAAGATTCAACAGCTTACTCTTCCAACCTTCAAGTCTGCATTGAACTTTATCAATTATAGTAGCATAGGTACGTTTAACAACTTTGGAGTGAATTAAAGGCATTCCTAAATACTTCCCCAGGTTATTGGTGAGAGTAGAGCCACAAATTTGACTAATATGACTGGCTAGAATCTTGCTTGTGTTGGGAGAGCAAAAAAGCACAAATTTATTGTAGTTAAGTTCTTGCCCTCACTTTGAGTACTTTACTTCATCTTGTTTTCAGAGAAATTTTTGTTCTTGTCCCCCTCTCTTTTCTTGTGCTTTATTTTCTTTTATTAATAAAATAAATAGAGGGACGAGTGATGGATTCCCGGTTGTGATCGCCTAATCCTCTATTCAAGTTATAAAAATCAAATCTGTAATCTATTTTATCTTTGTACCCTTCTTCACTATAATTCTAAAAAGTATCATTATTTCTTTCACTGTAATTCTAAAAAGAAATACTTTGCGATTATAGTTAATTCGTTTGAGAGCTTTAATAGTATATAGTTATGCATTGCATTATGTACGTAAACAAGGTGTGCTACCTTGACACTTTCTCTAGGAAGTATATATTAAAGAGTTTCATGATCGAGCTAATTTCAAATGAAACGATGAGAAATTTTATTTAAATTTTAATAATTAATTAAATAAAGCATAAAAGATATCGAAATCAACTTTATCCAATGGTAGTTCTCTCTATTAAAGTCTTTAAGTTCAAATTCTTCTCCCATTTAAAAAAAAAGTGCTATTAAAAGCTTAGGATTCACAATCTTTGTCTAGAGCTTAACTTAAAAAATTGGTCTCTTATTATCCAGAATATGGAGAACAAGCTTGGAATCCTTCGTGGACTAAAAGACAACCAAAGAAATATATTATCATTGACAGTTTAGCTTAAGTGAGCGCACTAAAAGTCTAATTCATTGCTAGCCAAGAATTTGCGATAATGAACTAATCATAGCCGCCTAGCGGTACAAATAATGGAGTAGGTAGAGATGGTCGCGATTTTGCTAGCTTGATCGATCGGACTAAAATGGACCACGAAGGCCATTTGTTGTCAAATTATGCTTGGCACTAATATGCGTCAGAGGGCTTCTAGGTCATTGGAATAATCCAGTACCAAGTGACAACTAGAGAGTAGACAAAGGTTTTCGTCTCTCCTTGTGACGCGTGAACCTTCCTCTATCCCCACAAGTCACAACAACCTCAAAGACACTTGAAACCTACCAAGGACTGGTGCTTTTTGCTTCTGGGTCGCCATCAACGTCACCGGCTTTTTGCTTGTGGGACTGGTGCTTTTTGCTTGTTGGAGAGTCTTTATTTTTGTAATTTAGTTTAACTGACTTTGAGAGTCGGATCTTCTTTTTTTTACCAGAATTTCATTAATGTGTGTCATTATTATATTTAAAAATATAATGTGGTCTCAAAAATCTTGTCTGATTTAAATAAATAAAAAAGAGGGTTATTATCACAAATGATATCTGAACTTATCATCTATTTTATCGATGGTACCTAAACTTCAATTTTGACCACAACCAGTACCCAAACTTTTCGACTTCATTTTAAATGGTACCTAAGGCCACCTTCGGTCACTATTCAGGCAAAAAAAGGCAAATAAAAAAATAAAAAAATTCAAGTTCAAGGCAAGTCTATTACTAAAAAATCATCACTATATATGATCGCAACCCTTGAAATCATCAAAAATCATCACTATGATCGCCTCACATGTTGTTTTTAGTCGGAATATTGACCGGAGGTGGCTCTAGGTACCATTTAAAATGAAATCGAAAAGTTCTGTACTGGTTGTGATCAAAATTGAAGTTCAGGTACCATCGATAAAATTGAGGTATAGTTCAGGTACCATTTGTGATAATAACCCTAAAAAAAATATCACGCTCTATAATCATCAACTAGACATATTATCAATTACAATATCATCAACTAGACTTTGAGGATCAGATCTTACTTTTGATTCTGACAAAAATTTCACTTAAAATTTTAATTTTACATACCCTTACTTATGTAAATATTCAATTAATTTGAACCAAGTAATACGCTTCAAAAGGTCAAAAAGGCAAGATAAATCAATCAACATTGACTAAGAAAACAAACAAATTAAGAAGCTGATAAAACCGTCACGCTTGTGCATTACCAGGCATCTGTTTTGATACAGTGGAGCGAGGTTAACAAAACTTAAGTACAGCCACTCTATGACGTGGCAGGTAGCTAGGGCACTCTTGAAATCATATTCATCCACTCCAACCGTCCCTCCTATGGGGCAATAGTGCAGTACCGAAACACCCCCAACCAATTCCCTCCGAGTGTACCAATTGCTTCTCCCGTTTTACTTACGTACCCTCCAATCTAACTCATATGAGTCTGCTTGATAGTCATGTTTAACTACCGGGGGTTGGGTTTTTAAGTTTCAGCTTTAGAAAACGAGCATCAGTACGTAATACTGTAGCTGTTTAATTATTACATGCATGTAATTAGTACCTTAAAAGTTCCTGAAAACTACTCAAGCACTAATTTTTGATTAAACTGAATAGAGTTGTACATGTTCAGTATTACGTGTGTTGTTGGAGTAGCTATATGGCTAGCCTGGGCATGTCGGTACATTAAATATAGCTAGGTCATCATGGATCTCTCAAAGCAAGAACGACGTTCAGTCATAATCGAAAACCTAATATTCAGGCACCCGTCAATAACGGCGTCCGTCGTATACGAAACACGTGATGAACTGATGATAAGGTAGCCAGCCAGCAATTGCCTACCGTTACCGTGGTTAAGACTCAAGAGCAGTTCTGCTCAAGAGCACAGCTACAACAATTTCGGGGCTCACATGCATAGATGCACCAGATCCGAAGAAGCAGGCATGTCAGCCAGTTAGGTTTCTGATCCATTCATAGCTGATCGATTTGTTACAGCTGAAGCATGCATGCATTTCTGGTTAGTCAGTTAGGTCGACGCAACGTGTTCCAGTTTTATGCTTAGGTGTTACATTACTACGTAATAGATTTCCGAGCTTGGATGACTCACCTTCATGTCTACTGCTATGAGAGTTCTAGATATCTAGATCCATGACATATTGGCATGGAGAAGAAATAATTAAGAGCAAAACGTGGCTAGACATTTCGATTATTATTGCAGATCGATCGATAGTTCATGGGATGGTCTCCTGTTTCCGTGCACCTAGCGGTGCAAATAATATACGTCCAAAATTCTTATCTATCATTTGCATGATTAAGGATAAGTATTATTTTCGGAGTACTAAAAAATTTCGGTACGATCCGATTTAGAATCTTTCTCAATTTTCTTTGAATCAAATTATCGACAAAATATATTCTAAAAAAAAAATTACCGACAAAATAGTTATTGAAAACTACATAGTTTTAGAAATTTCATTAAGATGCTGCTTCAACCATGTCATAGCATTAGTGAGGCTGTTCTCACCCCTTATATATAAGAAATTAAAGTAATTTTATTACTTTAAACGCGAAGTAGAGCATAAGGTTAAACTAATTTTGTCATTTTTGAAATTTTCTTAAATTTTGATTAAAAACTCATCCTGGTGGTCTTTGGAGATGATCATAAAACGAAAATTTAGATTCACGCGTTAACAACTAATCAACCGACTATCGTGAGTCGAGTTGAAACCCTAAGCCTAGGGTGACGTGCAAAGAGGCGGCCGTCAGATCCGACCAAGTCCAGCATCGGCCACGGCTTGGTGAGACTATACCGGTTCTCAGTTTGTGGAGAAAATCCATGTGCGGGCGTGACAAGACTGATCGTGTTGGTGGATTCGGGGCTGAGAGGCTTCGATTGGAGTCTTGCTCCGATCTGGGCTTTTGAGTTGTATTCCAGAATACAGTGACTTGAGTGGCCGGCCGGCTGAGTAAGGGAGCGATCTGATGCAGGCTTTGGCGGATTGTTTCTGGAGGTTCGATCGGTGGTGGTTGGCGGTCGAGGGGGCGGAGTAGTTGGTCAAGAAGGTGGCGGGTGCAATGAACTCGATCCAATGCTATGGTCCAAAGGCTTGCCGCCGGAGGACAGGGTGGCAATGAACACAAAGAAGCAATAGTGCAGGGAGGCTCCTCCTCTGTTGGCTTGGGTTTGGGCCTGGGATCAACCTTGGGCTGATAGGGCAGGGGAGCTCTCCTGCTAGGCAAGAATTGATTTGGGTTTGGGCCTACGGGCTTGGGCTCAGGTCAAGGCAATTTAGGCTCTAATGTAGTAGGGTATTGAGCTTGTGTGAAGTTGGATAAAGTTCTATGAGTCTTCTATGACGTTTCTAGTGTCTTACTTGTACCACAATTGCGTGATTGGAAAGTGGGAGCTAGTTGTATGATTTCTTTTCTGTAAGAGGGGAGGTTTGTTCATTCTTATTTATTTAGGCTCGCTTAAATGTGAGTGTCTCAGTGATCTTTAAATGTTTGCTTTAGCTTAGGTATGTTACTCCGGATTTTCTTGTCGGATTTTCTTATGTAAATTTTGGTAGACTTTAGTCATTTATTTGCTGTTGATCTAATAAATTTAACTTCTATTTAAAATAAATATATTTATACTAACCAACTCGACTTTTCTACCGGGACATGCCCGGAAATGGGAAGGGCACACCGCACACTGCGCAAGCTCGATTAATTATTTAATGGATTCCAGATATTTGGTGTATAAGTTCAAAATTAGGTGCCTGCATGCCACAAAATTGGTGCATGTATCTTGTGCTCAATGAAACAACAAACTTGAAAAGTTCAAAAGTCCTGTCATAAAAAAAAGTTAAAAAGTACGAACTCAATAAGTATAACTCGTCTTATATAGTTCAAGGGTGTCCATAATTGAAATTATAATCGCATGCATGGAACACATGAGGCATGCCATTCTCATGAAACAATACGTAGTATATGGTGGTACTAATAGAAATAAAAGAATCTAATGGATTAGTTGAAAAGGACTGCATATATATATAACTAACTCAAGCGATAGTACTTCGTTCTTCAAATTAATCCCATAATTTTTGTTGTTGTTAATAATCCCCTTCTAAGATAAAGAAGAAGGAAGCAAGAAATAAAAAAAATATTTCATTCCAAGTTGTAAAGGATCTATCAGCTTTGCACAAACGTCTTTAAGAGCATCCAGCATTGCCATGTTATATAGTTGTCCTAATAAAACGGAAAATTCCGAACTGTAATCCTCAACACTTTTTAAAGGAAAATTATTCTAATACATTTGTTATTTTTACTTTTATTCACAAAAGAGCACCTAAAATGTAAAAACAATACAGCAGTAGGAAACCGGTACTCTCAATCATTCATTTCATTGTACGTAAGTATGTGCATCACTTACATTCTCATTTTTTTTCGGACAATTAAGACTCGAACAAAATAAAAATATAAATCCATTAATCGATCGCCTTCTTTTCATTTCAATGAAATGATGAATGCATGTGTCAAATCCCAGTGACAATAAGTCTTCCGTACGTGTTGGTAGTACACGAACATGAACGATCGATCCTGATCCAAATGAAGGTACGTCTAAAATTTTCGTGCTCCACAGAAATGAATTAATCCTTCCATGCATTAGCTAACCCATAAAATGTACAAAAACGTACATATTAATTAGATAGAAGTCAATGTGAATGTGAATAGGATCCAGCTTAATCAATAATGGAATGTATCTATAGAGAATACGAGGAAAATGGAGGCCTGCCATCGATCGAATGTGAAAAGAATCTAGTAACCAGAACCATTACTGGAGGTCTGCCATCGATGGTTTTTTTTTTTTTTTTTGGGTCAACGCTAGGATAAAAGATTCTTGTGTCTGACTGTCTGTGAAATAATTAATCGACAAAATTTCCTGATTAAGTTGATGTCTCGTATGCGGCATGTCATGTTGTCTAGTGTATATTGTTTTTATTTTTTTATATTTACTAGGTTAATAATAAGATTAGAAGTGTTGAACACTTGAACTCGTCGTCATGTGACATAAAATTTCTGTAATTAATGAAGTAAATGATTGATAATTCAAATATTACAAGCCACTAGTACAGAATACTATAAAATTTATACTGCAAAAAAAAAAAGAGAGTATAGTTTAGTTTATAGCTTTTAGAAATCCATCTGAAAAGAAAAAAGATCGAAGGTCATCTCTTGAGTTAAAAACAATGATACCACAAACTATGTTAAATTAGGCCTTGAATATTTGATTATGACGAGAACATTACACAATTATTAATCATGTTATTGTGTGTATGATACAAAGTACAAATAAGCTCAATCTAATATGTATCTGTTTGACACCCTTTAAAATAACTAATTTGTAAAGACGGTACCACTTGTCAATTAAGTTATTCCAATAGAACCTAATCCATAGAAAAAAAATGTCCAACACTTTGCTAGAGTTTTAATAAGTTTATTGAAATTGGCTCTATATCACTGAGTTTATATCATTCATACATATCGAATTGGTGTGAAATCTCATTAAGCGACAATTTTTCCTTTTCCCCTTCCTTCTTTACCTCTACATAGTCCCGACTACAATATCGACTATTGGATATATATATACGGTTCAACTTTTCAATATCTTCTCAAGCATTGGTATATCAAATTAGGGTTGGATTTGGTCCAACGCAGTTTGAATTTGAGCCAAAATAAAAAAATCGTATTGAACTTGAGTTTTGGTTCTGTTCTGATCGGGTCAGTTATCTCACATTTAGACACAACAACCATAGTGAATCAAATTCAAACTTGAATCTCGGTTCGGGTCAAATCAATTAGAGTTCATTTGTTTAAGAAGAAAGAGAAAGAAAAAAAAAGGAGCTGGATAATCATTTCTTCCAAAAATGTCAAAGGAAGAAAAAAGGAAAAAAAAAAAAACATGTTACTTAGGGAAATAAGTCTCTTGACCTAGCGCTCTCTGCTAGGGTTTGGACAGTGGCGGCTCTCATGTTTTCGTTGTGCTCTATACCTGCTCCATTCTTGGAGATTTTTTCAAGCTTTGGCCTCTATTTGTTTATCCTTGTTGTGGTCAAAGGCAAGGGGATAGTTTTGGGTGGGAACTGTGAACAGTGGCTGCAGTTACTTAATGATTGCAGGGATGGCATGGATTGTTCGCTGGCAGTCGCGAATGGCAGTGGCTATGGGGGACTGTGGGATCCGGGTGATACTTATTTTTATCCTTGTAATCTAGGTGGCTTGAGCTCCGGTAAAGGTAACGGTGCTTTGTGCAGGTGGTGGGAGATCAGGTTCGATTATTGCTTGGCTGGGTCGCTCATTGCTGGGGTTGTTTCGACAGGTCTAGTGGTCGGATTTCTTTGGCAGACTGGGGCAGGGGTTCGCGCCGGTGGTGGAGGATCGCACATCAGGTTTGGAACCAGAGCAGGAGGATCTAGATTTGGGATCCAGGCGGGCTGTGGCCTTGGATTCCGACCCACTCTTGACTTTGGACTTGGATTCTGGCCCACTTTCATTGTTGGGCTAGGGTTCTGGCCCACTATGATTGCTGGGTTGCTTTTCAATTTTTGGTTTGGCTTGGGGGCTCTATTCGTTACTGGTATTGGATTTGGGACCCCGGGTTATGGTATCTGTTTGTGAAAGATCGTTTGCTAACATGACCATGTTCTGATACCCTTGGCCGACTTCAATCTTTAGGTGGGAGAGTGCCCTCATTCCGACGCCAAATTGGTTTTTGTCAATGTGTGCGTTGGAGTTGCATGGATAGTCAAACTATCGACTACTCAAATCACTACACTGCTGCAATCCGTATATAAAATCAGAGTTGCGTTTCGATGTTGCTGCTCTTGCTTCATTAATTCTTTGTATTTCAGATGCAATTTTCGCATATTTTCCTTTTGCATTGTTTATTTATTTTATTGATGCTTTTTGGCATCATTTCGTTGTAATATTTCAATTTCAATAAAGGGCTGACCTCATTTGACTCAAAAAAAAAAAAAAAAAAAAAAGGAAAAAATAGAAAAAAATGGAAAAAAGAAAGACAAAGATCAAAGGGAGAAGGAAAGAGAAAATGAGTACCAAAAAAAAAAATTATAAAAAAATAAAAAGAAAGAAATAATAAAAACAATAGGTGAAGAATAAAAGGAATAATTTTTGGTTTGATTAGGTTCAATTCCAAAGACACAAAAATAAAAACTGAACCAGAATTATTTTACCAATAGTCCAATACAGAACCTCTGTCTACCACTTTGTCCTAGTGATCTAGTAAATTTATTTATATATTAATATACTGTAAATAATTTATAAGAAGAAATTTAAAACACTGAACATAAATAGACGGAAGAATTTTCAGAAAATCATACCAAAAAGTGGAAAACAGTCAGATTTTGCACCAACCCACTAGAAAAAAAAGGCATGTATTTACTCACCTAACCCCAGTATATCCTTATGCCACCAACCCTAAAAGCCCACTCATTCCCCCAAAAGGGGTTGGTAAACACCGTGAGCTGTTGCTATCGGCGAGTCACAGCCGCTTCACACTCTTAAGTCTTATCCACAATCCCACGCCACGTCACGTCATCTCAATACTCTCATATACCCTAAAATCCCAACAATGGCAGTATCGGAGTGTATCCCAAATACTGTTTAAAATATAGAGAGAGATAAGACCTAGCGCCCCAATAGAGGCACAGACCAACCGTGCCCCCACTGGTCACTTTATCACGCGACTCGGAAACACGCACTAATACGCTGAGCGACGCCTTAAATATTTGTTTTGCGCGGAGAGGAAACGGAAACGAGAGACTTCAAATACCAAAAACAACGGCCTCAAATCCAGCGTAGATTCCGCTTCTATTTTCCAGGTACAAATTTTGTGTTTTCCAATCTGGGTTTTGGGTTTTGATTTCAGTTCTGTTCTGTCACAATGGAAAAAAGATTTGGTCTTTGATGCTACCTTACATTGTTTTTTTTTTTTTTTTTTTTCCTGAATGAAGTGTTTTGGCAATCTGGGATATGATTGATTATGTGTGACGATGAAAAAGATTGAATCTTTGATGCGAGTTGTGAACATGGTCTTATTAAATCTAACTCGGTATTTGGCTCATTTCTGCAGTGAAAATCTTTAGTGTGTATATAAATCAGGTTTGGTTGTTGAGATTTGGCTGGTGGGATTTTCTATGGAGGCCAGAGCTGTGGTGAAGGGGTTTCAGTTTTGTACATGGATTGATTCAGAGAAGGTGAAGAGGAGACCCCCGAGTGGCTCGGCGCGGTTCTCGAGGAGATTGAAGGAGGATCAAAGCAAACGTCATGTGCTTGTTGCATCAGCTCACCTACCGAAATCGAATCGGCATCGACATGTTGCTGTGGATTACAACCACTGGAATCCAGGTAGCTAGAAGCATTTGATCCTCTTTGTTATTGTCTATGTTTTTTTTTTTTTTTTTTGAACTGTGGAGAATTCTTGATTTATAATGTTTGTTTAGAGAGATCTCGGATTAATTTCGAGCATTAAAACCAAAAAAGGATTACAGAAAGAAGACAAGTTTGCATTAGCTTTAACGCATTAATTCTTAACCCGGAAGTTGAGACATGAGCTGTTGTAATCAACAACCTAACTCACGGTAGGTGATCCCCGTGTAGTTGTTGAGAAAGCTGCAATCTTAGCCATTGCTGCAGTTTGCATTAAGATTGAACAAAAATAAGAGGGAAAAAAAAAAATCAAACTTTTAGAAAGAGAGATATAATTGTTTTCTGATAGAAAAAAAATTTGTCGTCATCATCTAATAATTTGGGTTGAATGAACTTTCTTTGTTTGAGTCTCAATAATGTCACTGGGCCTAGTAGAATTGATTGTCCTTGGATTGAAGTTCTACTGTACTGACAACATATCCTAATGACTTGGGCTTGAGGATGAATTTTTATGATGTTTTATTGCAATCAAAGGAAATTAAAAGAAACATATTTTGGATACTTGGGAGATGAAAAAAAATTTGATTTATGCTCATTTTGATGGGTACTCCTGGCAAAAAAATTATTCACCATCTCTCACTCCCTTCCTCCTCTCATGTATATCTGCCTGCATGTTAAATTCATTTTCTTTTCAGTTCGAGAACTAATTTTTTTTTTTTCGTTTCAAATATTACTTGTGCAGCTTCACCAGTGGAATCTGGAAACTTTCATGCTCATTTTGATGAATCTTATGTTCTGAAGGTGAGATATGCCTATTTTGATATTAATAATCGCTGTGCATATCTCCTGCCAAGTAAATCTGTATATTTTGGTCTGAAGATAATAAGCATCCACATGCATAACTTGAACAGTTTTGGGTATATATCTTACTGAAAGTTTATAAATGTTGCAGACTAAGTCCCAAGAGATTGAGCCATACTTAAAGGGACGCTGTATATATCTTGTTGGTAAGTCTGTTTGTGACCCCTCTATCTTCAGTTAATAAAGTTATGATCCCGTACCTGATGAAACTATTTCTGAGTTGCAGGTATGATGGGCTCTGGGAAAACAACTGTCGGCAAGATTTTGGCACAGGCACTTAATTATTCATTTATTGATAGGTTTGTACTCGTTCTACTTTCAAGTTTGTATTTCATACAAAAATGTGCACACTCCATCTGATTTTCTGTTATGGCGTATTCTTTCCAAGTCTATTTGAAGCCTTAATGGGAGCAATAAATTTTCGAGTGTTATAGATGAATGCTAGAAGTTAACTAAATGAAAACTGTGGATCATGGCATTGGAAATACTTGTGACCCAATGAGTTTGATTCGTTAGGAACATAGCATCACTATACTGGAATTGTCAGAAAGCTGAACTATGCTTTGCATGATTGTCTTGATGAGCTACTTGCTACTAGGTATATCACATTTTACTGAGTAGTATTTGCATTTTGGCATTCTTGTTGGTGCTACAGTGATACATCCGTGGAGCATGAGGCAGGTGGAAAAACTGTACCTGAAATTTTCAAGCTCTATGGAGAGGGTTATTTTAGAGACAAGGAGGTTAGTTGGGGAACCATTTTTGTTTATTCATTTTCTGCAGATTTTCATGTTATGATGTGTTGAGAGAGAAACTTTTAAGTATCAGTTAGAATTCACACCATTCCGGAGTTATATGTGTATGAAACTTTGTAATTGTCAAAATTGGTATCCTTTTTCATGTGGCCGCCCTCAAGGTGTGAAGGGGAATTGCACCATAAATTCAGTGTGTCATCACTTATCATGCAATTATAATTCAGTGATTCTTTCCCTCTTCTATTACTGATACAGTGCATGGTTTATTTTCAGACCGAGGCCCTACGAAAGCTGTCTATGATGCAACGTCATGTTGTCTCTACTGGTGGAGGTGCAGTAGTTCGGCCGGTCAACTGGTATGGTATTATACATACATGTGGTATTAATTTTTCTGTGTTTTGACTTCTCTGTGTATTGTACTAGTGGTGTTAACAAACTTCTATTTCATGCATCAGGAAATGTATGCAGAACGGGATTAGTGTATGGTTAGATGTACCCTTGGAAGCCTTGGCCCAGAGAATAGCAGATGTGGGAACTGGTTCTCGTCCTCTTTTGCATCAGGGGCCAGGAGATGCATACAGCAAAGTATGTCATATATGTTAAGTTCTCACAAAATAGCCTTCAATTGTATAAATGAAAAAAGTACCGACTAAAAATTGTTACACTTCTCTTTCCATGCAGACCTTTATGCGTCTATCTAGTATTTTCGAAGAGAGAGGTGATGCATATGCCAATGCCAATACTCGGGTTTCCGTGGAAAGTAAGTGCGCTTTGTGGCCCTTTCTTTTTATCACATAAAACAGAAAAGAGATCAGGTTTAATTTTCATGGTTTGTATTATCTGTTGTGCAGATATTGCAGCCAAAATGGGTTATAGGGATGTATCCAATCTCTCGCCTACTGCTATTGCTCTTGAGGTTTCCCCTCTTTCTCTTGGTCTCAATTTTAGATTCTTAGCTGACAAATGTAAACTGAAGGGATAAGAAAAGAAAGCCGAAGCTACTTTGAATTTGTCTATAGTATTTTCTTATTGATTAGTTTTGCTGTATGGTTTAACAGGCACTTCAACAAATTGAAGGCTTTCTGGAGGAAGAGAGAGGCCGTGCCCGTGTATTCTAAGTTGTCAAACTTCCATGCTGCATACTTGTGGTATTTCTCGATTAATTATTTTTCCTTTTATCTTCTCTGTAAAATGTGCCATGTTTCTATTTTTAGTAGCGAAACATGGCACAGTATATGTGTCTGTTTGTGTTAATGAGGTCGTGCACGCAAAAATGGCAGAAATGAACTATTAAGATTTCTTTTTTATCAAAGAACTATGAACACATTGTAACGTTGATTAAGTTGTAGCTGTATATATTGTATCATTGTTGGTTCAACTGGGATAATAAGCCCAGTATTATACTGCTGACGGTCCAAATTTCCTTTTGTTTGGTTGTGATACGATATAGTATGCAATACCCAGTTTCGCTTGACAATTGTCTGTTGGATTAAGATAATACTCGATTACTACGAGTTCAAAGATGTGTATTTAAAAGTTTGCATTGCATAATAATTGCTGAAAGCAACTTAAAGACGTAGTACTTTGGGGTGTAGACCACGCTGTTATGGCGCTTCACTCCACTGATCTTCTGATTTTACCAAACCTCTTCAATCTCAATACTTACGTTTGTAACTGTTGAAAAAAAAAAAAATTCAAAAATTGAAAGATGTTGATCAAGTATATAGGTTATTTACTGGCTTAACATACGTGTTGAAACTCGAACATGTTCATCAGAAAGGAGGATCTAGGAAATGAGCTCTGAGGATGAGAGAATGAAATGTAGGAGGGGGAGGTTGGTACTGGTATAGGTTCCGAGTATGGCCAAGTATTTGTGCTATGGGATTGATGGCAACTCTTATGGTGTGGGTGCCTTTTCTTTTTCTTTTTCTGTTGGTGCGGTCGTGTTCCCACTCTTAACTTCTTCATCTGGCACTATATCTTTTAATTTAAATACAAACAAAACCTCATCGAGTCAAGTCAAACACTAAACTCCATCTATGACCCATGACCACGATTTTGAGGTCGACCAAAGAAGAAACATGAAAGAAGAGACCGGACTCTTCCAGTCTTAAAAGGGCATGAAAAGAAGAATGCTTTCCAGTTGTACAAACTGGTCATGTAATGCATACTTATCTCTAAGTCCCTAACAACCATAATGCCTCAAGTTCAACCAACCTACGCAATCATTCACAAACCAACCTACGCTACATGTCAAAAAACTGCTGCAGAGCCTGCAAATGTCACTGCGACACAGTCATGGCTCTTTGATGGACTCCTGCGGCCAAATTAGTCACAGCAGGTATGGCTAGTCTCTTCTAGAAACGTCTGCAGCTCGCATATGAATAGCGAATACAGGGTGCTTACTTTGCCGTGAACCCCTCCTAGAGACGAGCTACCACTCCTGAGACTTCCCTTCCAAAGTTGAGAGAAATATCCTGGACTGAAAGGCTTTGTTGTTGTCATCCGGTATTACAGTATTACTACATACACAATGTCCGACTGACTACGTTTGTTCAACTACAAAAGTTGAGTAAAGTATTATTAGAACTGAGATTGTATAGATTTCAATGCAACATTGGATTTGGATTTCAATATTTTGGCATGTAGGCAATGTGGTTCCATGATGGTAACTAAAGATGAAATAAAAACAACAGACATACGAAGACAAATGAAACATAATCAATTTTGGATGTTGTCCCCCAACCTCTCTTGTCTCTCTTTTAACTAATGACTAGAAAAGGCAACCGCGCGATGCCGTGAGAATTGGATTTGTTAGTTGTTAATAATTTTTTATGCAGTGCTTAGTTTTCAACAATTCTTTTTGTAATTCTGATAAAAAATGTAATAGATTATAGTTACATAAGTTTGAGAAGTATAATTTTAGATTGTAGCTTAAGCAGATTATGGCCGATTCATAAACAAAGTCTCTATAGTGCAAGTTTTAATAAGCTGCTTGAACAGATTATGCATTTGCGAGAACTACAATTACAAAAATATGATTAATGAAACCCTTCCATTTTTAAGATTAAAAAAAAAAAACCCTACTTTAGGTATCATTTGTAGAAATTTACAAATACAGAACAGAATTGTTCTCCTATATATATATATATATATATATATATATATAAACGGAAAAGATATGGCAAATTTGAAAAAAAAAAGACAAATTGTAATTTTAGTTAAAAGTAGGGGGCAAAACCGTCATTCCGTTATTACATAAACAGTGATGAACAGTTGATCTGTTGGGAGGCAGAAGGGAGGAAGATAGAGTAAAAAAAGGACAGTGGCAGAGTCGTAAAAAAAATTCAAATGAGGGCAAAATTGTCTTTTTACATGAATGAATAGTGATTATGGCAGCTTCGTATTTTTCCATAAATGAAAGGGCAAAATAGATTGTTCACTGTGCTTAGCACAGTGTAACAGTGCATCGACGCTTTATATATGTATAATGACGCCAAGTTTTCATTATTTCGTTGTTGTAGTTTTTTTTAGTATTCCTACTAGATGTTTCAGTTGTATTTGGTTTATGTATTTGTTTGTGCCTTTTCCTTTTCGGGTTTTCAATTGAAGTATTTTCAAACCAAAAAAAAAAAAAAAAAGCCTAGTTACTAGACTTGTTCGGGTGAAACCCTAAGCCTAAATTTGTTTTATTTTCTTACATGAAGAGTTATTTATTCCATTACAGCTATGTACAAATTAAAATTCTTTGCATGGGCAGCACCACAATCATTACGAAGTATTCGACCCTGATTATTTCCATTCATTACACGCATTCGAGGACTTGATCTCAAATGTGCTTTCAGCAGCTTTCCAATTTTGCTGCAGTCCTCTTAATGGATTACAGCTTGCAACTTCAATTAAGTACCCTGTGTAGTTCCCTTGCAAAAGTAGCATTCTGGTTGCATACCTGTGAGCAAGTTCACCCATAGTCAAGAAATGTCAAGGTCGAGAAGTTAATAATTCGACCAGTCAAGATACTGTTCACTGTCACTGGACATAGGTTTACACCCGTTTTTTTTCTTGACCAGTCAAGACTGTTTATCTTTCACTGTTCAGCCACTTTTACTGTTCATTTTTGAAACTAGGAATAAGTAAAATACAACGTTAAATAGTCGTTGTACGAGAAATTCGGTTTCTAATCGATTTTTATTTTCGAAACGAACGTTATTTAGGGGGTCGTGAAAATTGACTTTTTATACGTTAGGAATTTGGGAAAACTTCCTTCATGAAAATTGTAGAGCTCATTTATACGATCTCGTGCATACATGGAACACAATATTTGGAGTTTGTATGAATTTTTGAAATCTGAAAATTTTCTATAAATAGCAAAAAAAAAAAAAATCTATTTTGTTTCAAAGGACGAATTTTTTTTTTTTTTTTTTTCATTTCCCCCCCCCCCCCCGGTTCTCTCTCTCGCGCGCCACCTGGCGGGTTTCATCCGACACGACCCGGATTTTTCTCCGTCCTCAGGCCAAGGACTCGGCCCCGCCCAAGGTCGCCTCACCTCGTCCGGCCGCTCCTTGGCGTCAACCCGCCCAGACGCTGCCCCCAGGCCGATATCGAAGCAACCCCAGAATTTGTAGTCCTTCAGCTCTCGTCTCGTCCTCCACTGCGGTGATGACGTCAGCCATGTTCTTCCTTCGGCCGAGCTGGCAGCCCCTCAAACCCAGTCAAGAAAAAAGTCACCCTGTTGCTTTTTTTTTTTTGGCCTCAGTTAAGAAAAGCCAACAATTGGCTGGGCAAACTTTCACCTGTGGAAGGCCAAAATTCCTTGTGGCCGGTCACCACATCAGTTTTCTGAGCTGGAGCCCGGGCAAAGCAAGACCGGTGGACTTGCTCTTAGGGGAGGCTGTCAAAGTCCAATGCTAGAAATTGGGAAAGATGGTGAGATCATACTCCAGAAATGTTAAAATTAGTTCTGCTTATAGGAGTTACAAAAGTAAAGGTGGCATAGATTGTGTTGCAATTCACTTATTTCTAACTCCTAAAATTTAGCATGAACAAGTTCGTAAAGCACCACTTAAAATAATCTTCACTATATCATTGAACTAGAAATCGAATGGCAAGCAAACAAACATACACACAAACATTAGCAGATCGATTAGCATATTTATGGAATAGTAGGAATGCACATTTGATCCTAAACCCTAAACAGAGTTGCCTTATTCAAAGTTCTAAAGAACGCATGAAATATAGGAGGGGAAAAGGTACATGGGAAAGGAGGATTTAGGAAATAAAATGGCTCTGAAACTACCACCCTGTGGATGAGAGAATGAAATATAGGAGGGGAAATGGTAGCTCATATTGTTGCTGAGTTAGGTCAGTATTTAATGGCACATCTTATGGTGTGGGTCAGTTTTTAAGTCAAACACTAATCACCTATGAGCAAGTCCAGACTAATTATCCATGACCTCAATTTTAAGGTCGACCAAGAAGTATGAAAGAGGAGACCCGACAGTCTTAAAGGATCATGAAAAGAGGAATGCTTTCCAGTTGTCCAGTCTTGAATGGTTCATGAAAAGAGCAATGCTTTCCAGTTGGTCATGTAATGCCTCCAGTTCAGCCTATCAACGCAGTAATTCCGAAAGCAAGCTAGACCTCATGTCAAAAACTCCTGCAGAGCCTGAAAATGTCACTAGGCTAGTATCCTCTAGACACGTCTGCAGCTCGCATTGTATAGCGAATACAGGGTGGTTACTCTGCCACGAAACCCTCTTGAGAGTTGAGACGAGCAACGACTTGTGAGAAATCTCTTTCAAAGTCTAGACAAATATCCTGGCCTCATAGGCTTCGTGCCTTCATTGTTCTCATCCGCTAGCTATTACTAGTTTACTACAGTATATACAAAATGTCCTAGTGACTTGGTTCTTTAACGTTCTGAAACATCAGAGTACCACTAATTCAAAGTAATGTAGGAATGTGGAACTATGGAAGTATAATTAAAAGTTCAGAACTGAGATATTCATTCATGACTTGTAAGAGAATTGGTTGCAGGATTGTAATAGAGTAGTGAGAGTACAAAAGATGATGAGCGAAAAATAATCAATTTCAAACGTTTTAATTACACTTGTTCAGGAGAACCCTAAATTTGCTTTATTTTCTTAAAAAAAGAGTTGCTTATTCCATTACAGCTATGTACAAATCAAAATTCTTTGCATGGGCAGCACCTCAATCATTACGAGAAGATTCAACCCTGATGATGTCCATTAATTACATGGAGTCGAGCATGTCACCTAATCTCAAAGATGCTTTCTGGGCTTTTCAATTTTGCTGTAGTCCCCTAAACAGATAAACAGCTTGCGAATAGATTTAACGTCTCATATGTTGCTCCTTGCTGAAGTAGCATTCTGGTGACATACCTGTGAAAAGGAACAGACCAGCATTATATCCTGTTACTAAAAATTAGAGTATTCCAGCTAGTTGAAGGAAAAACACAACAAAACTTGCATTAAAGCCGACAAAAGAAGGGGAGGAAGGGGTGGTTGTCAAAGTTCAATCCAGGAAATTGTGAAAGATTGTGAGATCATATACCAGAAATATTGAAATTAGTTTGTGCTTATGAGAGATACAGAAGTTTGTGTTGCAATTCACTTATTTTTAACTCGTAAAAATCTAGCATGAACAGGTTTGTAAAGCACCACTTAGAATAATCTTCAACTACATCATTGAACTCCAAATCGAATGACATGCAGAAAAATGCACACTCAAACATTAGCAAGAATAGTAGGAATGCACATTTGATCCTAAACCCTAAACAGATGCCTCATTTAAAGTTCTAAAGAAAGCATGCAACAGAAATCAAAATTTACTCTACTTTCAAAATGCAAAAATTATGAAACTTGATTGAACATTGATCATTTGAAATTCATATGCTCATTTCCAATTACAGACGGAAATGACTTGACTATCTCCAACAACACAGCATTATCCACCACACGACTTACTGAGCAACAATCAATCAACTGTAGCATAAAAGATTCCAAATGCCAAAGTTGGAAGAAATTAAAGTACTAGTACACCTTACATTGCAATCAAACATCGACCCCCGAGCATTGTACAATGTTGGAGTGTTTAGGAACCGAAAGAATCTTCTGGGACCAATCGATTCTCCCCCACAACTCCCCATCTCCATTTTCCTTCACCTCAAACTCAGCACACCAAATCTCCGTATGACCGTATCTTTCCCATTTCCCTTGGTTTCCCACAGAACAACTAAATTCTCCCCCACATTCGCCATTGTTGCGCACAAAAACTTCAGCAGCTTCTTCTCCACTCCTTTGAGCTCCTTTCGCATTCGATTTTTTTGCACCAGACCCTCTGATCTTCCCTAGATAATCACAACAATACAGCATCCCATGCACCACACAAGCCCTCCCTCTCCACCCCATGTCCATCCTCTTCTCCACCCCCTCCCAAACCCGGCTTCAAATATTACTTTTGTAGGTTCATCAGTGGAATCTGGAAACTTTTATGCTCATTTTGATGAATCTCTTGTTCTGAAGGTAAGATATGCCTATTTCATATTGATAATTACTGTGCATATCTCCTGCCAAATAAATTTGTATATTTTGGTCCCGAAGATAATGCACAAGCCGCCATATGCATAACTTGAACAGTTTTGGGCTATCTTACAGATCTTACCGAAAGTTTCTATATTGTTGCAGAGTAAGTCCCAAGAGATTGAGCCATACTTAAACGGGCGCTGTATATATCTTGTTGGTAAGTCTGTAAGCCCTCTATCTTCAAAGAGAAAATATTTCAAACAGTACCCGAATTAAGACCAATTACTAACTTCAGTACCTGACTATGCAAAACTATCACTTTAATACCCTAAGTTTGAAGCTCGACCCAAGAACGGTACACGCCGTCCATCACAGCGTTAAGTCTTTGCTACGTGGCAAACCATGAGAGCCCTCAAAATATGCCACGTGGTTAGCTAGTTAATGCTTTGATAGACGGTGTGTACCATTCTTGGGTCGGACTTCAAACTTGGGGTACCAAAGTGATAGTTTTGCATAATCGGGTACTGAAGTTAAAAATGAGCCTTAGTTCGGGTACTGTTTGTAACATTTTCTCATCTTCAAATAATAAAGTTATGACCCTGTACCTGATGAAACTGTTTCTGAGTTGCAGGTATGATGGGCTCTGGGAAAACAACTGTTGGCAACATTTTGTCACAGGCACTTAATTATTCATTTATTGATAGGTTTGTACTCTTTTCTACTTTCAAGTTTGTATTTCATACAAAGACGTGCATGCTCCAACTGATTTCCAGAAAAAAAAAAAAAAGATTGAGAGGATGGAAATGTTTTAGAATAAGAGATTTGAGAGAGATTGATGAGAGAATTGTGTATTTCATTATTGAAAATAGGAGCTCTATATATAGGGATTACAATGTACATGTTCTAATGTTACAAGGAAAACTATTCCGAATAGAACTAGAAATTCTAGAACCTTCTCTCCTATTACAACCATGAAACTAATCATAGTTTGATAAGGCACACAAAGTCAATTTTCCTTTAACACTCCCCCTTGTGCCACTCAAACTTGGTGGTAATGCTTCATCTGTTGCCTCGTTAAAAACCTTGCTTGAGTGAAAAACCCTGTGGGACAAACACAAGCTCAAGGAGGAGAAAAAGAGTACAACACGTCATTCACTCTTCGAGATCGAACATGTAGGCATCATAACTCCCCTTGATGTCGATATCTCCCCCTGATTGCTACAATCATGGGAGTTCGGATAACTTTCTTAATCCGATGCTCTTCACATGCTTCTCGAAGGTGGATTTAGGTAATGACTTAGTGAATAAGTCTGCTACATTATCCTCTGATCGGATTTGATTCACTTCAATATTTAGAACCGATTGTTGTTGCTGATTATAAAATAATTTAGGCGATATATGCTTGGTGTTGTCGCCTTTGATGAAACCTAATTTCATTTGCTTAATACAAGCTGCATTATCCTTATAAATGCATGTGGGTTCATCCGTGGTAGACTTCAAACCACAACTTCCTCATATATGTCTAATTACAGATCTTAGCCATATACATTCACGCACAGCTTCATGTAGAGCAATAATCTCTGCGTGATTTGAGGAAGTAGCAACAAGGGTCTGCTTGGTAGACCTTTAAGATATCGCAGTGTTTCCCATGGTAAAAACATAACCCATTTGGGAGCGACTTTTGTGAGGGTCAGAGAGGTACCCTGCATCAGCAAAACCCATCAAAATATCATTGTCGTTTTGATGGAGGGAAGTAGGGGGACGCCGACCACTATGGACGACGGCAGCAACATGGCCTGCGACAAGATTTTGGACAGTGGCATTTTGCCTCTTGGGGTCCAATCCCAAATTTCTGTCATTCCTTTATCTCTGTAGGGATAGAATAGGCCCATATCAATCGTACTTCTTAGGTATCGAAAGATTTTCTTTACACCAATCCAATGACGGTGTGTTGGCGCAGAGCTATGTCGAGCTAACAAGTTCACTGCGAATGAGATGTCCGATCTTGTGCATTGAGCTAAGTACAATAATGCGCCTATTGCACTTAAATAGGGTACTTCTGCCTCTAATAATTCTTTGTCCTCATCCTTTGGACGAAACAGATCTTTTTCGGGCTCAAGACTACGACCAATCATGGGAGTACTCACAGGCTTTGCTTTATCTTCATTAAAGCGCCTTAGAATTTTCTGTGTATATGTGGACTGATGGATCAAAATCCCATCATTAAGGTGCTCGATTTCTAAACCGAGATAAAACTGTGTTTTTCCAAGATCTTTCATCTCTAATTCAGATTTCAAATATTTAGCAGTTTCATTTAACTCATCTAGAGTTCCAATTAGGTTCATGTCATCGACATAAACTGATACGATTGCAAATCCGGAACTTGTTCTTTTAATAAACACGCATGGGCATATTTCATTGTTAATATATTCATTCCCAATCAAGTAGTCACTCAGACGATTATACAACATCCGTCTGGATTGTTTTAATCCATATAGTGAGCGTTTTAATCTTATTGAAAACGCGCTCCGTGGTTTAGAGTCACTTGATTTGGGTAATTGAAGTCCATCTGGAATCTTCATATATATCTCTGAATCCATATCCCTATAGAGATATGCTATAACCACATTCATAAGCTGCATGTCAAGTTTTTCAGAAATTACCAAGTTGACAAGGTAGCGGAACGTTATAACGTCCATTACGGGAGAATATGTCTCCTCGTAGTCGATTCCAGGGCGTTGAGAAACCTTGAGCCATGAGGCGGGCTTTATATCTAACCACCTCATTTTTCTCATTACGCTTTCTAACAAAGACTCATTTATAGCCAACAGGTTTTACATCTGGGGGTGTCTGCATTATAGGCCCAAATACCCGTCTCTTTTCTAGTGAATATAAGTCAGCTTGGATCGCATCTTTCAGTTTAGGCCAATCCGCTCTTCGTTGACATTTTTTGACATAGCGAGATTCGATATCATCATATTCTATAATTCGTTTTGCAACATGATATGCAAATACATCATCAATAGCAAGAGAGTTTTTATCCATCATCTCATGTACACTAGTGTAATTCATGGAGATCTCTCTATTCTTTGGAATTGGTTCTGACATTGGAGCGTCCCCCAATGATGTCTCTTGGACATAACCATAATCCGGAATATTCTCATGAGATGGATTATTAATGGATTATTTTGTACCAAACTCGCTTTCTTTCTTGGGTGAGAATCCATCAAACCTATGGTAGGAGTCGTGGGCCTAGCCACCATGTCACCATCACTATGGGAGGGGACGTTGGCGCCATGCTCAGTTGCCCTTGAGATGGCGTCATGTCCTCTAATTTTACGGACATCAATCCTTGCAGGCACGTTTGCAGCAGGTATATGTGATCTCGTCACTTTAGCGATATTAGAAAACGCTTCAGGTTTCGATTCTGCTAGGTTCTGAAGATCGAGAATTCTCCGTACTTCAATTTTGGACTGTGTGGTTTGGGGATCAAGATGAGACAGAGTGGGGATAGACCACAACAATTCCTGTAGTTCCTGTTGAACATTTATGCTCTTATCTCCCCCTAACGACTGGAAGACTGTCTCATCAAAGTGACAATCGGCAAATCTAACTGTGAAGAGATTGCCCATCAAGGGTTCTAAGTAGCGGACAATCGTTGGAGAATCATATCCAACTTAAATGCCTAATCGTCTTTGAGGACCCATTTTAGTGCGCTGTGGCGACGCAATTGACACATAAACTGCACACCCAAATATGCGTAAGTGTGAGACATCAGGCTCATACCCAGTCACCATCTGGGACGCAGAAAAGGGTTGAGTGGTAGTATGTCTCAGACGAATAAGCACAGCTGCATGCAATATTGCATAGCCCCAAGCAGAAATAGGGAGATTGGTGCGCATTACCAATGCCCTAGCGACTATTTGTAGCCGTTTAATGGCGGCTTTTGTGAGACCATTTTGGGTGTGAACATGAGGAACAAGATGTTCAACATCAATCGCAATGGACATGCAATAATCATCAAAAGTTTTCTATGTAAAATCCCCAGCGTTGTCTAATCTGATAGACTTAATAGGATGATCAGGGTGGTGAGCCCTTAACTTAATAATTTGTGCTAGGAGTTTAGCAAAGGCAATGTTCTTTGTGGACAAAAGCATGACATGTGACCAGCGTGTCGATGCATCAACTACACCATAAAATATCTAAATAGTCCGCAAGGTTGTTGAATTGGTCCACAAATATCACCTTGGATTCTTTGCAAGAATGATATATTTTCTTTAGTGTCATTTGCATAGGATGGTCTCGATCCTAATTTTGCTAAAGAGCAGGTTTTGCAGAACGAATGATGGGCTTTAGAAGCAACCAATGTGGATTTTGGTTGAGCCATGAAGTCACAATTGACTTTAGAAGTAGAAGGAGGAGTCAAATAAAGGTCCATGACGTCAAAGCCATGTTGTTGCCGTAGGGGGTAGACAATGCTGGCCCTAAGTGGCCGGTCTTGCACAGTCTTGGTGCC
Organism: Rosa lucieae; assembly: GCA_024704745.1. Lineage (NCBI taxonomy): Eukaryota > Viridiplantae > Streptophyta > Magnoliopsida > Rosales > Rosaceae > Rosa > Rosa lucieae. The sequence goes on along the minus strand of CM045493.1, from coordinate 28,137,659 downwards.
GTGAGGCGTAGGTGCATCTCCTCGAACCAATTTTTAGTCCTTACTTCTCTTCGTTCTGAAGAATGGATGTCCTTGTGAAGTCTTTAATATACGGATCATCATATCATGACTTGGGTGTCCCAGAAGGTCATGCCAAAGCCTATATGTGTCGAATCCCATAAATCATCTCTCATAACATGATTGGATTCAATTATTCGAATAGTGGTTGCATACAACCCACTAGATCAACACATAAGTTTCTCTAAGACTTTTTTATATCCGTAGTTATTAGAGGTGATGCAAATGAGCTCTTGTCCATTCTCACTATGTGTTTCCACATGAAAACCATTGGCTCTTATATCTTTGAAGCTCAATAGGGTTCTTTCAGCCCTAGGACTGTAGAGAGCTTCAGTGACATTAATGATTGTGCCATGTGGCAACAAGAATTGAGCTGGTCCTCGACCACGAATCAATTTAGATGACCCTGCCATCGTAGTCACTAAAGATCGAGTAGGCGTCATCTCAAGAAATAATTGCTTATTTCGAAGTATGGTGTGCGTAGTAGCACTATCCACGACACATTCTAGCTCTTCGGGAAACATATTTGAATGGATAAAATTTGAATCAAAATCGACACTTTATTTCAATGAAAGCCAATGATTACGTCAAAGTTTCTAAATTTAATCCAAAAAGGATAATCAAGCTTAGACAAGTAGTAGTTACTCAATCCATTTGGTAATTCCAATTTGGTTGTGACCATGTAAGGTAAGGCGAGATTTTGGTGGAGCGTTGCTCACTTTTAAAACCGTTCTCTCAGTTCAAACCTTTCCTAGACATCACAATTACTCTTTAGTACGCCTGGTGAGAAAGAGTTATAACCACTGTCTTTGTTGATAGTTTCCAAAATTTTTTGGATTTGGATTGAAACCAATGACATTTATATGGTCAAATTTTTATGCTTACGAATGCTCTTAGTCTGTAGCCTACGAATACTCTTAGTTCGTAAAAATCGATGCTCACGGACTCTCTTAGTCCGAAGATCACGAACGCTCTTAGTTCATATGTAGCGTGAATCCCACTATTCTGCTTTTAGTAAATCGAACCCACGTTACAGAAAGGTGGGATGTTGAAGAAGAGATTTTGTAAGTCCCCGAAGAAAAATAAAAATAAATTTAAATTTCAAAAACGGGAACAACTTACTCATGAATTTCTGAACTTGAAATTCTCAATACACGTGCGTGTTGATACGGGCGTGTAGGATTACAGATAGCACGTCGATCCTGGGTCAGGGATTGCAAACTATCTTTCAATCCCTGCTGTGTGGCCGAGATGTGCAGGATTGCAACGTCGGTTTGAAAAACTTGTTTCTTGAGAAAAGGTGGCCGGAAATTGGTAGGCTCGGCAGGAGTTGCTGCTTGCTTTGGCGGAAGAGTGCAGGTCTCAAAACAACTTAGATAAGGCTGCAATTCGAAGGTCAGATAGAAGAGACAGAGACGAACAACTTTGATGAAGGAAAGATTTTGATCTGATGTCCCGATCAAGACTTTTCGGGGGTGTGCAAGCAGGATGATCTGCATAGGAATTAGAGTCCTGCTGTATTGCAGGGGCAGCAGGCGTGCGGCGATACTGCAGGGGAAGTAGGCGGCACACGGGTGCGTAAGTGCTGCAGGGGACATGTGCAGTGCAGGTGGGTAGCAGTGGCTAGGCTAGCTCGGGCTAGGTGCAACGGTGAAAAGGTGATGTTGAAGAGAATTTCGGTTTTTGGATTTTTGGTTTTTGTGGTTAGAACTCATGCTGATAACTTGTTTTAGAATAAGAGATTTGAGAGAGATTGATGAGAGAATTTTGTATTTCATTATTGAGAATAGGAGCCCTATATGTAGAGATTACAATGTACATGTTCTAATGTTACAAAGAAAACTATTCCGAATAGGACTAGGAATTCAAGAACCTTCTCTCTCCTATTACAACCATGAAACTAATCCTAGTTTGATAAGGCATACAAAGTCAATTTTCCTTAAAGTGTTATAGATGGCTGCTAGCTAGGAGTTAACTCGATGAAACTGTAAGATCATGGCATTAATAATATTTGTGACCCAATGAGTTTGATTCATTAGGAGCATAGTATCATTATGCTGCTACTGTCGGAAAGCTGAACTATGCCTTGCATGATCATATGTTCTATATTGATGATGTACTTTCTAGGTATATCACATTTTACTGAGTAGTATTTTGCATTTGGCATTCTTGTTGGTGCTACAGTGATACATTCGTGGAGCATGAGGCAGGTGGAAAATCTGTAGCTGAAATTTTCAAATTCTATGGAGAGGGTTTCTTTAGAGACAAGGAGGTTAGTTGTAGAACCATTTTTGTTTATTCATTTTCTGCAGATTTTGATGTTCTCACTCATTAAGATTTAAGAAAGAAACTGTCGGTATATATATTTGTCTAATTGCTATATTAATATTAAAATAAAAATATTATTTATGCAGATAATATACCAAATAGAATGCATAAATCTAAACAATGAAAATCAAATAAAAGTTAGAAAAACCTTAAATAATATGGTCGAGTCTAGTACTTAGTTCTATGTCCTTAAGACGAAATTGTCTTCTCATCGGTGCTTAAAGGTTTTAATGGCAAACGTCTCCGGATACAACGACCTTCTTCTTGTGGTAGTAGCACTCCAAACCTCAAGAACAGCGAACTTAGATTGTGTATGAACTCTCTCTTAAAAAGACTCAATTGTTTTTCAGGATATTAGGAAAGATTCATATGTAAAGGATCGGAGGAAAGACGAATTCAAGAAGTTATATTCAGAATATTGTGTAGCAAGTGCTTTATAGATGTAAGGTGACTTTCGGAGGAGAGATGACTTTTTACAAAAAGTTATATTTTGTGAACAGTCATGACTTCTCATTCCATAGTCTTTTACATTTATTCAACTTCACATATTTTCATTAAATTATTCATTCACAAATTATGGAAAATAAATAATTTAATATTAAATTTTTCAATAATCCCCCACATGGATGAAATAATTAGTTAGAGAGGAAACTTTCAAAGGCTGGTGCGTGCGACATATGAGAGAATCTGATTGAAATGATATCGCATCGGGATAGGTAGCTTTTGGCTTTGAACCTTTCTTAGTAAAATACCATCGGATTTACTAGCTAATTAGTGAACATGATGTCTTAAATTATTTAGCCATATATGTAAACCAAGACAATAGCATTCACACAATATCTTTTCGTACACATCTAGTTCTACGGTTGTGTCCTTTCAGCCATGGACAACACCTGGTATTCATGAGTGCTTTTGAGAATTCAGCCTTCAAAATTCTTATAGAAACGGCCTCATTTCACACTGATATAGGTGGCTTCCTATGAAGAGTATCCTTCTATACCCTACTTGAAAAATCAAGCTATAGAAACCATTAAAAGCAAAGCTTACCCTAACACATTATGCATTGTTTCATCATAGGATATGGGAAGGAGATTTGTCTCCACAATGCTACTTCAAAATCATCCACCATTTAGTTGTCCCTCTGAACCTAGATCTTGGGATCTCCAGTCAACTAGGTTAGGTATCCATAGTGGATGACGAAGTGGTGTTAGCTCAGTGGGTAGAGCACCCACTACTTATGTACGAAGTTATGGGTTTGAGTGACCATGGGGGCAGGAGTGAAACCCTTTGATCATCTTTTATTAAAAAAAATAAAATAAAAAAAAAGGTCTCCATAGTGGCGACTTATACACCCCATTCCCCTCGATGATAAACTTACTATCTAGTCAAATTTCAATTCAAATAATTGGGCTCACTTGTTTTACTATAACTCTATTGCAAATCAAATTCAATATATGAACTAATTGCATTGAGAGTAGTTGTTATCATGTCAAGTCTTCGATTCACCAATTGGTCAAGACTTACTACTTGCATGTGTTGGCTAAGATTTATTTAGCCACACACCCCCACATTTCTAGAGGTACTTTCTTTGTGATCAGCAAAGCATTTCTCCACAAATCTGTGGTGCTTATGAACTATTTAGCGGAGCGCCTCCGTAGTTTTCTAAGGCTTAAGACCACTAATATTCTCTAGATTTGTCATTCTATTATTCTTCCAAATTTTGAAATGTCATCATGATAGAAAAGATGGTGTGATCAACCCCCACAATTCTCTCATTACTATTGGTGTTATTAAAGCATCTACACTTCTTTAAATACACTACGAAGTATACCTATAATAATACAAAGGGAGGAACGCGCCCCATGCGTGGAAAGAAAAAGAACAGAGGAGTGAGAGAGCGATCTCTCCCGGCCGAACGCCGCCGGTACTACGGCCGCTGCGTTCCGGTCTGGGAGAGGATGGTGGTTCGGGCTAGCAGTGCAGTTCTATGGTAGAGGTGTGGTCCAAGGATGGTGACGGGTTGTTTGATTTTGGGGTGGACAGATCAATTTCGATATGTTCTTTTCAGATTGTGGGCGAGTGCAGATGAGGAGCAGCGCCGACTTGCGACCTGCCGGCAGTGGTTTTTGTCATCACAGCTGCGACTAGGATATGGGCAATGGCTGGGATTTCGATCTCATGGTGGAGACATGCCCAGAGAGGGTGTTTCTCATTTTGGGATCCGATCTCGGATGACGGCTAGGTTTTGGGGTAGTCTGCGGTGTAGCGCGGCGGCTTGGTGGCGTAGGACTGCGACGCGGCGGCTTTGCGGTGCATGGCAGGGGGTGGCGACAGCGGAGCACGTTGGCACCGGGGTTGGTGGCCTGATGCGTTGTGTCCTTTGGGGGAGTGGTATTTGGGCCAGGCCTTTGTTTTTGGGCCTTGCTGGTGGTTTTTGTTTTATTGTCTGTTTTTTGCTTGTTTGGTTGTTCTTTTTTCTGTTATTGCTTTGTCGGAAATAAGCTCCAACCATGTTCTGGTTGGAGCCAGTGGCCTGTGTGCCAGTCATTGCACCTTGTGTGCCTGTTTTGCTCTAGGTAGGCGGCGAGTTCCTTGCACTTGCAAATGTAGTGTCCAGTGGCATTATAATGGGAAAGCTATGCGTATGGTAGTTATGCTTTGCTGCAGTCGGGTTGCAGATCAAGTTATCTTTCCGTTGTATCACCGCTGCGTTAAAGCAGTTAAAGCAAATAGAATCGCCAGTAAAGCGCTCTTTGCTAGTTGGTGCTTTGTTGAGTACAAGCATTTAGTAGAGACTCAGGATAGTATTTCAGGATGTTATACTTATTGTAATCAGGGGTTTAGGCTCAATGTCCCCCCCCCCCCCCCCGTATTCGACAGTTTCTTTAATTAAGGTTATCAAGGGTTGAGGGCTGCCGCACTGCCCTTTCCTAAAAAAAAAAAAAAAAAAAAAAAAAAAAACTGTAAGAAGTAGGAACCTAAAGTTCTCACTATGACTCATCGACACAGTAGTGTTCACCTGGTCAGCTGCTGACCAAAGAATTTATGCTCAATAACCCTTAGATTTACATCCAAGGGTGGAAAACAAAACACCTCAACTTAATAATAATTCTCTCTGCCATTAGATTTACATCCAAGGGTGGTTGAGCATTATTTTCTTGGTCAATAACTGACCAGGTGATCATTTTCGCTCATCGACATGTCTAAAGACAAACTTTTCTATTCAAATTTGCCACGACCTTACTTTCAATTCGATCACGAATTTAGAAAATGACTTAAGGATGCATTAGTATCAAATTTCATAATCATTCTTTGTGCATGAATGCCAAGCGTCATGTACCGGTTCTGTAAACAACATTTCCGCACAATTGAAATTTGATCAAATGCCATAGCCCAGAAGTCTCGTTCACTTCCTCATCAATATTGGTCTCTTACCGTACATTGATGATCATGAGTGCCGATTGGAGTTTATAGATGGCAAACTGCTATTCTCCAATTTGCCGCTGCAAATTCTAGATTTGTTATAACTCATTCTGTCATGTGCATATTCAAATAGATAATCAATCATGATGTTTTCCTTCAATCAAATCATGTATATAGGTACAGGCATCAGGACTGAACATACATAAGGATGACCATTGTTTCATAATCACAGTATTTATAATGATTAATTAAATACCAGAGGATAGAATTCATAAATTGATTATAACGGCAATTACATTGCAAACCATGCAATTACCACAATAACTGCCCAGTCGTAAGGAAATAGTATCATAGTTATCGTTTTGTTCAATTACCGCTTATAGACCACTGACCACACAACAAAACATGATTCATAATTTCTTATAAAGGTCTCTGTTCTGAAAACTGTATACACTCGGAGATATAAGCATAATTGGTCGACATAAAGAAAACAAAGCAATAAATGTGCGGTGTATGCATGGTATTACCTTTTGAAATGCATCTGTTATATTTACTGCAACAGATGCATACAGATCGAACATGCAAATATAGCAAATGACCAAACAAAAATTTCGTCTTAAATAATGAAAATCGAATAAAAGTTAGAAAACTTAGATTGTGTATGAACTCTCTTTTAAAAAGACTCAATTGCTTTTCAGGATATTAAGAAAGATTCATAGTAAAGGAGGGGAGGAAAGATGAATTCAAGAAGTTATATTCAGAATATGGTGTAGCAAGTGTTTTATAGATGTAAGGTGACTTTTGGAGAAAAGATGATTTTTCACCAAAAGTTGTCTTTTGTGAACAACCATGACTTCTCATTCCATAGTCATTTACATTTATTCAACTTCACACATTTTTATTAAATTATTCATCCACAAATTTTATTTTCAGACCGAGGCCCTACAAAAGCTGTCTATGATGCAACGTCATGTTGTCTCTACTGGCGGAGGTGCAGTAGTTCGGCCGGTCAACTGGTAATTAAGTTTTCTATGTTTTGACTTTTCTGTGTAAAGTACCAGTGGTGTTAACAAACCTCTATTTCATGCATCAGGAAATGTATGCAGAAGGGGATTAGTGTATGGTTAGATGTACCCTTGGAAGCCTTGGCCCAGAGAATTGCAGACGTGGGAACTGGTTCTCGTCCCCTTTTGCATCAAGGGCCCGGGGATGCGTACAGTAAAGTATGTCATATATGATTAGTTCTCATAAAACAGCCTTCAAGTTTATAAATGAACAGAGTACCAACTAAAATTGTTAACACTTCTCTATCCATGCAGACATTTATGCGTCTATCTAGTCTTTTCAAAGAGAGAGGTGATGCATATGCCAATGCCAATGCTCGGGTTTCTTTGCAAAGTAAGTGCGCTTTGTGGCCCTTTCTTGTTATCACATAAAACAGAAAAGAGATCAAGTTTAGATCTTTATGGTTTGTATTATCTGTTGTGCAGATATTGCAGCCAAAATGGATAGGGATGTATCCAATCTCTCGCCTACATCTATTGCTCTTGAGGTTTCCCTTCTTTCTCTTACTCTTCAGTTTTAGATTCCTAGCTGATAGATGTAAACTGAAGGGATCCTTAAAAAAAAGAAAGAAAAAAGAAAAGAAAAAGAAAGCTGAAGGCTGAAGCTACTTTGAATTTTTCTGTAGTATCTCCTTATTGATTAGTTTTGCTTAAGGTTTAACAGGCACTTCAACAAATTGAATGCTTTCTGGAGGAAGAGAGAGGCCGTGCCTGTGTATTCTAAGTTGTCAAACTTCCATGCTGCATGCTTGTGGGATTAATTATTTTTCCTTTTATCTTCTCTGTAAAATGTGCCATGTTTCTATTTTTAGTACGGAAACATGGCACAGTATGTGTGTATTTGTGTTAATGAGGTCGTGCATGAAAAAATTGCAGAAATGAACTATTAAGATTTCTTTTTTATCAAAGAACTATGAACACATTGTAATGTTGATTAAGTTGTAGCTATATATATTGTATCATTGTTGGTTCAAATGGGATAATAAGCCCAGTATTATACTGCTCACAGTTCAAATTTCCCTTTCTTTGGTTTTGATACGATATACAACTCCCAGTTTCGCTTGACAGTTGTCTGTTGAGGGAAGTATCCCTTGTGTGATTACTACGAGTTCAAAGATGTGTGTTTAAAAGTTTGCATTGCATAATAATTGCTGAAAGCAACTTAAAGATGTAGTACTTTAAGTGTAGAGTGTAGACCACGCTGTTGTGGCGCTTTTACTCCACTTAACTTCTGATTTTACCCAACCTCTTCATTCTCCTCATACTTATGTTTGTAACTGTTGAAAAAAAAATTCAAAAGTTGAAAGATGTTGATCAAGTATCTAGGTTATTTACTGGCTTAACATGTAAATGTTGAAACTCGAACACGTTCATGAGAAAGGAGGATCTAGGAAATGATATGACTAAACTACTCAAAGGATTAGAGAATGACATGTAGGAGGGGAAGGTTGGTGTAGGTTCCGAGTGTGGTCAGTATTTGTGGTATGGGAGCCATCGATGGCTCATCTTTCGGTGTGGGTGCCTTTCTTTTTGGTTTTTGTAGTGTGGTGGTGTTCACACTCTTTAACTTCTTCATCTGGCACTATTATCTGATTTAAATATAAACAAACCTCATCGAGTCAGGTCAAACACTAAACTCCAACTATGATTCATGACCTCAATTTCAAGGTCGACCAAAGACGAAACATGAAAGAAGAGACCCGACTCATCCAGTCTTAAAGGATGATGAAAAGAAGAATGCTTTCCAGTTGTACACACTGGTCATGTAATGGATACTTATCCTCAGGACCATAATGCCTCCAGTTCAACCGACCAACGCAATCATTCACAAACCAAGCTAAGCCACATGTAGAAAAACTCATGCAGAGCCTGAAAATGTCTCTGGGACAGAGAGTCGTGGCTCTTTGATGGACTCCTGCGGCCAAATTTTTCACGGCCGGTATGGCTAGTCTCCTTTAGAAACGTCTGCAGCTCGCATCTGAGCAGCGAATACAGGGTGGTTACTCTGCCGTGAACCCCTCCTAGAGACGAGCAACCACTTCTGAGACTTCCTTTCCAAAGTCCAGAGAAATATCCTGGACTGAAAGGCTTTGTTGTCCGGTATTGTGTATGTAATGTCCGACCCAGACTAGGCTTTTTCAACCAGAAAATCCGAGGGCCTGATTAATTCTTCAAAATTATGCGGGAATGTAAAAGTATTATTAGAACTGAGATTGTATAGATTTCAATGCAAAATTGGATTTGGATTTCAATATTTTGGCATGTAGGAAAAGTGGTTCCATGATGGTAACTAAAGATCAAATAAAAAACAACAGACATACGAAGACAAATGAAACATAATCAATTTTGGATGTTTTTACTAGACTTGTTCAGGTGAAACTCTAAATTTGTTTTATTTTCTTACACGAAGAGTTATTTATTCCATTACAGCTATGTACAAATTAAAATTCCTTGCATGGGCAGCACCACAATCATTACGAAAGATTCAACCCTGATTATTTCCATTCACTACACGCATTCGAGGACTTGATCCCAAATGTGCTTTCAGCAGCTTTCCAATTTTGCTGCAGTCCTCTTAATGGATTACAGCTTGCAACTTAAATTTGAGTACCCTATGTAGTTCCCTTGCAAAAGTAGCATTCTGGTGGCATAAGCCGAGAAAAGAAGAGAGTTAGGGGAGGCATTGGGAAAGATGGTGAGATCATAGACCAGAAATGTTTTGCAATTCACTTATTTCTAACTCATAAAATCTAGCATGAACACGTTAGTAGAGCACCACTTAGAATAAACATACACATAAACATTAGCAAATAGCCTAGCATATTTATGGAATAGTAGGAATGCACATTTGATCCTAAACCCTAGACAGAGTTGCCTTATTCAAAGCTCAAAAGAAAGCATGCAACAGAGAAATCATGAAACTTGGTTGAGCTTTGATAATTTGAAATTCATATGCTCATTTCCAATTGCAGATTGAAAAGACAATACTATCTCCAACAACATAGCATTATCCACCACACCACTTCCTCAGCAACAATCAATCAACTATAGCATAAAAGATTCTAAATACCAAAGCTTGAAGAAAGCACCACTCTACATCTTACATTGCAATCAAACATCAACCGCCAAGCATTGTACAATGTTGGAGTGCTTTGGAACCGAAAGAAGCTTCTGGGACCAATCGATTCTCCCCCACAACTCCCCATCTCCATTTTCCTTCACCTCAATCTCCGCACACCAAATCTCCATATCTTTCCCATTTCCCTTGGTTTCCCACAGAACAACCAAATTCTCCCCCACATTCGCCATTGTCGCGCCGCACAAGAACTTCGGCAGCTTCTTCTCCACTCCCTTGAGCTCCTTCCACATTCGATTTTTTGCGTCAAACCCTCTAATCTTCCCCAAATAATCATAACAATACAACATCCCATGCACCACGCAAGCCCTCCCTCTCCACCCCATGTCCATCCTCTTCTCCACCCCCTCCCAAACCCGGGTTCTCGGGTCATAAACCACCCCGCCCCGGTCCGCCAGCGCATAAACCCGCCCACCTATCACCGCACTCGCGTGCATCCACTTGCCCCGAACCTCAACCGGGCTCGGCACGGCCTCCCACACACCCGAACCCGGGTCGAGAGCCTCGGCCCAGTATTTCGACCTGGTCCAAGAGTCCGTCACGCATCCACCGATCACGAAAATTCTGCCGTCCACAACCCCAGCCGCTGCGAACTCACGCGCCACGCGCATCGGCGGCCCGGCGTGCCAGGTGTGGAAGCGGCAGTCGAGGACCCAGACGTTATTGGACGGCGCGTCGTTGACGGACCCGCCGAGGACGTAGATCTCCGGGCCGACGACGGCATAGGCGGCGCCGACGGCCGGGACGGGGACGGGCGGGATGGGGACGAGGAGGCGGACGGCGTCGTTTCGGGGGTTGGGGTTTTGGTAGAGGGCGAACCAGGTGGCGCGGTGGTCGGGAGAGCGGAGGGTGAGGTAGAGGAGGTGTTGGGCGGAGTTGAGGAGGGAGCGGGTGGTGAAGAAGAAAGGGGAGGAGAGGAGAGAGCGGATGGGCTTGGATAGGATTGAGAGGATAGGGTGGTAGTGACGTGGGATCCGAGCTAGGCAGTTCGAAGCGACGTCGTATGGGAGGGAGGGGATTAGCTCCGCCGTGAATTCTGAGCTCGTTGCGGTGGTGGACATGGCTGTGGGAGTTGGGCCTGGAGATCTCTAGCTCATCGTTTGTTTATTTTCCACTTGGGACCAAAACATAGAGAGGGGGAAGTTGTTACAGTTTGGAAAGTGATTTTTACTCTATGATCAAAATATTTTATTAAATTTTGTAAATTTTTTTGGGTCAAAATTAAAATTACTACTTGTTGTAGTGGAATTTAAACCTTAACAATGTTCACTCAATTTCAGCATGATGATATTACCACTCACATGTTTTGGATGACATTTTGTTTAACAAAATTTCATGATTCTTTAGTTCAAAACTTCAAATAGGGCTTCCTTAACTCTCAATATTGTTGTTAAATACACATTGGAAGCATAGTTAGAAACATCTTATAATGTAGATATTGGAGTAAACTAAAACAAGAATGATTATACAATCTATTCATTGGAAATATTTACGCTCGGGGATCATGGTATACTGCAGAACCATACCAAGCAAGCACAGAAGAGTCAGAAGATTCGATACGGATTCGCACAAGCTTTACAGGGTTCAGAGACTATTTGAAGAAGCAAGAGCTGGAGAAGCGCTTAAGTATCATGTTTCTACAAGACTGAAGCTCTCCAGCTAGTTCGATCCATGCGTCTTCAAAAAGATGCTGGGTCACACTGATAAGATACTCCAAGTATTTGATTCTGATACGTTGTCTACTCATGAGTTGGCATTCAGGAAAGAGAAAAGTTTTGTTTTTCGTGGTTCGTGGGTGAAAGATTTTGTGCAGATGAGAGACCTGGTTGCACATGACGCTATTGGTCTTTACTAGCAGACGGACAAACGGAGATTTGTTTTCTCTGTTCTCGAAAGGTTACCGCAAAAAGATTCTCAACCAGAATGATACAAATGATCCAAGAAGGTTACCAGAAGAATTTAGTCTTAATTCTGCTCAATTTTATGACAAATATAGAGAGGTAGTTAAAAACAACTTGGATACAGTTTGCGCTACAGTTTTAATTAAGCAACACTTCCTTTCCCATTCACCTCTACTTTAATTATTTTCTGTTAAAATCCTAAAACCTAAGTAGAATATGAAATTTAATTATTTGAGAAAGAACTTGGTTTGTTAATACTATTGCAATTTCGTACCAGGAAACAACCAAAAATTATAGGCATCAAGGTGCAGTTGCCTAAAGATTCACGTGTGATATGCTTTAGTGGTACCACTTTCTCCAACATGCCAAATCTTAGACTTTTCATATACAGTTCTGGACGCTATTCTAAAGTTGTTGATAATCTGCCAAAAAGCTTGAGGGTAATTGATCGGCCTAACTATCACTTACTTAGAATCACATATGGTGTTGATTCATAAAACTTGAAGACAACTTTTTTTCAGTAGCCTAACAAATTTGAACCAATTGTTAGCCCTAAATAAACACTACCACCTTCACCTGCCACCTCTATTGCATGCCTTCTGTTCATTTCCTCCTCACACGTGTTAGAGCATCTCCAACAGTGATAGCTATCTGGATAGCTAAAAGTAGCTAAAATTGAAATATAGCTAGTTGAATATTGAGTTATGCTCCAGCAAATACCTAAAACTCAAGTTAAATTTAACTTTTAGTTAAATTCTCTCTCCTCTCTAGCTAAATATAGCTAGGTATTTTAGCTAAAGCTAAATTTAGCTTTGGTTTAGCTAGTCTGTTGAAGATCAAACTTAGCCTAAAACTAATTAAATTTCAAATTTTTTTTGAAATAAGTATTCTGTTGGAGATGCTCTTATCTTCCGCCTTCCTTCCTTTCTTTTTAGCTATCCCCAAAACAAGAGTCAAGTCCCCAAAAACGCATGATACAGTCACATATTATTTTCATAATTTCTTCCCAAAAACCCAAAGTGCTGACACCGACGAGAGAAACGCATGCCTTTTTTATCCGTGTATTTCAATGGCCGTTCAGGCTCGCCACCTCAATCTCTTCCCTCTCACCAACTCATCTGCAACAACAGGTACTAATCCCTTCTTCTTCTTCTGTGACCTTGAGACTGCTACTGGGTTAGTTCTGATTTTTGGTTTTTCGCAGCGAAAGCATCCGGTTAAGGGAAATGGAAGCATGTACAGTACCCAGATTGGGTAAGATGTGCGATTGATGAAAAGGATTGCCAGGGGGAGGAGTTCGAGTCCATCAACAATTTGGACAGAAACTTGACGGCGCCGAGTTGGACTAGTTTCACCTTCATGCGTTTCGGCACTGAAACGGCGATGAGGCAAGACAATCCGGCTTTATTAGGGTCCAATACTTTTCCGGCAACACCCCATCCCGCTCGGCGATTAGGAACTTGGACTTGGCGCTCACTGCGATCGATTCCAGAACCCTAGCCCTCGGTGCTTCCCTGTTGGAGAAGCAGCAGCAGAGAAGCCAAGAATTCTTCGCCGCCGGAGCCGGTGCAGTTCTTCTTCCACATCAATCTCATCAATTCATCAGTCTTTAGCATATTCGCACAAATGGGCGACTCTCCGATTCCGATTCCGGCGAGGAGGGCCGTCGTGGTAACAGAGACGGAATGAGAGTGAGAGAGAGTGGTGGCAATAAGTAATTAATGATTATTCAGAGCCTAATACTGTAATTTTGCTCTTAAATGGAGTAAGTGAGCACTGTGAACTCTTATTAAATTTGGGTATTTGAATTCTATCTAATCTCATAAGCGCTGAGTGCGCAATTGATTTTTACTCTATGGTAAAAATTAAAATATTAAATAAGGCAAAAATTAAAATATTAAATAAAACTGTAAATTATTTTGGATCAAATCAAAATTACTTAAATATATAATCACATGAATATGTTATTTTTCACATTATATTTTTAAAATTTGTAGTAACTCAACAAATTTCAAATTCATATACACGTGTTATGTAAATCTATTGATCAAATGTATATGCAAATCTATTGACCGAATTACATGAAATAACCAACGGTTCAATGATCTGTTTAATAATTGCTTTTACTATATTATTTATAGTCATCATATAATATGTGACTTAAGTAAACAATGAAATAACTGATATTGTAGCACGAAATAAGTCTGGAACTGACAGTTCGCCCATTCTAAGTTATTATTCTTTTTAATTTTAATTTTTTTTACTTAAACTTACCTGATTACATCAGCTTTAAGGTTTAGGGTGGCTCAATACTCGGGTATATTGAGTCCTAATGAGTCAGAGAAGGTCCGCATACGGTATCAGGAAAGGGATAGGTTGGTATACCACCAACATAATTGCTAGGCTCTAGGTGGGTCAGCTGAGTCGGGTATCAATAGGTCTTTATTTTTGGTGAGGTGCTCAATCAAGGTATAATTTGTGCGAGACTTTAACGGCAAACAAACTAAACTATATGGGATGGTTTGTGAGTACTGAATTTTCAGGTTCCGATGGTAATACCCACACAATCATCGAGATCACTAAAAGGTATTTTGATTTCTCTAGTTTTATTCTTACTCCCAAAGGACGCCCACCATGCTATACTAAGCTTATAGCAAATTTCTTTTCATTTTATCTACTAGCTTCAATGTCTTTGGCTTCAATTGATATTGTGGTTCAAGTTATTTATTCGTTTTTCATTTCAAAGAAGTACTTCATAATTTTAGAAATCATATTAATTAGTTTTGGTCTTATTCTTTTATTCTCTGCTTATGAACTCCTTAAGTGATACCCAGAGTTTGAGGTGTGACACAAGTTGCAAAGAAGACAGTGGGTGCCCATCGGAGGCTCAGAACAAAAATCCTACCAAAGCTAAGAAGGAAAAGAAGGTCATTGGTCCTTTGTGTTTGACATATCCCTCGAAGTCTCTCGCCCTAGCGCTAAGAGTAAGGAGAAGATTATTTCTAAATTTAGACATTGCTTTTGTCTACATACTATGGGGTGATATTTATACCAAGTAAATGAATCTCTTGGCAAACCACAATTAAGTGTATTCAGAGAATGTGATTCAAGCTACTTATTTTATGTGAATGAGTTTATATAGTCATGCATGCTCTTGGAAATATAGAGCATCACTAGCCACTGAGATAGGCTGCCAACACATAAGAATTTATTGTATGTGTCGTTCTAGTTTGAAATGAATTAAATATCTCTTCTTTCTTTTTTTAAAAAAAATAGTTTTAAGTTTTTAAAAGAGTTACCAAATTCTTTGGTCACTCTACATACTCTACGTACTTATAAATTTTTGGATGACAATTTGCTTAGTTTACCTATTTATACTTCTCCAATTTTCTTTAGGTGTAAACATGTGCTCGGTAGAATTCCACTAATAATTAATGAGATGTTCATGAGTGTTCTTAGAGTTTGATAAAGATTTCTCGAACTAATCTAGAACGACAAAATTATCTAAATTGTTGGACAAAATCTTTTGTACAATATAAAACCGTTGGAAAGACTTCTATCGAATAATGTCATAACGTTTGATGAAGAACTACCGAGTGAAAATGCAGTATGTTAGATTCAAAAATCATATACATCAAGTTTGATGATGGATATTAAGAGAGATGGTTAGGATTTAAGGATGAATGATAAAATGAAAAATGAAAGCTTTGTATGGCTGTAAGTTTTTCATAGGATCTATTGAAAAAAAAAAAAAATGTAACCTCTACCTTGAAGAAAAAAAGGACGTTGTTTAAGTAAATATAAATTGTGTCTGGCCCAAACTCTAGGTTGCTTGACCTAGTAGTAATAGAGTTTTAATTAGAGATAATCTCGGAGAATATCTTAGAGATATCCATTCATTGTATGATTATTTTTGGACTAATTTCAGTTTACCCCCTTGAGGTTAGGGGTCGTCATCATGTTAGTCCCTCAAGTTTCAATTTAATCAGTAACACCCTTGTACTCTCCAAATTCATCAGCTGTGTCCAATTTCTACTATTCCGTCCAATTTGGACCGTTAAGTCTGACTTTTGAGGGCTAAAATGGTCATTTCAAGACAAAAAACAAACAAACAAATTTTTTTTTTTTTGGCATTTTTTTCTGTTTTTTTTTTCATTAAAAATTTTTTTTTTCCATTTTTTTTCTTCGCTTTTTAAAGTTATTATTATTATTATTTTATAATTTTGTCTTCAACCTATACACCACAAATTATAATAGGTTTATAAAAACAAAACAAAAAACTCTAGGTGGTCAAAAAGCTGCTCGTTGGTCTACGATATTTGTGATATATCTCCGATAAAGCAAAGAATTTTAGGATATATTTGTAAAATATAATAGGTTTATAAAGTGAAGAATTTTAAGATATATCTCCAATAAAGTGAAGAAATATCTATAAAATATGATTAAAAAAATAAATACATATATTTCTTCACTTTATTGGGAATATATCCTAAGATTCTTCGCTTTATCGGAGATGTTCCACAAATATCGTAGACCAGCGAGCGAAGAATTTTAGGATATATCCCCAATAAAGTGAAGAAATATCTGTATTTATTTTTTTAATCATATTTTACAAATATTTCTTCACTTTATTGGGGATATATCCTATTATTCTTCACTCTATAAACCTATTATATTTTATAGATATATTTTACAAATATATCCAAAAATTTTTCACTGGCTGGTTACAAATTTACCCTATAATAGGTTTATAAAAAAAAAAAAAAAACTCTAGGTGGTTAAAAAGTCGCTCGCTGGTCTACGATATTTGTGATATATCTCTGATAAAGCGAAAAATTTTAGGATATATTTGTAAAATATATCTATAAAATATAATAGGTTTATAAAGTGAAGAATAATAGGATATATCCCCAATAAAGTGAATAAATATTTGTAAAATATGATTAAAAAAAATAAATGCAGATATTTATTCACTTTATTGGGGATATATCCTAAAATTGTTCGCTCGCTGGTCTACGTATTTGTGGAACATCTACGATAAAGCGAAGAATTTTAGGATATATCCCCAATAAAGTGAAGAAATATATGTATTTATTTTTTTAATCATATTTTATAGATATTTCTTCACTTTATTGGGGATATATCCTAAAATTTTTCACTTTATAAACCTATTATATTTTATAGATATATCCTAAAATTCTTTGCTTTATCGGAGATATATCACAAATATCGTAGACCAGCGAGCGGCTTTTTGATCACCTAGAGTTTTTTTTTATTTTTTATAAACCTATTATAACTTGTGGTGTATAGGTTGAAGACAAAATTATAAATAAAATAAAATAATAATAATAATAATAATAATAAGCGAAGAAAAAGAAAAAAAAACAAGAAAAGAAAAAAAATAAAAAAAATAGAAAAAAATTTTAATGAAAAAAAAAAAAAGAAAAAAATGCAAAAAGGAAAAAAGAAATTTTTTTGGTCTTGAAATGACCATTTTAGCCCTAAAAAATCAGACTTAACTGTCCAAATTGGATGGAATAGTAGAAATTGGACACGACTGATGAATTTGGAGAGTACAAGGGTGTTACTGATTAAATTAAAACTCGAGAGACTAACATGATGACGACCCCTAACCTCAGGGGGGTAAACTGAAATTAGTCCATTATTTTTCCTTGTACAATTCAGATTCTATGCATTGTAATTCTTTATATAAAGAGGCTCCTATTATTAATGAGAATACACAACAATTTTCTCTCAAATATCGATTCTCTAAAACACGTTATTAGCACGAAGCCCTAACCCTGAAATCCAAAATTCGTAGCC
Organism: Rosa lucieae; assembly: GCA_024704745.1. Taxonomy (NCBI): domain Eukaryota; kingdom Viridiplantae; phylum Streptophyta; class Magnoliopsida; order Rosales; family Rosaceae; genus Rosa; species Rosa lucieae. Next base: position 28,119,927 of record CM045493.1, on the reverse strand, counting down.
TCCAAATCTCAAAAACCATCGCCTCCCACCTTAAAGCTCTCAACCACAGGAGTCTAGAACCGGCGGCACCAGCCCCAGAACCTGCCGGGAAAATACCAAACCCGCTCCCAAAAGTACCAGAAGCCCCTTTGCCTGGTTCAAGGCTTTTTCCTCCGCCTCCGATAACCATACTCTACCATAAGCAGAGCCCTTACTCCAGACTCCCGGAACCAGAAAACTTATTCCCAGAAATGGCCAAAAGTCACTCAAACTGACAACCAGAAGCTGTTCCACCTTGAACCCCCGGAAGCCCTTCCAAACCATTCTAGTCCCTGTCTCAGTCTGCTCAGACACAGAGCCCAGCCCAGAAGCGACAGAGCAGCATTCGGCTTAGAAAAAAAAACTGAAGCCTAGCAACGCGGCCCATTGACGTCAGCCCAGAGTCACTGACACAGTCAGCTCAGCCACTTCACGTCAGCACCGGTACTGCCACGTCGCCGCCGACCGCACTTTCCGTCAACTTTCCTGGCCACTTTTTTCCAGCGATTTTTTCCTGCCAAATTTTCCGACGACCTATTTAGAAGTATTTTTTGTTTCTAAAAGTTCCCTTTTTTTATTTTTTTAGATTTTTTTAAAAATTCAATTTCTCTTCTTTTTATCGGGGACTTGCAACCTCCCTTCTTCTACCCCCTTTTATTCTTCATAGGGGAGACCAAAAGTCAAACTGTGGAGTTTCGTGCTCACTCCAAACTTAGAGCTTGTAGAGTCCTCCAAACTTAGAGTTTGTTGAGATAAAACGATCGACCATAAACATCATTGTTTCGATCTAATCTTAACTTCTTGGAAGCGAATACGCTCGGAAATTCCTAACTTCTTGGAAGCGACTAAGCTCATTAATTTTTATTGTTTTCGGGGTAGCCTTTTTTGCTCCGAAACTAACCCTATTTTCTTGTTGTTTTTTAGGATAAACAACAAGGGCAGGATACCACAAGTGGGTCCGGGATGTTGACCAGCATCTTAAGGCTGATGAGATCCTGAGTACGATCCAAGAGCTAAGTCAGGACGTGCTTACTCCTCAACAAGCTACTGCTTTTGAAGCAAATAGAGCTACGAGAGAGGCGAATGAAGATAAAACCATCATTCTCATGATAAGGCACATGAATGACGCGCTCCAGAATGAGTACCTCAATGAGGAAGACCCAAGAAAACTATAGGTAGAACTCGAGCAGCATTTTGGCAACGTTCGTGACTCCCTGCTTCCAGACTTAGAAATGAGATGGCATAGCCTTCGCTTCTGTGATTTCAAGTCTGTACTTGACTACAATTTGGAAGCACTTCGTATCAAGTCTTTGATGGAATTTTGTGGGCAGAAAATCACTAATACGATGTTGATCGAGAAGACTCTCTCTACCTTCCCCGTCTCTGCATTGTTGGTAACCAAGAACTATCGGATTGATATCAATGCAGGACGCATCACAAGATTTCATGAGCTTATTAGTGCCATGAATGTAGCTGAAAAGCATGACAACATAATTGTGAAGAACTATAATTCTAGACATGTGAGAGCTAAGCCAATTCCAGAGTCTAATTATAGTCGTGCCTCTAAGGGAGGGCGCAAGGAGCCAAACTCTAAGGAAATGGATAATTCTGGACGTTCTGGTCCATATTCTAACCCTAAAGAGGAAGGAAACCGCCAAGATAGAGTGCACGGAACCGTGGAGGTAAAAGTGTGAAGAGAGAGAGAGAGGCCAAGACTCCGGCTATGGTGGTGATGCCACCAAAGAGAAAAGCTGTCCCCAAAGCGCTCCTAAAGCGCCTCGATTAAGGGAACCTGACCATAAAGATGCTTGTCTTAGGTGTGGACTACCCGGACATTGGGCAAAGAAGTGTAAGGCATCTCAGAATGGTGCAAACGCGTACAAGATGTATCGTGAAGCAAGGGAGGCACATTACATGGAACAAGAAGATCAAGATGGCAATCTCGATCTAAGGGTGGAAGATTTCAACGATCAAGACCCAGAAACTGGCGATTTTGATTAAGTCTTTTTATTTTCCAAGAGATGTAGACAATTGCCATATTATTTTTATAGTAAATGCCAATGGTTTAGTTTTTCTTCAAAGTAGGCTCACCCAAAGTAAATGTGATGTCTAGGAAGGTTTTGAGATAAGTGGTACTTAAGCGAGCCTTGCTCCACCGACATCTCTGTACTCACCTGGTCACATTTGCTTTGGAGCCACTGAAAGAAGTTAGACGACTATCATTGTTTTGCATTAGCTAGTTTTTTTTTGGATTAGATTCTCTCTAGTGAAAGAGACAATGATGTAATTTTGTTGGCTTATTAATAAAAGTTGAGTTCTTTTCTTTATGACTCTTTTTTTATTACGAGCTTTTTCTTTTAGGAATGAATTCTGGAGAATTGTAATGTCTTGCGGATAGTGCGACTATGCACACCATTCTTTGCCATAGGCATTTATTCTTGGAGATGTTGCCTACATATTCCTCTGTGACTACGATGGCTGGGCCATCAGGATTAGTTCAAGGACATGGAATGACCCAATTCCTTTTGCCAAATGGCATCTTGATTAATGTAGCAGAAGCTCTCTACGCTCCTAAGGCAAATAGATTCTTATTGAGCTTTAAAGATATCTGAGCCAATGGATTCCATGCAAAAACGCATACTGAGAACGGAAAAGAGTTCCTTTGCCTTACCTCTAATGATTGCGGACGAAAACACATCTCAGAGAAACTTATGTGTCAATATAGTGGACTTTATGTCACTACCATTCGACCTATTGAATCCACAGTGTTCTAAAACTCGGCCTCTTAGGTGCTGGGCGGCACCTCTCCGCCTCGAGGAATGCATAATCGGAGCTTCTGGGCTTTTGGGTTTTAGGCGGGTGCCCAGGCGGCCTAGGCGTTTCCTTTATTTTATTTTATTATTATTTTATTTTTTTAAATTCGCGAAATCTTCACCGTCGCTCGTCTCTTCTTAGTCTCTCCTCTCTCTCTCTAGCTCAATTGCTGTCGCTCTCTCTCTCTGCTGCTCAGTAGCTCTTGCTCTCTCTTTCTCTTTGAGCGAAAACCAGATCGAAAATTGATCTCCAGTAAACACTCTTCGTTATGGTTTCCAGATCTTTAGGATTGGTTATTGATTGAATAATGAAAAGATCAATGAATAGAGAAGGTGGAGATGGTTGCTACTAGTTTCACAGAGAGGAGAGAGAGAGAGAGAGAGAGAGGAGGGGAGTGAGAAGGTAGAGATGGTTGCTGCTGGTTTTGCAGAGAGGAGAGAGAGAGAGAGAGAGGAGTGAAAATGAATGGGGTAGTTAATTACTTAATTGTGTCACAGAGAGAGAGAGAGAGAGTAATTTGTGGCTACTTTTAGTTGGCAGGGGGAAGAAGGATAAGATTGCACGGCAACAAATTGCTTCAATTGAATATTGCTTCTTTTTGTTGGTTGGATAATTAAATACAACTTCAAACTGTACCACCTCTATTTAATTAAATATATATTTAGTTTAATTTTTTTTAGGAGGATCAATATTCTCTTAGTTTATTACTCTTTTGAGTCTTTATAAGTTTATATATTTTCAATTACATAAATAAAAGCTATAAAAATTAAAATTAAAATTAAAAAATACAAAACCGCCTAGGCACCCGCCTAGACGCCTGGGTGATCCCCCTTAACCCACCGCCCGACTAGCGCCTTGCGATTTTTTGAACCTTGTGAATCCAATAACGTCATAAGAGAAGACCTCTTGGATTCCGACACATTTTGGCTTTGGCATGATCGACTAGGACATCCTGGTTGTGACATGATGATCCGTATACTAAAAACTTAACACGGACATCCATTATTTCGAGTGAAAAGAAGCAAGAATCAAAGATTGATTCATGGACTTAGTGTGACCGCCACCGCAGCTGCCTCTAGCACCACCGCAGGCCTAGGGCCGGTCATGTCCCCCTTGACAAAGCCAAAAACGGCGTCACCCATGGCAATGGCGCCATGAGTGCCACTTCCCATGGTTCTAATGCTATGATGGGTGATGCAGTCACAAATTTTGCTTCTAATAACGATTCAGACACTCAGGCCCAACCACAATCCTCATTGGTTGCTTCTAAGCCCCTCGCTCGTTTTGCAAAGCCTATTTATTTGAGAAATTAGGACCGAGACCGTCCTACACAAAGGATCCCAAAATACTCATTCAGTTCTTATAGAGAATCCAAGGGGATATCTGTGGACCAATTCAACCATCATGCAAACCTTTTAAATACTTTATGGTATTGGTTGATGCGTCGACACGCTGGTCATATGTCGCACTGTTGTCCACTCAAAATGCTGCTTATGATAAACTCCTAGCCCAGATTATCTGTCAATGAGCTCACTACCCAAACCACCCAATTAAGTCAATTCGACTTGATAATGCTGGGGAGTTTACATTGAAAACGTTCAATGACTATTGCATCTCACTGGGGATTGATGTAGAGCATCCAGTTCCCCATTCATACCCAAAATGGTCTCGCGGAAGCAACTATCAAACGACTACAAATGATAGCACAGACATTGGTTATGTGAACCAATCTCCCTGTTTCCGCTTGGGGATATGCAATATTGCACGCAGCCATGCTAATTCGTCTATAACCCACTGCCACCCAACCTTATTCTGCGTTACAGCTAGTGACTGGGTACGAGCCTGATATCTCGCACTTACGCATTTTTGGGTGTGCCATTTATGTGCCTATTACGCTGATACGCTCAAAGTAAGCATATAATTTAACCCTGAAAATGTCATCGTTAGTATATAGTAAATAGGGATCGTTCTATTCCGGGGATTGAGGGTACACCTATCATTGTAAAACAATTAAATAATTAAAATAAAATAAAGTATAATATTTACACATATATATATACAATTTACGAATTTAAGGGGGGTTTAGGTTTAGGGTTTTCGAAAATTAAAAGAAATAAAACTAAGGAAACACAAAAATACAAGTACAAGAATGAAACATAAGAAACAAAGATCAAAACCAATTCCATAATCAAATTCGAATCAACCCTACAATTGTTCTTCCAAGTCATGAGAAAGAAGTTGATCATGTGAAACATTTGAAGCAAACGATTTCCCATATTTTACTTTCCTTTACTAATTAATCTAAGTGAAAACACATAGATCAATCCTATCAAACATGCAATCAAAGTCTAGAAAGCTAGCAAATCAAGACATGTTCAACGCAATAAACAAAGAGAAAGGTTATCAACTTAAGTGCACAACTTAGTATGAATAAGTTCATCTAATTGCAATCTTTTTCAATTAAATTCGATTCTTGTCCAAAACCTTTACTACTTTTGATTCAAGTTCACAAAACTATTAGGTGAATCATAAACTTAAACCTAGCACCAATTATACATAAACCCTAAAAGTTTCGAACCATTTAGAACAAACATATAAAAGATTTCAATCAAGCAAATCTAATTGAACAATCTCACAAAAGCAACTTAGAATCACAATCATAGTAATCGAAAACTTCATTCAATCATAGAATTCGGAATTTAACTTTGTTCAAATATTATTGTTAACTAGAACACATCCATACGAATCAAACAAGGGAAAATCAAAAGTGATTACAAGAAAGAAGGTTGAATTACACCGTGAATGAAGATGGTGATGAAGAACTTGAACGTTTGACTCTTGAATCTTGGAAGCAAGCTTCTATACTCACGGCTTCAAGGTGAATTATGGAGGGATGCTCACGGCTTCTTCTTCCTTCCTCCTCCCTTGCTTGAGATCACAGAAGATGAACTAGATAATAGAGAGAGAGCTTCACGTTTTAGAGAATAATGTTCTGAATTGTAGGATGTCTGGAACGTCAACTAGAGGGGAGTATATATAGGGACGTTGGCCTTGGTCTTCAAGTCTTCATGAATCTTCTTTTATTTTCCAAGGAATTATCAGAAATTGCCACATAATTCCAACCAATCGCAATTTGCCATGAAAGCCCTATTGTGTTGTCCAACCAATCAAAACTCTCCAAAATAAGTCTAACTCCCTTAAATATATATTATTGCTGAAATATTTAGAGATTTATTCTGATTTTCTTCACCAATTTCGGCAACAATATCTTTAGAGAAAATAGGGGACTAATCTAGACTTATTTTGAACCTTTTCTTGTTGCACACACTTCTTCTTTCCTTAAAACTCTCTCTTGAATATCTCTTGCGTAATCTTTTTATTCTCTCATTGATTTTCACGTCATCTCCTTCTTTTCTCTCTTGGTATTTCACGGCAAAACCCTTAAACATGTCTCTTTGCGTCACAAACCCTAAAATCCAATGGGCTTTTATCCATTTTGCCGAAAATCCAAGTTAATCTAGAGAGTTCTTAGGCCATGTTGCGTCATCTTCAAGCTTTGATGGTTTCCAACGCCATTTCTTCATTATTTCGGTCAAGTTTCTTGGTTAGCTTCGAAATCTTGCTTGGTACACTTTCCTCTTTTGAACCGGGTTTCCTGGTTGGAACAGGAAAACTTCATTTCTGCTTATTTGTGTAGCCCTTTGTGTCTCATCTTTACACCTCTCAACATTGGTTAGCTTCTCTTTCCTTTCGTGAGTTCATTTCCACTTTTTCACTCCAAGGACCTGAAAATAGAAACTATGACTAAAAATAGAAACTTTTCTAAAATGAAAAATAGAAACTTTCCAAAAATGAAAAATAGAAACTTTCTAAAAGTAAGAAATGGAAACTTTCCTAAACTGAAATGGAAACTTTCCTAAACTGAAATGGAAACTTACTGAAAACCGGAAAAAGAAACTTTCCTAAACTAAAAGGATTCATTTAAGGAAATAACAGAGTAAATATGAGGAAATAACAGTTAAAACGTCGCATTAAAATGCTCATATCATACGCCGCCACATCGTACTAAGATAGGTGCACAGAGACGAATGGGCATCTATGTTGGATATGAATCTCCAACTATCGTCTGCTACCTTGAACCCTTGATAGGCGATCTCTTTACCGCTAGATTTGCGGATTGTCACTTTGATGAGACAGTTTTCCCGTCGTTAGGGGGAGATAAAAACACAGATATTTAACAGGAACGACAGGAATTGTCGTGGTCTGTCCCCACTATGTCTCATATCGATCCCCGTACTGCACAGTCCGAACTTGAAGTGCGAAGAATAATAGAGCTCCAGAACGTAGCGGACACTTTGCCTGATGCATTTTCTGATGTTGCTAAAGTGACGAGATCACATATATATGCTGCAAACGTGCCTGCAAGGATTGACGTCCCAAATACTAGACATAACGCCACTCCCTTGACACCAGGAGATGGCGCCACTGCCCATAATGGCAGTGATGCGGTGTCTATGGCCGTAGGTCATGTGAGGAAGTGCGGTAGACCGATTGGTTCGAAGGATACTCGCCTTAGAAAGAGAGCGAATGAGGCACAAACAAATCCTTTGATCATCGATACTCAAAATCCATCTTATGAGAATGTTCCGGATTATAATCATGTCCAAGAGACATCTTTGGGGGACGCCTCAATGTCAGAACCTATCCTTGAGAACGTAGAGATCTCTGTGAATTACACTAGTGTACATGGGACGTGGGAAAGAAACTTCATCATCATTGATGATGTATTCGCTTATTCGGTAGCGCGTGAGATTATTGAGACTGATGACATTGAACCACGCTTCGTTGATGAATGTCAACGTAGAGCTGACTGGCCAAAATGGAAAGATGCGATCCAAGAAGAACTTGATTCTCTAGAGAAGAGAAAGGTATTCGGGCCAGCTGTGCCAATACCGCCCAACACCAAACCATTTGGTCATAAATGGGTATTCGTTAGAAAGTGCAATGAGAGAAACGAGATTCTAAGGTACAAAGCTCTCCCTGTGGCACAAGGCTTCTCACAACGCCATGGAATCGACTATGAGGAGACCTACTCTCCCGTAATAGACGTTATCATGTTCTGCTAACTTATCAGTTTGGTAGTTTCTGAAAAACTGAACATGCAGCTTATGGATGTGGTTACTGCGTATCTATATGGGGATCTAGATACAGAGATATACATGAAGGTCCCAGATGGACTTCAGTTACCCAAATCAAGTGGCTCTAAACCATAGAGCGCATTTGCAATAAGATTGAAACGCTCACTATATGGATTGAAGCAATCTGGACGGATGTGGTATAATTGTCTAAGTGACTACTTGATTGGGAAGGGATATATCAATAATGAATACTGCCCATGTGTGTTCATAAAAAGAACAAGTTCCTAATTTGCAATAGTAGCTGTTTATGTCGATGACATGAACATAATTGGCACCCTTAAAGAGTTGAGGGAAACCGCTAAACACTTGAAATCTGAGTTTGAGATGAAAGATCTTGGGAAAACATAGTTTTGCCTCGATTTGGAACTTGAGCACCATGAAGATGGTATCATGATTCATCAATCAGCTTATACCCAATAGATGCTTAGGCGTCTCAATACTAGCAAAGTTAAGCCTTCAAGCACCCCAATGGTCGTCCTTAGTCTTGATCCAAAGAAAGGTCCATTCCGTCCAAAAGGAGACGACGAAGATGTGCTAGAGGCAGAAGTGCCCTACCTAAGTGCAATAGGTGCATTATTGTACTTAGCACAATGCACAAGACCGGACATCTCATTTTCCGTGAACTTGTTAGCTACATATAGCTCTGCACCAACACGACGCCATTGGACTGGTGTTAAAGAAATCTTTCAATACCTAAGTGGTACAATCGATATGGGCTTGTTCTATCCCTATAGAGAGACGATGGATTAGGACCCATCATATGTTAAGAACACCACCAACAGTGGTCTGCGTTCTCTCTCCCCATCCCAAAATGACATAAGTGTTTTGGAAGGTTTTGCTGATGCTGGGTACCTCTCTGACCCGCACAGAGGACGTTCCCAATTTGGTTATGTATTCACCATGGGTAAGACCGCGATATCTTGGAGGTTTACTAAACATACCTTAGTCGCTACTTCGAAACATGCAGAGATTATTGCTCTTCACGAAGCAGTTCGTGAATGTATAAGGCTTGGATCCATAGATACTCATACTCGAAGTAATTTTGGTTTGGAATCCACCATAGATGAGCCTACTAGCATTTATGAGGATAATGCTGCTTGCATTAAGCAAATGAAGCAAGGCTACATCAAAGGCGACAACACCAAACACATATCGCCTAAGTTCTTCTACAATCAGTAACAACAAAAGCTCTTCAATATCAAAGTGAATCAGGTTCGATCTAAGGACAATGTGGCAAACTTATTCACTAAGTCATTGCCCAAATCCACGTTCGAGAAACATGTTGCAAGCATTGGTTTGCGAAAGTTGTCTGAACTCCCTTGATCATAGTCATCAAGGGGAGACATAGACATCAGGGGGAGATGTCCACATGTTGATCTCGAAATGTGAAGGGTGTGTTGTGCTCTTTTTCTCTTTCGACTAAGGTTATTTTTGTCCCAGTGGGTTTTTGTTACTCGGCAAGGTTTTTGACGAGGCAACGAGAGAAGCACTGCGTTTGGGTGACACAACTCCAAGTAGATCCAAATTGTGTCTGACCCAAACTCTAGGTTACTTGACCTAGTGGTAATGAGGTTTTAATGAGTGATAATCTCGAAGAATATCTTAGAGACAGTCCCGATCACTTGGTCAGTAACTGACTAGGGATCATTTGCTCACTTACCGTCCGATTGAAATCGGACCCCTGGTCAGTTGCTGACCAGGTGATCGGGATCGATCTTAGAGATATCCATTCATTGTATGATTATCTTTCCTTGTACAATTCAGATTTTATGAATTGTAATACTCTATCTATATAAAGAGCCCATATTATCAATGAGAATACACACAACAATTTTCTCTCAAATATCGATTCCCTAAAACAAACGTTAAATTATCGTTTTTCACTTTTTACTGGGTACAGAAAATTGTACTGGTGTCGGTCAAGTCAAAAGACCATCAAACTTGTACTTCCGTTACTAGAATTCCAGATTAACTTGGGTTCGGTTTTGCGTAGCCAGAGACGTGTGACTTAGTAGGGTCTTTTCGGTCCTTTTAATACGGAGCTGGAGGAACAACTAACCCAACAACCGCATCGACGCATCCGATCAGATACAAAGCCCAGAGGTCCCATCGGCGTAGCGGCTCCGACGATGAAGACCCAAAAACAACAATGGGGAGTCGAAGACTACTTTCCTAAAGAAATCGTGGACAAAATCCTGTTGAAGTTGCCCGTCAAAGAGGTTATCAGATGCAGCGCCGTGTGCAAGTTATGGAACTCTCTCATCAAAAACCCTACCTTCATTCAAACCCACCTCAAGAATCAAACCCACGACGGCGTTTCGGAGCTCCTCCTACTCAGCTCCCACCAATCAGACGATCTGCATTGGGATAACCCTGCAGCTTTATTCGGTCAGTATTCCAACCTCCGAAATCCAATTCACAACGACGACGACAGTAGCAATTGGACCAAAGGTATCAGTTACCAAGTGGTCGGAACTTGTAACGGACTCGTATGCCTTTCTCTTTACTCATTTGACCGTGACCCATGCCCTCCTGTAATTCTCTGGAATCCATCCATTAGAAAGTTCGGGTTTTTGCCTAGTCCAAGTCTTGCCACTGATTGCTGCCGGAATGAAAGTTATTATTTCTGCTATGATTCTCGTATTGATGATTATAAGGTTGTGAGAATTGTCGAGAGAATCCATCGCGAGGTTGAGGTTGAGGTCTGGTCCTTAGCCTCAGGAGGTGCTTGGAAGAGTCTTTATAATGTTCCTGCCGATTTTTCCCCTTATAGACACTGTCATGCTTTTGTCAACGGTGCTTTTCACTGGGTTCAAAGCCTCCCGACGAAGGAGGAGGAGGAGTTTGCTGTTTCCGTTGTGGCATTGGATATGGTTGATGAATCATTTCGCAATGTCGAGATTCGCCAAGGTTGGAGTGGTCCACCAATGATTTCAAGGTACCATGGTGATGGGGATCAGTGCTGGCTTGCGTTATTTGAGTTGCAGGGAGACTCTTGTTTTGACTTGTGGGTGATGAAAGAGTACGGTGTGGCCGAATCATGGACTAAATTATTCAATGTGCGTCTGCTAGGATCTCCGGAAGAAGAACCTCGGATCGAGCCATTTGGTTTTACAAAGAGTGGTCAGGTGGTGGTCAGAATGGGTCGGGACGAAGAGTTCAATTCGTTCAAGTCTTATGACCCCAAGGACAAACAGTTTAGAGATTTTGGAAATCAGGCATATGACTACTACTTCATGGATTCTTTCGTGGAGAGCCTTGTCTTACTTGGCCAAACCAATGTTTTTTCTTTCTACTGAGGGACTCAGAATAATCAACAACAGCAGCTACTACCAATGCGGTTTGCTTTGCTCTCTGTTTGGATGAAAATATGTATCAGCCAAACCAAGAGAGATTTAAATTTGTGCCAAACGAGGACTTTTAGACTTTCTTTTTCATGTGCTAATTAATTATATCTTCATAAATCTAGCAACTCTTTCGTTGCCAAACCAAGGTGATGGCCTTGGCTTTCTCTGCCTGCATTGAGTATGTACGGCTTCATCTCTTAGTAATGAGACAAAAGAAACATACTACCAAAGTACAGACAAAGCATAATTCTCTGGAATGAACATGTTTTTGGTTTCCATCCTTGGATCACTTGCTTGTTTGAAACAATCCAGGAAATTACTTGTTAAAATATGGAATCGTGGCTGAGGCGAAATCCAAGGTTGATGTAGGTTACTAATGATTTTTTATTAGGAAAAGTAGGCCCAGTTAGATGCCTCTGTTTAAACTAGACAGTGAGCAATCTGTTGAAGAAAGAAGCACCAGCAACATTAATAGTTCAAGGAAGAAGATATGAAAACTCTTGGCTGGATCATGAGATGGAGATACTACATCGAATTTCCATTTGCTTGAGCATCTTCATTTTCTTGGCCCTTAGTGCTGCTGTCCTCACTTCTAAACACTGACATGGAGCAGTTGTGTCGCATCAGCGATGGAGATAATAAGACAGCAACAACTACTGTAATTGACTAGCCAAATTTATAGCTGCCAAGTTGCTGTGAGTGTTGGTCAGACTCAGAAATTGCATAGCTTAGACTCATAATGTTCTTTTCTTTCTAGCTCCCTTCTATTAATCTGTTATTTTATCCATTGTGTCAAGTTCTAACACCAATTTCAGAGCAGTATGTTGGAGTAGTAGCACTGAACTCTCTGGATTATATGTATTCCCAATTGATCATCTAGAATATGACAGCTTGGTAAAATAAAAATTGTCATGATCGATTACTACTATGTTTTTGGTTGTTTTACCCCCTCATGTATTCATAGCCTTTGCTGATAACTAGGCTTGGAACTTGGAACAAAGACCAGTATCTTGCCAAAATCACAACTTTGTACTACTGTTTTAGTATTGTCCCTCAGAGGAGAAACTTGAGTACTCTCTAGTCAGCTGTGAACTCCAAGAGGACATTACTTTTTTGTGTCAAAATGTATCTTCTTGTTGTAGATTGATTTCAAGGTCTAACGATATCACGTTACCAGTCAACAGTTTAACTGGATAATCAAATCAATAGGAGGTATGAAATTGTTACGACTTTGAAACATCAGGTTCCGATCTATGAAATGTAAGATCAAATATGGACATAAAACATATCATTATAAAGTAATTGATGATTAGCTTAATATCAATCCTAGTTTAACATGGATACAAACAGTAAATCAATACTTGTAACTTAATGAAGCAGTGTATCTATTCATTAAGGTAAGTAATCCTATTCTTAGTCTGCAAGAAAGACTACAATGAAGTGTTACATTAAGAATCTAACTAGGAAACCTAAACCGATATGGATAGCTTTAATGGGAAGCTTCTTGAGGTTTAAGTCACCTATATATATACAGATGAATTGGTCCCTGATTACTACTGACGTTTTGCATATTGTTCTGTCTATTGAGAAGCAAGTTGGTAAGTAACAGAAGGCCATATTCAGTGTTCGTGTTTGCAGCTGCATAAGATGGAATCCATGCCAGTGATTGCTGAAGGTAAGCCTTAGTCCCTTTTATGATTGTGTGCATATGTTGTGAGCATGTATATGGTTATTTAAACAATTGGTATCAAAGCATAGGCTCACAAATATCAAAATCGTTTTAGGGTTTTGTAAAACAAACACAAAAAAAAAGAGAGGGGGTTTTTGCTTTACGGATCAAGTAACTGACCAAGTCACTGATCAGGTAACTGACCATGTAACTGGTCATGTACCTGATCAAGGTAAGTTACTTAAGTCGATTGCTGCATCTGGTTAAATATCAAATTCACGCTTCCGCTGTGATTTTTAGCAGCAAATTGGGGAAAAAGCAAAAACAGGTTTTTCTGTGAAATTGATTTCGATTCATAGCATGATAATTGTGTTTTTGATTGTGCTCAAGAACCCTAGTTGCATTCCCGGCTTGTGTTAGGTTAGAGTAGATGGTGACCGGATGAAATTTACAATTTCTTGATTGTTCTGTGGTTTCTTGGAATCGAAACAATTTTGATTGTGCTTGAATATGCATGATGAATTGATTGATGATATGGTATTGCATCTGTGATTGTGTAAAATTGCATGAAGAACAAAAATCTCCCAGATTTTGTTTACACATTATTAAAATTGACAGATACGAGAGCTTAATTTTCTTACAATGATGAATCTGGGTAGAATATAAAGTTAAAAGCTCATGGGTTTTGTGGTTTTCTGTTGGCATAAGTGATTATAATGCACAAAGCATTCTTCATTGATGTTGGCAGAAAACAATGATCAGGTAACTGACCATGTAACTGGTCAGGTCATTGACCATGTAACTGGTCAGGTAACTAATCAAGTATCTGATCGAGTGACAAAACTGAAATTGTGTTTTGTGTTTTAAAACTATGCTTCAGTTTTATCTTCCAAAGAAGTGGTCAAGTATGGTTTTAGAATACAAAACAGCAATATGCATGCTTGATGAAAATAAATACGGATACTTAGAAATTTTTCTTCTGTCTAAAGATGTGGATAAATTTCTTTGGATAACTTGTTTTCATTGAATATGGTATATTGATAAAGAACTCCAGGATGTTATGCTTCTGCTCAAAAGTGTTGCTTAACATTATTTTTGGTTATGGACTGATATGAATGCAAGTATGGATTGTTTAGGTTTTCTGTATGTACTTATTTTGGTTGCTTAAAGCTAAATAAAACACAGAAAACTTAAAGTCATTTTCTTTACAAATTGAGAACTCACATGATTTTTGTTTTGCTCCTTAGGTAACTCCTACATGAACTTGAACAGTGTTTTGATGCTAACTGGAACCAACTATAGAGCTTAGCTAGATTCTGTAGAGAACTATATGGGAATGCATGAGAATATAGACTATTGCTTTACTGAGGATAAGCCTATAGAGTTGAATGAAAAGAGCACCAAGAAAGAAACTGACCTTTACAAGAAGTGGCATAGGTCCAATAGAATGGCTAAGAACCTCATTCGTACCTCTATGTCCAAGACTGTCAGGGGAAGTATAGAAGAGCCTGAGCTAGCATCAGATTTTCTGGAGCTCATAGGTGCTAAGTTTAAAGAAAGTGAAAAGGCAGAAGCAGCTAGACTAACCAAGGAGTTTCATGATTTGAAGTACATGGGTTTAGGGGGAGTTAGAGAGCATATCATGAAGATGATCAATATAAACGGCAGACTCAGGAAGCTATTGATGGGGGTTAGGGATGAGCAGGTAGTGCATTATGCACTACATTCCTTACCTAACAGTTTTAGTCATCTAAGAACCAGTTACAATTCACAAAAGGGAAACTGGACTTTAGATGAACTTATATCCATCTGTGTTGATGAGGAATCTAGGATCAAGGAAGAAAAAGAACCTGCTACAGCCATAAAACTCATAGAGAAGCCTAAGAAGAAAAAGCCCCAGAACAAGCTCAAGCCTACCAAAGCCATAACTAAGAGTTCAACAGCTGCAGTGGCCAAGGAAAACAGGCCATTTAGGTTCAAGTGCTACTTTTGCAAAAGAGTAGGACACATGAAAAAGGACTGCACTGGCTATAAGAACTGGTTAGCCAAAAAGGGTAAGATTTTTTCTAATACAGTTTTTTCTTTAGAAATTAATCTTATAAATGTTGAACCACAGTCTTGGTGGATAGATTCAGGCTCACCTATTCATATTACTAATTCTTTGCAGGGATTCATAAGGAGGAGAATCCCAAAAAGTGATGAAGTGAACCTGTGTGTAGGCAATGGCATGAGAGTGGCAGTCAAGGCTATTGGCACCTTAAAGCTTGATCTAGGATTAGGAAAATTGTTAGTTTTGGATAATGTTTTTTATGTACCTTCCATGAGAAGGAATTTGGTTTCAGTTTCTCTTTTAGTAAATTCTGGTTGTAGACTTGTTATTGATAGTAATGGAATTCTTATTCCTAAAAATTATGTTCAAATTGGTTCTGGTGTTATCTCGAATGATTATTTACAGTTAAGTTGTTCAATGGCTCAACAAGAAATTTTACTTGTTGAAGATAACACAAACAGTACTAGCACTTTAACAGGTGTTAAAAGAACCAAACTAAATGAAAAGTCTGCATTTTTATGGCATAGAAGACTCGGCCATGTTTCAAAAGAGAGACTGAAAATATTGGTGAAAAACAAAATCCTAAATGAACTTGATTTTTCTGATCTAATAGATTGTGTGGAATGTTTTAAGGGAAAAATAACCAACACAAGAAAGAAAACTGCATATAGAAGCCAAAATTTATTAGAACTCATACACACTGATATATGTGGACCATTTAGGCATCAAACTATCTGTGGGAATGTGTATTTTATCACATTCATTGATGACTTTTCTAGATACAGTTATATTTATCTACTTTCAGAAAAGGCACAAGCATTAAAGCCTTTCAAATCTTTAAGTCTGAGGTAGAAAATCAACTAGAAAAGAAAATCAAAACAGTGAGGTCAGATAGAGGGGGAGAGTTCTATGGAAAGTACACTGAATCCGGCCAACAAAAGGGTCCATTTGCCTTGTTTTTGCAAGACAATGGAATTAAAGCTCAATACACAACACCCTATAATCCACAACAGAATGGTGTTGCAGAGAGAAAGAATAGGACTCTTTTGAACATGGTTAGATGTATGATGTGTACAACTGGTTTGCCTAAATTTCTGTGGGGTGAGGCTTTAAAAACTGCAAATTATATTTGTAACAGGACACCTAGAAAAGCCATAGAAAATACTGCTTTTGAGCTTTGGTGTGGCAGGAAACCTAGTTTTCATCACTGTCATGTTTGGGGATGTCATGCAGAAGCTAGGATTTATAATCCAAGCTTGAATAAACTTGACCCCAAAACTGTTAGTTGCTATTTTATAGGTTATCCAGATAAATCTAAAGGCTATAAATTATATTCTGCTCATCATTCACCTAGAATTTTTGAAACACATCAAGTAATGTTTCTAAGTGAAAAAGTTCACAATACAAACCTTGAGGATTTAACCTCAGATTTTGAGGAAATTGTGTCAGATGAGAATGTAAGTGTAGCATTGCCTTTAGAACAAGATGTAACTGATCATGTCACTGGTCACGTAACTGACCTTGTCACTGACCAAGTAACTGTACCTGGTCGAGTAACTGGTCAAGTAACTGACCATGTCACTGACCAAGTAACTGTACCTGGTCAAGTCTCTGACCAGGTCACTGACCATGTAACTGTATCTGATCAAGTCACTGACCGAGTCACTGACCATGTAACTGCCCAAGTAACTGTACCTGGTCAAGTAACTGAACCTCAAAATCCTCCAGTGGCTCAGCCTAGAAGATCACAGAGAGTAAGAAAACCAACTTATGGGGGGGAAGAGAGTGACTACATTGTTTATCTACAAGAAGCAGAAATTGAAATGGACTGGTCAGAGGACAATGATCCAACTACATTTAATCAGGCCATTGAAAGTAGTGAATCTCATCAATGGCAGCTAGCAATGGAAGTAGAAATTAATTCCATGAGTCAAAATGCAGTTTGGGAATTAGTTGAACCTGACCCCAAACAGAAGCCTATAGGTTGTAAATGGGTTTTCAAAACCAAAAGAGATGCAAATGGCAATGTAGAGAGACATAAAGCAAGATTAGTTGCCAAGGGTTTTACACAGAAGAAGGGCATTGACTTTACTAAGACTTTTTCTCCAGTTTCTACAAAAGACTCGTTTAGGATAATCATGGCCTTAGTGGCTCATTTTGATATGGAGCTACACCAGATGGATGTTAAAACAGCTTTCTTGAATGGTGAATTAGATGAAGTGATTTATATGAGGCAGCCAGAAGGGTTTGTACAAGCTGGAAGTGAAAACTTAGTGTGTAAGTTAAGAAAATCAATTTATGGACTAAAACAAGCTTCTAGACAGTGGTACAAGAAATTTGATTATGTGATTTCTACTTTTGGATTTACATAAAATCTTGTTGATGAATGTGTTTATTTGAAGACAGTTGGGAACAATTTTATTTTTCTGGTACTCTATGTGGATGATATACTTTTGGCTAGCAGTAACATTAAATTGCTTAAAGATACCAAGAGTTTTCTGTCAAGGAATTTTGACATGAAAGACTTAGGAGAAGCATCCTATGTACTAGGTATTGAGATTAAAAGAGATAGGGCACAGAGACTACTTGGTTTGTCTCAACACAATTATATTACCAAAGTTTTAAAGAGGTTTGGTATGGAGAAGTGTGCAGCTGGAGAAGTTCCCATGTCCAAAGGAGATAAGTTAACCAAGAAGCAAAGTCCCAATAGTGATGTTGAAAAGGAAAATATGGAGTCAAAGCCTTATGCCAGACTTGTAGGAAGTCTCATGTATGCACAAGTCTGCACTAGGCCAGACTTGTCTTTTGCAGTAGGGATTTTGTCAAGATTCCAATCTAATCCAGGCCATGAACATTGGGTAGCTGGGAAGAAAGTGTTGAGATACCTGCAGAGAACTAAAAGCCACATGCTAGTTTATAGGCAAGTGGAGGATCTGAAACTCATTGGATTTCAGACTCGGATTTTGCAGGGAATTATCCAGACTCCAAGAAGTCGACTTGTGGATATGTGTTCATGCTTGCAGGAGGTGCTATTGCTTGGAAAACCATGAAACAAACACTTGTTTCAACTTCTACTATGCAAGCTGAATTTATTGCAGTATATGAAACTGTGTGTGAAGGACTTTGGATTAGGAATTTTCTCATGCAGACCAAAGTATTGAGTCACATTGTGGCTGGAACACTTGTGATTTATTGTGACAATGAGGCTGCAGTTTTCTTTAGCAAGAACAGTAAAAGGTCAAATAATTCTAAACACATTGATCTAAAGTATTACAGTGTTAGAGAAAGAGTAAAGCATGGTGAAATAGCTGTTTTGAGTATTGACACAAATTCACAGCTAGCAGATCCTTTCACCAAGGCCTTGTCAGTAGCAGCATTCCAGAAGCATACAACAAGCATTGGAGTTTTAGCTAATCTAGATGCTTAGGTTCAGTAGAGAGTTAGCGCAGTTGGAGCAATTTAAAATTTTAAGGTTCTTGAGTTCTTGTATTTTCAGTTGTGATATTTTTGACTTTTGTTTATCACAACTTATTTGTAATGACAGTTTTGATTATCAATAAAATTTTGAGGTATTTCCAGTTATGATTTTGCTGCAGCTTTATTGTTTTGTTTTGGAAATTATCATCTTGTTTTGATATCATACTTGCTATCAGATGGCTTAAATCATGTATAGCATGATGTTGAGGTTCAAGCAATAATTTTAAGCCATCAGTGTTCAGTAAATTTGCTTGAGTTTCTGGTTTTAGAAGCATAAAGTAGGACCTAATATATGTTTACTTGTTGATACACATTAACATATATTGTATCGCTTCTGGTTTGACATATGTGGATTGCAGGAGCTTATGTTTGTGGTTTTGAAACTCTGCATTTTTGTTAAAATGTATACTGTTTCTTGCTATGCATAAGTAATTGTGATCTGACCATGTTGGAATGGATTTTTGATTTGAGTTTGTTATCTGGCGCGCACTTCAGTAAGTTAAGTAGGTTTTGATGTTCTCTGGTGCAAATCATCGAGCATGATATGTGTGAGTCCAAGGGGGAGATTGTAAGATCAAATATGGACATAACACATATCATCATAAAGTAATTGATGATTAGCTTAATATCAATCCTAGTTTAACATGGATACAAACAGTAAATCAATACTTGTAACTTAATGAAGCAGTGTATCTATTCATTAAGGTAAGTAATCCTATTCTTAGTCTGCAAGAAAGACTACAATGAAGTGTTACATTAAGAATCTAACTAGGAAACCTAAACCGATATGGATAGCTTTAATGGGAAGCTTCTTGAGGTTTAAGTCACCTATATATATACAGATGAATTGGTCCCTGATTACTACTGACGTTTTGCATATTGTTCTGTCCATTGAGAAGCAAGTTGGTAAGTAACAGAAGGCCATATTCAGTGTTCGTGTTTGCAGCTGCATAAGATGGAATCCATGCCAGTGATTGCTGAAGGTAAGCCTTAGTCCCTTTTATGATTGTGTGCATATGTTGTGAGCATGTATCCCTTTTATGATTGTGTGCATATGTTGTGAGCATGTATATGGTTATTTAAACATGAAACTGAATCGACCTCACATCGTAGAGTAGTAAAATGCAATTAGCCAAATACTGTAACATAGGCACCAACTGAAGTGGATAACTGAAGATGTATTATTGGGAACTAGCTAGCAATATATGGCACTCTTTTTCTGACACAATACAATGGCAAATCATTCAGTGGTCCTGTTACACCAAAACAAGCCATATAGGTAAAATTGTAAAACCAAAGTCCGAGAATCACAATGATGATCATGTCACCAATGAAACATATATAGCAACCTAGCTACATTGCTATATCAATGATTCAACTCCCAACAATATATTAAAGCCATCCCTCATTCCAGTCATCAACCTTGAACTTCTTCTATAATGGCAGCCTCTAATTACTCTTCTCATCACCCTCCCCCATCTTTGTTCCTGTTCCTGTTCCTCATTCCGATGAGTATTACTATTTTGTAACCAATCTTATCATCTGTGTGAATGCCGGTGACAGAAAAGCTACTAATTCAGCTGACTTTTTGTCACCAGCAGAAGCAGCATCAACATCAATAGTACAAGGAACTAGGAAGCTATCAGAACTGTTGGAAGGGTTGTACGATAAAGATGTACCATCTCTTTGTCGTTAGCTTTTATCTTGTTGGTCAAGCTGTCCTTATAATCAACTGTCTAATTACGGCGTGTAAATTGTGTGAATTGTGTAAGCGATGACTAGCCAAGTTTAGCTAGCTACTGTGAGTGTTGGTCAGACTCAGAAGTGCATAGGTTAATTAGGATATCAGTTTGTTCTTGGTTTTGGTTTCTATTTGTCTAGCAGCAGGAGAAGTATATGACTACCCTTTGTTCTTTAATATCCATCATAGTGTTCTTGTTTTTCCCCTTCAGTTATGTTTGCATATCATGTTAACACTAATCTCAGACTAGTATTTTGGACTAGTAGTACTGGAATTGATTATAACATTGCATTTAGATATGTACTAGTATTTTGGACTAGTAGTACTGGAATTGGTAGATTATAACATTGCATTTTGATATTATCTATAATCTAAAGGGCGTCAACTGTTCACTGGAGTTGCACTGTTCATTCTCGTTCACTGTTCATTCGAGGCCGAATTAAATGACGCTTCTGCCCTTCCTTTTTTTTAAAATTACGGGTTGCCATGTTTGAGTCGTTTGATTGTGTTCTTATGCTTTGGTCTTTTTATACTTTCAGACTCATGTTGTTGAGTAGAAGAGACTGAAAAGGCCAAGAATATCTATCAGATTCTAGATCTATCTAATCACTGTTCTGGCAATCTACCTTTGTACCATTCGTAGTCTGGGTATATAACCCATAACATCGGCTGACGAGTGGCTTCGGGAACTCTCCATTTACGTCGACTCCAGCTCCTCCACTATTTGCGATCTCCGATCAACGTCAACCTCCATAGAAACTGAGTTGGTATCATCAATCAATCACTTTCTTTCGGCTTTTTCTCTTTAAAACATGCATCTGATAAACTGTGGGTCTCTTATTTCAATTGAATTTAAGCTTGAATAGGATTTGTAAACCCAGAAACACATATTTTCAATTAGAAAGAAAAATTTGAATCCGGTTTACAAATTGAAATTTGGTATCCCGTTTGCTTTTAATTACAGGATGCCATCATTCTATAATTTCTGTATGTTTCCTTCTATAATCTATTCCCTCAATTACGGGCTGCTTAATGAGAAGTTCAATTTGCTGGTCTTAACCCGGTAGACGACATCGAAGTCTGAGATGTCGATGATCGATAGGACCGGTTTCAAGTACCGTTCGAAAGCCTTCTTTATCATTACAGCCTTGACATTGGCCCTCAGTCTTTGTTTTGTCTCTCGCTCTCCCTCTGCTTCGCACATGTAGGTTCTCCATCGAATTGGACAGAGTGATAGAGAAAGTGAGAGATTGCTGGCACCCATAGAGAGTGATATTTTGAGAAATTGGTCTCATTTGGTCAAATTGGAATATCCGATTGAGCTGGCATCCTTTTGATCAAATCGGGGGATTCTTTTGAGCAATCCGAGATCTTTGATGGATTGTGGTACGCCTAAATTAAGCGCACAAAATTACCCTACAAAAGACAATTGTTAGTATAGGATAAGCAGGGATCGTTCAGTCTGGGGATTGAGGGTACACCTGTAATTGCAAAAATAAATTAATAAAAGTAAAAAGTATTATGTACAAAAATAACAAATAAAGAATTAAAATAATAAAGAAAAAAGTATTATGTACAAAAATAAAACAAAGAATAGAAATATATACAAGTTAGTGTAAAAAGGGGGGATTGGAGTTTTCAAAATGCAAACAATAATAAAAGAAAGAAAATGTTTCAATTTTTAGGGATTCCAAATCAGATGTATGGACGTTGAGAACTTCGTAATCCACCACTAGCTAAGATAAGAGAAAGACAATTTAACCTAATCTTCAATTACTAAGGCATGTGAATGAAACCAATCAAGAACTTTAGGATCGCCGCTAAAGCTTTATTTTTCCCAAAATTACTTAGAACCGTGAACGCACTGCATCCTAAGCTTGCTTATATGCAATCAAGGTGTAGAACGCTACCCTATCAAATTAACTCATTAAGCACACATAAACACATCAAGCTCTTTGGAAAGATTGATTTTAGAGTACAAAACTAGTGAGGAACGCCATCCTAGCATGCATTCTATTTGTTTGATTTCACCTAACATGTAGGCTTTACTACTTGAGTGTTTTAAGACCGTGAACGCACTGCACCTGAAAACTAGCTCCAATTACATGCTCATATTTTAGGTGATCAATCTAAGACATAAACATATAAAAGATTTTATAAAACAAAACCAAACAAAGCATTCACAAAACCTTGTAATCGAAAAAGAGATTCAAAAGCTAAATATCCATCACATAACTAGGATTTCATACTAGTTCTCAACAAGAAAATTACTCACTCATAGTTTGGAAATCCAAAAAAAATAAAACCAAAAGAAATTACAAGGAAAAAGATAGAATTACACCATGAAGGGAGTGGATGATGAAAAGCTTGAGACGTTGATCTTGAATCTTGAAAGCAAGACTTCACTATCACGGCACAAGGTGGATGATGACGGCTAGGAGGCTTCATGGCTTGTTCTTCTCTTCTTCTCTTTGCTTGGAAATGCAGAAACTTGAAACTAGAGGATGGAAAGGAAAATGGAAAGGAAGTGGAGAGACAAAGAAGATGGAATGGATGAAGGAATGTGTGTAGGAAAATGGAAAGAAAATGGAGAGACAAAGAAGATGGAATGGATGAAGGAATGTGTGTAGGAAAATGGAAAGGAAATGGAGAGACAAAGAAGATGGAATGGATGAAGGAATGTGTATAGGAAAATGGAAAGGAAATGGAGAGACAAAGAAGATGGAATGGATGAAGGAATGTGTCTTAGAATGAGAGGAGAAGGTGTTTATATAGGGAAGAAAAAGAAGAGTGAAATGATGAGTGGAAGAAAAATAATGAAAGTGATTTGTAAAATATGGAAAAGATAGAGAAATGATGAAATGAAAGCAAAGCATGAAGGTGCAGCAACATGGAAGTGATGATGATCTATTAAAGAGATTGTAGAAGAAAAATATATCCAAGGAAAAAGAGAAAAGCATCTAGCTTTCTTCATGTGGGTAGGAAACATGAACATGTGAATATTGAGCTGGTTTTAGGTCAGTTTCTGCCCCTTTATTCCTTCAATTATTTCTCCAACAAGACTTCATTATATGCCTTCGACTTCTTCATATGAAATGTTCCACTATGAGTGTAGATCATCCTGACAAATTTTCAGAGTTTTATTCCATACGGTTGGGCCGAAAATGCTGCTGGACCTCTTACAGGTCCAGTTTTCCAGTTTTGCTTCTGTAGAAAATTGGACTGATTGTTTGAAGGCCTTCCACTCATATTTTGCTCTGGAACTCTTCATAAGAAATGATCCTTGGGCTTTCTAGAATGAATCTGGAAAGTTTCAACTCATTTGGAGTTCGGATGGTTAGTCTGCCACTCCTCATTTCTTGTCTAGCGCGCTTTCTCATTGGCTCAATTTCTCCAAGACACGCTTTGTCAGGCCAAAATGCTCATTTCATCATCATCTACTCCAATGTACCTAAAAATAGAAATTGAGTTAAAAATCGATTCGTTAAGGAATTAACTAAGCAAAATGTGAGGAATTAACTATTAAAATACTACATTAAAATGCTCCTATCAATTGAGCTCTAGATAAGCTTCTTATTTGATTGATTGTTTTGAATTTCAGTGCATGCAGTTTTGGGTGGTGCAAATGAATTTGGGATGTTCAATTTTGTTTAGATTAGCCCTGTTTTCTTCATACTTATGCAGAGCTATTTCGCTTATAGATATTGGATTGGGGTGAGAACAATATTGCCATTGCTGCTGCAACTGCTGCTCCTGGGGCGTTGTTTCAGCAAGTTGTTGTTTGGCATAAGCTTGACCATCCAGATATTTTTAAGGTAAAAGTTATATCTATTGAATTTTCATATCAGAATGTATGATGCAATGTCATATAACAGCACACACCCTTTCAGTTTCTAACACATAAATGTGATGCATTTTTCATATGACTAAACCTGTTTCTGGCTGTTCTAATGTTGGCCTTTTATAGTAGTTCCCAAAAGTTTTTCCAAGATAAGATGAAATACTGTAGTTTCTCCATATATTAAAAAAATTTCAGTTCAAACTTTCAACTGTTTATATTTCACGGTTTGTTGGAGCTTCAATGGGAAGTTCGAATCTTAAAATCATTGCCAAAGGCACATCAAGTGGTGGTCAGTCATAAGTCACCTCCCTGCAGTTCCAGAGATTAACTTCAATTTTGCAATTTGTAAATATACGTCTGGTTTAAACATCAACTTTTGTAATTTGTACGGGTATAACATTTTCAATTTACGTTTTTAGCTTATGATTGTGGCTGTTTTACATATGACATTTGAGAAAACAGAAAAAAGCAAACCTACAGCGTTGAGATCCTTTGTAAACTCGAAAACGTTTTTAGAGGCAAGAATCAACTCATTTTCATTCATATTTTTTATTATTATAAATTGTTAGCAACAACAAATCCCGCGGCAAAGTGCGGGGGTCATTGCTAGTGTATACCAAATTGATAATTTACAATTTGACGGCTTGGTAAATTTACAGATCATTAAAGTAACTAATTACTAAAGGATCACATAAGCTTTCTCATCACCATTGTTGATAAACAGAGGTCTTCCAACAGATGATTGCTGGATGTGCTTGAATAACAGTATTAAAGAAAACTGAATTGTGAAGTGTTTGGTAAGAAAGAAACTTGGAGAAAGTCGAAATGAAAGAATCTCATTAACAAATGATTTTTTTTTTTTTTTTTAAGGAAGGCCGGTGAGGCTGCTCTCAAGGTTTGATTAATGAAACCATAGAATACAAGGGGGGGGCGGCTGCCCTCAAGCCTGTACTCCATATTACAAAATGTAATGTATTCTAACATGCACCAGTTAGCAAAGAGTGCACGGTTTACAACTCTATTTGCTTTGATAAAGTAGTGACATAACGGAAAGTTAACTCTACAATGGAGAAGCATCATAACCAATAGCACAAATTTCCTATTATGTTGCCACACGGAATCTACTCCGGCGACACTCTGTTTCATCATACCACTAGGAGGTTGCGACCATTTGACAAAGCAAGGAACTTGCCGCCTAACTAGGGCAATCAAGACACGCAAGGTGCCAATACCGAGACAGTACCCACATCTCCTTATTGAAAACAGTAAAAAAGCAATTACTAACAAAACAAAATAATTAAAAGCAATAAGCATTACTGCCCAAATTGGGCCCAATTCCTGAACCCAGGCCCAAGAATCATCCAAGCTTGGGAGAAGGCCATACCAGGCCCACGAACGTTCATATCTCACCTCTGATGTCGCACCATCATCCACACCAGACCACGGCTGCAGTTGAATCCTCCCCACTGTCGCAGCAACAATGTCGATCCCAAACCACATGCCTGAACTAAGCAGACGATTCTGATTGGCCACATGCCTGACCAGACGGATCTCCGGTCTCAACTTGCGAACCACCGATCCACATAGAGCAGATCGATCTCTATCGCCTCCTGCAATCAATCCCAACCAAGACGATCTCTAATCCCGCTTGCAAACATCCAAGCGCAGATCGATCCTCTATCGTAGCACATCAAAGTTCCCATCGCCCCGACCCCTATACCCAGTGCTGCTAAATGGTGTGATCCAACCCGTCGCACTTGTTTTCCACCAGCCATTCCTTAACCATCGATCCCAAAAATGCTCCCGTCCTATCAGCCAAGCTTTCTTCCCCATCCTAGACATAGCTTTCGGACCCAAAGTCCTACTGGAGACAACAGAGCCTCCAATGGTGCTCTAACAATCACATCCTGTCCGACGACAACGTCTGTAGGACATGCCGTCGGATGGAGGAAGGAATAAGTCTGGGCTACAAGGAGTCCTTAGGGTTTGAGAGAGATTAGTACCAAGTTTTTCCGTCCCCAAAGAGTTATCCTTTAGAGGTATTTAGTATTCATTAAAAATAATAAATGATTTAAGGGACTGAAATTTGCACATCCATTTATACAAACCACATTCCCTTTGAATTGTTTAATATTATTTTATTTAGTATTCTTAATTCTCTTCCACAATTACCCTCACTTCTTTATCCCCTCTTCCCATCAGACCAACCAAAAAGAACTTTTTCTCTCTCATGATTCCCAGACTTGCAAATTAGAAAGAGATAGGATGATCCAAATTGGCAAGTACCTTTTTGGCTACAGCTGTGCTAAAGGGAACAATTTTCAATGTTTTATCTATGACTACAATGCATATAAATGTTATCGTAGGTAATTAAAAACGATAACTAATTGTATTCTGAATTGAATAGGAATGACAGTTAACTGTTATTGAACTGGAATCAGACAACACTTAACTGTTATTATAAGTCCATTCAGACAACAGATAGGATTTCATATCTTATACTTTAGTGCATTCAAACCACAGAAATGACATTTTTCTGTCTTTGGAATAAGCATTAGATCATACAAATTATAAGGACCTGTTATTTGTTTCTAGATCACATGACAGTTATCTGTCGTTTGAATTCACTAGTTACTCATGTCTTGATTTCATCAGACAATAGAAGACCGAAAAAATTTATGTCGTCTGATTAATCATTAAACAACAGATTTCCTCTGTCGTCTGATATCCCCAAGAGACGGTACCGTACTAGACAACAGAAATTTTTTTAATCAGACGACAGATCTCCTCTATCGTCTGATTACTTTTCTGGCATAGTGGTGGTTTAGAGCCACTTGACTTGGGTAATTGAAGTCTATCTGGAACCTTCATATATATCTCTGAATCTAGATCCCCATAAAGATATGTTGTAACCACATCCATAAGCTGCATGTCAAGTTTTTCGGAAACTACCAAACTGATAAGGTAGCGGAACGTTATAACGTCCATACGGGAGAATATGTCTCCTCATAGTCGATTCCAGGGCGTTGTGAGAAACCTTGAGCCACAAGGCGGGCTTTGTATCTAACAACCTCATTTTTCTCATTACACTTTCTAACAAAGACCCATTTATGGCCAACAGGCTTTATTCTTGGGGGTGTCAGCGTTATAGGCCCAAATACCTATCTCTTTGTAAATAAATTCAATTCAACCTGAATCGCATCTTTCCTTTTCGGCCAGTCTTCTGTTCATTGACATTCTTCAATAGAGCGAGGTTCGATATCATCGTGTTCTATAATTCCTTGAGCAATAGAATATGCAAACACATCATCAAAGATAATAGAATCTCTATTCAACATCTCATGTACACTAGTGTAATTCATGGAGATCTCCCTATTCCCTGGAATTGGTTCTAACATTGGAGCGTCCCCCAATAATGTCTCTTGGACATAACCATAATCCGGAATATCTTCATGAGACGGGTTATTTATGTCGATGATTGATGGATCTTTCTGTGCCAAACTCACTTTCTTTCTCAAGCGAGAATCCATCGAACCTTTGGGCTTCCCACGTTTCCTTGCTGGGCGCCCGGCCTGAGCCACATTTCCATCACTATTAGTGGTGGCCGCACCATGCCCAATACCCCTAGAGGTGGGGCCATGTCCATGATTTTTAGGGACATTAATCCTTGCAGGCACGTTTGCAGCAGGTATATGTGATCTTGTCACTTTAGCGATATCAGAAAACGCATAAGGTATAGAGTCTGCTACATTATGAAGATCGAGAATTCTCCGCACTTCAATTTTGGACTGTGCGGTTCGGGGATCAAGATGAGACAAAGTGAGGACAGACCACGACAATTCTTGTCATTCCTGTTGAATATTATTGTTCCTATCTCCCCCTAACGACGGGAAGACTGTCTCATCAAAGTGGCAATCCGCAAATCTAGCGGTAAATAGATCGCCTGTCAAGGGTTCTAAGTAGCGGATAATGGTTGGAGAGTCATATCCAACATAAATGCCTTCTCGTTTTTTAGGACTCATTTTGGTGCGTTGTGGCGGCGCAATTGGCACATAAACTTTACACCCAAATATGCGTAAGTGTGAGACATCAGGCTCATATCTAGTAACCATCTGGGATGTAGAAAAGGGTTGAGTGGCAGTAGGCCTCAGATAAATGAGCACAGCTGCATGCAATATTGCATAGCCCCAAGTAGAAACAGGGAGATTGGTGCGCATAACCAATGCTCTAGCGATCATTTGAAGTCTTTTAATGGCAGCTTCTGCGAGATCATTTTGGGTGTGAACATGAGGAACAAGGTGTTCAACCTCAATCCCAATGGACATGCAATAGTCATCAAACGTTTTTGATGTAAACTCTCCAGCATTGTCAAGACGAATTGACTTAATGGGATGATTAAGGTGGTGAGCCCTTAATTTAATGATTTGTGCTAGGAGTTTAGCAAATGCAGCATTTCTTGTGGATAATAGCATGACATGTGTCCATCGTGTCGATGCATCAACCAACACCATACAATATCTAAATGGTCCGCAAGTTGGTTGAATAGGTCCACAAATATCACCTTGGATTCTTTGTAAGAATGAAATATTTTGGTTAGTGTCCTTTGCATAGGATGGTCTCGATCCTAATTTTGCTGAAGAGCAAGCATTGCAAAATGAAAGATGAGCTTTAGAAGCAACCATGGAAGTATCCGGTTGAGCCACGAAGTCACAATTGACTTTAGAAGTAGAAAAAGGAACCAAAGAGGTATTGGTGGTATCAATACCACTTTTGGGCCGCAGGGGGTAGGCGGTGCCAGCCCTATCTTGGATCAAATTTTAGTTCTGACTTCTTTTCGTTTTGAAAAATGGATGTCCGTGTAAAGTCTTTAATTTACGGATCATCATATCACGACCGAGGTGTTCCAAACGGTCATGCCAAAACCTACATGTGTCAGAATCCCATAAGTCATCTCTCATGACATGGTTGGAATCAATAATTTGAATAGTGGTTCCATACAACCCACTAGATCGACACATAAGTTTCTCTAATACTCGTTTATGTTTGTAGTCGAGGTGATGCAAAGGAACTCTTGTCCATTCTCACAATGTGTTTTCACATGAAAAGCATTGGCTCTTAGATCTTTAAAACTCAATAGGGTCCTTCCAGCTCTAGGAGCATATAGAGCTTCAGTGACATTAATACTTCTGTCATTTGGCAACATAAATTGAGCTGGTCCTCGACCATGAATCAATTGTGATGGTCCAGCCATCGTAGTCATAGAAGATCGACTAGGTGTCATCCATAGAAATAGTTGCCTATGTCACAATATAGTATGTGTGGTGCCACTATCAACAAGGCATTCCAACTCTCCAGGAAACATATTGAAAAATAATAAAGCTCGGAATTAAAACATGTCCATGACATCGAATAATAATATGATACTTTATTAATAAAACATGTCCAAAACTTTCTCACTGTAATTTTGATTCTTGGGAATATTGTTCTAATTAGCCCTTGTCTTAATGCTTTCTGTGCACTTGGTAGTAGGTTTGAATATGCTTTTTGTTTGCCTCAAAATCGTCTCGGCCGAAATGAGAGCCGAGGAACTTGTGGTTGAATCGTCCTTCTTAAATTGAGCGGGCGTGCCAACTAGCGGCCGAATGGCCAAGCAAGGTTTCTGATTTGAATGGTGCGTGATCTGACTTCTTTCAAATGATTGTAGGTCGAGGAAGGAACCCTCTCGGCCTTTAGGTTCTGATGCCTCTGTTGCAAGGACTTCGGTTAGGCGTCAATCCTGACCAGGATCTTCTATCACATTCAGTTCTTGGGTAAACTCAAAGGTTCGGGTGACAAGCGAGAGATCTATTGGGTGAAGGTACTCGCAAATGACGGTTAAGAAGAAGGTGAAGTGGACTCAGTTGTCAAAACATTGTGAGATGATATGTGTGTAAATGGTGAATCGCATCAATCCAATCCGGACTGGTCGAAAGAGATCAATGGATGATAATTCTATGTTACGAACTACTCCTAAGTGCGAAAAGTAAAGTACATATAAAATAAAGAACAAGAAAGTAAAGTGCTTGAATGTAACGACTGAAATAAAAGTAAGAAACTAAAAATGAAAACAAGCTATGAAAGTTGAATAGAAGGCAAAGTACCTATGAAAGAGTAAGAGAAATGTTTGAGTAAAAGTTGTATATTGATTTGTTTGTGTGGTGCAGGACCCTTTACAATGAGTTACAAGGTGCTATATATATACAAATAAAAACCCTAGCTAACTTGTCTTTCAAGACGTGGAAATAAGTAGGATTCTCCTTCCTTTTAGGATTGATTCGTCTCTTAAATTCTTGACTTGGCTGATATCTGCAATCTTCATGATTGAAATCATTAATTTACCCGAACTCCTTCCTTGTGAGGCTTCCTTCCTTGAATGACCCGTCGGCCGAAATATTGCTTGGGCTTGGCCGAACTACTTCTACTCTGCCGTGAGGCCCGTTTGTATAGTTGCTCATGTGAATTCGGGCCGTCCACCATTATGTCTACGAGATCCACATTTATTCATATTTTGGGTCATGTGACCTAAAATCTCAAACCTCTATCGATGCATTCAGCCAAACATTTTGAAAACCTCAAGAGAAAGATGGGCCAAAGCATCCAACCATAAAAGTTGGCCATGTCGGCCGAATCATAAGCCTGGTGGTCGACCACTACAACCCCACCACATACAAACTATATATATATATATATATATATATATATATATAGAAATCATTATATATGTAAAGACATGATCACGTTCATGTGAACTCTGACCACTTTGTCTTTTTTTTTTTTTTTTGTTAGCTCAACCACACCTAATATGATACAATTATAATATATTTGATAGCTCTGATCGTAATTGCAGAAGTACAATTATAATATATAATATAATATGGTTATGTGTGCAATGAGATAAACCAAGTTACCAAACCGTGTGGTCATGAACTCATGGTTCTGTTAAGTATTTCCTCTTGAGAAAATGAAAGCCTGGACGCCTGTGTTAGCAGTCTCTCTCCCCCAACAACTCACGCAGCCTTCACCAGACACAAGCTCAAATAATCTGCAAATCGTAGCCTATTTCTGAAAATTCAAACCTGTTTATGATCTAGGCATCTAGCTTGGGATCCGCGTCTCAAATAGGCAAGCTGCCTTCCGGTCGGATATATGTGGTATTGGAGGCGGGACGCCGGTCTGGATAAGTCGTCGGCGAACTGCAAGGTAGTTTCACGGTGGTCTGGGTGCGACGTCAACGGGTAAAGAGGATGAGTTGGATCGGAGTAGTTATCTCAGGTTGAACTAATTTCACGGCGTCCATCGTCTTTCGGTAGAGGTCAGCCGTTTTCACCTCTTCTTTAGTTGAATACAGGCTTCATGAGGATTGTGAATTGCAGCAATTATCACCTGGGTTTATTTTGCTGGGTGTTCATGTACCATTGTTGAGTATTTGCATTTATTCTTGATTAAAAGTTTGACAAGTCAAACCTTTAATTAAGTGATTCTATACTGCGAAACTACTAAGCATCATGCTCACCCACTACCTTTCTCTTTGTTTGATTAATTAAAGATTTGAGAAGTCAAACCTTTAACTAAGAATGATGTGTAATGTCTGCAATTGATTACTGCTGCTCCTGCTTGCATTTGATTTGTCTTGAGAAATCTTTGTCTTGGTCTTCATACCATGTCTTCTATGTCTTGATCTGGGTCATGCACACACCTTGCTATTTAGTCGGGGTTTTTTGACAAGTCAAACTGTTGATTAAAACAGTAAGTACTGACAACCTGGCAGATGGAAATGCATCATTTTTTTTTTACTGTACTGAGCATGAATCACTATGATATTTAAAGGGTTGCTTTTTTATACTACTGATAGCACTCTCTGATGACCGGATAGTAGCGCGACCTCTTGATTTCTTCTATTAATTGACTGATCAATTTTTCTTGAATCAAGCAGAGTTTCAAATTTCAAATTTGGGTAGATTACTGGCTTCGCATCACATGGGTTGGACTAGTTCTAACAGTGTACTGACCTTGAGATTTCCTTGCAGGCTTGGTGAAGTTTTTTGGTTAAAAGGCAAAGTGCTCCATGGCCGACGATGCTTCGGAACTCGAGGCCGGGTCGGAAGGCAGCGACATACTAACCAAAAATTCGGCCGAGTTTGCCACAAAGTTTAAGAAGGCTTTTGATGCTTCCAAAGACACACTTCAAAATTCCGTGGTTTGTCAGCTAGCGAAAAACAAAGAATGCTGGGAATGTGCACACTAGGCCGCATTACTACACGGGCATGCCGCTGGCCGTGAAGGAGGTACTAGAGGGTTCGTTAGTTGACACGTCATGTCTTGCTTATGGGGCTAGTTGGTCCACCTGGAGTTCTGAGTTCAAACTTCTGCGGGTTTGGTCGAAACTGACCCCTGAGTGGAGCAAATGGGTGCCAAGGATGGAGCATTTCTTTGCTAAAAAATGGAAGGACTATGGAATATATGATAGTATAAAGATGACTGAGCAAGAGATTCATATGGATCGGCCCCTTCTTGCAGCGAGCTTATGCTTCTGGTCGTCCGCCACCAACACCATCAACTTGCCTCTTGGTCCCATGACCCCTACTTTGTTAGACATGGCCGCAATATTTGGGCTTCTGCCAAATGGCGAGGCGGTTTGTGCTACAGCCAAATTCCCTAGTTCCTTCCATGCTAGTCTTTTATGCCAGACATGCAGTTGATGAAGCAGTTTCGGAAACTATGAGGCAACCTCCAAAACAGCACGAACACGCCACCTTCCTTCTCTATTGGCTTTGTAAGTTTGTATTTTGCTCCAAGTCAAATAAGTGCACTTTTGAATTTGTTGGTATTGCAGAAGCTCTTAGCATGGGTAGGCCTCTAGCCTTTGGGCCATTTGTTCTTGCTCGCCTCTACCGTGCTTTACGCAATGCAGTGATCGATAATATGAATTTGGATATTGGAGGGCCATTATGGATGTTTCAAGTGTGGATACAGACCTATTTTCATGAGCTCCGGCCGACATGTCCTCCATTTGTCCCCACAATGACACTTAGCCGTCAGATTATTGCCCTTGGCACTCAAACACATTCAGCCGCGCAGTGTTTTGCTTTCTTTTATTCAAAAAAGACTATGTCCAAAGACGAGTTTGCCATATGTTACAGCCGAGATCACCCTTCTTGCCTTGAGATCAACATATCAAAACCATGGGATAAAAAATTTGAATTGGATGTGATTCTGACTTGGGGGAGTTTTCTGATCTCTCGAGACCTGAACTATGGCCTCAAAGGCACCGTGGGTCGGTATGGTGTGGAGGTCTATCTTCCCAATTTTGTTGCACATCAGCTTGGCTTCATACAGAGTTGTCCGGCCTTATTCTTGATGTCAAGAAACCACTTCTCGTCATGGAGAGATGGGTTCACACGAACTTCTCAGTGTTCAGCGGTTGGTAACTACTATAAAGAGCAATTTGGCAAGTTTGAGAGGTCTGGCCTAAAGCCTCGTTGTCCTGATCATAGAGCCACCCCACACTTCCAAGCTTGGTGGTCGACTTTTATCATGAAAAATCTTGGAAAGGACTTGGCTGGGACCCAACGTGCTGCATTACAAGGACTTCTGAACTTGCTAGGCCCCAAGGAAGGTAAGTTATTTCGGCTTATTGTTCTATCTTGAGCCAACTTTTCCTTATATTGATCTCTTACCTCTTTGATCCAGGTAATGGTAAGAAGAAAATACCGGATGACAAGTCAAAATCAACCAAAGGATCCTCTAAACAAGGTAATCTTCAAACCAATCTTTCCGATTTCTGTTTACACATTTTCCTTCTAATGTGTTGTGACTCTTCAGGACAAACATCGAAGAAACGTGGCTCAACATTGGGGTATACTCAGAACGCCAAGAAAACAAAGAAATCATCTGATGTGGTGGAGAATTCGGTCACAAACCCGGTTAGTGAGGACATATTTTTTTCGGCTAATATGGATGATGGCCACGATGCTTTGGCTGAAAACCAAAATACGTCTGAAATTGAGGATATGGCCGAAACTGGTGATGCCTTGATCCATAGCGCGGACTCGGCTGATAGCGAAGGTTCTTCGGAAGAAGCTCAATCAGAAAGCGGCGATCAAGAGGTAAGTTCCTAATCTAGAGTTGTGTGCTTCTCTCTCAACTTGGTTATACGATTTGTGCTTGGCTAAGAACCTTCCCTTTATTTTGATAGAGAGATGGCCGCATTGATCATTCTTTGCCCCCACTTGAAAACTCCATGATTGAGATTGACATGTAAGCCTCCCCTACTCCTTTCTTGGATTTCATTTCTTGCTTGTCTGAGATTATTGACTTCTTTCATTTCACAGGACTTGGGTGAGAGCCAACTTCACAACACATCGAGCATCGGCCAACAGCTTGCCATATCAAACAACTTTTCCAAGGATGTTGAAAACACAGATGCACGTGGCCGAGAAACACTACTTATCCATCAGACATTGGTTCAGGTAAGATATTTCATCCCGCTTGGTGTTTAATTTTCCAAAATCCTATACGAAACAACTTGAAAAGTTGTTATCATGTTGGTGGGAGAATCTCGAAGTTGTACAACCCTAGAATTGGCTCTTCTCAACCAAACTGAACCACATCCCCCTATGTTCGGAACACTTAACCCTCCTCCTAATGACGGGATGTGTCAAAGTGAGCAACCTATCGTTTGCGTTCCATCTTCGGCCGAGCTTGTGGTGAGTGCCCTGGTAACTTCAAATCTGGTTTGCCTTTAACCGAATTAATTCAGTTCCATTTTTTTTCGTAGGATCATACAGCGGGTGATCTTGGTTTGGACCTACTTCAATTCCTAAATACTCTAGACAACACCACGAGTCCCGAATAGGAAAAACTTGAAACAGCCGAAACCAAAAAGGCACTTGAGACGGTCAGACAGTTTTTGGGTTGTGATGTGAGAACAGTGACCGAGGCTAGTTTTCTCTCTTTCAAGGAGGCGGTTGAAGTACTTATTTCAGCCAAACATTTCTCTCAGGTAGAGGCTTATGAAGTTCATGCTCATTTGGCTGTTGTAAATTTTAGTCTCTCTCCTTGTCTAGAAGCCCAAAAAGAGTTTGAAGCAGGCGAGAAGTTGAAAAGTGAGTACGATGACATTCGCCAATCCAACGATCTTGGCCAACTCCAGAAGTTGAAGACTTCTTTGTACGAAGGAAGACAAAAAGTGCTTGATCTGAGGAAGCAGTTGGCCGAAGCTGAAAAGCAAGTCAAAGTCACTTCGGCCGCCATCCGAACCATTGTTCCCCATCAAGATCTCACCAAGTATACCTTGATTCTGTCATCGGTCAAGTCGTATAACAAGAAAAGAGGCATCTTGAAGCGAAAGGTCGACCAAGGTATACAAGACTTAGAAGATGTTAAAGAAGCTCTTCGGTCACTCTTGCCCACTGATTAGTTACTTTAGGATGTGATATTCATCTCGGCTTATATTTTGTACATGGCCTTAGGCCCGTAACTCAGCCGGTTGACACGTTTTTGTAGAGTTTGGCTGACCTTCTTTGTATGACTCAAACGCTAATTTTGTGTATGTGACCGTTGATCACCTGGCCGCTATTTTGTCAATTGACTCGGCCTCTTTTGACTTCATATATTTCGGCCACCTAAGTCTTTTTCCTTGTCATGCATTTTAATTTTGAGCTCGACCAAATCAACATCTTGAACTCGGCTGAAACTCTTGTTCACTTCGGCCGAGATGACCTCAGTCGTCTCGCCCAACACTTCTTGTTTAACTCAGCCAAAATAATTATTTGACTTCGGCTAACACTATGATGGTTGGTTCGGCCGTTACCTCTTATTTAGCTTTGGCCAATGAAAAAAACTCTAGTCAACCAAATCAACAACTCGAGCTCGGCTGAAACTCTTGTTCACCTCGGCCGAGATTACCTCACTTCGGCCAAGATTACCTCAGTCGTCTCGGCCAACATTACTTGACTTTGGCCAACACAATTATGGTTGGTTCGGCCGATACCTCAACATTTTAACTTTGGCCAACGAAAAACTCACCATTTTAATCAACCAAATCAACAACTCGAGCTTGGCTAAAACTCTTGTTCACTTCGGTCGAGATTACCTCAGTCTTCTCGGCCAACACTTCTTGTTTAACTCGACCAAAATAATTACTTGACTTCACCCAAAACAATTATGGTTGGTTCGGCCGATACCTCTTATTTAGCTTTGGCCAACAAAAGTAAAGGTAAATTTCAAAAATATGAGTAAAGGGATGTAAAAAGACACTAAAATGTTGTTCATATAAAAACATCAAAATAAAAAAGGCGGCTGAGTTTACAAACCCAAATACTCGGCTGATGTTCTATAGATAGTACATTACGATTCTTGCTCCCTCATCTCCCATGTCATGGGGTAATATTTCTTAAGAAATTGCCCGTTGATAGGCATTGCATGCAGCTCTCCGTCTTGATCCCTAAGTTGATATGCACCTTTTCCTAGCACTTGATCGATGATAAACGGGCCTTCCCACCTTGGCGACCATTTTCCGAAACGTTTATCTTTAGTTCCGATAGGCAAAATGGCTTTCCAAACTAAATCTTCATCGGCAAATGACTTAGACTTAACTCTCTTGTTGTATGCATGAGCCACAGCCTTTTTCTGTGCTTCCATTCGGTTGTAGGCGTCCATTCGCTCTTGGTCAAGTTCTTCAAGTTCCTGAATCATTGCCTGAGTGTAGTCGTCAGCCACCATTTCATTTTGAGCAGCGAATCTAAGTGATTTCAGTTTCACCTCGACAGGTAACATAGCATCGTGGCCATATGTTAGTGCAAAAAGCGTTGTTCATGTGGCTGTACGTTTGAACGTCCGAAAAGCCCACAATGTCTCAGATAGCAGATTGTGCCAATCTCTAGGATTCTCTTGAACCATCTTCTTGAGTATATTTATAATGCCTTTATTACTAGCTTCGGCCTGACCATTTGCTTGGGCATAATAAGGTGTCGAGTGAGTTAACTTGATACCCAGACTATCTGTGAGTTCATGCATTGCCTCGGCTATGAAAACCGAACCCCTATCGGCCGTTATGGTTTCAGGTATCCCAAATCTGTGTATAATGTTTTCCTCCACAAACTTGATCACTGTCTGACTTGAAATATTAACGTATGGTTTGGCCTCTACCCATTTAGTGAAATAATCAGCGGCGACCAAAATCCATACTTGTTGTTTTGATGACAGTGGTCTAATACTCCCTATAATGTCCATGGCCCAACCTCGAAATGGCCATGGCTTAACAATTGGATGGAGGACGTCGGCCGGAACCCTTTGCACAGGTGCATGAATTTGGTATTTCTTGCAGCTCTTTGAGAATTCAATGCAATCCTTTAGAATTGTTGGCCAATAGAAGCCATGTCTTAAAATTAACCACCTCATTTTGATTCCGGCCTGGTGTGCACCACATATCCCCTCATGGACATCTCTCATGACTTCCAAAGTCTCTTGCCCCCCTATACAAAGAAGGAGTAGATCATCGGAGCTTTTGCGGTACACTGCTTCTTTGTACATAACGAAATGTCCGCCCAAGTACCGAGTCTTCCGATCATGATTGCCTTGAGGATTTTTGTGGAACTTGATGATGGGGAGCCTCCAATCATTTGGCTCGATGTCGATAATAAAAACATCCTCTGAGACTCCTCTTTCTTCTAAAGCTGGGAGGGTATGTTTGGCAATCTCGATGACTCGAGAGTCGTAGCCTTCGGGGATTCGTAACCCTGAGGCTAATTGGGCCATCTCATTGGCCTCCATGTTCTGTCCCCGTGGGAGGTGAGCGAAAGAGATTCTATCGAACGTGTTGGCGAGCTGATCAGCTAAGGCGTGATAAGATAAAAGTCCCCAACTTGCGCATTTAAACTCCTTATTCATTTGGTTTATGACCAATTGAGAGTCTCCAAACACCAGAACCCGTCGTGCTCCCATCTCTAGTAGAATCTCCAACCCAACAATAAGAGCCTCATATTCTGCGTGATTGTTTGTGCATGTAAAATCTAATTGGAAAGCAAACTGGAACTTTTGTCCTTCAGGCGTTTCAACAAAAACACTAGCTCCGGCTGAAAACTCAGTACTAGACCCATCAAAATACATGGTCCAGTGATTGTTGGTCATGGAAGCCACATACACCGTCCCAATATCAACCTCCTCAGCTCCCTCAAACTCGGTCGAAGGGTTATGAGCTAGAAAATCGGCCAATGCTTGGCCCTTGACGGACTTTTGAGACACGTATTGAAACATAAACTCAGACAACGCCATGGTCCATTTTCCAATTCGGCCTCGTATGATAGGCCGAGTCAGCATGTACTTTACTGAATCAGTTTTGGATATGACTTGGACGACCGAGGGTAACATGTAGTGCCGAAGCCTGATTGCGGAAAAGAACAATGCAAGACAAAGCCTCTCAATAGGCATGTACAGAGTTTCCACATCGGTGAGGATCCGGCTCAAGTAATGAACAGCAAATTCCTTGCCATTGTCGTTATCTTGCGCTAGTAGGCTTCCTATTAAGTTATCTGATGCCGATATGTATAACTTCAAAGGCCTTCCACGCACTGGGGGTACAAGACGGGTGGGTTTGATAAGTATTGCTTAAGTAAGTCGAATGCCGCTTGGTGCTCTGTTTTCCAAACAAACTCTTCTTCGGCCTTGATTCTCAAAAGTGAAGAAAATGGCTGAATTTTGCCAGCCGAGTTAGAGATGAAACGTCTTAGAAAATTTACTTTCCCCAGGAATGATTGGAGTTCCTTTTTCGTGCTCGGAGCAGGTGCATCCATAATTGCCTTGGCTTTGTTTTTGTCGATTTCAATTCCTTTTTTATGAACTATAAAACCAAGGAACATACCGGTTGATACTCCAAAAAGGCATTTGTCCGGATTCATTTTTAGTTTGTGAGCTCGCATCCGTACGAATGTCTGTCGAAGGTCGGCCAAATGATTTTGTTTCTTGGCCGACTTTACCACAATATCATCAATGTAAACTTCGACTGTGTGGCCAATAAGGTCATGAAAAATCATATACATGGCCCTTTGATAGGTTGCTCCGGCATTTTTGAGTCCAAATGGCATAACGAGCCACTCAAATGTTCCTATTGCGCCTGGGCATCTGAACGCCGTTTTGTGAACATCCTCCTCAGCTATAAAAATTTGGTTGTAGCCAACGTGCCAGTCCATGAAAGAAAGAATTTCATGTTTGGCCGCACCATCCACGAGCAAGTCGGCCACGGGCATTGGGTACTCATCTTTGGGTGTGGCCAAGTTTAGATTTCTAAAATCAACACATATGCGCATTTTGCCATTCTTTTTCCTTACTGGCACAATATTAGATAACCATTCAACATACCTGGCCGTTCGAATGAAACCGGTCTTTAATAAACGTTCCATTTCTTCTTTAATTTCAGGCAAAACCTCGGCGGCACATCGCCGAGGAGGTTGCTTGTAAGGCTTACAATTGGACTGTATAGGCAACCTATGTTCTACTATACTTCTATCTAAACCTGGAATTTCATGGTAACTCCAGGCAAAAAAATCTTGAAACTCAGTCAGCAAAGCCTTAAAATCTTCCTTCAAATTGGGTGGCAGGAGCTTGCTGATCCGGACTATCCGAGGCTCCTCGGTGGTCCCTAAATTCAGTTCTTCTAGTGGGTCTTGAGTTTTTGTAAGGTTGTCCTCCAACTCGGCCGGTGCAGTGCCGATATCTTCTAGCCTCCGCTCATCCTCTGGTGCTCCGTCTGAGATAAATTCTAACAAATTCATGGCCGAATCATTCTGAAGTGAGTTTTCGGCCCAATGAGCCAACAGTTTCCTCATTGTCGATTCAACTGCGGCCGATAGTGTCTCATTCTCTGGGCCACTATCCATGGATTATAGGATCAAACAGGTCCGCCAATGCTGGCCGCTCCGAGTCCTCGTGGACTTTCTCAGTGCCTAGGGCCAGTGCTCTTCACATTGTTATCCTTGTAATTCGGCCAGTACCATCTTCCTTCTGAATTTCTGAGCACCCAATTTGTTCCTCGTAGTATTGGGCATCAATTGCATTGGCCGAAGCTTTCAATGGTTGAGAATCAGCTTCTACTACTTCCACAGTATCCCCATTCCAGAATACCAAAAGCTGGTGCATGGACGAAGGGATGCACATACTCTGATGTATCCAATCTCTTCCTAGAATAGCATTATAGCAAGGCTTGGAATCTATGATGAAGAAACCGGTCATCATGCTCTTGTTACCTACCGTGACTTCCAAAGGGAGAATTCCCTTGGTTTGCTTCTTACCACCGGAGAAATCTCGGATGGCAATCTCGGAGGATGCAATATATTTGTCAGTCTTTTTCAACTTCTCGGCAACCGAAATAGGAATAACATTTACAGCTGCTCCACCGTCTACCAATACTCTTGATATCGGATATCCCTCAAAATGAGCCGTGATATACAATGGCTTGATATGCTTGGACATAGCTGGTGTTGGCTTTGGAAAGTAGGCTTTGGCCAAGTCTTGGACTGGAGCTGGGCATTCACTTTCTTCTCGGACATCTCCCTCCATCCCGTCCGACTGTCCTGGCTGAGCCTGAAACTCAAGCGGAAGCACATACACCATATCAATGGCGGTATCTTCTTTATCTTCGGTTTGAGCCGACCGTACGACATCGACCTCATTCCCATTCCACAAAACAAGAAGTTGGTGTATTGAAGAAGGATACAAGTATTTTGGTGGATCCAATCACGACCCAGTATGGCGGTGCATAAGTTGTCGGTGGGGATGACAAAGAAACAAGTTGTTGAGCTTTTCCTTCCTACAGTTACCGTCAATGGCAATGCTCCTCTGCCTTCAGCTTCTTCCCCTGTATAGTCATAAATAGAAATATCGGTTGGAACAAAGCCTCGACCTTACCTATTTCGGCGGAGATAATTCCTTTGCCCCGAGGTTCTACTCTGGAATGCACCTTTTCGGGAGTATTCCCTATTTTGGTTCCTGTTGGTGCACTCTCGGCTTTCGGAGCCGAATTAGAAATTTTAAACCCCCTGTTACCAACCTGATCTGGCCTTTGGAGTTTTAAAACTCCTTCAAGCATGACTTCTTCCTAGCAACGAGTGCATAAAACAACTACTTTTGGTGGTTCAAGCTTGATACTCCCAATAGTGAGTCCTCCGGCCGTTGGCTGGGCCGATGATTGGAGCCTACCAGTAGTCTTGCTAGCATCTGCCGTTTTGCTTGGAGCATCCCCATCCTTGGGGACTCTGACATATACCATGTTCACTTGAGCTTCGGGAAATGGGTTGGTGCCAACCTTCATTGCTGGCTTACTTTCAGAGAACTTGAGGGTTCCTGCGTCAATAAGATCCTGTATCATATCACGAAAAATAACACAGTTGTTAGTTGCATGCTTCCATGAATTATGATACTTGCAAAAAGTCTTCCCCTTGATCTCTTCAGCCTTGGGGAGTATACGGCCGAAAGAAAGTTGAATCATTTTCTCGGCTAAGAGTTGATCAAAGATAAAATCGGCCTTAGCTATATTGAAAGTGTAAGTGCATGCGTTAGTTTTTGTCGTGTTTGTGCTTTGGGTTAGTGGTGGTTTGGTTTGCTTTGGATCAACCCGTTCCAAAGCTTTGCACACACCGGGCTGCTTAATCACCATTTCGGCCAAATCCACTTCAACCGAGTCTTCGTTTAAGTCCGCTCCAAACTGGTCGACCACATTAACGACCTGATTCTTGTATTATGTACCCTTTGATGCTGCCCGCTTTTGAGCTTCCTCCCTTAAGATGGCATCATACCGGTCGATTCTTGTCTCGAGCTCGAATAGATCATTGAAGGTAACACCTTCAAAATGTTCTCTGAATTTGAAGCTCAAACCAGCTACTGCCATATCTACGAACTCTGATTCAGGCAGTCTTACTCGGCATCGTGCTCTAGCTAATTTGAAGCGACTTAAGTATTCTTGTGCAGTCTCATAACTCATCTGCGACGTCTTGGCTAAGTCAGCCAACCTGATCTCTTGTTGCACTCGATAATATTGGTCATGGAAAGCTCGTTCCATTTCCCTGCAATTATTGACTGAGTTGGGTGGGAGATTGATGAACCAAGTGAAGGCTGGTCCCGTGAGGGAGTGGACGAATAGCCTTAGCTTGTTGTAGTCAGAGCTAGCCTCTCCGCACTGGGCCGTGAATCGGCCAATGTGTTCTACAGTGGATTGATATGCATCTCCAGAGATCAATGTGAATGAGGGAATGCGATATCCTACTGGGTACGGGATGGTATCAATATACGCAGGATACGGTTTAGCATAACTTGGTCTTTCTACCCGTCTTGGTAAGACTCCCATAAGATCTTCAACTAAATTTTGAAACTCATTGAGCCGAACTGGTCGGTCTTGACCTCCTCCTTGATGATTGTTCTGCTGATGGTTTTGAGCCACATTGTTGTTTACTTAGTTCGGCTGAGGGATGAATCCTTGGTCGAATCCCATTTCGGGTGGCATGCCATAAAGCGGATACGGAATCCTTGGCTGCTGTAGCATATTTGGCATCCTTGGCTGCTGTTGCATATTCATCTGGTTTGTAGCAACCATGTTGACTTGGTTGGGTTGGATTTGAGCTTGCGTGTTATGCTGATGTCCCACAATTTCGTGCATTCCTTTATTCCCGTTAGCCAACAATTGTTGGTAGATGAGGAGTAGGGTATTGACCAAATCAACATTTACTGAAGATCTTATGGGATCTTACTCAAACCTAAATTTTCAGCAATGAGTAAGATCTTCAACTAAATTTCTTCATATTTTGGGTCATGTGACCTAAAATCCCAAACCTCTATCAATGCATTCAGCCAAACATTTTGAAAACCTCTAAACTCGGCCGAATAGCCGAACACTACTTTTATTCCGGTCAAACAACTCAATGCTTCTCTGATCAACCCTCAAATCAACACACCTGGGAGTTTCCTAAAATCAGGTCCAAACACTTTTCAAATGCTACTGGGTAGCCTTAGAAGGTTAAATATGATGAACAAAGAAGAAATTACAAAACAGAACATATCATATTTCCCTTTCATATCAATGATGTGTACCAAGATGAAAATATAAGAACATTAATTTTACCATGATATGAAATCAAAAAGAACCAAATAGGCTACCTTAAGTGACCAATAGGCTCTACTTTCGCTTTTCCTCAAGTATACATGTTTGGTCTTAGAGCATAATGATTCTGGACTCGAACACATAAAGTTAACCTGTTCTCTTGAACCCTTGATCATTGCTCATTAACATGAATGCGACCTGATCGACCTGCTAAAGATGAAGAACTAAAGGTCTAATTAGTGCCAAACGAGGAGTACTTTTGAATTTCATTTTCATCATGTCCTAATTATATCCTCATAAATTTAGTAACTTCCTCTTTGCCAAACCAGGGTGATGGCCTTAGCTTTCTCTTCCTGCGTTGGCAGTACTTCTTCATCTCTTAGTAAAGAGACAAAAGAAACACACTACCAAAGTACAGACAAAAAATAGTTCTCTGGAATGAACATGTTTTTGGTTTGCATGCTTGGATCACTAGCTTGTTTGAAACAATTCAGGAAATACTGTTAAATATGGAATTGTGGCTTTAGCGCAGGGCCGGTCCTAACATTTTGATGGCCTGAGGCAAATAATTTAAATGTGGCCTCACATAAAAAAAATTCATATAATCGAACATATTTTTTTATATGTATTTAAATTAAACCCCTACATTAATGTTAA
Source organism: Rosa lucieae (assembly GCA_024704745.1). Classification (NCBI taxonomy): domain Eukaryota; kingdom Viridiplantae; phylum Streptophyta; class Magnoliopsida; order Rosales; family Rosaceae; genus Rosa; species Rosa lucieae. The sequence continues at coordinate 28,075,989 of CM045493.1, read as the reverse complement.
TGCAAGAAAAAAAAAAGGTGTTCAATTCCAAAATAATTTTTCACTTAGAAATTGAAAAAATAAAAAAGAACAGAATATATTTAACTACAAAAGAAACCAATGAAAAACAAAGGGCAAGTACATTAATATTCAATTTCAAAATATTCTTTCCATAGAAGCTGGAAAAAGAAGGAACAAAAAAGTTTAATTGTAAAGAAACTAATTAAGACCAAAAAAAAAAGACAAAAAAGTGCAATTAAACTAATTAAGGAAAAAAAAATAGGCCACTGTGTTTCGAACCTTGATGCTACAAACAACAGCACATCTATATTACCACTGCACTAGTGTGGCCGCATCATAGAAGATGCGCGAAAAAAATTATATAATCATAAACAAATATATGTAAAATTAAAATAAAATAAAATAAACTTGGCGGAGGCCCGTCGGAGAGTGGTGGCCTGAGGCGGCTGCCTGAGGCAGCAACCCTCAGGGTCGGCTCTGCTTTGGCGAAATCCAAGGTTGATGTAGCTTTCTAATGATTTTCAGTTAGGAAAAGGTAGGCCCAATATATTAGATGCATGTTTAAACTAGACAGTTTAATCCACCAAGCAATCTGTTGAAGAAAGGAGGTTGTATACGATACAAGTACAGATCTCCTCATGTCAATACCCTTCTGTTTTTGTCTGCTTTTCTCTACCTATAAAAAATTGCAGAACCTTCAGTATTATAAAGAATGAAAATGGCGAACATTCTTAACCTCTAGTATTGCAGTTGTTCTGTTCTGGGGATTAGCAGTAGGGTACTAGAACATAGCTATTCTCTGACGAAGACAGCATATGGTTTCGGCAGTAGCTCCAGCTGGTACTGAGGGTATCTGTGGCGTGGTATCTATATGTTCTATATGTAACTGTGCTCTTGGAACCTGCTGCATAAAAAGTAGAATTACAGTTTTCTGTTCTTCATATATAGGTTTACACAATTTGGTGGCCCAAATTACAAGCGACCTGTTGAAGATTTGGCATTTGCAGTTGCTCGATTTGTTCAGAATGGAGGCTCCTTCGTAAACTATTACATGGTCAGTCAATCCGGCACTAGGGCCCAAAACATCATTTCTGTATGATTTTATCTAGAAGACAATTCATGCATGTAAACCTTGTGAATATCGTCTCTACTTCTATATGCTTTTCTGCAATCAAATGAAGCAGTATGTCATGCTACATAAAGTTTAGGGTCAACCATTGAGTTAATCATATGGTATATCACTCCCAGAGGTAACTAAAACGTAAGGAATGATTGAGCTTATTTCTTAAATCATAAACATCGCTTGCAGTACCATGGAGGAACTAACTTCAAAGCCCATCATTCCTCCTCCTCCCAAAAGCCAGTGTGAGTCGATTTGCCTCATTCCTGTTTCAATTTTGAATTTGGATTTGTTTTTTTACATTTATTGTTTTTTTGATGACAGAATAAAAGTTTCAAAACAAAACCACAACACACTCCCCCTCCCAGCTGATCCAAATGGAACGCTGGGGACACAGAAAGGGGAACACAAGAAAACAAAACTTTAGGATGATCATTATTATAAGCAAGAGAAGCTAGGTGATCAGCAACAAAGTTTGCCTCACGATAAATGTGTCTGAAGATGATATCTTGGAAGTTTGAAGCCAAGCTTCTGATATCTTTAAGCAACACTTGCTTTCCCAGCAATACAGTCAATAAGAAACTTTGAATCTCCTTCAACAATAATATGTGTAATCTTCTGAAGAAAAGCTGTATGCAAACCTTCACGAAGAGCTGTAGCCTCTGCAACTAAAACGTTAGTACAGCCAAGCTGCCTACAAGCTGCAATGGAAGGGTGACCTTGCGAATCTCTAATAATAAACCCGACTGTTACAAGATTATCCTTAACTGATCCGTCAAAGTTTAATTTATAAAATCGGTTTTGAGGTGGTTGCCATTTAATTTGAAAGTATTTAGAGATTTTTGACGAAGGGATCTTACCATTTGCTTTAAAATAGGCAATAGCAACGTTGCTGGCAGCAAAAACAGTATTAGAAGGAGAAATAGGAGAGTTTCTAAAAATTATTTGATTTCGATCTCTCCAAATAGCCCAGAGAAGAATAAGAATATTAGATAATGTATCTTTTGAGTTTCGGAGATTAGAAATCGCTTCTAACCAAGAAAATAACGAGTGATGATGATTTAAAGGGTGAGGAAGGTTGGACAAGGACCAAACCTGCTTTGTAAAAGAACAGTTGATAAACAAATGTTCTATAGTTGCTTCAATCCAGTTTTCTACTTTTCAATTTTTTCTTTTGGAATGTACAATTTTAATACAACTAAGTAGACACTGTAACAATGGCAGAAGAGAGTAATGGTGTTTACTATCTTCTCTTTTGGTTTATTGGCAATAATTATGCTTTTGAGATGTAGGACAGAAAGTACTTTTTGGTTCAGGTGTTAAAGCTGGTTAGCTCGCAACGTGGATTAGTATTTCTCTATTCATGCTTTTTTTTCCGGCAAGAGTAGTATAATTTTATAGGTCTGTGAACTGGAACAAGTTTTGTTAATCTAGTATTTTAAGTGCTTTTCAACACGTATCTTCCTAACAAGTATTTTCTCTGTTTTCTTCTGGATAATACTCATGCATTAAGATCGGGAGAGTATTATGTGAAACAAACAAGAAGAACAGGAAAAGAAATAAAGAATAACACTACTAGTAAAACATGCATTACATACAGATTTTTTTGACACTGGCTTTCAAAATCAGTGGTCATTGACTAAACACACGGATAATCCGTTTGAATTAACAATTGACACAAAGATCAGTATAAGATAGAGCCAGTTGGGTCCCACAAGAAAAATTTTCTCACAATATTCTGTGTGACCTATTATCGCACACAGATATCAGTGAGAGACCATTTTGATTAGACCATGTTGCAGAGAGTTTTGATATAGTGGTTCACACAGCTATCCATGTGATTATCTTATGTTACCGAAATCTGTATGCAATGCTTTGATAAAAAGTTGCATCGATAATTGCTTTGATAAAAAGTTGCATCGATAATTGCAAAAATGCAATTGACACAGATAACAGTGTCTTTTTCAGTCCAAACGGACGTCTGTGTTTATGTCAATATACAAATGACACTGTAAAAACGTATGAAGTGAAAACTGATCTCGACATATATAACTTAAACTTGTAAAATAAATTCATTTTCAGCTGAACTTCCTATGGATTTTCTCTCTTCAGTTCTCTGTTCTCCGATCTTCGACGACTCACTCGTCTTCAGATCTTGGTCTCCTCTTCCAAGAGTTCAGACAGCAACTCCGTGTGATTGTCATATGGATATATGATTTGGGTATTCTTATGAATTTTTTTTTTTTTTCAGTTTCAGGATTCAGATTGCCTTCTTTTGTTTTTTTAACTTGAAACTTTTTTAAATTGATTTACTAACACCCAAGGTACAGGTACTAGTGTTTTACTCTGGAATCTTCAAGATTAGTTAGTTCATGAGAACCATGTCACGAAGCTGACTATATATCTCTTTCATCGACAGCAGAGACGACATCGCTGCTAGAAGTCATTGTCGGAGCCTCGGAATCCGATTTGGGAGCGGATTGATTCGGAGTCGACGGCGGCGTTGTCAGGTTCTATTCCGGCGCGTCAATATGGAAGAAGTTGAGGTTGTCAAGGATTGAAAGTCACTGGGTCTGGTTCGACTTGGTTTTGGTTCAAGTCCGATCTCTTGCCGGAATGGAGTTTGGGTCAAACGTCGGCCTTGTCTGAAGAATTTGGTTCATTGATGTCGGTGTCTGAATACTGAAGAAGTTGTAAACGGGGGTGGGGGGCGGGGTACCCACGGGTTTTCCCCGCATTTGTCAAGCGGGGGTGGGGGTGGGGGTGGGGTTCCCCATCACAGGTGCGGGGGCGGGGATGGGGGGACTTATTTCCCCTCCGGGGGTGCGGGGGACGGGGCGGGGTTCCCCACTTTACCTTTTTTTTTTTTTTTTTTTAATTAAGAGCTATTATTTTCAATCTCAAAAAACAGAAAACCTAGACCTCCGTCTCATACTCTCATTTAGGGGTCATCATGGGCCGGGCTAGGGCCGGCCCTACCCTAAATTTTAGGGCTTAGGGTCTGGCCGGGCCGGGCCTATTCAAAGTCAACAAAATTTAGGGCCGGGGCTTAAATATGCTAACCCTTACCTGCCAGAAAAGCCCGATCCGTTAGGGCCGAAAGGGCCGGGTCGGGCCTGCCCTCAAATAGGGCCGAAATGGGCCAAAAAGGGCCTTATTTTGTTTAACAAAAAAAAAAACATTATTTTTTTCTTCTCAAAATATGACTTAATGGTATATATTGGTGATAAAAGACTCATTGTTTTTTATTGAACATAATTTATATTCATATAATACTTGTAACTTATAACATTTATTAATATTACTTAGGGAAAAACTTACAAACAGTACCTGAATTACGGGCCACTAATAACTTTCGTACCTCAACTTCAAAAACTATCACAATAGTACCCAGATTATCTAACACGACCTAACATTCATACATGCCGTCCACTTTGCCGTTAACGGTGTTAAATTTACAAGGGTAAATCTGTCATTTCACTGTTCATCTCTCTTATCATGGTACTGTTCATTTTTTAAAAAAATTAAAAAAAAAAATTTTCTCTCTTCAGGAAGAAAAGATTATAAAAAAATTTAAAATGAACAGTACCATGGTAAGAGAGATGAACAGTGAAATGACAGATTTACCCTTGTAAATTTAACACTATTAACGGCAAAGTGGATCCCGGGTATGAATCTTGAGTCGGGGTGAAAAGTCCAGGTACCAAAATGATAGTTTTTGAAGTTGAGGTACGAAAGTTACTAGTGGCCCATAGTTTGGGTACTATTTGTATTTTTTTCCCTATTACTTAAGGTGGTTATATTCAATTAACTATCTATATAAATCTCCCAATATTAATTGTTGTGTAACAAAGAAAATAGAAATTAAAGAAAACAAAACTTATGAAATCAATTACAAAGAAAGAGATAAATTGCATATTATAGAAAAAAGAGAAACGTAATTAAAAAATAGAAAAAATAAAAAAAAATTATGGCTTATTCGGGCTTGCCAAAAATTTTGAAATGGAAATTGATCAATCTGACAATGCTCATGGAGGGTAACAAGCCTAATAAACTAGTTAAACTACATTACAAGGCATATAAGGATTATGTGCGATCCAACATTTTTGAAATGAAAATCGACCAATCTGAAAATTCTCATATGTTTATACAACATTGATAGGTATTGTGTAAAGAAATTATGCCGATCTGCCGTGAATAAGGCGTCCAACGTAGCGGTCAACGCTTTGCACAAGCAAACTTCCCTAAGGGGAGCGGCACCATGCGCGGACAAACGTTGCTGAATTTTGACATCCGTAAGTAGACCCCCTACCCATGAGAGTGTGGGAGCTGAAAGATCGAAAAAAGTGAATTGCCAAGGACCGGTTAAGAGCATATTTGTTTTATGTTCTATTTAGGGTATTGAGTTGACCGGGTAGATCGAGGTCCAACCGAAGGCAGAAATTGCTGAAATTTCTATTACTAACAACATCCAGCGGTTCATTTTAAAAAATTCCATTTCGTCCCCCATTTTGTTCATGGAGGGTAACAAGCTTAATAAACTAGTTATACTACATTACAAGGCATATAAGGATTATGTGCGATCCAAAAATTTTGAAATGAAAATCGACCAATCTGAAAATTCTCATATGTTTATACAACATTGATAGGTTTTGTGTAAAGAAATTAGGCCGATCTGCCATGAATAAGGCGTCCAACGTAGCGGTCAACGCTTTGCACAAGCAAACTTCCCTAAGGGGAGCGGCACCATGTGCGGACAAACGTTGCGGAATTTTGACATCCTTAAGTAGACCCCTACCCATGAGAGTGTGGGAGCTGAAAGATCGAAAAAAGTGAATTGCCAAGGACCGGTTAAGAGCATATTTGTTTTATGTTCTATTTAGGGTATTGAGTTGACCGGCTAGATCGAGGTCCAACCGAAGGCGGAAATTGCTGAAATTTCTACCACTAACATATATTCAGATGAAAACAACATCCAGCGGTTCATTTTAAAAAATTCCATTTCGTCCCCCATTTTGCTCATGGAGGGTAACAAGCCTAATAAACTAGTTATACTACATTACAAGGCATGTAAGGATTATGTGCGATCCAAAAATTTTGAAATGAAAATGGACTAATCTGAAAATTCTCATATGTTTATACAACATTGATAGGTCATAGGTATTGTGTAAAGAAATTAGGCCGATCTGCCATGAATAAGGCGTCCAACGTAGCGGTCAACGCTTTGCACAAGCAAACTTCCCTGAGGGGAGTGGCACCATGCGCGGACAAACGTTGCGGAATTTTGACATCCGTAAGTAGACCCCCTACCCATGAGAGTGTGGGAGCTGAAAGATCGAAAAAAGTGAATTGCCAAGGACCGGTTAAGAGCATATTTGTTTTATGTTCTATTTAGGGTATTGAGTTGACCGGGTAGATCGAGGTCCAACCGAAGGCGGAAATTGCTGAAATTTCTACCACTAACATATATTCATATGAAAACAACATCCAACGGTTTATTTTAAAAAATTCCATTTCGTCCCCCATTTTGCTCATGGAGGGTAACCTCAATCATTTAAATGCAACGTATAAGTTATACAACTTTAGGAGGCAAATTGGTATAGACCAACATATTTGTAATTAAATTTGAAATTTTTATCTTATATCTACGCACATCCATTGATGAAATATTTAAAAATGTGATGTAAAAAAATTAGCACGTTTTGCAGTTGTCACGCCATCGATCAACCAAGAAAACATACAAGTGAATATGGTTGACCAATCCGATCGGGTTCGAAACTATGGTGAAATTGACTAAATTTTTAACCACACGCATAATTTATTGTAATAATCACATCCAACGGTTGATTTTCTCATTTTCTTTGAATTGATAGAGGTTTCTCTTTGGAGTGTATGATATATAAATATAGATTTATAAAAAAATTAGTGTCCATTCTCTTTGGAGTGTATGATATAAAAATTAGATTTACATAAATTAATTGGGTTCAAATGTTCAATCTAATACCCATTCTCTAAAATAACATATTTCTTATTTCTTTTTATGTAAATATGTAATATAGAAAAATAATAAAAATAAAATATAAATTTTAGGGCCGGGTTTCATTTGCATGACCCTTACCCTACCCTATTTGAGAAAGGGTCGGGCCGGCCCGCCCTAATGGAAGGGTCGGGCCGGCCCGCCCTAATGGAAGGGCCGGGTCGGGCTTCGGCCCTACGGGCCGGGCGGGCTTAGGGCCCAAAGGCCATATGATGAGGCCTACTCTCATTCTTTCCCACCTTCAACGAGAAGAGCCGCCTCATTCTTCTGGGTTTTCCCTTCTTTCTGGGCTTAAGGGTTCTTCTTCACTTGAAAGCATGGATGTTTTGGATTCTGAGAAATCGAGGAGTAAAGAAGTTAATCTGGGCTTAAGGGTTTAGAGCTCTGTTCGTGTTTTGACTGAAGAGGGATCTAAGTGAGAGGTCAAAGGTAGCTATTTCGATTCTGAGGTATGCTATCTGTTTTGGGTTTCTAAGTGAGAGGAAATTTTTGTTTTTTGTCTAATATTTTGTGTTTCTCGGATCAGTGTATCAATCGAATGGAGCTGTGAGTTCGTGGTTAGGGAGGAAAAAGAATCGGGGACTGATAGTCTGATAGTTTCGGCTTCTGAGGAGCAGAGCTCAAGCCCCAATTTGCAGAAGAGAAGGTTCATTTCTTTTTACCAAGGAATTAGGAATATGCTTGTTTAAGCTGATTTTCTCAAATATGTTCAGGACCTGTTGAGTTAGCATAGTATGACAATGCCCAGAAACCTCTGGAATGTGTTGAAAATAGCACCTGGGCACATTTTCGTTTAAGCTGATTTTCTTCTATGTCCAGAAGTGTATATACCACCTTCAAATTGTATTAATGCTTTGTTTTATTTTTCAATAATGCTTTGTCATTTTTTGTATGATTGAGTGATTGACAGGTGTATAAATATGGAACCGACATACACAAAGGCTAGTGGAGCAGAACGAATTGAAATCTCAAATGAAAATGAGATAGAGTCAACGCTTCAAGGTGATGCAGATAGTAAGAAGAGGAGACATATTTCAGCTATTTGGAATCATTTTACAAAACAAGTAGATGGAAAGTGTATTTGCAAGTATTGTAGTAAAGTCATAGCTGGTGGGGGCAGAATAGGGACACATGGTTTACATGGACATCATAAATCATGCCCCGAGTTGAAAAATAAAAGAAAAAAGGGTCATGGGTCTGCATCTGTCAAGGTTGGAGGGTATGATTTCGATGAATTTGAGTCAAGAAAATTGCTTGCACACATGATTATAAAACATGAGTATCCTTTGCGCATGGTTGAGCATGATGGATTCAGGGAGGTTTGTTACTCTTTACAACCATTGTTTAGAGTTATTTCTCTATTCACGATCAAGAGAGATATCATAAAGATCTATGAGTACGAGAAAGAGAGGACAATGCAATTGTTGAGTACGAATAGTAGTAGAATTGCAATCACAACAGACTTCAAACAACCAAAAGAGGGGTTTCATGACCGTGACCGCACATTTCATAGATGATGCTTGGTTCTTGAATAGTCGGCTTGTGAGGTTAGTTATATTAATCGTACCCTTTTTTTTAAACTTCAACTTGTTTTAATTTGTCTTACATGGCTAACCTTACCTACTCAAATGTATTTGTTTCTTTAATAGGTTTATACATGTGCCGTGTCCGCATACAGCTGAAGTACTTGCTAATGCTTTGATGGATTACTTGACTGAGTGGGGGATTGATGCTAAGCTGTCCACTTTAACAGTGGATAATTGTTCTACAAATGATGCAATGCTGGATGATCTTTTAGGAAGAATTTCCTTTAGTTCACAGTTGGTAGATGGAGAGCTATTTCACATGAGGTGTTGTGCCCATATATTGAATCTAATTGTGAGAGATGGTCTGGAGGTGATCAGTGGCTCTATTGAAAGGATTCGAGGGTGTGTGGCCTATTGGACGGCAACTCCAAAAAGAGAAGAGAAGTTTTTAGACATGGTGAAAACAATGAATTTCAAGAGCATAACTAAGTTGATTTTGGATTGCCGAACCAGATGGAATTCAACTTATCTTATGCTACACACATCATTGAAGTATAAGGATGTCTTCCCCCGATTAAAGCGTGAGTACAAGGCTATACCAAGTGAAAAAGATTGGGCACTGACAAAGGTAATTGCTGATAAGTTGAATTTGTTTTATAAGGTTACCTTGTTGTTTTCTGGGACTAAATATCCAACTGTAAATCTCTATTTCCTGAATGTGTGCCATATCAAAATTGGGATCAATGATTGGTTGAAGTCCGAACACATTCAAGTGAGGTTGATGGCGGAGAAAATGTCATTGAAGTTTGACAAGTATTGGAATTCCATTCATGGCATGATGGCTATTGCAACCATATTAGATCCAAGGTACAAGATGGAGTTGATTGAGTACTTCTTTCCTCTGATTTATCAAGAGCGGCACTCATCGGAAGTTGAGAGAATCACAGAGTTGACAAATAACCTGACAAAGCATTATCAGTTAAGCCTACAAGCCGGTCAAGTATCATCTCAGTCTTCTGCTTCTCCATCTTCATTACCTTTTGATTTGGATGACGACTCTTTGGAATCTTTCGATTTATATGTTTCTAGTAAGAAAAAGAAGGATAGCCTGAAGTCTGAATTAGAGGATTACTTGGGAGAGAAGCTGATACCAAGAACTAGAACTTCCCTTGAGTTTGATATTTTGGAATGGTGGAAGGTTAATGGAATACGGTATCCCACCTTGCAAGCCATGGCGAGAGACATCTTGGCTATACCGGTATCCACTGTTGCTTCAGAGTCGACATTCAGCACTAGTGGGAGAGTTGTGAGCTCCCATCGGAGCAGTCTACATGCAGACACCTTGGAGGCTCTTATGTGCGCCCGAGACTGGATGTGGAATGAAATGAAAGGTATACAATAATAATAATTTTATTGTATATGCATACTCATACTCTTTTTACACATATTTTTCTTTTCTTTTATCACCTGCAGGAATTACTTCAAAGGGCGATAGCACATTTGATGATGATTTTGACTTAGCCGAGACCATGAAGGATAACGTCACTCTTTATGATTGACATTGGAAGAAGAGGGAATTATTGATGAATGTAGGATTTTGGGGATTAGAATGATTAATGTACGATTATTGAGTAGAATTTCAATGGATCACCAACTTTTGTATTCAGTCGGATTATTAATTGTCTATTAATATGATTAAATAGTTTCTTATAAATTTTATTTAGTCGGATTTTGAAGTACTCATTCGACGAAAAGAAGGATGCAAATAAAAAGAATAAAAAAATTTATTTTTTGTCAAAAAAGGAAAGAAAAAATCTGAAAAGATAGAAAATAGAATTTTAAAATAGGAAAAAAAAAACCTCATATAGAGAAATTGACCAATGCGGGGGGCGGGGGCGGGGTATCCTCATTTGAAAATATCCCCAGATGGGGGTGGGGGGCGCGGGGGAAACTTGAGGCGGGGGCGGGGGCGGGGGAATCCCCTGTTTGCTCAATCTTAGGAGGAGCTTCTTTAATTGTTTCTGCACTTTGTTTAGAAATATAAGGTTATAATATGTGGTTCAATATTGCAGAAGGCAACTACACTGAGAAAGGAAGTAGAGATTCGTTCTTGAAATGAAGAATTAGATATGTAGTACTTGGCAATTATGCAAGAGAATGCGAAGACGGTGGAAGACAAGGAGTAATGCTTGGTAACTATGGAGGGATTTTCTCAAGTTTTAGAATTGCATCTTGGAATTACAAAGTTAGTTTGTTGAACATTGGAATGAGAAAGAATAGATCTTGGGAAAGCAATTTTTTTGAGACAAGGAGTTCAATTACTTTGCACTATAAATTTAGTATATTTTCGCATCGAAAGAAAAAAGTGGATATATATATACAGATTTTATCTAGAGAGGAGCTCCGTTTTGAAAATTAACGTGTGAAGTTTGAGTTTTTGGTCACTTTTAGGTCACATATCCACATCTCGACCGTTCAGTTTTTAGGCACTAGTATATAGATCATCTATGCAAATTTTCAGCTAAAATGATGATCGTTAAGGCTGTGATAACTGACTTAAAGCTAGTATGGTTCAGGTTGGCAGATTCAGTCCGTCCATTGGTTTAAGCGAGTTAGATACCTTAACGATCATCAATTTGGCTGAAAATTTGCAGAGATGATCTATACACTAGTTCCTAAAAACTGAACGGTCGAGATGTGGATAGGCGACCGAAAAGTGACCCAAAACTCAAACTTCACAAGTTAATTTCAAAGCGGAGCTCCGCTCTGGATTGGATCTGTATATATATATATATATATATATATATGTTTTTTAATTTGTAGAATTTGTTTTTTTTTTAAGGGTCATTGATCCAAAGGACCAAAATGAACAAAAACTATTTCACTTACCCCAGCAACAGAATTTTATTCTCACTTACCCTGTTTAAAACAAAATGACAGTTTTGCCATCTCCTTAATTAATTAATTACAAGAGAGCATCTCTCCACTTTTCCTGATCTGCAACACCTCTCTCTCTCTCTCATCCTCCATTATCAGATCTGCACCATCTCTCTCTCTCTCCGGTGAAGGACTGGGACCCCGGCGGCCGAGGCGGGCATAATTCTGACGCTCACTTTAATCGGTCACACAGCAGAGGTGGCAGATCTCTCCCCACCACGATCCCGTCCCCCCCCCCCTCCCTCCCGTAACTGCCGGCGATGCACTCTCTCTCTTTGATGAAAGAGCTCGCCGGAAAGTTGACGTGTCGAGGACCAACCCGCCGGTGCTGTGCATCTCTGACGTCTATGCACTCCCCGATCTTCACCTCCGGCGTCCGCTCCACTCCGCCGTCTCCGCTACGCATCACGGCGTTCGATCAACTTCGCCGTTGCTCAGGTGCTGTATCCTCCGGTGCTCAATGCAGGCCAGTGGCAGACGAGAATGGAGAAATATGATTTGGTGCCCAGAGTTATTCTCTGGGTGCCCAAATCAATTTCTCTCGTTCGTTTTTTTTTTCTTTTCGTTTTTGTTTGGTAAAATGGGTCAGGAGGCCCCAAAGGAAAGAAAAATGAAAAAAAAAAAAAATCTATTGGGGCAATAGACCTCTGTTGAAGCGTTTATTGCCCCAATAGACAGCTGATATTGGAGGGTAATAGACGTTTTAAATTAATGTAATCTCCTCTTTTTTTTCTTTAATTAAAGGTATATTTGTGTAATTTTAGAAAAATTAGTTCTCATTTCGGTAATCAAAAAGTCTATTGCCTCCCAATAGAATAGACGTTTAAAAATTGATATAATTTCTTCTTTTTTCTGTAATCAAAGTTTTATCTGTCTAATTTTAGGAAGATTAGTTCCTATTCCGGCTACCGAAAGTTCTATTAAGGGGCAATAGACGTCTATTGAGGGGCAATACATGGCTGATAGTAGTCTATTGGGAGCAATAGACTAATTCGGGGGCAATAGATGTCTATTGGGTGCAAAGAAAATTTCCGGTGAGATTTTCAGCAAATTCTGGTAAGCGGTAGCCGGTGACCGGAACCCCGCGATCTTTGACCTGAATCAGGCGAAAGTTAACCAGATTCCGGCGGAGGTTGACGGGACTCCGGCGGCCGGTGACGGGACTCCCGCTGCAGGTGACGGGGCTCCCGCGAAGTCTCCCATGGTTTCTCTCTCTTCCATTTTCTCTCTCTCTAAGTAATAAAGGGGCGAGAGTAAAATGATATTAAAAAAATTAAAAAACAAAAAAAAAAACAACTTAATTGGGTATTAGGGAAGACCTCCTTAGAGTGTTTTGGGTAAGTGGAAAAAAATTCTCTAAAAATGGTGTAAATAGACAAAAACCTTTTTTAAATATCATCACTTTTCCACACTGACATCAGTGTGGGTTGGGAGGTTGTTTTACACTGATTGAAAGATTAAAATATCACAACGCATGTGGATTATTAGTGGGACCCACTACAAATTTTCACATGGACTCCTAAAACCGTGTGAGTAGAGCATTAGCGCCCCCTCTAAAGGTAATCGAAAATGCATTATATGCTTGCACTGTAGGTAAAGGCTTTTACATACGGACATCCGTGTGAGAAAGTCTTATTTCACACAGTTTTAAATCCGTGTGAGATACTTATTTTGCTAGTAGTGTAATTAAGATCTTAGGGTTGGAATAATACTACAATAGCATATACATTTATTATATGGTGTTTGTTTTGTCATTATCTCATCTCATTTAGGAAGATACGTGTGTTCAGATGTAATCTAAGACGGTGAGACTAATTAAGTTGGATATTACAATATGCAATCTAAAGAAATTCTATTATATAACTTGTGACTTTTTTTTTTTCTCTTGGGAAGTTCGTTTAAGCTTGTGAGCGCTTTATAAAACTGTGATTCTTGAATCTGCATACAAATATTAATATATATGATTATCAATGTAGGCTTTGTGCTCAACTTGGAAGGATGATGGGGTGACTATTTTCTTGAGGCTGTGACAAGCAAGCTCCGCTATGCGGCAGGGGTAGGGGTTGTACGTCCTGCATTAATCTCCACCAAGTGGCCATTAATCATTTCTCTTACTTTGTTGAAGACATCACAAACTGCATTCCTGTACGACTTCTTAGTTGCAACATCCTTCACAAAATAAATCGTCCACAAGAGGAGGGCAAACAACCCGAAAGCTCGAACGAGGATAAGCAGTAGCAAGATCGAGGCAAGAGTTCCGAACAAGAAGGTAATGTTGTTGATGAACTCCCCCATATCTGAATTGGGAGCATGGACTAATAATATGTCCACAGTCAAGAACCCAAAGTAAACCAAGAAAGCGATGATAAACATCAGCATGGTAACATAGTCGGTGACGAATGGAGATACATTCGCATATGTGTACTTCAGTTGGAGTAGCCAGCCTAAAATGCCTATGACTGGTAAAAATATAATACAATACTGCTCCCAATGACATGAATTTTAAAAATATAATTTTGGTAGCAGATAAAAATAAAAAGATTTTTTTTGTTGTATTCAACTTGATTAAAAAAAATCAAAATTTCATATTTTCTCTAAGAAAATATGAGTAAAAAACTTCATTATCAGTGGCATACAAATTTCAAAGAAATTTTGGAGAAATTTCAGACAAAATTTTGGTGTAAATTTTTAAAGAGAGTTTCTATTGAGACCTCCAAATCTGCTCATTTGACCTCATTTTATTATGAATTATTAAATGACATATATAACCTACTAAAAAATGACTATTAAGGACAATAATTATACCAAAAAATATTATATTTATTTTATGTAGACTTTCCAATTCAATAATATTAGATTGTATTTCTTATTATTTTCCTTATCTATTTTCATTTTCCAATTTCACTACGCACTCATTAAAACATTCTTTTTTTTTTTTTTTGAGATGAATTAAAACATTCATTTATATTTAATAAGAATGAAAAATATGATTATATTTAAATAATTAATCATGTGGTACAAACAATATAGAAAAAAAATAAACATTAAAAAACAAATGATTTTTTTTTTTTTGAGCTTAAAAACAAATGATTCCTTTTTTTTTTTTTGCACAGCTAAAATAGAAAAAAAAAATATTAAAAACAGAAGAGTTCATGGCATTTTCTTATTGATTAGACATTAATTTTTGAAACTCAAGTTTGATTAAGAAATGTATATTTAGTTAAGATTTATAGAGTGATTAAATCATTGAAATAACTAAATTTTTTATTTTAAAGATAATAATTTGTTTGCAAATTATATGAGTGAGGTTATTTGAGGAAGTTTAGTGAGTAAATTTAGTATTTGAAAATTTGATAAGAGGTGTAAAAAGTATAGAGGTCAAGTGAGTAAATTTGGAGGTTCCAATAGAAAAACTCATTTTTAAATATATTTTGTGTGTGTAGGTATTTCGGAAATTAAAATTTCACGGAAATATAAGGAAAATTTTAGAAAATTTCTGGAAACTCCTAACGGAAATAATATAGCATATGAATTTCGTTTCAGTACTTCAAAATCACAGAAATTTCAACGGAAATTTCAGCAGTTTCGGAGAAATTTAAAACCTTGCTTGAAAAGCAGATGTCAGTTTCTAACGGAAAGTTTTCAGTGTAAGCATTTTCTTTATCTTTGAACTTTTGAGTAATCTGTGGGCTAATTTTTCAGTGTCTCGGCCGAGTTCATTTTCTGCTGAGTATCCAACTATTTTAATCCAACAGGCACTTTGAGGCTGTTAAAGCAAGATTTTCCGATGTTCTCGTATAGTGCTTTTGTAGATGTTTTGATACTAGCTGCAAAACAATTGAAGGATATGCAAATGGAATGGAATCGTGATACGACATCAGGTACTTTGACTCGTAGCTTTGCTTGTGTTTCCATGAAATGAGCTGTAACACAATTAAACAAAATTGCCGTTTGTGGAATCCAACTTGATTAATTACTGCTCTTTTAGAAAGACTGTTGCCCTTTTTATGATTTGTGATCCACTGCTGTCCTTTTTTAAACAGTCGAAGATATCGAAGATGACTCTCCAGACTTCTTTTCTTTCCTGAGCTTTAACCACAACACACCACGTGTAAAGATCTAGATCTAATGACTCAGATTGCTTGAATTCGCATTCCCAAGTATCCTTTACTCTTCTTCTGCGTTCTGCCTCATCAGTTCCCTTGCCGCTCTCCCTTCTCTATCAGATTTTACAGGGCGTGTATTTCACGCACTAATAATGCATGGGTACTTGCAATATGAATATATGTAACTTTTTTAATATTAAAATATATAAAAAAGTAAATTAGATGAGTGACTGTTATTTTTTTAGAGATTAAAATAACCGACAGTGCAAGTCATACAATCCTCTCCTGATTTTACATGAAATCCTAAATCCTGAAATCTAGAACAACCTACTTCTAACGGGAGCAAGTTGTTTATAGAAGAAAAATAGCGGCAATAAAGATAACGCTGCAATCTTGACAAAGCTCCACCTATAAAATCTAGAAACTTTGCTCAAATTCCATCATGGGTCTCTTTAAAATCCTCTGCCATTGTTGAATATACCCAACAATTATCGATTGGGCAAGTCGAAATCGTCCACTTGATTTCGTTAACGAAACAAATGAAGATGAAAGAAGCTCGCGAATTTCTGCAGCAAATGAACGAGGGTTGAATTTGTTTGCAAATCAGAGAAGCTTGCTAGTTCAGTGGCTGTCTCTTTTCTTTTGGGGTTTATTTTTCATGATTAAAAATGATCAATTCAAAGCTTGATTCTGTCTTTACCTCATTTCCTCAGTTAGCAACTGGAGCTTTTGGGCTTTCATCTAGATCTGTGGAGAGTTGTTTGTGCACTCAAGTGAAATCTTTGAACAGAAAACAGTGATTTTTGACTGATGGATCATTTTGTTTTAGCTCTCATTTAGACTGAAATCTATCTGTGTTCACGTTTGGTTTTGTTTTTTTTTCTTTTCTTTAATTAAATGGCCCTGTTGTTCATAGCTAGGTTCTCTTGGATCTGCTACAAGATTTTCGTCTTAATTTGATGTCTTAAACTTTGATTTCTTCGTTTTTCTTCTTTCTCTCCCCAACCCTCTTCCTTTATTCGTTAAAAACTTAAAATCGAATATGGTTGTTCTTCATTATCCTGGATTTATTTAACAAACTAACATAACACCCATTACCAGATCAAACCAATACCCAGATAACTAAATGACACTATAGACCCACATCACTTCAAATTCTCTTCCGATCTAACTAGAGTCAAGTCATGCTAAACATTTGCAATTTGAAGTTACAAATAGATTTGTTCAATGCAATTTTGGGTTGTGAGAGTGAAGAAGAAGGAAAAGAACAACAAAAGAGACAAGAGAGAGAGAGTGAAGGAAGAGGGAGTATTCAGAGCACCGCCGTTCACTTGCACCAATACAAATAAATGGTTAGATTGCATTAAATACACTTTTTGTTTATTAAAAATAAAGTTGATAATAAATATCAAGGGTTGAGATTATTTTATAAGGGCTGGGTCATTTGCACTGTCGGTGCATAGAATAATTTCCAGTGAAGGAAACGAACAACATAATACAAAGAAAGAGAATAAAGAACGTGGCTCACTGATTAGTTGTGAAGGAAAAGAGAAGGGAAATAAGATTGAGGAATTGTAGACCATTAGATTTGAAATAGCCACGTGTCATCATCTGTTTAAAAGCTCAGGAAGCTCAGACAAGAAAAGAGGTTAGGAGAGGATCCGCTTCCAAAATATTTTGGAGTCTGCATTATGAAACGTCATGTCTGTGTTTCAATCTGACCTCTGCGCTTACGCACTATGAACAATCATGTGCAAGTACTTTACTTTTCTCAGCAAAATCTTATGAAGCTCTGCAACTATAACATTATGTCATTAATTATATGTGAAATGTTAGTTGAAGATCTGCAACGTGAAATGTTGGTTGAAGATCTGCAACTAATATTATTATATCATTAATTATATGTGAAATGTTAGTTGAAGATCTGCAACTAATATTATTATGTCATTAATTATATGTGAAATGTTAGTTGAAGATCTGCAACTAATATTATTATGTCATTAATTATATGTGAAATGTTAGTTGAAGATCTGCAACGTGAAATGTTAGTTGAAGCTCTGCAACTATAACATTATTTGAAGATCTGCAACAAACATTATTATGTCATTAATTATATGGTTTTTTTCAATAACAGTGTCTGAAAACTTGAGTGACTTTCAAGATGATAGCTGAACTTACAATGTTATCAATGTGATATCTGAACTTTTTTTTTTCCTATCAACATGATACCTCCGTCTATTTTATGTCACTGTGACGTTAAACCAAACACGTGTGATGCATGTGAGACACCAACTGATGGTAAAATGATTGATTCGCCCTAAATATAGGGCTATATTCGACATTTTACCTATTTTTAATTAAAAAATGACACCTTCCCCCCCCCCCCCCCCCCCCCCCCCCACATCTCGTCTTCTTCCTCTACCCTCTCCGCCTCACGTCTTCTTCCTCCTAACGCACTGTTTCAAATGCAATCTCTCTCAAGAGTTGGTCATGGTTGGCTGATTGCTAACAAAGTCACAAACAAAGCCATCTAATCCATCACTTCTAAAACGAAAGATCTCAACTTCATCTAAGCAATTTAGAGACAAGCTATGGTACCTACAATTATGAGAACAAAAATTTGAACAAAAATTTACAAGTATTTGAACCAAAATTACAACATTGAGAACAAAAGTTACCATATTCATTTACACTATTTACAACATTGAGAATAAAAATTACAAAATTGACAACGAATTTGTTCAAAACTTGTAAAAGTGTGGTAAGAGGTGTAATTACCATTATTAGAACAAAAGATTACACAAAGTAGGACTCAAATTACAATTTTGAGAACAAATTTGTTCTCACTTTGTAAGTGTGGGTATGAGATACAAACCAGCACACTAGAATTTTCCAGCAATTTAATTCTGGGAGACATTTAACCCCAAAAGCTTCCAAAGACGAATTTTAATGAGGACATTGTCCAACCCATTAACGCATTCAAGCTGCAAATCCTTGAGGAATTTGCAGGAGAATGAGGACCATTTGCAAACCCCAGTAAAATTTCTCAAACTTAAGCGTACAAGATTTCGAATGGAAGATGAACAAAAGCAGAGACCTTTAAGAATTGCAGGGCTCATATTCACAACTACAAATGAAACACTGAGTGCTCTAACATGACAAGTTATTGTATTTAGAATCCAACCCATTACTCGAGAGGCCTCATCTCTACAACAAATTCCAGTTTCATTCTTCAAAAATTCAAATGAATACAAAGGACTACCAGCCTTGTTATTCTCGCGATGGATGAACAAGAACCTAACCAAGGAATTGAACAACTGCAATTGACTACTGAATGTGTATGTGGGCAAGGAGGGAAGAGCAGTGAAATTGAAAATGGGAATTGATAAATGAAATGCTCTGCATCTTTTAGTGAGCGATTTCTGGTGGGAGAGCGGTTTGATAAATGAAATGCTCTCCATCTCCCCTCCGACTCCGTCGCCCTCCGCCGACCTCTAGGACACCGTCTGCACCTTTGCTCTCACCGATCTTGACTTCCCCGATCCTGACCCACCGACGTCTCGATCGGCCAGAACATTCTCGATTGCTCCGTCACCATTTCGAAGGTCGTGTTCGAATCGGGGGCGGTTGTTTCAGGAGTTCGATACCAAAAGGCTCAGTTGACTCACCGGAGATAATATCCAATCATCGGAAATATGGTGGTGTAGCCGGAGGAGTCATATCGTCGTTTTCTCCATGTAGTCGTCGGAGGAGTGGTCTGCATTTTTTTTTTGTCATTTTTTTTTTCAGATTTCATTTTATTGTACTTTTTATTAATAAGTTGGAGCCAAATGATAATTGTATCCTTAAATGTCTAGTCACGTGGACATCACGTGTTCATAATTAACAGTTCGGTTATGGAAAATGAACGCATGTACGACGTTGATAAAAAAAAATTAGTCCATGTATTACATTAATACTATTGTAAGTTCAGGTATCATCTTAAAAGTTATCTAAGTGTCTAAAATCTGCTGGTGAACAAAACCTTTAATTTTATGTGAAATGTTAGTTGGAGACCTGCAATATATGTTCATGGCCAAATGAGATCCATAATCTACATATGAAGCTTCTTAGCTTCCTATAATTTAGATGCTGTATTATGGTGGATGGTAACTGGTAACAATGAAAGCAGCTAACAGTCAAAGATTATGAAGAGATGAATTGAGATAATAATTTTCTGATGTGAGATGTGGGATGACAAATATATATACAATAATCTGTGTACCGTAAGGAGTAGTAATCCTATTTAAGATCTAATAAATTTTGAATTACAGAATAAACAAGAATATCCTAAATATACGAGGAAAGCATGACTCACGTCAATACTAACAATATTCCAAAAAGTCGACGAGTTTGAATGAGTTTATCTAATGCAATCCAAAGTTCCAAACCATCAAGTTTCAGTCAAATACCAAATTGTCTGTGACACTCGAGGTTTATGACGAACAACTGGTCATTTTTAATGTGTTCAATATAATTTTTTTTTTAAGGAGAAGTTTTACAATATATTGTACTGGCTGATAATGAACAAATTATTAAAGAAAGACTTGGGAGAGATAAGAGCACCCAACGTCAACGCTTCTTTGTTTGTCTTTCATCGGAAACATGTGTAGCTGGCAACAAATCATGCAAATGTACGTACAAAACCAATTAATGACCTTACATTACGGTTGAAAAACATGAGTTATTGATCAGCAATGATTCATACAACTTTACTAAATGACTGATTGCCCTTGCTACAAAAAAATAAAGGGAAAAAGTCATGAACAAAACCCTAACTTAAAATCATTCTACATTTTGATATCTCATATTCTAAATATATCACTTGGGTACCTCAATTTATTACCTATGTATAACATTCGTACACGCCGTTAATAACACCGTCAACTCAGAGTGTCATATAGCTTTCTACTATGGGTATTTTCATCAATTTATGTTTTCCTTTTTTTTTTATGGGAAAAGATCTAAAATTCTTTTTTTTTTTTTGCTGAAAATAAAATCTATCATCAAGGAAAATATTATATTTGGGTTTATGGAAGATCAATTTAAGTTATTGTACTGGAAATATTGACTTATTGTTATGATCCCAGGAAACAGAATAATTAAAATGAGAAGAGGTGAGAGATTTATCTTTTTTCAGCCTCCTAATCCACAAATAGACAGTAGCTAGATGTATGAGATCAAATTGTTTGCTTGCTTTATTAATTGTTGATTCTATATCATCTTATCTTAACTCTTCAAGTGTAATTTGTTAGGTAGATATTGGTTTTCTTTCAAGTTGTGGACTTTGAGCCTTTCCCCTTTTAATTGAAGAACTCTTCAAACAAAAATGGAAAAATGCTTGTTCAATTCATTATGCATAATCAATTTCAATACCAATCATAGCAAATCGTCTAGTAGAGTTGTAGAAGTTGGTAGAAACTTTTAAGATCTATGGTTGTTATAGTTATTTGCTTACTCTTTAAATATAGATCCATGGTTGTTTGGTTTCCTCGGCAATGTAGAAGAATGCAACAAGTGTTTTTGTTGTTTTTTATTTAGTTTTTGTTTTTTAATAAAAATAAATATGAATTAATAGAGTGAGTTTTTTTTAAGTGGCAAATAACATGAGATTTTTGGTGGGAAAAAATAAATGGATGAAAATACCCATGACAGAAAGCTACATGAAACAGTTGAAACTTGAGTTAACGGTGTTATTAACGGCGTGTGTGAATGTTATGCATAAGTAATAAGTTGAGGTACCAAAGTGATATATTTAGAAAATGAGGTACCAAAATATAGAATGACTTTAAATTGAGGTACTGTTTGTGACTTTTTCCTAAAAATAAAAATGAATTATTGATCACAAAGAAAGCTTTACCGAATGACTTCATATCAATTACTCACATCTCTGTATTAGTAAAACCACTATTCAAGTTAGTTTGCAACGGGGGTGTGTGTGTTTGGTGGGGTGGTAAGGCTTTGGTCTCATATATAAGAGGTCAGGAGTTCGAGCCCCATCAAGGGTGGGAATGGGGTGGGGTTTTTATAAAAAAAAAAAAAAAAAAAAAAAAAAAGGTTAGTTTGCAACGGTGATTCAATTATAGCTCCATCATTATCAATTATTTATCATGGAGAGGAGAGTGAAATTCGCACTCTCCATTTTATAATTCACACTCCATGTGTTTTTTTTTTGGTAACTTAAATTTTTTCCTTACTAACTTAAATTTTCTCTTTTTATGAGTGTTTTGACTAAAGAAGAAATAGGAAATGTGGATTTCACTCCCTATTTATATCATTTGCACATTCTAGAAATGAGCCATTGAGGAGGAATCACTGATTGATGTAAGCTTCGGTTGAGGTTAACTACTCCTCTTCTCTTAAAGGGGTTACTGGCTCAACTAAATTACGATCGACAATCTCGAACTTAATTTTGGTTCTTCCATATTTGCAGAAGGCATCAATATTAATTATTCAGTACTTTGAGGCATTCTGAGAAGCTCCGATCGAAGAATGTTAAGTGTAGAGCAGGAAATATCAACTATGGAGAGGTCCAAACAGACCGTTGTGGAGTTAGTCCTTTATCACCACTGCATTTGGAAATATCAGCTATATTATATATTATTTGTTTTTTCTGATGGGTGAAATTTCATATTTTGTTGTGTCAGTATTCCAGAAGTTCGGTATTCAGCTGGGAAGGAGAAATGTACCATGAAACATGGACCCAGACCAAGAAGACTACGAAAGATACTAAAGAAATTGTTTCATCAATATCGGTCCTTCCTGAAAAGTATATCTGGAATGTCATTCCTGGTTGCTATCTTGGTGGATCCATTGTTCTTATATATTCCTATCACCAACGAAGACATGAAATGTCTAGGACTGGACCAAAATCTGAAGAAAGTAACTCTTTTTCTGCGATTGGCCGTGGATCTCCCATGTATAGTGCACATCATTTCTCAAATAGTTGTTGCTGCGAGGCCAATTCTTGCTATGAGGCCACGGACGCCACAGCTGAGGGTTAAATTAGTTGAGCATGCTCCGGAGACTAAGCGGATTTTACGGTCATACTTCCTAATTGATATTTTAGCTATTCTTCCAGTTCCACAGGTGAGAGAATCCCTTGTTTTCTTGATCCCTCTCTATCTGTACGACATTGGTGTATAGTTACAATGCGAAAGGTTTTGGTGAAACATTGGTAAGTCTGTTCTAGTTATGAGCAGGTGGTACTTTTTCTTTGGTTTGGACTTCTGTCCCATTGGGATTTTTCAGAACAAGTTTTAATTAGACCACCTCTAGTCTACGTTTGAGAAGAAGAAATTTTCTCACTTCTTCCTGTTGGTTGGAAATTATTCTATGCACCGACTTATGTTTATCTATTTGCAACTGTTGCGGACACTTGACTTATTTAATGTGTATTTACTTACGTCCTAACTTTCACTTTAAGTTGTATGTACTTATTTCACTTCTACTTACTTCAATCAATTTCAGCCAAAAATAAAATAAAATTCATAAGTTATTCAATGCATTGATTAGTCCTTGTAATTTGTGCAGGTAGTCATCCTTATTTTCCTTACAAGAACAACGGGTTCAAAATTTGTGAACGCAAGGAAGTTCCTAAACTCTCTTATCATATTACAATATTTGCCACGAGCTTTACGCATGTACCTATCCTGCAAAGAAGCTAACAAGACTCCTGGCCATGAGAATGGATATACGATATGGTTAAAGTTGTATAAGTTCATCCTTGCAAGTCATGTATGTTTCAATTTTATCTTCTCTCATGTGTTTGCTTCATTCTAAATTTGAAAATCATAAGTTTGCTTTATAGAGATTCAATATTCTGTGTTTTTACGTGCGCGAGAACTTGATGTGGTCATTGGCTATCTAGAGATCAAGAATTCCTTGTTTTTAGAATAATGATAACGATTTTACTTTGGATACCTCTTAACTATTAATTTGTTGATCATACAGGCACTCGGAGCCATTTGGTACTTCTTTTCTATTCAACGAGAGATGGATTGTTGGCGGTATGCCTGTGGAAGTGAAAATGAATGTGAAGAAAGGACTTTTGATTGTGGGGGAAATCATACATTCAAGAATTTCACACTCTTAGATAATTTATGCCCCATCAATACACCAAATCCAACAGTATTCAATTTTGGTATCTTTCTCGATGCCATTCAATCTGGCATATTAGGATCAACAAATTTCCCAGAAAAGTTCTTGCAATGTTTTTGGTGGGGTCTCCGAAATCTAAGGTTTGCATGTTTGATCTTATAATATAGTTAAGCAATGTTCTTAAGAAATTGATTTATATACAGTCGAGGGGAAGAGGTCTTTTAACATCCATAGCATTGTTTTTTTTGTTTGATATATATGGGAGAAAGATTCGAACTTGATATCTCTATCGATATTTAGTTAGATAATTATGTTAGTAGTATACGAAGGAAAATTCAATCTACTGCACATTATTAATGCATCGATATGATACATCAAAATAGGCTAGTTTGATATAGAGGTGGACTATATAGCTCTATAAATCAGTAGAGACTAACTAGTATACTTAATGTATCGGTGCAATGAATATACCTTAGACTAATCCATATATACTATAATCAATAGTTTAAGAGTGTTTACGTCGTTGTTCAACACTTTTCTTTATTATAGTATAAACAAGAAGTAATCCAAACCCCCGGTAACAATACTTTTACTAATGCACTTTCAAATTTCAAATTTTTGTACAGAGCAAAGCGGTTTGATGAAATTTTTTTGATTACATTTGATTCCGCTGCTTTTAGCATAGAGAACTGGCGGTAAAGTTTCTGACTTCATCTGTTTCTTTGTTGCAGCTCTTTTGGTCAGAATCTTCAGACCAGTACCTCTGCGTGGGAAAATCTCTTTGCGCTTTGTATTTCTATAGTTGGCATGCTACTATTTTTGATATATCTCAATGCAATTTTGCAGGTTGGTGAGCAATTTTTCTTTAATCCTAAACTGTAATGTCTTTCTTTTTTCCTGACTGAAAGAGAGGAACCTCCCTAACACTCCAATTAATGTCTTCCTTCTTGTAATTAGTATTTGATCTATGTTGCCTGAGCTACTTTCTGATTAGAAAGAACACATCATTTAAACCGATCAACATTGTGTCTAATATATACATATTTATGCAGTTTGCAACTAGAAGATCAGAAAAGCTTCTTAGACAGAAGAGAGAAACAAGAAGTCAAGAGATAGCGATGTGGCTGTCTGGAAAAGGTTTGCCCATGTATGCGAAGATAGTGATTAGGGAAATTGTACAAGAAAAACTTGAAAATGGCATAAATGTTACGGTGAATAATATACTCTCTGTTCTTCCTTCGGCACATAGAACCTGCATAAACCGTTATGTTCGTTTGGCTATGCTTAAGAACGTAAGTAGTTCCCTCACTTGTGTGTTTGAATGTGGAAAAGATTCTATAAATAACGATTCTAAGAACGTAAATCTTCAGGTGTTGAATTGATGTCTTACTCAATCGTTGTGTTCAACTGCGTCCGAATTTAAATCCAATGATGGAGAATAACGAGATTGAGACAGATAAACTCAATCTAACTCCCTCATTATTCTCCGGATTTGTAATTAAATTCAGAAGTAATTGAGCACAACTGTATAAGAAATAATTGAGCACCAAATCAAGATTGGAAATAGTATAGCCTGAACATATTGCATGATAGCCTGAATATAATGTATGATACGTGCATTTACTCATCGATCTGTAGGTGCCGATGCTTCAAAATATTGATGGAAAACTGTTGAAAGCAATTGATAAGCACCTCCGTCCAGAGAGGTATACTGAGGGCAGATGTATTATTCGAGAGGGGGAATTGCTTAAGAGGCTATTTATCATCACCCAAGGCACTGTGCAGACCTACAGGACAAATGATAAAGGCGGAAAATTTAGTTCTAAGCTTCTTGAGAAAGGTGATTCCTATGGATCAGAACTGTTATATTGGGCATCAGATTTTACGCCTTTGAGCGAGTTGCCCAGATCGACTAGAACAGTAACAGTTAATCCCGTCACTGGAGCTGAGGTCTATGTTCTCATGGCAAGCGATTTGGAGAAAGTGGGCAAGAGATTCTGGTGGCATTTCATCAAGGACAAGGATCTCCACCAGTTCAGCGACAATCAGCTTCAGAAGTTGAAGAAGTTTGCAGCTTTGGCCATGGTAAAAGCTCTTCGCCGCAAGCAAGCAAAAAAGAAGCCTACAATTAGGTCTTTCAACTTGGCTACCCTCAGGAAAGTAAGTGTTTCATTTTGTGGAAGTAGTAGTGGGAAACGGTTAATTATAGCTAGCTTGGCCATCATTAACAACTATCCTTCTTGAACTGAATTAGGTTCCAATGCTTCAATATATGTCCACAATACTGTTGACAGCAATCTGTGAGAGTCTCGAGCCTGTAGACTTTCCTAAGGATAGCTGGATTATTCAAGAGGGAGAGCGAATTAAGTGGATGTTTTTCATCACACATGGCACTGTACAGACTTACAAGACAACCGACAGCGGTGGAAAACTTGAAAATGAGTTTCTTCAGAAAGATGATTTCTATGGAGCAGAAGAACTTCTCAATTGGGCATCAAAGTTTAGCTCTTTTTACAAGTTACCAATCTCAATGAAAATGGTTAAGGCCTCCACTAGAGTCGAAGCCTTTGCGCTGAGCGCGGACGACTTGAAGACCGTAGCCATTAAGTACTGGTGGAATTTCACCAAGAACAAAGATCTAAAGGATTTCGACCGGGAAGTGTTGGAGGAGTTTGCATTATCTTCTATAGCAAAGGAAATCCGTCACCGCACGGGAGCGAAAAAGATGCAGGGTAGTGCTGGTTTCAAGTTGCGACGAGTCATTAGCAAGCTCATGAGGGATCTTCTGACCAAAAAACAGGTCATGAGGGATCAGCTACCTTCACCAGTTTGTGCTCTATGTAAGTAAATAGCTGGCTGAGTTAGGCTTTTAAGTATATTAATCTAGCTAGTTTCAAGGTGAAGTGTATCACAGTTGAGTTGAAAGTTGCTTTCCTTGCAAAGAGAGTAACAAAGATCACAGTTGAGTATTATCAGTTTACCACTCACCTGGCATGGTATTTCTGTAATTATCATTCTGCAGCTAGGACAACCCTGAAGAGTAGACTCGGGCCTTTTAAAAGGCCCAAAACCCATTAACTCCACTTTCAAAATTTCAAATCAAATTGCCAATTCCACGCCTATAGTGGACACAACTCGTTGGGCTGCATAAGCACCTACCCTATCACTCTCTCAAATCAAGAGCCTGGATTGGGCGCCTTTTAAACTTGGGCGTCATGCATTTATATTCCAACCAACATATAATTTATGGGTCAACGATTAAACAGAAGCCCACATACATCCAAACTTTTATGAATTACCCATGTCTCCTGGAATCCACACTTAAAAGTTTTCAAAGTTCTCACCGGGCTCAAGCCTGCTCCAGATTCGGCGTTTATTTCGTTCTCTTTGATCAAATTGTAAGGGGACCAAATATTGAAATCCTTGAAAGTGTTACCACTGATCGATAAAGTAATATGAGTGTTACCATCATAACTAATTGAAAATGAGTGAAGTTAACTCAAATTTTTATAAAGACATAGACAAGGTCTCCTTTTTTTCATTTGAGATTCATATTCTCAACACGTTCTTGTACGTGTAGAGAAATTCAAGCTATACGTACATGTGGACAATTTATACAGGTTGAGGTGGAGTCAGTGTGGATGCGAGGTATGTCATTTATAGGATAATTAATCTACTTTGATAAAGTAATATGAGTTTTACAACTAAAATTAATTGATAATGGATGATGTTGGAGAGTGTATTCCATGCACCGTCAGTGCATGGGTACTTGCAATATAAATGAATGTAATTGTTTTATATTAAATTATATAAAGGAGTGAATTGGATGAGTGACTGTTATTTTTTTAGAGATTAAAATAAGAGAAAAATGCACCATCAGTGCACCGGCCAAGTTGATACCCAGACTTTCAGTGCTACCAATGTGATACCTGAACTCATATTTAGCTATCGATGAGGTACTTCCGTTAGATTTCGCTGACGGCTCTGTTTGACGTGTGACGTGGCAAACATTTGGGCCCCAAAAATGCCATGAAATGACTTAAATGACCCTAGATTTTTTTTTTTTTTACAATTTCCTCTCTCCTCCTCCTCTTCTTCTTCTTCCTTTGTTCTTGTTGTTGTGATCTCAATCTTCCCAGAAAGCTTAACTTTTTTTTTTTTTTTTTTTACAATTTCCTCTCTCTTCTTCTTCTTCCTCCTCCTTGCACTGTCGGTGCATACAATCCTCTCCTATGATGTTGATCCAAATCCTTAGAAACTATTACTCTTAGACAGATAGACATTGTCTATCTTCTCATGTGAGATTCATATTATTAATGTTGATAACACATTTATTAGTGCATTCTATCATTGTTCTTTTTTTTTTTGAAAGGTGCATTCAATCATTGTTGTCTTCCCTGTCACCGGATCAGGATAATGCAACTTTAGCTATCTTTGCAAAGAGAGTAACAAAGATCACAGTTGAGTATTATCAGTTTATCACTCATCTGGCATGGTATTTCTTTATGTAATTATTTGCCTGAACGGCGACTATACTGTTGAATAAATTTCATTGAAATACTAAAACTAAATTAAGGATAAAATGTTTATTTCTCCATTAGGATATAAAAGAAATAAGTACCACTTGACTTGAGAAAGACCGTTGACCATTATATGTGGTGTGTGTGTGTGTGAATATTGGGCTATAGGTCAATATAGTAATTGACATTAAGCATGCTCGTGAGAGGATCAAAATTTTCAACGATTGGCTTTTGTTTCCCTTCCAGGTTGTAATTATCGGTTTCTTTTTCAAAATGAGGAGCTCAAGATCTTCGGAAACAAGGAAGTTCCTAAACTCCTACGTTCTGCTTCAATATGTGCCACGGGTTCTTCGCATTTTTCTGTTGTGTAATGAACGCTATTTGATTCCAAGAAAGGCGGGCATATGGATTAAAAGTGTTTTCATTTTCTTTCTTAACATTCTAGCTTCTTATTTTTTTAAATTTTTTTTATTTTTTATTATTTTTTATTTTTAAGTACAATGAGGTCAACCCTTTATTGAAAATGAAAAATTACAACGATAACATGCCAAAAGGCATAAAAAAGAAAATAAGCGATGTGAAAGGGAAAGATGCAAAAATTGCATTTGAAATACAAAGAATTAAAAATGCAAGAGCAGCAGCGTCGAAACGCAACGCTGATTTTACACTACGGATTGCAGCCGTGTAGTGATTTGAGTAGTCGGTGGTTTGACTACCCATCGAACTCCAATGCACAAATTGACAAAAATCAACTTGGCACTGGAATGAAGGCACTCGCGTGTCAGAACATGGCCATGATGGCAGACGATCTTTCACGAACAGATACCACAGAGTACTCAATTTCTTTCTTTACATTCTAGCTAGTCACATAAGTTCACTTTTAACTGAATTCATTAAATCTTCAAATGCTTAATTTCTTATGAAGTCAAATAATTAATTAATGGGCTAAATACTGATTACTACTCTATAGTTTGGGTCCAAAATCAATTCAGTCCCTGAACTTCTAATTTCCTCAAAAACACCCCTGCACTTTAAATTTTGATATAATAGGTTCAATTTTTTAGTTTTCCAATAATTGAAGTTATTTAATTTGTTAACGTTGCTCATATATAGCCTATGTTTTATGATGTGGTGTTGAGGTGGCCTGCATAGTCAATTTATGAGTGAGTCATACTATAAAATAAATAGTTTTTTTTTACAAATAATCCAACTATAACTTTTTTTTTTTTGATCAAATAAGAACTTCATTAATAATGAACTGCTTACATGACGAAGTGGTGTTAGCTCAGTGGTTAGAGCACCCACTACTTATGTACGAAGTCATGAGTTCGAGTCACCATGGAGGTAGGAGTGAAATCCTTTGATCCTCTATAAAATAAAAAAATGAAAAAAAATAAAAATAAAAAATAAAAAAAAGAACTGCTTACAATGAATTTTTGGCGACATCTCTACATAGAAATGGCCACTAGACTTCACATTGGAACTCTATAATAACTGACTCCAAACTTGCACTACAACTGTATGACAAAGACAACAAGCGCAAGAGCAGTGAATCCTTGACATCTCACCATTCGTCTAGCCAGTAAGTACTCTAAAGCTAGACAACTCACTTGTGTCAACACTAACTCACCAACCAGAGTCCTCCT
Source organism: Rosa lucieae (assembly GCA_024704745.1). Lineage (NCBI taxonomy): Eukaryota > Viridiplantae > Streptophyta > Magnoliopsida > Rosales > Rosaceae > Rosa > Rosa lucieae. The sequence continues at coordinate 28,045,958 of CM045493.1, read as the reverse complement.
GACCAGCTTTGATCGACCAAGCCGACACTCGTTGTGACCTAGGCCCGACCAAAGGTTTGCCAGACATTCAGACCTGGGACTAAGGAAACCCAACACCGGCACCACTCTATTGTCAACAACATTAATCCACAACTGCTCCAAATCGCCATTGCCTCCGACCCGAACCCAGACAGGAACGACCCACTAGAAGGCCAAGGATGATTGTCTATGCAGACATTTTTGCCACCACTACTGACCTAACTCCAGAACAGGAACGACCATCTAGACAGCGAAAGAGAATATTGTCTCTGCCACACCCTTGATAGTGCCTTATTACCAGCAAACACTGACTGCCAAGAAAACAAAACTAAAAACTTTAAAACAAAAACACCTAATGGACCTAGGGAATTACCCCAGGCCTAAATACCACCAGGCCCAGACTGAGGCCACATTCAGATTAAGTCCAGACCACCGCCGCCGTCAACCAAGCATCGCCGACCATCCTCCAACAGAACACATCCCCTACCCCGTCACCGCTGCAGGAACGCCAGCCACTGCCACTGCTGGATCGCCGGAACCACAACCCTGGGACACCCCACCAACACCCGACTGGACCACCGCCACTTTTCCAACACCCATCTGGATCCTCCCTCTTCGGCGAACCCGACCCCTTCAATCCAACTTCCGCAGCCATCCAAGAACCAGCCATCGCCTCCCCGCAGCGCCAGATTCGCCTATCCACCCCTACTCTGCCAACGTGGTCAACCCCAGATCCGATTCGTCCCATAAACAGATCCAATAGGACCACCCAGATCCGCCACCACGACCACACCGAATTGGACACCACCCAGATATGAATAAACCCTGCCGCCAATTCGAATCCATCCACGCTGCAAAGACAACAACCAAATCAGACAACAAGCCGCGATCTCTCCTATGCCTTACCGCCATGATCTCTCCAAACCAGATGCAAAACATCAGATCCACACAAGGATGACAAGGCCCGTCCGACGACGGCAAAAGGCTCGCCGAAGGAAGAACACGCTTTTTGAATCCAACTATAACTTGAAATCATCACAGAATATTAACGAATTGGACCTATTAGATCAAAATTGAAAGTACAGAGGTGTTTTTGATGAAATTAGAAGTCCAGGGACTGAATTGATTTTGGACCTAAACCACAGGGTAGTAACTAGTATTTAGCCCTTAATTAATTTATCGATCTTTTAGGTACTCAGAACTCTTTGGTATTATTTTTCTATTTTAAGAGAGGGGAGTGTATTCCATGCACCGTCAGTGTATGAGTACTTGCAATATGAATGGATGTAATTTTTTTGATATTAAAATATATAAAGGAGTGGATTAGATGAGTAACAGTTATTTTTTTAGAGATTAAAATAACTGACAGTGCAAGTGTCGGTGCATACAATCCTCTCCATTAAGAGAGACAATTTTTTGGCAATATGCTTACAGTAGTCAAAATCAATATGAACAGTGCAGTTATGACTGTGATGATCACTATACATTGAGAAATGTAACATTACTAAATGGACTATGTCCTATAAATCCAACGAACCCAACGCTCTTCGACTTTGGTGTATTTAGTTATGTCTTTTTGTCTGGCATGTTTGGGTCAATAGATTTTCCACAAAAAATATTTATTTGTTTCTAGTGGGACTTGCGAAATCTCATGTTTGCACCTATACATTTTGATATAATTTATTAAAAAAAAAAAAAAAAACTTGACCAAACGAGCGAAATTTATTTAACGAAAAAAATGTTACAAAGAGGAAGGAGGCAGAACAGGCGTAAGAAACGCAGCTAACCTCCTATCATAAGAACATAAATTAACGAAACCGAAAATTAGGAAGACCTAAATGATCTCTATTACAATGACTCACCATAAAATCTGAACTTGAATCCCACCAAGTAAAGCCATTTGATGAAGCACCATAGTTAGCAAGGGCATCAATAGCTTGATTGCATTCACGAAAGATATGGGTAGATTTAAAATGAATTTGAGAGATACGATGCAAGCAATTGCTCTACTGCACACGAAGCCTCCAAGGCACCAGATGAGGAAAACGAAGAAAAATAAGTATAAGTGAAGAATCCACCTCCAACCATACATACTTCCAATCTCTAACCCAAGCTAGTTCAATATCCTTAATGACCGCTATGACCTCTGCAGCCACTGAACTAGGGATATTAAGAGTAGAAGAGAATACACCTAAAACCAAGCCTCTATAGTCTCTATAAACACCACCATAGCTAGCCTGATTGGATGCTATTTTCCATGCACCATCAGCATTAACTTTGATCCAACCAAAAGGAGGGGGGCGGGGGGTTAGCCAGTTTACTTCAATAATTCGAGGTGCCCGACGTGGTTTGCATATAGCACCCATTCTTTTAATGACACAAAACTCCTGTACATTGTTGACCATACAACCTGAAGACAATTGACTTGAGGCTGCAACATTACTAGAAATTAATCGGCAAGCTTGTGACACACTAACTTCAATACCCTCATAACGAGCTCGGTTTATACAATGCCAAATGCACCAAAGAGTCGATGAAAAACATGCAATCCAAAGATCGCGTAATTGAGGACTACGTCCCACTGACAATCCCACATTCAAAAGAGCAAGAATAGAGATTGGAACACCATGAAGCTCAAACTTCCCCAACATAATGGATCACATAGCAGCTATAAAGTTGCAATGAAGAAAAATACGTTCAACTGACTCCCCATGGCAGCGACAAAGCACATATAATGAAGCTAGACATACTCCTCTTTTTTGCAAAAAATCTTCTGATATGACAAGCCCTCTTAGTACTTTCCAAACCAAAAAAGAAATACGGGGAGGAACATAAAGGGTTAATGCTCATACACTCCAAATCCATGAGAATACTTCTCATTCACCCCAATGTCTTATTTTTATTCCTCTTTACACAAACTTTTCTCCCTTTCTTTCCTACCTACTCATCTTGTCAAACTTTCTACCATCAATACCCTTCCTTTCGGTCTCTAGCAATTTTTATTTGTTGTCTATGCATGTTAGAGTCTGCATAATAATAGTTTTGTTGAAAACGTGGTGGGCCCATCAGAGTTTCTTTTGTTTAAATATATATGCAGATGTTAACAGTCATCCTCTATTTTTCAAAGGTAAACAGTACGTTTTACTATTCATAATTTCGATCGTTGACGGACTTGAGTTGATTGCTATCTATAAAAATACTAGCAAAGAATTGCAAAAGGAGAAAGAAAAATTGAAAGATTATAGAGAAAGTCTTAGTAGAGAAACCCTCAACTACTGAGATATCATCTATAGACTTCAAACCAGAATCTATAAATTAGAACAAGATATTGATAATCTCTTATATGTTCTGTAAGAGGAACAAAAACCTTTTGATGATTTGAGCATTGGTTAGATCCGCAAATCACTGGTATCAGAGCTTGTATAGAGCTCAGTAGGGGAATCCCCAATAGGGACAATGTCTGATTTAATAATAGAGAGACTAAATTCTCTATTAAAATATTCTGATGAAAAATATCAGAACCTGCAGCAAGAATTGATTAGATGTCAAAATCATCTAGAAAAAATACCTGCTATAATCCACCAATTAGAAAAACTGGAAAACAAACTGGATTATATCAAGGAACTTCCAAAACAGGAAGAAGAAAAGCTAACAAGTGTTATTAGAAAAATCAATGAACAGCAAAAAACGCTGGATTCTATGAAAAATATACTGAAGGACAAGAAAGTGCCTACAGTAAAAAAGAAAGCTAATGGATTCAAACCATTAGAAAAACCAAACAAGAATCATGTTCCAAATATGATTTTTCTGGACCCATCAACTAGTTCTACTAGTATTCGGTATGAAAATCCGAAAGAAACTTGAGATGTTAAAATGATAAGCATCTTCGGAAAAAAAAAAGGAGTACTACTCCTAAATACTGAAGAATTTGAATATAATGAAATCGAGCATGAGGTAAAAAACGCCTCAATTTCAAAGCTAGATTTCAAACAAATCTACAAATGAGGAACGTTTGATCTGATGGATAGCCATCATTTCAAATTACTTGAATTCACAACCCCTTCTACAACAAGAGAAACAGATCTTCTGCTAGTCACTCCTGAAGAAGTTTCTAGAGAAAGAGCAAAAAAATATCAATTTATGCACATTAGAGCAGTCCAAGTAGGCATAAAACTTCTTGCCCGAGATGACATAAACTATTTAGTTCTATGTGTCCTACAAGACAATAGACTAACAGATTTTCAAGCTAGTCTGCTGGGAACACTTGAAGCGTCTTTATGCAATCAAGTAGATTATTTCAATTGCTTCCCAAATTTCTCAACCAGCTTGAAGGATGTAGCCCACTGTCTCCGACTGAGAGTCAAGACAGATGGCATATCAATGAAAAATGATATGCAAGAATTGGCGATAGTATACAGAATATACTACAAACTGATTAGCACCACAGTAGAGCCAAAGACACGGATTTCAAACATTCCCGGTCTCACTACTGGATTCCTCACCAGTCAGAAGAACCATTCACAACAGATTCACAAGGTTATTTGGAATGAAGTAACTTTTCCTATTGAATGGAAATTATCTGGTCCGAAGCTACCAGCAGAGAGTGCAAAAGCTAAAATTTATGAAAGTAGAAAGACTGGAGAAATCAGTCTAAATTTTGACAATCACAGGAAAAGTGAAGTCTATCCTGAAAACATCAGGATAAACAAAAATCTTCTATGAAAAAGTTACAGCACTAGAGAAGAAGCTAGTGTAAGTGGTACGAAAAACTCTGTAGAACCATCAGAGTCTATCACTGAAGAAGATTTAGAAGCTGATCTAAACAGACCAGTAAACATGCTTAGAGCACAAAAGCTCTATGATCTTTATGAAGAAGCTGAGAATTGTGAAAATCCTGAACGATTAGAAAAACTAATCGAAGAAATGAAAAAATTCAATCCAGGAAAGGAAAGAAAACTCCTTCCCTACCAGGATATTGAAATGGAAGAAGGAGAAAGATCCAACACTTCCATCATTAGAGAAAAGGGAAAGCTTAAACTCCCTGTACAAAAAGCCCCTACGAGCAGAAATGGGGAAAGAAATTATCAAAGATTTGTCCCAGAGGACAAGATACCCGGAGTACCAATTTCCAACTATGGAATTTGGCTAGTTCTGGATAAAGCTCTAGACAAGAGAAAAACTCTTGACCAATGGGTAAATAGCCTGATGATGGCCTCTGCTCTTACCCTTGGAAAATTTGAATCTCCTGATCTTTAGATGTACTTTGAAACTACTCTCACCGGAGTAGAAAAAAAATATACTTATCTTTCAAAGAAACAGCAAGAGGAAAAGAATGGCTAGAAGAAATCAAAACTTTGAAATTTCCGTATGATTTTGCAGTACCTCTGTACGATTAGTTATGTGGAGATCTCTCAAAATTGAGTGAAAAGGCTGAGGATGAAGACCTGTTAGAGGCTGAAGTGCCCTATCTAAGTGCAATAGGCGCATTATTGTACTTAGCTTAATGCACAAGACTGGACATCTCATTCACAGTGAACTTGTTAGCTCAACACAATTCTGCGCCAACACGCTGCCATTGGATTGGCAAAGACAATCTTTTTTATACTTGAGAGGTACGATTGATATGGGCTTATTCTATCCCAACAGATAGAAAAGAAATAACAGAAGTGTGGGATCGGACTCCACAAGGCAAAACGCCACCTTCCGTGCTCCTCCTCCCTTCCATCAAAATGACAACGATGTCTTGATGGGTTTTGCTGATGCAGGTTATCTCTCTGACCCTCACAAAGGTCAATCCCAAACGGGTTATGTCTTTACCATGGGAAGCACTGCGATATCTTGGAGGTCTACAAAGCAGACCCTTGTTGCTACTTCCTCAAATCATGCAAACATTATCGCTCTACATGAAGCCGTGCGAGAATGCATATGGCTAAGGTCTGTAGTTAGACACATTCGAGAAACTTGTGGTTTGAAGTCTACCACAGATGAACCTACATGCATTTATGAAGATAATGCAGCTTGAATTGCGCAAATGAAGTTAGGTTTCATCAAGGGCGACAACACCAAGCATATATCGCCTAAGTTCTTTTACAATCAGCAACAACAAACACTTCTAAATATTGAAGTGAATCAAATCCGTTCAGAGGATAATGTAGCGGACTTGTTTACCAAGTCGTTACATAAATCCACCTTCGAGAAACATGTGAAAAGCATCGGATTAAGAAAGTTATCCGAACTCCCATAATTGTAGAAATCAGGGGGAGACCTTGACATCAGGAGGAGGTATGATGTCTACATGTTCGATCTCGAAGAGTCTACATGTTCGATCTCGAAGAGTGAATGACGTGTTGTGCTCTTTTTTTGCCCTTCGACCAGGGTTATTTTTGTCCCACAGGGTTTTTGTTATCTGGCAAGGTTTTTAGTGAGGCGGCGATTAAAGCGTCATCACCGAGTTTGAGCGGCACAAGGGGGAGTGTTGAAGGATGTCGACTACTCCACATTCACGCGCGTTGTGCTCTTTTTCTCTTTCGACCAAGGTTGTTTTTTCCCACAGGGTTTTTATTACTTGGCAAAGTTTTTGACGAGACAACTTAGAAGCGCATAGTAGAGGCAACACTATTGACATGGAATATCCAAGGGGGAGTGTTGTAAATGATAATGACTATTCATGCAATAAGTATTGCTTAATGTATGCGATTGACAGACTCGTAATATATGCGATCGACATACTTGTAATATATGCGATCGACATACTTGTAATGTGCGATTGATTAGTATAGCTATTATATATTGCCTTTTGTATACATAATGTAACCCTATATAAACCTCATGATGAGATGAATACAATACAATACAAATTTTCCAATTCTCTACAACACTTTCACATTTGGGTCCTTGGTTTTGTACGTAGTTATATTGATGAACCAGCAAGCATTAAGACAAGGGCTAATTAGAACAATATTCCTAAGAAATCAAAATTACAGTGAGAAAGTTATTAAATGAAAAAATGCATATCCTAGATTCCTAGCTACTACAACTACAAAAGGAAAAACAGACTTATAAATTGATAAATGCAAATCAAAATTACAGTCATGAGAAAGTTATTAAATGAAAAAAAAAATGCATATCCTAGCTACTACAACTACAAAAGGAAAAACAACGTTGGAAATTGATAAATGCAAGACAAAAGAAAGATTTAGAAAATACAAATTACGGAGTTAGACTCTCAATGTTGCCAGACAAAAGTGAGGAGAGGATCATAAACTTTATGTTTCGCATTCCAACCCATAAAGAAATCCATATGAGCATACTCCTCTACGTATTGTTCCACAAGCTTGTCCTTGTCATGATCTTTGAGGTCATTACGCAAAACCTTCACATCGTTGACGTCCAAAAGTGTATCTCTCCCTCCATAGCCGAGGAAAAGAGGAATGTCTTTCGGAATATTTGCCATATTGTACGCCGGAGGAGTAAACTTATTGTAGTGCTGCAGATTTGTGAGTGGAAGATTGTAATCGAACTTTCTTATGGTTCCACTTCTGATCATCTAAGACAAATGTACGATATTCTTTGTGGCAGTGGATTGTGGTGTATGTTTATAGTAAAGATATGAACTTGAAGGACTCAGGCAGCAATTTGGACCTGTTATAGCAGCCATCATGTTGGAACAGTCCACACCCGGTTGTATGCAAATAATGGTCTGAAGAGTTTGTTCTAAACTTCTAATCACCCTAGCGGAGGAAACTCCCGGAGACCAAAGATGTAAAATTGTTCAGGCAAAAATGTTTTGAGTAGCAACTCTTAAAAGCGGGCTGGATATGTGACCCAGATAAGCAATTGGACTAAGCAAAGCAGCTGATCTTAATGAGTTTCTAAGCTTTTGTTGGGACAAGGCAGCTAGCATTGTCAACGTTCCGAAGGAATGGCCAACATAGTGTGACCTCTGTCTTGTTTGCTTGTTCACATAATTTAACAAAGCAGGAAGATCATAAGCAGCCAACTGTTCCCATGTCCAGTCCCAATAAGCAGGATCATTAGTAGCAAGTGATTTGTGTCCACGGCTAGAGTCCGTTGCTCGAGAATTAGCAAGCCATACATCAAACCCTTTGTCAGCCAAGATGAACGCCGAAGCCTGGTCCGATGGATTGAGTAGCCATGATGTAGCATCCGTTAGAAGCCCATGTTGCAACAAAACAGGCGGTTTCTGAGATGTGGTCGGATTTCTACCAAACCGTCCAGATGGAATTCTCTGCAATCCGAGAATGTAACCATCTTCTGTTGTTACTTGATGTTCTTCGCAACTATAGCCTCGTGTCTCCACAAGAGATTTGCAAATACCATTGTGAGTACGTATCATGACCATTGTTTTGTGCAAATCCTGAAACACAAACTAGAGCCGCAAGAAGTAGAATACTAGCTGAAAGGTACTTGACCATTTTGGAGTTAGAATGATATAACTGGTGGTCTTGGATGAATTAATATAACAAGTTTCGACAGCTTTTGCTATTTATAGAGAATGGACAATGTTCATGTTATTTTATGATTAGGATTATGAGTTTGATTATAATTAGTAATATAATTTGACTTTGATTAGGATTATAATATGACTCTGATTTGGATTATAAATAGCTTTACCATATATATTTAGGAAACATGTTAAACTTTGCATCTGTGAATTAGAAAACTGCATCAACATTGGATTTCGCCGCTGCCACGAATTCCATATTCAAAACAAAATCGAGTTACCTTGATTTTTTTGAATTTCAGACAGGCAAGTGATACGCAAACCAAAATATGTTCATTCCAGAGAATTATACTTGGTGCTTCCTTGGTAGTGTTCCAAAATCACAATTATGTGGAATCTGGACACCAAACATCAAACACCACATCATCATTCATCAACCGATTCAACCCGTTCCCTATTATCAACAACTCAAGTATTCAACATCAACCCATTCCCAATTATCGACATCAACTCATTACCCAATTCCCAATTATCAACATCAAGTCAACCCATTCGGCCATTCCCAGTTCCCAATTATGACATCACTCTAAACACCAAACATCACGAATTCACGATTCAAACATCATCAGCAAGACAGCAATTCAGCATGGGTATTGGGTATACAGTGTTTACCTGAGAATCTGAGATTCAGCAAAGCATTAGCATTTTTTTTTTTGGCCCAATTTAATTCCCTTGGGCTGAAGATGGTGATTTGTTTGTTACCATCTACACGGATAAGCAACGACACTAATTCAATCTGCATACAAAGCAAGAAGCTGCTTATTTACTCTTACAGTGGCAGATTCCATGTGAAACAAGTACAGATTGTAACTATGCTAAGTCAACCAAGTGAGCTGCAGGAATTTGTCAATCATAGTTAGAAGCCGGTTGCTAGAGTTTGCACTTCATGTTAATGAAAGCTTTAGTTATTTCAGGCTACATAAAATTCCATTGTAATTAATCATTCATTATTTGTTAATGAGATTCTTTCATTTCGACTTTCTCTAAGTTTCTTTCTTACCACACACTTCACAATTCAGTTTTCTTTAATACTGTTATACAAGCAAATCCAGCAATCATCTGTTGGAAGACCTCTGTTTTAATGATCAACAATGGGGATGATAAAGCTTATGTGATCCTTTAGTAATTAGTTACTTTAATGATCTGTAAATTTACCAAGCCGTCAAATTGTAAATTATCAATTTGGTATCCATATCTAAATGCAACGTTATAATCTACCAATTCCAGTACTTCTAGTCCAAAATACTAATCTGAGATTAGTGTTAACATGATATACAAACATAACTGAAGGGGAAAAAGAAGAACACTATGATGGATATTAAAGAACGAAGAGTAGTCATATACTTCTCCTGCTGCTAGACAAAGAGAAAGCAAAACCTAGAACAAACTGATGATATCCTAATCAGCCTATGCACGTCTGAGTCTGACCAACACTCACAGTAGCTAGCTGAACTTAATTGGCTAGTCATCTCTTACACAATTCACACAATTTACACGCCGTAATTAGACAGTTGATTATAAGGACAGCTTGACCAACAAGATAAAAGCGAACAACAAAGAGAAGGTATATCTTTGATATCGTACAACCCTTCCAACAGTTCTGATAGCTTCTTAGTTCCTTGTACTATTGATGATGTTGATGCTGCTTCTGCAGGTGACAAAAAGTCAGCTATATTAGTAGCTTCTCTGTCACCGGCATTCACACAGATGATAAGATGGGTTACAAAATAGTAATACTCAGCGGAATGAGGAACAGGAACAAAGATGGGGGATGGTGATGATCAGAAGAGTAATTAGAGGCTGCCATTATAGAAGAAGTTCAAGGTGGATGACTGGAATGAGGGATGGCTTTAATATATTGTTGGGAGTTAAATCGTTGATATAGCAATGTAGCTAGGTTGCTATATATGTTTCACTGGTGACATGATCATCATTGTGATTCTCGGACTTCGTTTTTACAATTTTACCTATATGGCTTGTTTTGGTGTAACAGGACCACCGAATGATTTGCCATTGTATTGTGTGTGAAAAAGAGTGCCATATATTGCTGGCTAGTTCCCACTAATACATCCTCGGTTATCCGCTTCACTAGGTGCCTATGTTACAGTATTTGGCTAATTGCATTTTACTGCTCTACGGTGTGAGTTTTGCTCCTAGCATCATTCTCTTTCGGAAAAGGTATAGCAATCGCGATTCAGACACCGAATGTCAAAGTTGCAGCAAACCAGGTTTTCCTCCTATTCTAGGATCGAGCTGTTTTTCAATTCTTATTGTCATTCGCTCTACATCAGTAATAGTTATGTTACAGGTTTGATTTTGAACCCTGTAACATAATAGGAATTCAGACGAAACACAATAGCCTCGGGCAGGAAGGTTCTGTTTCTGCTCGTATATATTGGATATATAATTATGTTTACGATCGTTAGCAACAACGTTGATATGGCCGAGTTGGTCTAAGGCGCCAGATTAAGGTTCTGGTCCGAAAGGGCGTGGGTTCAAATCCCACTGTCAACAACTTGTTTTATTTTTTTACCAATTTTTTTCTCTGACTTGGAGAGGTCCCATTTGCCAACCGGACGAAAACATTTCTCACTGAATGAGCACACCCCCTGTCACTCCCAAACTCGTGGCGCCAAACCTTATCTTAGCTATTGTAATACCAAACCAAACAGACCATTGATAAAAACCAGCGGCCCTGAAAGAAACAGAGAGCCTCTTCTTCATTTCAAATAATCCTGAACGGAAGCCATGGCCAGCTTCACCATGATTTCTCTCTCTAACCCAGCCTCCGGTGTCGCCTCCGACTTTCATCATCAACAATGTCCCGCCAAATGGCGAGTCCGAGCTTCTTCTACTTCTTCTTCTTCCTCTGCTGCTGCTCCCGGCGTCGACCTCAAAACCCTCGAATCCGCTATCGAAAAGGTTCAAAATTGCTTATTGTTCGTTCTCACTCATCATTGGGCAACACCCTAGTTGCTATTTTGAGATACGAAACTCTTTTACGACCATTTCAGTCACTCTTGTTCTAGCTATATCGAACACATACAGGTATCTAACAAGAATGTGTTTGGTGCAGAAAGACAGCGGTGCAGTTAAAGAGGCGCTGGATCAGCTAAGGGAAGCTGGGTGGGCTAAGAAGTGGAGTTCTCAGCCATATGTCTCTCGGCGTACGGTCAGTCACTCCATTTACAAGTGTCAACTTCTTCTGGGAAACACAAATCCTACTTGAATCATCATCATCTGTTGCAATGTATTGAGTTTTAATTCGCTTGTTGGAATATACATTGGTTGACTCTCTCAAGTTTCAACATTTACCCACCAGACATCTCTTCGGGAGCTGACATCTCTTGGGATCAAGAATGCCGAAACTCTTGCGGTTCCGAGCGTCAGAAATGATGTAAGTACACTTACAGTACTGGTAATTTGTTTAGGCTACTTGCATACAGAATGCACATGCCAACTTATTGCGTCTATATGCTATTTTAAGGCGTTGCTTCCAATATACATTTTGAATATCTTTCAGTGATACAGGCGGCATTTCTATTTACCGTTGTGGGGACGACCGGATTCATAGGTCTTCTTGCTGGCCAGCTTCCAGGGGTAATTTGATTATATCTCATTTTCTCTGTAAGTGCACATGTACATTACAGACTGCCTATCTTCAACTGTATGATTGGGAGGAAAATTCATGTTACTATACCTTGTGGTGTGATTTTATTTCTTTTATAATCTTTCATTTCTAGTTTTTTGGTAGCAGTGTATGGTTGAGGTAGTGAGTTTTCATCTATCTACATGAAAGAAAATCTTTGGTTACTTTTGTGTAACCATATGAGATTTGTGACAAAGTGCTTTTTCTCTGATCTTGAGAAAGACATAGGAAGTTGGTTTTTGAACTTTACTGCCACAATTGTATCATCACCTGTAACACATTATCAGTTGAAGACATTATCAGTTGAAGTTTTACGAGAAAACTTTATGTGATCTGCAATGCTGGTGTTTCACACTTCGAGAATGTATTTAATTGGTTTGGCTATATAGCACTCATGAACTCAAATTATGTAAGATAGCTGCTAGCTGATTCATGAGGACCCAAGTTAGTAGAAACTGTAGTGCTGCCAACCCAGCACAAGGTATTCTGCACCATCTACAAATAATTATGAGTTTATAACCACAGATCGGTGGTCAAAGTTTTCGCTGAGGAACAAGAAAATTAGCTTCCTTAATAACCTAGAAATTCAATTCTAGTACTAGTTAGATTGGAACTGACAATTGGAAGGATCATGTTACTTATCTTATCCTAATCATTGCCTGATATTGTTGAACTGCATTTTAGGGATAAAGGCTTCCCTTGGGATCTTTCACATATATATTTACTGAGCTGTTAGATTCACGTATGCTACTTTAAGAATTTTTATATTATAGACCAAAAGTTTCTTTTTCACAGTTTATAGATAATTACTTTTTTCTTTTACAAATGATTCTGGCTTTTCTGACACCTTGGTTTTACAACATGCTGTCCTTGTAGGATTGGGGCTTTTTTGTGCCATATTTGGTTGGGAGCATCTCTCTAGTAGTTTTGGGTGTGGGAAGCACTGCCCCTGGGTAAGCCTAAGTGTTATATGCCTTGATATAGTCTAAAGTATGCTAAACTATCTTAACAAGTTATTAACTTTTTGGTTTGATCTAGAAAGTATGCTAAACTATCTTAAGAAGTTATTAACTTTTTGCTTCTTTTTTTTACTTTACAACTTATTATCAAATTTGTATTTCCTTGCATGAAAAGTTAAACTCTATCTACATTTTCAGGCTTCTTCAAGCTGCCATATCTAGCTTTTCATCATTTTTCCCAGATTACCAGGAGAGAATTGCTAGTCATGAAGCTGCTCATTTTTTAGGTAATTCATTAAAACACATGATATACTTGATTTGGTTTATGACTGATATATGTGGATATACTTGATTTGGTTTATGACTGATATATGTGGATGCTTACTGGAAATTCTGATTAAATGATTTTCTCTTTGCATAGTTGCGTATTTGCTGGGTCTTCCTATTCTGGGTTATTCTCTAGATATTGGGAAAGAGCATGTAAATCTCATTGATCAAAGGCTGGAAAAGCTGATATACAGTGGGCAGCTTGATGCAAAGGAACTAGACAGGTACTTATATCATAGTTACAGCTACTACAATTTAGCATTTTGCTTCAGTAGTTTCACTTCTTTGTGTTTGTCTGAGATTGCTTTTATACAAAATTTTTAGATAAGAGTAATGTGTTACTTCTGAAACTGTAACAAATGCAGTCTTTACAATAGTGCATCTTTTCTCTTTACCCCCATTAGTCTGAATCAGTGTTTCCATAATCTGATTTGGTAGAGGAGAAAAATCAATCTATTGTATCATGTTCATTTGTGTTCCAATCCCTTTTTTGCTTGTACATAGTGCACTCCATTGAGGCATTATAAACTATACATTTGAATTCATGACTGGTGGGGACAAATTGAACTAATATACCCTTTTAGGTTGGCTGTGGTGGCAATGGCTGGACTCGCAGCAGAAGGTCTGAAGTATGACAAAGTGATTGGTCAATCTGCTGATCTCTTCACTCTTCAGGTTTATAGTCACCGTTTTCTTAGTGTTCAATGTTGTCTAGATATTATTTAATCTCAATCTGAGAGACTTAATTTTATATCCCAGAGATTTATCAACAGAAGCAAGCCACCGCTTAGCAAAGATCAGCAACAAAATCTTACTAGATGGGCCGTAAGTGACTAAGTTCCTCTTTTTACAACCTGCATGCTCTCCTGAGTTATAAATTATTTGTTTCTTTATGGGAGTAAGTACGGATAGCTACTTTGCTTTTCCTACGTGTTCATGTATATATTATGTCAATAACCCTTTTATGTTCCTATTTTATCTGTCGAAGGAGACATTAGATGTCTAATAAATTGCACATTAACTAGTAATGACCTCTAATCTATGACCCAAGAAAAACATATCCCAATCCCGAACTCAAATGATCATTCTAGCCTCTTCCCCACTTTCACATAATATTACAGAAAACGGCAAATTAGTTCCTCACTTCCTCATTTTCCATTTCAATCAAGACAAAGAGAAATACGTACTAATCTTTTTGACTGAGCTTTAAATTATATCCGGATAGGCAGATACTAATTGTCATTTTAATCTTCAGCTGTCATGTCGTCCAAAATACACTATGCCAGAAAAGGCTAGTAGAAGATCAAAAGTCCAAGTAGAAGATCTTAAGTCAATAATTTAATATGCTTTTTGTATGTTCTGCTGCTGGGGTAATGCTACAGGTTTTATTTGCTGGATCCCTCATAAAAAACGACAAGGCAATGCATGAAGCTCTGATAGCAGCAATGACAAAGAAAGCAACTATATTGGAATGTATTCAAGCAATCGAGACAGCTGCCTAATGCCACAGCCTCTTGATGGAGATTCACTTTCACATGGGTCGTGTCTTTTCCAAGATGGTGAATGACCCTTTTTGTACACTCTTCATTCTTCCTTCGCTACTAAGATATTTGTATAAATTTAGTAAATAACCTTTACCCTAGCTGCTACATATAACAAGATATTCACTCCGTATCTAAGCCCTCCAGTTATGGTGTGCAACAAAGATAATATAAAAGATATGTATAAAGCTTTTCATGATTCTCGACCACGTTTACCAAATCATGCCACTTTGAATATCATTTCCTTGTTCGGCAAAAGTTTAGTGACAATTAAAAAATCTTATGGAGGATTTTTCTGACGACCATTCATTTCTTTCGGATTTTAGTTTTCATTTATTTTTACTGTAAAATAGTGCCTTCAGTGATTAAGACTGAACAGCACTGGAAAGGAAATGCTTGTGATAGAGACACTGCACCATTTCTTCAACTTTGTGTAAGCTGTCGTTGCCTTAAATTCCAATTCTCCGGTAAACGAAATTTGTTTTTTTTTCCTCAAGACTTTTTGTTTTTTATTCAAAGGAAGAATAATTTGAATTTGAGACTTCATCTACCAGTGCGGAGAGAAATATCATTAGACAAACTCACTTTCAATCTTTACTCGTTACTTTCGCAATGGAATTGATGCTCCTAAGAAGACTATACTCAATGGAAGCCAATTCAGTGGCCAAATTATTGTCGATATACCAGTTCCCAACCCCGCAATTGCTATCATCAACCATCTATCCAGCCTAGGTTTGCATAGCCACTATCAAAGGTCCCCTAATCTTTCTCAACGTCAATTATTTGTGAGTTTTAATAGTACTCTACCGTGATGTCTTTGAAACCATATGTTTTTCTTTTTGTTTTGTTGTGTATGTTTTCAACAGTGTTAGATATTTGTTTTGGCCTGTGAGTAAAATGACTTTACCTGGACGTGGTGTAGTATTCGTGTAAACAAAGTATAATTAGTCCAAACCGTTAATCAAGGTATCAAATTGGTCGGTGTCTATTGTATTATAATCTGCTCTTGCGGAAACTGTAGTGTAAAAAAAAAAAAAAAATCTCAGAAGCAGGATTCTGCTTCTGCTGCCTTTCCTTTTCTGGAAATCCCTCTCCTCTCTTCTAAATTGATTCATTCAGTTTTAAGCATCGATCTAGTTTAATCCTCTCTCTCTCTCTCTCTCTCTCTCTCCCAAGGGAATCAGATTCTCCTCAGTTTCAGCCTTTCAGGTGAGTGGGGCTGTAGCTTCAAACATGGATTGGATTCAGAATTATTAATCTTCTTTCACTAACTGATCCTCTGATCTCCATTTTTGCAGGAGCAATATTATTTTGTGGTATTGTAAAGCTTGAATTATATGGGGGACTTCCGCAACAATGACTCGTTTGTGATAGAGTTAGTTTCTTCAACTCCAACACCATTTTTAACTTCTGCATAATAGTGTGGTGATAAGAATCACCAAATGCATTTATAATAAACATCATAAAAAGTTCACGGATTTTATTAATGGCTGTAGAGCCCATCTTGATTCAGTTTTTATTTTTACTCTGATAAGATCAACATGGCTTGAAGTAAATGTAAATGTATATTCCTTACAAACGCTTTTATCATATTTCTTCTTGACAGAGTAAACTCATTACCTTTTTTTTTTTTTTTTTTTGGGTTTGTTAGTATGCCAGAATACTGGGGATTAGTGGCTGGTGAATCTACGGTGAATGGTAAATCAATGAAAAAATTGCCTATAACAAAGGACATTCTTGATCCGGAGGGGACATTCTTTCCAATGTGGAATAAAATATTTGTGATAGCGTGTGTAGTTGCTGTCTTATCGGATCCTTTGTTTTTGTACATTCCTATCCTCAAAGATGATATGAAGTGCCTGGGATTTGATGCAAAGTTGAAGAAAGTAACTCTTGTCTCAAGATCAGTAACAGATCTGTTTTATGTCGTGGACATTATTTTGCAAATTTGTAGCAGACTTACTGCCAAGACATTTGCAGCCTCGTGGATATCGATAACTGAAGAGGCATTTCCTTTGAAAGGAGAGAAATCAGTTAAGGATGCTCTGGCATTAGCCAAAAGGATTTCGCTCTCATATATTCTAATTGACATTTTAGCTGTTCTTCCCTGTCCGCAGGTATGGGAAATCTTTTTTGATGTAAAACATTTTCAAAATACCATATCTGTATCTGTTAACAACTTAACATGCTAGAAGGATTTTTCCACCTCAGAATATAGAGAGCTGCAAGATATAATAATCAGTTTGACTATGAATAATGAAAAGTTTGATTTTGTTCAGTATAATAATCAGTTTGACTATTGGCTTAATCTCTTGATGTCCAGGTGGTGATTCTCATGTTCTTTTCAAAAGTGAGGGCCTCAAAACCTTCGGTTACAAGGATATTCCTGAACTCTCTTGTTCTGTTCCAATATGTGCCACGAGTTCTCCGCATCTACCTTTCAGGCAAGGCTCCTAGCATAGAGAGCGGAATAGGACTATGGATTAAAGGCGTGTTCAATTTTTTTCCCTTCTTCCTTGCTGGTCATGTAAGTTCCTGTTTATCTTAATTTGACAGCACCCACATAATTAATTTGTAATAAGTCAGTGTTGTTGAATCATGAATGTTTGGTTGGATTTGTCTCTGAAATTTTAGGTTCTTGATCCTGTCATAAGTCATCTTAGATCTGCCAAAATTATCTTCTTTGAATAAATTTTGAAGGCTTTCTGTTCATCTCAACTTAATTCCTCCCTCCACTTCAGTTTAATTCTTTTTCATAATTTCAAAATTTTCAAAGAACTTACGTCCTTAATCACCTTGGTCCTTTAGGTACTTGGAGCAATTTGGTACTTTTTTGCTATTCAACGAGAGACAGCTTGCTGGGTATATGCTTGTCAAGGTGAAGGCGGATGTGAGCCCAGTACTTTTAATTGTGACAACAATGTGTTCAGAAATATCACACGCCTCAATTATCTTTGCCCCAAAAACCCACCAAACACTGCACTGTTCGATTTTGGCATATTTCTTGATGCTCTTCAGTCTGGTATGTTGGAGTCAACAGATTTTCCACAAAAGTTGCTGCAATGTTTCTGGTGGGGCCTGCGAAATTTGAGGTTTGCATAAATAACTGTAATAGAACTTGGATCTTTCATCCTGAATTATTTACTAGATAAAGTAATGTTACAATCAACAGGTTTCTTCAAAATATTAATTATGTCTCAACAGCCAAGAAGGTCGTCAATAATAACATATCAAATATTCTAACATATGCATAGATAGAGTCAGTTGTCATTGTGCATTTGTTCAGCAATGCCAAGATGATTCATAACTGTCTGACCTTCAGTGATAGCTGGACTTTTCTGTTTTAGGTCTTTTGTCTGTGAACCCAACATAGAATGATACATGGCGGTGTCCAATTAATATGTTTAAAGTTTAAACTAATGCTTTTATTATGGGGAAATGGTTGTAGATGTAGGAAATGATGATGGATCACAAGCAAATTAAACCAGAAAATTTAAAACATAAGGAAACAAGCTGGAGAGGAGAAATTTATTCTTGTTTTTCATTTTAAGCTTATTGAACTATAACTTTAGATATTTGCATCTAATATATTGTTCCATTTCATTACTGCAGTTCTTTTGGTCAAAACCTCCAGCCCAGTCCCTATGCACTGGAAAACCTCTTTACGGTTTTAATTTCTATAAGTGGCATGCTACTATTTTTGATTTACCTCAATGCAAATTTGCAGGTTAGTGGTGACATTTACTCATCTTCTTCTGTTTTCTTTAAACTGGTGCTACAATTTAAATTTTCTTTTGGGTAGTGGACTATGTTCATTTACTGGTCTATAATTATGGAGGGTGCATCTTATACTTGCTAATCAGCAAAACTACTCGGACGAACAAATGCAGGGGAAGACTTCTGCCATCAAAAAATTTCTATTGGATATCACAGCATACAATTGATGATGCATTCCTGAATGGTCAAAAATTAATCGTTTTCAACTTCATTTCCTCTTACTAGGTTTAGTGTCTTTGAGAAATGATATAATGCATTCACTTAAACTCTGTGTTTAACGAATGGTGAACAACAAATCGAAATGCATACAAAGTTCTTTGTTGGTGTTACGCGTTGGAACCCTCCATTTCATGATTTTAACATTTTTAGTTAGATAGTTCGGATTGAAAGATTAGTGCAGTGTTTAGCTCAATACAACAGTATATGATGCCATAATTCATTATATTGATTTATTTCAGGATTTAATGAACTGATTAATGTCCTTGTTATGGAAATAGACATACGTTGAGTTGGAAGCAAAAAGATCAGACAATCTTCGATTCAGACGGAAGATGCAAATCATAAATCCAGAAATTGATTTGTGGTTACATAAAAATGGTCTTCCTAAAGATTTGAAGATGGGAATAATGGATAATGTGCAACAAAAACTTGAAGAAAACAAAGATGTTCATGTCGAAAATATCCTCTCTATTCTTCCCTTGAAACATAAAAGACATATTATGCGACTTCTCCGCTTGGCTTCGCTAAGGAAAGTAAGCTCCTCTTTATCTCAAGAAAAGTACATATGAAATAGATTCAAACCATTGATTTGATTACTAGTATGAACCAATATATTTAAATATGAAATATTACTTGAGAACATCAACTTTGTTTCCATCTCTTATATCATTGATGAGTGCTTTCATTTTTATATGTGAATTTTAAATGAGAGCTTTAACTTATTCTATAAATTGTTTCCAGCAAATGTATGTCAGTGCAAATGAAAGACCTTAGTTTCCCGAATGTAACTTTAATTCTTCACAGTTTCTCATAATGATGATTTTATTCTATTTATTCTCTTTATTTATTTTATAGATTTTTCTAATGCTCTAGGTATCAATGCTTAAGCATATGGATGAACAAGTGTTGAATGCAATCTGTGAGCATCTTAAACCTGTGATATATGCCGAGGACAGCTATATTATTCGGGAGGGGGAACCACTTGAAAAATGATCTTCATCACACAAGGCATTGCATGGACCTATGCAACTAATATTGGTGGTGTAAGTAGTAGTTCGTCAAACATTGATTGCCTTGAGAAAGGTGATTTTTATGGAGAAGAACTTCTTAATTGGGCATTTAATTTTGCCTCCTTTTCGGAGTTACCTATCTCGAGCAGAACTGTTAAGTCCCAAAGAAAACTTGAAGCATTTGCTATCAGGGCTAACGACTTGCATAGTGTTGTCTCTAAATTCTGGTGGCATTTTAGCATGGAGCTTGAACCTGATAATCAACCAAGGAGGCGAGAACATTTGGCAACTTCTTGTTTACAGAAAACGTGGCGACGGTATCATGCAGGGCCTAGGGGTGTTGGAACGGGTGGAAGAAATTTTATAATGATTTAGTGAAAACTTCATAATTGACCATTTTTTAGGAAATTTCTAGTTGGTATCTTGTTTAATAGAAGTTAGTTTAATGATATAGATCAAAATTTATGTCTATACTTTTATACTGGCATCAGTTTTGTAGAACATGTTAGAAATGTTCATGGTTGTGATACTGCTGAATGTATAAACAATGTATGAATCTGATGCCATATCTGGCTTTTCATCATCTTTCCCAGATTATGAGGAGATTATTGTTAGACACGAAGCTGCTCAACTTGACTTCTTAGTAAACTACATGAACTACTTAAGATGTCACACTAGTTAGGACTGATAAAATTATGCCTTTGATACTTGAGACACTCATAATATAATTGTCTTTGAATTATTGCTCATTTGCTGGGCCTGATTGACGAAAGAATGGAAAAACTGACATACAGTGGGCAGCTTGATGCAGCGGAACTGGATATTGATATGCGACAGTCACCTGGACAATCTGCTGGTGATTTCACTTTTCAGGGATTTAATGACCGGCCATGTTCTAGATATTGTGTTGTCTCCCAATCTCAGAGCCTCAAGTTTCTTTTTCAGAGATTCACCAACAGAAACAAGCCACAGCTTAGCAAAGATCAGCAACAAGATCGTACTGGATGGCATGTAAGTTTCCTCTTATGATCGCAGTTACACTATTGCAGCATTGTCTGAAGGTTCTTCATCTATTACTTTCTGATGTGTGGTAAGGTTTCTGCAATTAAGTTTGTAATTTTCTTGAAAACAAACCGACTGTTAGCTGGACTTGCTGTAGTTGTCTGTTAGTTGCCAAGTACCTAACTAATATTCCACACTGAAATCACATTGGTAATTGATAGAATGTGCCCTACTGCTGGATAAATTGTTTTAAAGTAAACAACAATAGTCTATAAAATACAATGTGCCCAGACCCTAGTGCCTAACCCGATATTAAATTTAGGTTTCACGTCTTAGATTTGATGTAAAGAGGACTTTGTGTATCTTCATTTGCTAGCTCTGTTACTGCTTCTCTTCCTTTCTTCCAAATCCAGCCTCTGCTAGTTGAACCATTCAGGTATTAGTATTACTACTGCTACTGTCTTAAAAGTCAATCTGGTTAATCTCTCTCTTAAAGAACTAGATTCAACTCATTCAAGACGGCCAATATATATCTTGATTCTGTTTGTATTAAAAAGAACTCTCTCCTTTGACACATGGAAATTTCATATATCATTACATATCTTGATTCTGTTTGTATTAAAAAAAAACTCTCTTCTTTGGCACATGGAAATTTCATATATCATTACATATCTTGATTCTGTTTGTATTAAAAAAAACTCTCTTCTTTGGCACATGGAAATTCCATATATCATTACTATAAGTCCATTGATACCGGCAGAAAGAAGTTGGATTAACCCCTAATGTCCGTTGTTTCTTGTTTACTATACCAGATTTAATGGAGGTGGAACTACCATGGTCGTTGGAGGTCATAGATCAAGGAGAAAATGGCGAACAACAAAAGAAATTCTCGATCTGCAGAGGCCATATCTTCCTATTGGATTTGCTGTCTTCCTGGATCTGTTGTTTTTGTACATTCCTATTATCAACGAGGATATGAAGTGCCTGGGATTGGACACAAATCGGCTATCTGATAGTGAGTTCCAATGTTAATATGTTTTATTTGCTCCACAAAATTTGCTTTGTATTAATGTTGAGTAATCAATGTTGGTTGGATTTCTGCCTGAATTCTTAGCTTCTTAGATACATCAAATTAACATAACTATCCTTGAATTATACAGAAACCTAAAATATCATGCATTATTATTAATTCAAGTGTGAGATGAGGCAATGCTAATCATTTTCTCTATATCCTTGGAGCTTGATCTCAATCATTTAGTAAATTTAAGGATTCGTTTGCATCACGAAGTTATGAATGTTATATTCCTTCCTCCATTGGACTTAAATTTCATTTTTATAATTTCAAAAATTTCCAATTATTTGTTTGTTAATCATCTTGTTGGTCTTTAGGTACTTGGAGCATTTTGGTATTTTTTTTTCCATTCAACAAGAGACGCTTCTTGCTTGGAATGTGTAAACCTAGTACTTGTGACAGTCACAACAATGTCCTCAGAAATATTACGCTTCTATATGGTAGGGCTTTCATTTTCATTATCAATAGGTTTCTTTAATTGTTAAAGAAATATTAGTTTTCATTGCAAGCATGTGGAGTTGACCTGTCTTTTTGTTCTGTTTCTGAATCTTTAATCCAATCTAGATGTTGGTGTCTATGTCATATAGATGTCCAAGTCATATATAGATGTGGTTTTAGTCGTTTTACCATTCTTAATTCTTCACATTAAGCTCTGATGGATCAAGTATAATAATGTTTCTTTTTGGAATTATTTTCTTTACTATTGTTTCTAATACTATATAGGTGCCAATGCTTCAAAATATGGATCAACAAAACAGTGTTGGAAGCAATTTCTGAGCATCTTATACAGGGCCGGTCCTAAGTCTTTCAAGACCCCGGGCGAGAATGATTTCGGAGCCGCTAATTTACATATTAATATAAGTCTTATAAATAGTCTTTGGTTCACAAGGCTTGTCAGAGATCGAGTGCAATAAGATCTATATAAATTCATGATTCAAAATTTATTGAGGATTAACACAACTATATATAAATAAAATATATATTTCCATGGAAGTTTCAAACTCTACTGCAAAATTTTAGCAACCAAAAAAACATCTACTACAAAACTCAACAAAATTATAAACAAAATGTGTATTAGTATGGATCAGGGTCGGCCTTGCTGCTGGGCAGCATTGGCGATCGCCCAGGGCCGCAGATTGAAGGGGGCACCAAATTTAAAATTCAAATTTATTTTAGTATATATATATATGTATGTGATATGATGTCATTTTTGCAATGATAGAGACAGGAAAAAAAACTGATCAAGGGCAGGGAGATTCTAATTAAATAGAATCTCTCTTCTAGGCATTTTTCTCTCTCTGTACAACCTCTCTCTCTTTCATAAAACAAGAAAACACTTTCTCTTTTCTCATTCTCAAAAAAAAAAAAAAGACTTTCTCTTTTCTCAAATATTCCCTCCATATCTCTCTCAATCCCTCTTCCCTCACAAGTTCATCGAGTCATTGCCTCATCATATTTTCTTCCCTATTGTTTTTTCGTATGCTTTTTTTATATTCTCTCTTTGCTGCAATCTCCAAAAATTAGGGTTTTTGAAATAATAATATAATAATAAGAGGTATGTCTTCGACTTTTCTAGACTAGAATGAGAAAGAGATTATGTTTTTTTTTTTTTGGATGAGTTTGGTTAACCATCCATAGTTCTTATATCGGTGGTGGATATATAATAAAAACAGCTATATTATTCGAGAGGGGGAACCGCTTGAAAAATTGAGTTTCAACATACAAGTAACAAGAGCAGGCCCAACCCTAGCCTAGGGCAGGTAGGGCGATAGACCAGGGCCCAAATCTCTCTTAGTCTCTTTCTGCTGGGAATCAAATTAAGAGAAAAGTAGGAATTCAAAAAGATGCTGCAACTAGACAAAAGGGAATGTCCATTATTGGGCAATTCACGTGTGGCAACATATAGGGGCCCAACAACTAGACAAAAGAGCAGTTCACAACTTCACATGGGAGCTGCTGCCACTTGACAAAAATGAAGGAATACAACATTGGGTCAATAGAAGAGAATAAGGGAGATTAGCCCCGTTACTCTTTAACACTTTTTATTCTGCAGACTCTTCATCTTCTAAATCTTCTCTTCTTCCTCTCAATTCACAACTCCTAAGTCTCATTAGTCATGGAACAAATTGAGTAATTTTATATAAAGAGCCCAATTTTTGATTTTTTTTTAATATAAAGGGCCCAATTTTATTCTTCGCCCCTGGCCTTGAATTTCTCAGGGCCGGGCCTGAACACGAGTACTAGTTCATGATGCATTGCTTGGCTTGGGAATGGTCATTTTTATGGAGAAGAACTTCTTCACTGGACAGATTAGTTTGCCTCCTTTAAGGAGTAAATCTATCTCATCCAGAACCGTGTTGTTTTCAAGCATTTAAGTACTGTACTCTTTCACTTTTGTTGTTTCTCGAGGGGTTTTGGCATGTCCCTTTTTTCTCCTAGCATTTAAATTGCTCTCCATTGTAAGGTTCCAAGGATTATTGGCCCTTGGAGCAATTCCATCAAGAAGCATGAAATCATGATAAGATTGGTTTTGTCTACGATACATTAATATATTAAGACCAGATAGAAATAGAGATAGATTGGATTAATTCATTGTTGTTCTAGCTTAGTCTAATCTCGAGGTAGTCTATAGGACTATATGGAGTTAGTCTACTGTCTTAGAGGATTAGTCTACCTTTGATGCACCGATACACAAATGCACCCTAGAACTTTCCATGTAAGACGTTGTCCTCTTCAACCATGGAATCGAAAATTGATTCAATAAGTTATAGAATTTGTATTCTTATTCCATGAAAAGAAGACTACAATACAATGTTATATTATATCACTGCTTTCAATAATATTAAACAACTTTATCTAGGAAGCTAAATAATCTTACTTGAGGCTCGTGTTATTATTGGGGACTTTCTTCTTGAAGACTAGGCAAAAAATCACAAATGGTCACTAACTTATGACCTGTTTGACACTTAACTCACTGACCTTTCAAAAATATCACATAACTCACTCACACATTTACCATTATAACTCTTTAACGAACCATTACATGAAATGTCTGAATAATATATGTATGTATATTTTTCATATTATACACAATGTATTTTACTAACTATGGCCAAAATTGAAAAAGGTAAGGTACAAGTATTCAAAATTGAAAACTTAGGGGATAATTGAAAAACATAATAAAAGTCAATAGGCAATCATGCTATTGTACAAAATACTTTTCTGAAAAATTAGAATTAGGTCGAACCGGAGTTTTGGATTACCAAAGTCACTTCCATAAACCTATCACATACTCGCACTACGCTAGCAACGAGTCATAGTCTCCCTCCGAAATCCGATCATTTGATTTTAAACTTTGCAGGTATACGAATATCCTTCAAACGATGTAGGCTTGGAATCGTCGTTCTTATGTTTTTCACAAGTAATTCAAGTTTCATAATAATTTAGAGAATTTGCAATTCGAACCTTCTAATAGGTACTAAAATGCAATGTCAATGTGTGAGGGTTCTTTTGAATTAAGCAAGACTAGGCCAAAATTAACTCAATAACTTGATGTTAATGAGAGAATCTTGTGCGTGATTCAGATATTGAGTGAGGCTTGACAGCGTGAGGACGGTGTGGGAGCTAGAAACACACTGCGGTGAGAGAATTTGGGGATTTTTGAATTGAGGTTTCTGGAAGATGAGTTTGAAGGGGGGTTTTTGGGAGGATAATGGCTAAGAGCTAGGTTCTGCGCTTAAAGGTTTGGAAGCTTGAAGAGTTGGAGACTTTTGAATGTTGCTAAGCTTTCTGGGTTATTGCTTGATGATCATTTCGGTTCCAAATCTCTCCTTTTATAGGCTCAATCGGAGGGGTGTTATGGTGGCTCAAGCCTTTTGGTTTTCTGGGTAAAATGCTTCTCCTTCAGCTCATACAGGATTTCTGCCTTAAAATATGGGAGATCAGAGCTTTCTTGAGGGATGGAGTCTTGGAAAGAGGAGAAGATCGTTGCAGTCGTGAGCAAAGGTCGCAGCAGAGATAGCTGCGGTGGCATAAAACCTGGAACAAGGCATAAGGGGAAGCTAGGGGGTTGTGAGCTCATCGTTCAAGGGGGAAGGAGATGTCCATCCACCGGTCGGGAAATTTCCTTCTTGCCAACTGATAGGGAAGATCGATGTTTCTCCTGGATCTTTGGGTCGACTGGTATATTAGGAGCTACGGGGAAAAGGAAAAGAAGATAGAAGAAAGACGGTGAAAACTGGGCTATCCTATTTCTTTTGGGTTTGGGCTTTTCTTTGGGCTTTGGGTTTTGAGGAAAAAAGGTTGACCCAAATTCTACATTCACCAATTCGCTATTGATTTAAATTACCAGGCTTGGATCTCGAGCCCAAAATCGAGACCACTGAAGATGCTAAATCAATAGACGAGCGTAGTGTGTTTCCGTAACCTCCCACACCACACCCACTTCTGCAAGCCCCAAAAATGCATGGATGTGGCTTGGGTCCACATTTAGGGTGCGTTTGCTTGGTGGGTTAAAATTGAGAGACGGGTATAAAATTCTATAATCTTACAGAATTTTATACAAATTGCGTGTTCATGCTAAAATATGTCGCGACGACATATTTATTTGCCTTGTGATTTTTCGAGTACCAACACTATGTCAAAGACACACAATCCCATCAAGGACATTGCCCCCACTTCAGTTAGACATCGCATCAATCGCATCCTTCCTTGTTGAAAATAGATTCATAATCCCTTCCTTTCATCTAAACCTTTCTGATTCCATGCCATCCATAGAGATCTCGAATGTTTGTAAAGAGACCCTCCTCTTCTACACCAAGGAGAGGACTGTTTACACTCAACTCTTGCAGCTGAAATGCTAAGCCGAAAATGCGTAGAAGCTCGTCTGCTTTTGGGCTTGGGTGGGGCAGATGGATCCCATTGTGGATCAGCTGATGGATTTGGATCCGAGCGAGCTCCGACATCTCAGCCAGTTGTTGGCGTCTCTGGCCATCAAAGGAGGAGGATCGTCGATCAAAATCTGGGAAAAATTTGATTAGTTTTCTCTGTTCGATGATGACGGCTTTGGAGACACTACCTAAGAGACGTTCATTCGAGACTTCAACAAATATGTTGGAGCCCTAGTGATCTAGGGAGGGGGTGTGAACAGCGGGTCAAAGCTTGCTCTTCTTGCTCCTCCTTAGGAGATCCCTCACAAGTTTTCCCCCTCCCCCATGTTTCTCTCACATGATTTTCATGGATATATTGTCTAGTTTTCTAGACAGCTTTGTTCTGCCTTGTTAGGCAATGTTTGTCCTTCATAGTGTTGTGATGTTGAAGGTTATGTGTTTTCTGATTTGCATGGAAAATCAAGTGTAGTGACTGTAAATGTTTGTAGTGACCAAGTTGTTTACTGAGGCTATGATTTTCTCCCATCTTAATCGATGAGTTGAGGTTTGTCTCTTTTTTCTTGACAATTTCCTTCATAGTTCGAATTGGTCATTAACGCAAAAATATATTGTTTTTATGTTTTATGTTGATATCAGTTTCACGATCGGTACTATTGGTTCATTTTCTCTGTCTATTACATATTGCCTTCTTTCTAACTATTCTAATTAATTATACCCATTTCTTTCTGTTCTCATGTGACAATGGCGTCTGGGAACGTGACATCGTTCGATCTTCAACCATTTATTGCAAAGGAGCAATAGAGCAAATGTATGGTGATTGGCAGTTTTTTGGCTTTCGATGAGACAGCTGGAGTATGAGGATAGCGGCTCCACCAACATAGTGGTTTTGGATTGGATTCATGGTTCTTCTATTCGCACGTTGTTAAGAACTTGAGGAATAATGTACGATAGATGTTTTTGCCATTGGAATAAGCAATTAGGTGAACAACTGGCTTTTGTTGAAACGGTTGTAGTTACAACTACTGCGGTTGGTTCACCTGAGCGGTTACCGGTGGTTGTGGATGGTGGTTGTTTGTGATTTGAAACTTGAAATATCAGTTACATGACTTTTTGTATCTTGGGCCACATGTCCACTGCGCTCACGTGACTATTTTGAGCCTTTTACCTCTCACATGCTTACTCCCCGAGAGATGGTGGATGATTCACTATCCAAAATACTTGAAGCCTTACTGGGGGCTATTTTAAGAAGAACGAAGGGCTCTTTCTTTGCAAAGGCAAGAGAGCTTTACATGTTGATCTTGGGATTGCAGGTGGCAAGACAAGGTGGTATTTAGACCTGTAAATGGACCGGATTTTGATCTGGATCCGCTCCGGATCTGTGACTATTGGACGGGTTTGGATTGAAAATTTTGATCCGTTGATCCTTTAATGATCCGAATCTGTTAAATCCGTTTATTTAACGGATCAAATATGGATTTATGTTGATCCGATCCGTTAATGATCCGATTCAATTTTGTAATAATAAAATATTATTTTTTATTAATACATTATTATTGTTTGAAAAATATAAAATATTAAGAATTTCTAATACAAATTTTTGCAAAAACCTGAGGGACAGTCTTCGTAACCATCATTCCATCACCCAAGAAGCATTATTGATAAAGGCTTTGTTTAGTTTTCCAAAAATCTAAGAACGTTGTAGAAGCACAATTAATCTCATACACATCTTCTGACGCCTCTCTCTTAATTTATCGGGTGTACGAAGTATTTTGATAATGTAATTCTACTTTCGGTGATACTCTTCATGTTATTTTAATATTTTATGAGATATCATGATATAAATTTAATATTACTATTTAAAATTTAGAAATATTTAAAATTATAAACAGATCGGATTAACGGATCGGGTTAGTAAGAAATGCGTTTATAGTTCCCGACTAGTCCTCAATAGACTATCTCGTATTGTACTCTCTGATGTACGTTAACTGTTTGTTTCAATGGTAATTCTACATTCTCAAAAATGTCAAAAATAGTATATTAAAGTTATTGCTTATTTGTATATTTAACAAAACGAGTTGCATTTCTCAAAAAAAAAAAAAAAAAAAGTACAAAAATAAACCCTACGACGTCGTTTGCGAATGTATCAACTATCAAGCCTCAGCGTCTTCACTCTTGGTCTCTACATCGATCGATTAACCCTCTTGTTATTGTTGTTGTTCAGTTGTTCCAATTTGAAGCCCTAGTCTTGTTCCCTTCTTCATCCTTCCGCTTTCTCTGAAAGGTCAACCAACTCGCCCTCCTCCAACTTCTCAAATTGTAAGTGTCTATTTCAATTTATTGTTCTATTGGATACAGATTGGGAATTATCTTTTTAGGGTTTTGCTGGGTTTAGTTGCTTCAATCCGTAGTTCAACTTATATGAAATCTTCTGGCATTTTTACTGTTAAGTCGATTTAATCTGCTGTAGCTTTGAAAAATTTATATGCTTTGCTGTTTTGCTATGTGTTTGGTCTCATAGCTGTGGCTCGGTGCTCGCATATTTTTTTTTTTTCGTCGATGCAGTTTTGTTGGTGTTTGATACTAAAAGCTTGGAATTAGAAGCTAGATTAATGCGGTTTATTGTTCAAAGTAATTTGTAATTACAAACAACTTGGAATTGGTCATTGGCGCATCAAGAAAATTGATAATAATACTTGCGCTATGTTTTTTTTTTTATTAACTTGAAGGCTAAAGAGTTGTGATGGATTCACCTGAACGTAGTCGGAGTTATGTGAAACGAGATGTGGAGGATGGTTCTGATTTGAAGAGCGATAGGGCGGGAGATGATGAAGAGTGGGAAGGCAGTGATAAGAGGAAGCATCGTTCGAGCAGATCAAGGAAATCGGGTAATGGAGAAGAGGCAGGAGGACTAGATGGCAGTGGAAGAAGAAGAAGTCATGGGGATAGAAGTGAGAGCCGTAAACGATCAGGTGGCTCTAGCAATGCGGACAGTGATGAAGAAGACTATGACTCGAGAAAAGAGTCGCGTTCTAAGCTCATGAAGAAGAAACAAGAAGAGAGTAGTTTGGAGAAGTTGAGCAGCTGGTATCAGGATGGAGAATTGGAGAATAGGCAAGATGGTGGAGATAAGTCAGGGAGTAGAGGGCTGATTAGAGCTGAAGAAAATGAAAGAAGGAAACTGGCTTCAAAGCTTGCACAGCACGAGAATTCCCACACTAAAAGTAAGAGCAAAGAAGAAAGGTCTCATGATGGAGAACATGAAAAGACACTGGACAGAGATTCCAAGTATGCTGACAGGAAAGAAAGCATTCGAGAGAAGGCTCATGGATCTTCCGAACAGGTGAGGACTTCGAGAAGAAAATGGGATGAATCAGACGGTGGCAAGAAAGCAGAAGAGAGTTATCATGAAAGGTCTGATTCAAGAAGCAGTAAGCCTTCTGATCCTAAGTGTGAGACTTCTAAAGAGAAAACTGTGTCAGCAAGAAATGAACCAAGCGAAAGTAAAATCAGGGGAGTAGATTCAAGCAGTGAAAGGGGTACTAAATCTAATAACAAGGAAGAGAGAAAAGCTGATGCGGAAAAGAGTAAGAGCAAAAACAGGGGAGAAATACTTGAAGAAGATAACAGGGGCAGCCCTATCACTCGTGAAGACAGATCAGGCAAGGAGAAAGCTGAAAAGCATAGACAGCAGAGAACTCCCACTGCTCGCGATGCTGCTGAGGGCAGGGAGAGGTCGTCTAATGCAGATGACGATGCAAGTGCAGGGATTAAAGATAAGGGTGCTAGAGAATTTGGAAATACTACCAGGTCAAGGACACCTGAGAGGCCCGGGAGGCGATATCAGGATTCAGAACACTTTGAGACAGATTATGACCGAAGTTTTAATCTCAAGCGGAAGGAACTGGAAAAAGATGGTTATAGGGACGACCGACCTAAAGGCAGAGATGATAATTATAGTGACAGGAATAGGGACCGGGAAGTCCCCAAAGAGAACTGGAAAAGACGGCAACCCCCCAGTAATGACAAGGATTCCAAAAATGGGGATATTAGTTATGATCATAGCAGGGAGTGGGAGCTGCCGAGACATGGTCGTGAGAGGGGTGACAATGAAAGACCTCATGGTCGGTCTGGTAATAGGAAAGATGGAAGCCGGGGTGAAGCTGTGAAAACTTCATCAAACTTTGGAATTTCAAATGAAAATTATGATGTGATTGAGATCCAAACTAAGCCAATAGATTATGGAAGAGCAGAGTTGGGATCCAACTTTTCTAGGAGAAACGAAGTTGGTCAACAATCTGATGGAAAATCAGCACCAATTGATGAAGAATGGACAAGGAAGAGTGATATGTATGGGTCTGGACCACCTAGGGAAGATTCAAAGGAAAGATATACTGATGATACTACCTCCTTGCGAGATCAGAGTTCATGGAAGGATGACTTTGACTCCCATGGAGTGAAGGGAAGGGGACAAAGAGGTTCTATGCCTGGCCGCAGTGCTGGTGGCCAGAGTTCTAGTGGCGGTTCACAGCCTCCATATGGAAATGCAGAGCCAGGACCCTTCAATAGAAATGCTTCTCAAGGAGTGAAAGGGGGTAGAGGCGGGAGAGGAGGAAGGGGTAGGCTTACTGGAAGAGACGGCCAGCAGGTAGCAATCCCAATTCCAATAATGGGATCACCATTTGGACCTATTGGAATGCCTCCGCCTGGACCCATGCAGCCACTTACCCCTAGCATGTCACCAGCTCCAGGTCCGCCAATGTTTCCATTTTCTCCACCTGTGTGGGCTGGGGCTCGAGGTGTTGACATCAGTATGTTAACCATCCCACCCACTGTTCCTCATGGATCATCAGGCCCAAGATTTCCTCCTAATATGGTGTCTCCAACTAACCCTTCCATGTTTTTTAGCCAATCTGGGCCTGGAAGAGGAGGTCCTCCGAGCATATCTGGCCCTGGTTTTAATCCTGCAGGGCCAATGGGACGAGGTACTCCTGCTGATAAAAATCAAGGTGGTTGGGTTCCTCATAAAAGTAGCGGACCTCCTGGTAAAGCTCCTTCTAGAGGAGAGCAGAACGATTACTCTCAAAATTTTGTTGATACTGGTATGCGGCCCCAGAATTTCATCAGGGAGCTAGAGCTTACAAATGTTGTGGAGGATTACCCCAAGCTTAGGGAGCTTATACAGAAAAAAGATGAGATTGTGGCAAAAGCTGCTTCTCATCCCATGTACCATAAATGTGACCTGAAAGAGTTTGAGCTGTCTCCGGAGTTCTTTGGAACCAAATTTGATGTGATTCTTGTTGATCCACCATGGGAGGAATACGTTCATCGCGCTCCTGGTGTTGCTGACCATACAGAGTATTGGACATTTGAAGAAATAATGAACCTTAAGATTGAGGTAATCTGACTGGACGATATGTTTGCTTTTTTAGGCTTTTATCTCTCAACTTCAAGCTTATAATTGTAAAGACAAGCATATTACTTTTCTCATATAAATAAGCTCCAAATACATATTTGTGTTGTTGTACCAGACATAATTCATATGCCATTAAGGCTTACTTCTTGTCTTTACATGTTTCAACTCACTTTTGACTCAATAACTGGATTTCTGTCCTTTGTCTTCACAGGCAATAGCAGACACACCTTCCTTTATTTTCCTTTGGGTGGGTGATGGCATGGGTCTTGAGCAAGGCCGTCAATGTCTGAAAAAGGTGTTTAATCTGCCTCGACCTTTTTACTTGTTATATGATCTAGGATTGTATGTTTTAATGACTTAGTTGTATTTATCCATGTTTCATCAATGTGGTCCTGCAGTGGGGATTTCGTAGGTGTGAAGATATATGTTGGGTGAAGACGAACAAAACTAATGCAACTCCTGGTTTGCGGCATGATTCTCATACATTGTTTCAGCACTCAAAGGTTGGGGCTATTATTTTTCAGTTGTGAATGTCTTCACCTGAACTTCTCCCTTATTTCCTTAAAATATTTTTTGATCACATTAATTGATTTTATAAATGGACTGTTTTTTTGCCTATACCTGAAGGAACATTGCTTGATGGGAATAAAAGGCACCGTTCGTCGCAGCACTGATGGCCATATAATCCATGCCAACATTGATACCGATGTAATAATAGCTGAGGAACCCCCATATGGTTAGTATCCTTATCAAAAACCTACATAAATTGAAAGGGGATTCATTTTCCTGGTTAGCTTTCGTGTGTTGTAGAGGTTTGTAAGTTTGTCAGACATGGTAATTCCATGCACAAATAGTGACAAAATTGTCTTTGTAGCAAAATTTTGCTTAGCTGTAAGCATACCTGATCTTAAAGTTTTAACTCATCATAATATTGTATTTACAATCTAGAGCAATGAAACGAGTTCTTGTGATGCTATATTTACTCCCTTGGAATTGCAGGTTCAACCCAGAAGCCTGAGGACATGTACAGGATAATTGAGCATTTTGCCCTTGGTCGCAGGAGGCTTGAGCTCTTTGGTGAAGACCACAATATTCGGGCTGGTTGGCTGACTGTTGGTAAAGGATTATCCTCATCAAACTTTAATGCTGAGGTAAAATATCAGTTTCTGCAACTGGGTGATCATTTAGGATTACTTCCTCTGTTTCTGCTACTGATTGATAATTTAGGCTTAACCATGGAAAACATTTTTTTTTCTTCCTCATTTATGGCTTAACCATTGAGTTCTGTGGATGTGGATGTGATAACTGAAATCCTCCTAGCGATTCAAGGACAGGGATTGTTCAGTAGGGAAGAAAAGGTGTTTCTGATAAATGGCATCAAATCTACAGCACCCCTACTGGAACATGAGTTATCCTTGACATTTTTGTCTCTTGGTCCTCACTGTAGCATCCACACATGCTAAGAACATAGATATCACAACAATAAAACTATACTATTGCATCAACTTTATTCTGTGCCTTATAGTCGGTCATCATTGTCCTATTTTAAGCATCAAATTCATTTGCAGCATCTCATGTCTTATTTCAAGCATCAAATTCATTTGCAGCATCTCATGTCTTATTTCAAGCATCAAATTCATTTGCTGAACTCAGAAACAAATTTCAGTAACTGTTTTCTAATTTCTGTTATTGATTCTAACCATGAATGGGTTACATGCAGGCTTATCTCCGGAACTTTGCTGACAAGGATGGGAAAGTTTGGCAAGGAGGGGGTGGACGAAATCCACCTCCAGAGGCACCTCATCTGGTTGTAACAACCCTTGATATAGAAGCCCTTCGGCCCAAGTCACCAATGAAAAACCAGCAACAGATGCAGCACCAGCAATCAACATCTATTTCTCTGACAACAGCAAATTCCTCTAACAGAAGGCCTGCTGGAAACTCACCCCAAAATCCAGGCGCTTTAAGTATGAACCAAGAAGCTTCAAGTTCCAATCCCTCAACTCCAGCTCCTTGGGCTTCTTCGCCAATGGAGGGTTTTAAAGGGAGAGAAGGCAGCATTATGCCTTCAGATGATAAGGTTTTTGATATGTATGGTTACAGCGGACAGGCAAATGGTGACTACATAGATTTTGAGTCTCACAGACAAATGAATTTGTTGTAACGAGACACTCGGTACTCAAAATTCATATGCATCTTGTAATTCTTTTTCCCTCAAATATAAATGGAAAGAAAATGCGCTGTGTTTTGACTTTTGCGTGCATCTTTCAACCATGCTTAGTTCCCTTTTCATGTATTTTAAATTTCTGAAATATCTGCATTACCACCGGCATAATCGCCCATTGGATAGACAATCATAGCTTGCTCGGCTGTATTACAGAAGAAGCTTTTTCAGTACATTGAGCAAATTGGAAGGGGGTGAAATACACACATTTTTTCTTTTACAAATCACACCCTCCTCCATACCGTTTATTCGAAAGTTAGGAAGGCGGGTGTGGTATGTAAACAAAAGAGTGTCAATTTCAATCCCTTAATTTTACTTTTAAGCATCGCTATTTCAGGTTTGTTAGGTCTTCCTAGTAGGTGCAGATTGCAAAAATGTCAATCTCTAGTTCAGTAGGAGGATTTATGCGTGATCAACACTGTGCTACTGGTATTTTGATTTCCTTCTTTCGTAAAATAAGCTAAATCGAGATTGTCCTTGTACATTAAGGATATGATTACAAAGTCTAGATAGGAGCACTGGAATTATTGATCAAAATCTGTATTAGATTGTATTACAACAAAGTTGATTGCCTACTGTGCACAAAGTCTAGATGGGAGCATTGTGGAATTATTGATCAAAATCTGTATTGTATTACAACAAAGTTGATTGCCTACCATGCCTCTTCTTCAGCGTCTTCCCTCTTGGTCTCTTCATAGATCGATTGAAGTTGTTGTTCGGTTGTACCAATTGGTTTATGACCACTTATTAAAGGGGGAAAAAAAAAGTACTCAGCATCAATAATCTACACGCGCCCGTACATCGACAATATCTCCTTCAGTTGCAAAGCTTCTGTCTCCAAGCTATCAAAGCTCACAGAACTAGGCATCCTCCAACCCCAATTTCCAAACTGTGCAAAGAAAAAGAGATATCAGCGCATGTTTTATCTGTAAGTTAGGTTGCGTGTTCTACAATATGCCGGAGAAAAAACAAAAGGAAGTACAATCTCAAGTAACAAAAATTCTACATGTTTCTAGTCTTTGGCCAAGACCCAGGAGCATAGCGGTTTGTATTTTATAATCTTCTGCCTAAACATTCAGATTATAGGGTAAGGATGTGAGCACCCCAACCATGCCAAGACTACCATTATGCCTAATTACATATATATTGTGCCACTAGCCCTAATAAACATTGTGCCAGACACCAGAGACAAGCTAGAACCATTCTACTACCCACACCACATTGGCCAAAAAAGAGGAGAATTCTGTATCTGAGTATGAAGTTGTCATTTACCTGTGTTGCAGGAATATTCATCCTGGCAGAACTTCCTAACCTAAGAATATCTTGCATAGGCATGATTGCTGTTTGGGCGACAGAAGATAACGCAACCTTTATCATTGCCCATGAGATACCTTCTTCTTCATTAATTGAAAGATATTTCAGAACCTGATATAGCAATAAAAATTGAACAGAAACACAAAAACAAGGTTAATCTTGTTTGTCATCTAATGGGAAATTACATATGAAAAACAAAGAACTCACATTGGACTTCTCTTCTTGGGGTAAAACATCCCACCAACCTCGAATCTGTCATGTATACAAATTAACCATTAACAAGCTTCATTCAAAATCTGAAAGGGACCAAATGATTTCAATGTCAATATCATGGAATCGGAACAACAACTAGGTGTTCAGAATTGTAAATATAGGATCTGGACCTATAATTTTTCTAGCAAAAAGTAATGGAACAAAGGTCTGAATTGACAAGAAAGAAGCTGATAAGTTGATGAACCTACCGTGTCATTATCATGAGTTCCAGTGTAAACAACTTGATTGCGCTCATGATTATGAGGTAAATGAGGATTAGCAGCATCACTTCCAAAACCTAACCAGCATTTACAAATCAGGGCTAGAACACTATATCATTTATATTTGAGGTTATTTCTCAAAGCTTTACATAAAGTCGCAAGAAGTCGTTACCAAATTGGAGTACGGCCATTCCAGGTGCCCCAATGGACTTCCTGAGCTGAATTACGTCCTCAGTGATGACACCCTGTCATAATGCAACAGTACGG
This sequence comes from Rosa lucieae, assembly GCA_024704745.1. Lineage (NCBI taxonomy): Eukaryota > Viridiplantae > Streptophyta > Magnoliopsida > Rosales > Rosaceae > Rosa > Rosa lucieae. The sequence continues at coordinate 28,009,280 of CM045493.1, read as the reverse complement.
ATATGATGACGTATCAACTAAAACCAATCAGAGGCATTTATCATGTCTTCACTATGGCCATCAATTACTTAAAATAACAAACATCTGAATCCACACAGATTATTGAGGTCCAGGGATTGAAGACAGTCTATATGTTGAAACTTAACGTTACCTCTCATTGTTATAATTTACTAATACAGCACAATAACAGTGGAAGTAGAAAAACACTTGTTATTTCTACCATATCAATGATGCATGTTATATACCAAAATATTAATCAGCCAAACTTTTTACATCTATTTTGCAACACATTTTGTCTTTTCTCTTTGATTTCCTTTGGGTGGGAGAGGAAAGAGCAAATTCAGCTAAAACATACCAAATCTTCAGCTATTATGTTGGTCTTCCCAACTGCTCTGAATATGGCATCAAAAAAGGATTTTCCAGGTCCTGCCTAAAGTCACAGGAAAAAAAAAAAAAAAAAAGCAAAAGGTTTCAGATTTGATGACAAGGACACATAAAAGAAAGAAACAGAGCTGCAACTATATTTCATAAACTATTGAAACCTGACCTTCCATTTTCCAACCATTGCAACTTTTGCTTCTGTACACACAGACACAAACAATATGTTAGCTTGATGCCAATACACATACTATAGAAGAAAAGATTGTAAGACATCTGATTATAACTTCGCACCAGAAGGAACAGCCCAGAAGCCGGCAAGCCCTCTGAAGTGGTCTATTCTGAATTCATCATATATGTTTTGTGCTCTTCGTATGCGGCGTATCCACCATGAAAATCCATCTTTCTCCATCGCTTTCCAATCATATAGGGGGCTTCAAGTAAACAATAACATTTATTAGCAATGTCAGTGATACAGAAACCAACCAGAAAACATATTTGAAGCGTTATGTATGAGCCTTTGAAACCTGCCCCATAGCTGACCAGTTTCACTGAAGGCATCAGGGGGAACACCACTAACTAGAAGAGGATAACCTTTTCTGTTCTGCAAGACTAGTTGATCAGTAATTGGCATCTGTAACAGCATGCTTCTGATGCAAGTCCAAACATTAAAGTACTTACCAGCAAAAAATGTTTTCTATTGGCCCAAACATCTGCACTATGATATCCTACATAAATGGGCATGTCTCCCATGATACTGATCCCCTTTAACTGTGCATACTTGCGAACTCTCTGCCACTGCCTTTGGAACAAAAATTGTTCGGCGATGAATACATTTATCTGCACAAATAAAAGTATGAGAGAAAATGGGGAAATTAGGGACCCCTAGCATCAACTGTATATACCATAAGAAACTATAAATTCATAAGTAACAGCCAGTCACCCAGATCTCACAAAATGCTCTTTGCTCTGATAAATGTCTTCTAAGGCTGCAAGATGACGATCTTTCAAGGGTTCAGGCCACTCGTACCAGCTAAAAGCATCTAAGCTGCTGTCAATTGCAGCAAAAAAAGCTGCATCTTCAAGCCAGCCTGCAACATGGTGAAAAAAGAATCACATACGGATGAAGGTGCAAATGCACACACTAGCACGCCACATCACACTTGAACGGTAGTTTTAGCACATCAGGAGAATCCAGGACAGCAAGTTGAAATTAATAAAAGACAGCATCACTTTTTAGTAACAAAAAGTTTAACATAGTTTCTTGAATAAGATAAAGAGACATGCATGACTGTAGTGTGTTCGCGCAGGTGTTGTTTATGTACACATGTATGTCTACATACATAAGTTCATCAAAAGAGACTCCAAAGCACTTGAACTACAGTTACAAAAGAACATCATTTCTCTAAAACATGGTCAAATTCAAACATTGAGACGTTAGTATTAATATCTGATATAATTATCAGTGCACAAATAATATTAAAATCTCACATGATATATCAGGGTGTCTGCGGAAATCTTCAAGCTGCCTTTTAAGATCACCTTCACTCATAATAAGCCTCTCTGCAGCCTGAAAAAACACTAAACTAAGAAACTTTTTGGTTCATTATAATAAATGAAAGTAGATCAGGTTATTACTTGTTTATAATTAATGCATTATGGAGAATCATTCAACTATCCTAAGAAGTTAAATGAAAGGACCTCAATGAATAATAGAGGGGAAAAAAGAAAAAATTTCTGGAACACGCTAATTTGAGAAACTCCACAAGAAATATGTTGGTGAATACTCAATGGATAATATTGCTAGGTAACACTTCTAGTTGTAGCATGGCAAGCATTTAACCAAGATTTTAAACATAGCCCAAATTTCACTACTCATTTTCTGTACTTTTCAACTTCATGATTAGTTAGCCAACCCTTTATATTTGGAAACACTACTCTGACAGTTTACCTTAGTTATCAAAGGATCTTTCATGTCAGCAACGGCTGCGTAACTCACACGCTCCGCATCACTGCATCAATCAGTGGCACAATAACAAACAAGACAGTCAGAGACATACTGGTATAGGAAAACCATATAAAAACTAAAGACGACGAACAAATGCATAAAAACAAGTCCCTGTCCCTCACACTGGATTCGGAAGCTCTTCCTTTGTCAACAATCCATCCTTCACAAGCTCATCAAGAGATATCAACAAAGTGTTTCCGCAATTCGCATCCTAAAACAAAAAAATAAAGCCACCATCCACAGTGATCATCATACATAGAAATTGCAAAACACAATCAGCACAACACTGTACACTACAATCATCACAGTCACATTTGATCACTCAAATTGTGATCTAATTAGAAAAGCTGAGAAATCTTAAGTACCTGTCCGGAGTATGGTGATCCTTCCTCATTGGCCTTGCGGCCGGGAGGAACGAGCGGGAGGACCTGCCAGAGCGAGAAGCCGGCGTCGTGAAGCCAGTCGATGAAGCGAAAGGCCTCCTCTCCGAGATCGCCAATGCCGTAAGGTCCCTTAAACGACGTCGGATGGAGGACGACGCCGGCTCTTCTGCGGTCGGTCGGATCCGGCTGGGGGAAGACCTCGCCGTAGTCGAGAGGCAAGTCCTCGCCGACGGCGTAAGCGGAGGAGGTCAAAACGGCGGCGTGTTTCATTCGGAAGAGTGGGATTGTGGTCCTACTGGGAGGGAATTGAGCGGAGGAGAAGAGGATCGAGGAGTTGGAGGAGAGCTTGGGAGAGAGAGTGGAGGGGAGGAGTGAGAGAGAAGTAGCAGCGGCCATTAGAGAGAGAGAGAGAGAGAGTTGCAGAGAGGAAGATGAAGATGAAGATGATGATGGAAGAGAGAGAGAGAAGGGATTGGGAATTGGAGGCTTTTTACATGTGAAAAATCACGAGGGAATCGTAGAGAGAAATTGACGAGTTTCCAGGCTTTCCCGGTTTGATTCAAGTATCCAGGATTTGACATGACATGTGAGAACGAGTGGATCAATAAAAACAATAAAACAGAAAATTACCGAATTACCCCTAAACTCCACGTAAATACAAAACACTTTCGTCTTTATCACACTGCTCTCAAGTAGGCATGAGACTTGGTTCAAGTTTCTTTGATCATGCATAAAATGCATTTTTTGCGGTTTGATTATGCATAAAATGCACCCGGTTTGATTCAAGTTTCCTTACACGTGCCCTTATACTAGTGGGTGTTTGGCCACTTGACCACAGACAATCAGTCTCACTCTTTTATAATCCAAACACGAAAATTTATGTTTCTCGATCAAAACCCTAAAACTGCGACTTCCTCTCATGTCTCAATAACTCAAACCCACAAAAGAAGAAACTTGAGCAAAATTGCGACCTCCAGTCTCTCATCTCTCAAACCTCAAAGTCTCAAATCCATAAACCCGATCAAAATTGCTACATACTGACATTGTTCCCAACTCTCTTCGCCGACCCCAAAATTGGAACCCCATTCTCGACCTCTCTCAATCTCTGAAATCCCTCACTCTCTTCAAACTATCGTCCTCAAACTAATTGAAGCCTCCAAATTGTCATAGATTCCACAGCTACAAAATGCAAGTAGAATAGATTGTTTAGGAACCGACAATTGGCAAAAACCGAACCGATTAGAATCTGTTTGGTTCTACTATGGTTCCATAAACTTTTAACCTCAAAAGCAAACAGATTATACTCATTATAGGACATATGTTTCGTTTCGGTTCCTTAGTATTTATACAGGATGAGAACCAATCTCAGGCCTACTCTAGGAGATATTTTTTTATATTTTTGAATAAGGGTCAATGCAACTGCCCTCAAGCCTTAATTAATGAAACCTCATAATACATGGGGGACATAGTGCCTATACCCCATATTACAATAAGCATCATGAGAACTTTCAGAAATAATAACAAGAGTCTCAACTAAAACAATGTATTCTAACAAGCACCAATTAGCGAAGAGTGCTAGTAGGTTACTCCATTCGCTTTACAATTGCGGTGACATACCGGAGAGATAACTCTATTTCGAATAAGCATCATTACAAAGAGCACAGCTTTCCCACTATATTGTCACGAGGATGTAAATCTTAACTCTTACAAAAATATGTCTAATGAGAATGACACACACTTATACGTCTCTCTTATATTTTGTCTATCTATTCTGTCTTTATTATTCTCTAGTTTATAATATGTTACAGCACACCTTGCTCTATTTCCTCACTTTACAGAATTTGATATTGATTCTCAAGTTTAAGTTTTTCGTTTGAGATTGTTCTTTTAATAAGAAAGGAGCGTCCACTATCTGTTTGAAGTTTTGTTTTCAAGTTAACTAAATTGTATTTTGCAGTTTTTCTTTAAATCATTTTTTGTTCAAAAAAAGTACAGTTTTCACCTCTAAATTTTATAGTGTGAGAGGCAACGTCCAGCGGCAGATTTGAAACGTGAAATTGGTTCCTTAAGAACTCGATTGAGTCATCTCTTGTTGGCTTGTCCCACTCATGGCATGTTCGTTAGGGGGTGAGGTAATTGCTGATGGTAGACCAAAGCATTTCAGGGGATACTCTTACTAGGTAGTCCTCATTCAGCGAGCGACGACGGCACTGTGAGGTTTGGGTGCTGCGGCAACATGGTGGTTTGCCATGGCTTGATTGGGTGCCCAAAGGAATATCAGTAGGCTTTAATTCTTGGGACTATGGTGGTGTGCCTGTTGCTTGGGTTCGAATTGGAGACTTATTTTGGCCTCTCTCTTTTGCTGCATTTTAGAATTGGACTCTGCATTTTTACATCTATCAGTTGTAATCGTTACTAATCATAAAATTGTTGTATGTCTTTACTCAAAGAGATACAATAATGCTAAGATATAGGAATATGAAATATGTGATAAAATATATGAGTACAAAATACGAGATAAGATATATGGCAAATTCTTAAAGAAGAGGACAGTAATTTATGAAAAAATAAAAACTAAATACTTTTGATCAAGCGGGATATATGACATTGGCTTGGTAAATGTATATTTTCAAACGCTATAGCTACAAAATTACAATAAGTAGAGATCATTTAACTACAATACAATCTCGGTGATAGTTAAGTCTAGAGAGGATGATGAACTCGGTATTCATCCCCCATCCATATGCATCCAAACTTTCTCAACATAACGTATAACATTCACTACTATCTCACTTTGTAAACAGGGAACTTGTCCTTAACTTTCAGACGTCGTCAGACCAATCAGTAATCTCGGTCTCGTAGAACAGCCGTCGACGATTTGATCAATCAGCGAATCTATAAACGAGTTACTCCCAGAGTGAAGATCCGACCCACTCGGGTTCGAGCACTGGATATCCAAGCAGCAACCACAGCACAGGTCACCGAGCCAAACCAACCCCCGCCGCTTCCGCTATCCCTTCCTTCCCTACTTTCCCGAACAACGAGTTCCCGGTCACCACCTCCATCGTCACCGTCGCCGCAAACACCACCTGCACATGCCAAACATATATATATATATATATCATATAACAAGTGTCAAACTCTGATCGGTTGAATTTCAGAAGCACTTGAAAAGTTGAAAGTGATTTTGAGGAAAAATACGTGCTTTTTGACCTATCTCAAACGAACCCTAAGCAAGTCTCTCTTACCATAGCCAGACGACCGGAGACGATCTCGAAATCCTGGCTCTTTTTGGAGCTGTCGATGTAGTCCGACAGAGTTGCGAAAAACGACATCGCTTATATCGCTGCAATTGTTGGAATATCCTTTTTTCCGCTGCATACTCTGTGTTTTTTGTTACTGTATTGTTGTGATGGATGGTGATCAAAGTGAAGGTCAGGGTTCTAAGGCCAATGAGGTTCAGAAAGTTGAGGTATCTGTTAAGAGCTCAGAAGGTGGTTCTTTTGGAGGTACCAAACTCACTGGTACCAATTTCCGAACATGGAAGAAGATCATGTCAGTTTATCTTCGTGGGATACACAAGATGGGACATGTGACAGGAACAATCAAGGTTCCTCGTAAAGATGACATAGAAGCCTATGCTAAGTGGGAAGATGATGATGGATTTGTAATGTCTATTTTATTTACAGCCATGACTGATGATGTGCTACAGATGGTAGAGGAATGTGAAACTGCTGAGGTAATATGGAAGACGTTGGGAGATCTCTATACAAATGAGTCTGATTTTATACAGGTTCATGAACTGATGTGCAAAGCTGCAGGAATGTAACAGAGTGGGCAACCAGTGTCAGTGTTTTTCACCAAGCTGAAGAATGTATGGGCTGAAATTGATCAGAAGCGTCCTTGCAAGATCAAGAATCAGGAAGATCTTGTGTGGTACCAGAAGGAGAAGGAGCTAGAAAGGGTGCATATCTTCCTGAGAGGGCTTGATGAGAAGCATAACAGTGCTAAGGGAGAATTGCTCAGAATGACAGATCCCCCGAGTTTGAATACAACTTTTACATACATCTGTAAGGATGAGTCTCAGCAGGAAAGTGTCAAACATGCACAGGTTGAAGTCTCTAGCCTAGCCATTCAGGCCAAGGCACCTGCACCTTTCCTTCAGCAACAGAGTTCAACCCCACTGCATCAGCAAGGTTTCCCACAAGGCTTTACCAACCGTCCTCGTCCTCAATGCTCTTATTGCAACTATCTTGGGCATGTTCGGGAGACTTGTTGGAAGTTGAACCCACACCTTAAACCTAAAAAGCAAGGTTATCGCCTTAAGGGGAAAGCAACTACGGTTCACTTGGTCCAAGAATCGGATTTCTATGGAGTGGCTGGCCAAGATCATCATACAGCATGTGGAGCTACCCCTACAGCCTCTATAGCTGGTCGCGGTAAAATTGGTATGGCTTTACAGATTTCTAACTTTGTTGGTTCTGATACATGGATTATTGATTCTGGTGCCTCCGACCATATGTCAATGCCCAAGTGTCCTATGTAACCAATGCCATGGTGAGGCTTTTCCTATGTTAGGGTCCGGGTCGGTGCGTCTTACTCCTACTTTAGAACTTCACAATGTGTTATATGTGCCTGACTTATCTCATCACTTGATATCTGTCCCACAATTGAACACTGAGTCTAAATGCTCTGTAACCTTTTATCCTATGTATGTGATTTTTCAAGATCTTCTCACCAGGGAGATAGTCGGTCGGGGGTATCTGAGGGGCAGGTTGTTCCATCTGGATAAGACATACGCAGGAGAGAAACCAGGAGCACAGTCCCGAGCCGCTTTGACTTCGACTTCTGATAAGCTAAGTGAGATTTGGTTGTGGCATCGCCGTTTAGGGCATCCATCTTTTAGTCTTATGAAGAAAACCATGCCTACTTTGTTTATTGGTGTGGATGAGTCAGTTTTACATTGTGAAACATGTGTTTTGGCCAAGAGTCATCGTGCTACTTATTCTCCTAGTATTTCTAATAAAACTGTTATTCCTTTTGAGTTGATTCATTCTGATGTTTGGGGACCTTCTAGGGAGCCTACTGTATCGGGTATGAGATATTTTGTGTTGTTTGTTGATGATTGTACAAGATTGTCATGGGTTGCTCTTCTTAAAACCAAAGATGAAGTCTTCCCCGCTTTTCAAACCTTTCGTAATCTTGTTCAAACATAATATCATAGCACCATTAAAGTCCTTCATTCTGATAATGGGGGGGGGGGGTATGTCAATTATGTGTTCCAAGAGTTTTTTAAAATTCATGGGATTGTTCACCAAACCACGTGTCCACAAACACCATAACAGAATGGAGTGTCCGAACGGAAAAACCGTTATTTACTTGATATGGCTCGTGCCCTTCTTTTTAGTGCTCATATGCCTAAGTATCTATGGGGCGATGCTATACATGCTTCCTCTCATCTTATCAATCGTCTTCCATCTAGTGTCCTTCAGGGCAAAATTCCATTTGAGGTTCTCGCCTCTCATGTCTCCTTACCATCCTTTCACAATTTTCCAGCTCGTGTTTTTGGTTGTGTTGCCTTTGTCCATGTACCCAAAAATCAGAGGTCTAAGTTGGATGCCCGGGCCCTTAAGTGTGTGTTTGTTGGCTACGGAGGTCATCAGAAGGGGTACAAGTGCTATCATCCACCCACCAGAAAATATTATGTCACTATGGATGTTACTTTCTTTGAAGACATGAGTTATTTCTCCTCTTCAGATACAGCTCTTCAGGGGGAGAATTCATATTTTGAAGAGCTATATCATGGAGAGGGGGAGGAATCAGAGGGAGAAGGAGAAGTCACACAGCCAGGAGGTACTTTGACGGATCCAGTTGAAACTATTAGCTCGCCGCCTCCAGCAGCAGAACCACCAGTTCCCATCACTCAGAATGAGGTTGAAGACACAACTGCCCCTCTTGCCATCACTTCTACCCCTGACCCACAGCTTCCTGGTACTGAAGATCACCCATTTGAGGTATGTCTATCCACTGATACTAGTAGTAGTGAGTCTAATGTTGAGCCATATGTGTTACCACATAGGACCACTCGAGGTCAATCAACCAAAAGATATGAATCTACTCTTACTGCCAAATCAACATATCCAGTAGCCAACTATATGTCCACTAAGAGGTTGTCTAAGTCATATGAATTATTTGTGAATCAAATATCTGTTGTATCAGTACCTAACAAAGTGCAGGATGCGTTGGGGGATCCAAAGTGGAGGAAGGCTATGGATGAAGAGATGGAGGCGTTGCAGAAGAACAGTACTTGGCAACTTGTGCCTCCACCACAAGGCAAGAAGGCTGTAGGCTGTCGTTGGGTGTTTTCCGTGAAACATAATGCAGATGGATCAGTGAATTGATACAAAGCACGTCTTGTAGCAAAGGGATTTACTCAGACGTATGGTATAGACTATGATGAAACTTTTGCTCTTGTTGCCAAGATGAATACTATTCGGGTTCTACTCTCGTTCGCTGCTAGTTTAAACTGGCCACTCCGACAGTTTGATGTCAAGAATGCATTTCTTCATGGAGAGTTAGCCGAGGAAGTATACATGAGTCTCCCACCAGGGTATGTAGTTGCTTCTCCTGGTGAGTTTGTATGCAAATTGAGAAAGTCTCTGTATGGTCTCAAACAGTCACCTCGTGCTTGGTTTGGAAGATTTTCATAGTTCATGCGAAAGGTTGGTTACAGGCAGAGCAACTCAGACCATACCTTGTTTCTCAAGTATCAACAGGGGAAGGTAACAGCTCTAATTATCTATGTGGATGATATGGTAATCACTAGTAATGACACTGTTGAGATGGATAGACTGCAGAGACAGCTAGCCTCTGAGTTTGAGATGAAAGACTTGGGTGAGCTTAAGTACTTCTTAGGAATCGAGGTAGCCAGGGGGAGAGAAAGAATATATCTGTGCCAGAGGAAGTATGTCCTTGACTTGCTGACAGAAACAGGTTTGTTGGATTGTAGACCTATTGACACTCCTATTGAGCATAACCATGGTTTAGCTGAGTATCCAGATCAGGTACCTACTGATCGAGCTCGCTATCAGAGGTTAGTTGGGCGCTTGAGTTATTTGGCTCATACCAGACCAGACGTTGCATATGCAGTGAGCGTGGTGAGTCAGTTCATGCATAATCCGAGTGAGAGTCACATGGATGCTGTTATGCGAATTCTGAAGTACTTGAAGTCAGCTCTAGGTAAGGGAGTACTATTTTCTAAACACAACAACATCCTCGAGGTTTGTGACTTCACAGATGCAGATTGGGCTGGAAATATCACAGACAGGAGGTCGACATCAGGTTACTTTACCTTTGTGGGAGGTAATTTGGTTACATGGAAGAGTAAGAAACAGAAAGTTGTGGCACGTTCTAGTGCTGATGTGAGCCCCGGAAAATTTATCAAGCTTAAATTGAGATCGTTCGACAAGTTACATATTTACGATCTAGGTAATTGTCAAAGTGCTCGAGAATATTTTCAGAATTTTACACAAAGTGAAATCCTCAATTTAGGAGGTGGATGATAAAGTATACGGCACGACGAGTTCATGGAAATTTTCGGTTAAGTTCGGAATTAAAGATTCTTGTTGGGCTTTAGTATGGTCTGGTACAAGTTGAGTTTTCGATTTCAAGGTTTTGAGTTAGCCCACGTTATTGAACATAGTGAGGGAGCTTAATTAGAACAATTAGAACAATAGCCCACTTAGAGTGCATGAGCTACCCGTGTATAATTCTCAGAGAAACACGTTAGTATTGAGGAAGTTTATTCAGCTACCTGAGTGCATGTTGTAGATGAAGTCTATTGCTGGTAAGGAGACACACGTCTAGGCTTCTGAACACCCAGTCGCCCACCGACTCCCTCCTACCTATTTCACCTTCCTCTCTTCTAGACTTCTAGTCTGTCCCAAAAACCACGCAGTGAAAGAAAACTTCAAACTCCAGAACCAAAGTTTCCTTCACCGAATCAATTACCCTCTCCTTTATTTCATTAAAACCTTCACCAGTCTCATTCTTCTTCCTGTGTAATTTTCATCACCCACCATAGAAACCAGCCATGATGGTTATTACCTGAAGGGAAATATGGGTGTCTGACCCATCATTTGAGATTGATCGTCTTAGGCTTGGATTCTGGATCGATTAAGGTAAGCTTCTTGAGCCCAGATAATGTTCTTGGTGAATTAGAAATCAGGTTGTGCAATTTTGTTAATTCTGGTCTTGTTGGTAATTGAGGTGGGACGGAGGAAGAGAGGATTGGAGAAGTGGGTTCTAGCGTTCATTGCTGCAATTGGAAGTAAGAGGCGTTGGGTGTGGGCATCAGCGAACCTAATCATTAAATTGGTCAAGAAAGGTAAGCTGACAATGATTGGTATAGTTATATGTGGGTTTTGGTTCATGCTTGTTGAAGTGTTGACGTCTTTGTGAATGTTTGGGTGGTTGATTCTTTGATTAATTAAAGAAGGATAAGTGGGTCTGCTTGTTGACAATTATAGTGCTATGAGTTGATTTAATCATGGATGGGTATTAGCCATAAGCATTGTCTGGGAGTATAGCCACTCCTTGTTTGATAGCTAGCTTTTGGCAGAAAAACGTAAAGGTCTTTGGACCATGTTGTTGTCAATACTTGAATTAAATTTGGGTTAGCTTGATTCCCATTTCTCGTTAAGAGATGAGTAATTGATTTGGTATTGTTGGTTTATGCTTTGCTTAATGTGGGTGTCCAGAGTAAATTAGGTACACCCATATTGAGTCGAAATTATGTTGGGAAAATATTGGGTGTCCTTAAGAATTCCGTTGAATTATTAGGCGACACAAATGTTAAGTAAAGAAAAGAAATTAACTATTTGTATATATTGGGTGGCCTTAGTAATCGGGTACACTCAATATATGTTTGGTCAATCTTGGTCAAAGTGGTCAATCCTTGGTCAACTCCTGGTCAAACCAGGAAAAGTTGGTTTAGACGATATATTAGTCGTCGAGATTTCGTATAATTGTTCAAAAGATATTAACTATCGAAATGTCGGAATCTAGGACTCCAGTTACCCGGGGAACAGAAGGTTCGTGACTCTCGGAGTACGTGAGAGAAAGCGTCAGAATCCAGGTAGGGATTCAGGACTCTCCTCGGTTAGTTGTTTTCTTATATCTTGTGTTAAAATATGCATGATGGGTGGTACGGTTTGGTTATGTTAAAATGCCATGCATACTAACCAAATTGTGAGAGATGTGATGGCTTGAGAGCGAAAGGGGCACTGACTTCCTTGGGTTCGATCCCCTAAACCTCCGGAGGGTTAGCTATACCGGTCGTCCGAGTATCTGCAATCACGGACTCGGTACGTGTGTATAGCTAGGTAGTGGACGTTCTCGCTACGCTTACCTGGTGATAAATTAATTTGAGGTAAGGTCGTGTAGTGGGTCTATGGGACCGGCCATCAGGTAACACTTGGATTTGGCGCCGTATTTATTTAAGCATCATGCATCAGTTTTCAAGTTGAAAATATTAAAGTTTGTCGTTCATTTTCAAATACTTGGTTTAAGCCTATTTTCATACTGGAGCTCCAAAATCTATTTATTGGTTTCAAACCTAGTCGAGATAGAGTTCCTGTTGAGCTGCGAGGACGAAAGCTCACCCCTACAACAGTGTGGATGCAGGTACTGTGCACTGGTGACGGGATAGTAGCGGACGGAGCTGGGTGTGCATAACAAGTTCGGTAAACCCTTGTCTGGAGTTGTGCTAAATCTCATTTCTCAAACTTTGTGCTTCGGAGCTTGTTGTTATCTAGCCTTGGGTTAAATTCAGTTGATTTCTCTTTCATTGAAATCCGTACCCCGTGTGCGTCTTTATCCAAGTTCTGAACAAACAAAGTAGTTCCTAGCAATCCAAGTTTTCACCTCAAAATTATTGGTAGCTTCCGCTGTGTTTTACAAAAAGTTTTTCAAACAAAATGCCTAGCGGTTCTCTAGGATATAAATCGAGCGTTCGGTTTATGTTTTAGAGACACGCGGCACTGTGACGTGCTTAAGCTGGTGAGGTGCAGCTTGGGGCGTTACAGAAAGTGGTATCAGAGCAATGCTTCTGAGTCTTCGATTTCAACGATTTAAAAACCTCTGCTACCGGCTCGTGAAAATTTCGAAGTCCTGATAAAAGTTGACTTGGGAAATGGTTGTTCAAGAACGTATTTCGGAAGTTGGAACCTTTAACTCGAAAAGTTTTTAGAATTTCTAACTAACGTTTGAGAAGGTTTGACTTCGGTTTTTAAAGACCAAGTTCCGAAAAACGTTCGAGAAAGCTTCCGGAAAAAGAATTTCGAAAAGTGGTTCACGAATTGGTTTTAAAAGGTGTTTCCAAAAAGAGATTTTCGAAAATGGGGTGCTAAAAGCGAAAGTGCTTTGAAAGCGAGTTGTGAAAAAGGATTGTTGCTAGTGTTCAGATAAGTACAACTCTTCACTCGGTTTAGGGCCCGACTGGCCACCGGATCCCCCTAAGGTATACCGAGGTTGAAAGTTGTTAATTACTGAATACAACTGGCGACAAATAAATTACTCTAGAGTTATCCTTTGGAACTTTGACCTGTTGTTAGTCGGAACTATTGTTTGTTTTTCCCTTTGGATCCCTTAGTCCGACAATCGTTAGTCCTTTTTCGAAAGGTTGACTTATGTTCTGATTTGTCATAGCAATTGAACTTGTGTTTGCTTGATTTTCTATCCCTTTTGAGTATTGATATATTGTTGGATTCACTTACCGATCCCTTGCCTTGTTCAGTGAATCCGGTCCGTTAAAACTGTGCTCATTGTTATTAGTGTTGGACTTGGTAATTATTTCTTCTTGGGTATTTTGTCGAGTCTAGTCTATTTGATTGCTTAGGTAGACTCGATTGTTATAATTTGTCTCATTATCTTTTCAAGTCCAACTGCTATGTGTTCATACGCTATGTTGGATTGATTGAAACCGTATGTATCAAATTGTTGTGTTGTTCAGTGAAGCATGTTCGTTGAAGTATTACCGTGGTTGCTTTTTGTTTTCTAAGTTTGCTCCAGTCAAATTATTGTGTATGCTATTATCTGTTCTTTGTATCTGAACGAGTATTGCCACCCAGAGCTCCTCCACAGTGCACAGACCACAGTAAAGTGTGAGCCCAGTATGAGGTAAAAAAAAAAAAAAAAAGGAGCAAGGTATGTGAACGACAACTTGAATATATGGGAATGTGAATGATGTTGGAAATTGTTGAATTGTGACATCTGGTGGGTTGCTATTGTGTTTTGGAAATGTTGGTTGTGGATTGAAATGATTGTTGGTTGGGACTACGTCCTAAGTCTGATTCTGTTAAATGAAATTGTGGTATTGAGAGTTGTTTTGTATTTCAGCTTGAAGATGTCATCCGAGGAAGAAGAACCATGGGAAATGGAAGATTGGATTGATGAGGAGGATCCAATAGAGGTTAGTTCGTTGACTGGTCCAGAAACTGGATCTACCGCTAGTGGTCCCTCCGTTAACCCTCAAGCACATTCAGAGTGGCCTCCTTGGGGACAGGTGCAACCTCCAGCCGAGCCTTTCGCAGCTGACTTACAGCAAGAAGACTGGACTGTGAGTCAGTATACTTGCTTATTCACTCGCGGTCTTGAGGAGAAAAGGAAAGCTGGTCGTGTGAGATCAAGACAAGCGATCACCAGGAGTTATATTCTTGGTTTCAACTCCAAGATTCGGGAACACATGCGTCGCTATTATAATGACGATCGCCAGTATACTGCATTATCGGATATAGCTGAAGCGGTCGAAAGGGTGATCGGTATCGTGGACACAATTGAACATTACAAAGCTCATCACCTACAAATTCCCGACGCGTTCAAGGAGGAGTTGTTCGCATGTGATGAAATAAAGGGTATACATCTTGAGGAGTGTAGACTCCGGAATATCGTTCCGGTGTGGACCTTCTAGGGTGTTCTTACGAGTGGCGCATTCGACTCACTAGAGAGAAAGAAGGTCTAGCTCACTTTAATTGTGAGAGGTCGTATTGGACGATTTTTCCCCTTTGTCTTTGTGTTACTACGTAGAATTATGGGACTGTAACCTAAATAATTCGCACTCTTGCATCTTTTGTTATGTGTGGTGTCTATTCGAAACTTCGTCGGAAAGTTGGGAAGGAAACTAAAGAGAGAAGCATCCTACAAGGGAGAGCTAGCACGTCTTCGGATTCTAACCGCTTTCCAATAATGCATGTCACCGGTAAGGATCTTTTGAGGACTGCAAGTATTTCTTCCTTACTAACAAATACGTTGATTTTTATTCTTTTGTTTGGTTGGGGTTGTCTTACAATTTCCTACTTTGCTAGAATTCTAGTTGTGGTTAAAAAGCATGCTCCTTGAACTTTGAAATTTCTCCTTTTGAATTGTTTCAACAAGTTTCACCCAAGGGTGAGAACTTTTAACCCTCCAAAAACAGTTTCAAAACGAAAATTTTAAACTCCAGTTTTGTTTATTCTCCGTGGCAGTGACTTTGGGATCAGTTTTGAAGGGCTTTCAAAACTCCGAAATTTTTGAAATTTTAACCTAACAATCTTCAGCCTTTTAGTTAGTGATCTGGAAAATTTTACCTCGTTTCGACTGAAATTGAAGTCGTGGTAATTTTTCCAAATTTTCCTTGCAAGGAAGGAAATTTGAAAACTTTTGCTGCAAATTGTTTGGGCAAAATTTTCAGTTCTTTTCTCTTCCTTTTTCTAAAAGTTTACATCCAGTGTTGAAAAATCCTTTGACATTCCCTAGAGCTTAATTTTCCCTCCCTTGGGAAATCTCCAAAGAAGTTTTGTTATTCCTTTGGTTGCCTACTCATAAAAATCAAGTGCCACGTACGCTATAGTAAGGGAAGAATACTCTCTACACTACAAAACTTCTAGCAACTGAAGGTTAACGAAGAGATGTATGCAGAACGAAAGGTGAGAAGTTTGCATTGTCATCGCCGGAAACGCGACTTGCGACTTCAGTCACTTGGCTAGTCATGGTCGGAACAACGTGTAACCTGGAAGAGTCTTTTAACGTCAGGTACGTTATAAGTGTTGTTCATGGTTGTTTAACCATCAGCTTCTCTAATTTTGACAAGGTTTTCGAAGTCGACGTTGTGCCGTATGTGGAAGCGTGCAAGTCTTCAATCTTCAAGAGGTAAACCATTAGGGGTGATCCTCGAATTTCGTTAGATAGTAACGAAAGTATTTGTCGAATCTCATTTTCAAGACTAATCCTCAGTTCGTTAGACAAGTGTTCAAAGGTCTGTTGGCACGAGGGTGTTGCCGGTAAGGCAACATGATTTGATGGTAATAACACGATGCATATTGTCCACATGGTGGGTAGGTGTGCTTTGCCTTCGAGTTTGTGGAGTGGATGTGTTAGCTAAAGCGATGAATCGCGGCAACATCGTCAACTTGCTCTCATAGTTGACATAAGTTCCGTGATGGGAACATAAGTTTACCCATGGATAGTTGTAGTTTTACCTACGGGTAGTTATAGTCGACTACGAGTACTTCAATATGTCTTCAACAAAACTGCAATTCCTGGAACGTTGTACTCATAATGAGCAGGAATTGGATAAAGATGTGAGTCGGCTATGAGTTGCCAGTTGTGGCCGTATTGTGTTGAGGTAACAAAGTTAGTAGTTACCCAGTCTTATTTGGTTTAGACATGAAATGTGTGGGAAATGCCAAGTAAGGCAGTGTTTTGAGTAGAGTGATACAACGAGTAGTGACTCATTCTGGTTGTTATAAGAAAAATCTTGTGGGTACAGAAGAATAAAGTGAAACAGAGCGAAGTGTATCCTGTTGGTGATAAATAAGGAACACTTGGTGAGAGAAATGCTAGCTCCTGTGTTGACATGTATGACTAGTGATAATCCAGTTGTACCACAAGAACTCAGAATGAGAAATTGTTATGGGTACTGGAGTCCGACATGAAAAATGAAGTAGTGTTGACCATTTGACCAATCATGAAATTTCGAGGACGAAATTTATTTAAGGGGGGTGGAACTGTGAGCCCCGGAAAATTTATCAAGCTTAAATTGAGATCGTTCGACAAGTTACATATTTACGATCTAGGTAATTGTCAAAGTGCTCGAGAATATTTTCAGAATTTTACACAAAGTGAAATCCTCAATTTAGGAGGTGGATGATAAAGTATACGGCACGACGAGTTCATGGAAATTTTCGGTTAAGTTCGGAATTAAAGATTCTTGTTGGGCTTTAGTATGGTCTGGTACAAGTTGAGTTTTCGATTTCAAGGTTTTGAGTTAGCCCACGTTATTGAACATAGTGAGGGAGCTTAATTAGAACAATTAGAACAATAGCCCACTTAGAGTGCATGAGCTACCCGTGTATAATTCTCAGAGAAACACGTTAGTATTGAGGAAGTTTATTCAGCTACCTGAGTGCATGTTGTAGATGAAGTCTATTGCTGGTAAGGAGACACACGTCTAGGCTTCTGAACACCCAGTCGCCCACCGACTCCCTCCTACCTATTTCACCTTCCTCTCTTCTAGACTTCTAGTCTGTCCCAAAAACCACGCAGTGAAAGAAAACTTCAAACTCCAGAACCAAAGTTTCCTTCACCGAATCAATTACCCTCTCCTTTATTTCATTAAAACCTTCACCAGTCTCATTCTTCTTCCTGTGTAATTTTCATCACCCACCATAGAAACCAGCCATGATGGTTATTACCTGAAGGGAAATATGGGTGTCTGACCCATCATTTGAGATTGATCGTCTTAGGCTTGGATTCTGGATCGATTAAGGTAAGCTTCTTGAGCCCAGATAATGTTCTTGGTGAATTAGAAATCAGGTTGTGCAATTTTGTTAATTCTGGTCTTGTTGGTAATTGAGGTGGGACGGAGGAAGAGAGGATTGGAGAAGTGGGTTCTAGCGTTCATTGCTGCAATTGGAAGTAAGAGGCGTTGGGTGTGGGCATCAGCGAACCTAATCATTAAATTGGTCAAGAAAGGTAAGCTGACAATGATTGGTATAGTTATATGTGGGTTTTGGTTCATGCTTGTTGAAGTGTTGACGTCTTTGTGAATGTTTGGGTGGTTGATTCTTTGATTAATTAAAGAAGGATAAGTGGGTCTGCTTGTTGACAATTATAGTGCTATGAGTTGATTTAATCATGGATGGGTATTAGCCATAAGCATTGTCTGGGAGTATAGCCACTCCTTGTTTGATAGCTAGCTTTTGGCAGAAAAACGTAAAGGTCTTTGGACCATGTTGTTGTCAATACTTGAATTAAATTTGGGTTAGCTTGATTCCCATTTCTCGTTAAGAGATGAGTAATTGATTTGGTATTGTTGGTTTATGCTTTGCTTAATGTGGGTGTCCAGAGTAAATTAGGTACACCCATATTGAGTCGAAATTATGTTGGGAAAATATTGGGTGTCCTTAAGAATTCCGTTGAATTATTAGGCGACACAAATGTTAAGTAAAGAAAAGAAATTAACTATTTGTATATATTGGGTGGCCTTAGTAATCGGGTACACTCAATATATGTTTGGTCAATCTTGGTCAAAGTGGTCAATCCTTGGTCAACTCCTGGTCAAACCAGGAAAAGTTGGTTTAGACGATATATTAGTCGTCGAGATTTCGTATAATTGTTCAAAAGATATTAACTATCGAAATGTCGGAATCTAGGACTCCAGTTACCCGGGGAACAGAAGGTTCGTGACTCTCGGAGTACGTGAGAGAAAGCGTCAGAATCCAGGTAGGGATTCAGGACTCTCCTCGGTTAGTTGTTTTCTTATATCTTGTGTTAAAATATGCATGATGGGTGGTACGGTTTGGTTATGTTAAAATGCCATGCATACTAACCAAATTGTGAGAGATGTGATGGCTTGAGAGCGAAAGGGGCACTGACTTCCTTGGGTTCGATCCCCTAAACCTCCGGAGGGTTAGCTATACCGGTCGTCCGAGTATCTGCAATCACGGACTCGGTACGTGTGTATAGCTAGGTAGTGGACGTTCTCGCTACGCTTACCTGGTGATAAATTAATTTGAGGTAAGGTCGTGTAGTGGGTCTATGGGACCGGCCATCAGGTAACACTTGGATTTGGCGCCGTATTTATTTAAGCATCATGCATCAGTTTTCAAGTTGAAAATATTAAAGTTTGTCGTTCATTTTCAAATACTTGGTTTAAGCCTATTTTCATACTGGAGCTCCAAAATCTATTTATTGGTTTCAAACCTAGTCGAGATAGAGTTCCTGTTGAGCTGCGAGGACGAAAGCTCACCCCTACAACAGTGTGGATGCAGGTACTGTGCACTGGTGACGGGATAGTAGCGGACGGAGCTGGGTGTGCATAACAAGTTCGGTAAACCCTTGTCTGGAGTTGTGCTAAATCTCATTTCTCAAACTTTGTGCTTCGGAGCTTGTTGTTATCTAGCCTTGGGTTAAATTCAGTTGATTTCTCTTTCATTGAAATCCGTACCCCGTGTGCGTCTTTATCCAAGTTCTGAACAAACAAAGTAGTTCCTAGCAATCCAAGTTTTCACCTCAAAATTATTGGTAGCTTCCGCTGTGTTTTACAAAAAGTTTTTCAAACAAAATGCCTAGCGGTTCTCTAGGATATAAATCGAGCGTTCGGTTTATGTTTTAGAGACACGCGGCACTGTGACGTGCTTAAGCTGGTGAGGTGCAGCTTGGGGCGTTACAGCTGAGGCCAAGTATAGAGGTATGACTCACGGAGTGTGTGAATTGTTGTGGCTGAGAAATCTGTTACGTGATCTGGGTTTCATACTCAAAAATTCCATGCAGTTGTATTGTGACAACAAGGCAGCTATTGACATATCACATAATCCAGTACAGCATGATCGTACTAAGCATGTGGAAGTTGATCGTCACTTTATAAAGGATAAGCTAGATGCCAAAATCATTAGCTTTCCTTTTGTTCCAACTGAACAGCAACTTGCAGATGTACTTACCAAAGGAGTTTCCAGGAAGGCGTTTTATGACTCACTAAGCAAGTTGGGCATGATTGATGTATATGCGCCAACTTGAGGGGGAGTGTTAGTGTGAGTCATCGTTCCCTATTAGGAATAGACTACAAGGGAATATATTGTTGTAATTACTTACCTTGTATATGTTGTGTAGTACAGTAGTACACAATAGTTGTAGTACGATTGTAATCTGTTTATATACACCACAGAATGGGTGTAATAATATATCAGAAAATTTATTCTCTCAATCTTGTCCTATTTGACTACTCTTACTAGGTAGTCCTCATTCAGCGAGCGACGACGGCACTGTGAGGTTTGGGTGCTGTGGCAACATGGTGGTTTTCCATGGCTTGATTGGGTGCCTAGAGAGGATTTGGGGGCCCAAAGGAATATCAGTAGGCTTTAATTCTTGGGACTATGGTGGTGTGCCTGTTGCTTAATTGGGTTCGAATTGGAGACTTATTTTGGCCTCTCTCTTTTGCTGCATTTTAGAATTGGACTCTGCAATTTTACATCTATCAGTTGTAATCGTTACTAATCATAAAATTGTTGTATGTCTTTACTCAAAGAGATACAATAATGCTAAGATATAGGAGTATGAAATATGTGATAAAACATATGAGTACAAAATACGAGATAAGATATATGGCAAATTCTTAAAGAAAAGGACAGTAATTTATGACAAAATAAAAACTAAATACTTTTGATCAAGCGGGATATATGACATTGGCTTGGTAAATGTATATTTTCAAACGCTATAGCTACAAAATTACATTAAGTAGAGATCATTTAACTACAATACAATCTCGGTGATAGTTAAGTCTAGAGAGGATGATGAACTCGGTATTCATCCCCCATCCATATGCATCCAAACTTAGTCTAGAGAGGATGATGAACTCGGTATTCATCCCCCATCCATATGCATCCAAACTTAGTCTAGAGAGGATGATGAACTCGGTATTCATCCCCCATCCATATGCATCCAAACTTTCTCAACATACCGTATAACATTCACTAATATCTCACTTTGTAAACAGGGAACTTGTCCTTAACTTTCAGACGTCGTCAGACCAATCAGTAATCTCGGTCTCGTAGAACAAGCCGTCGACGATTTGATCAATCAGCGAATCTATAAACGAGTTACATCCCAGAGTGAAGATCCGACCCACTCGGGTTCGAGCACTGGATATCCAAGCAGCAACCACAGCACAGGTCACCGCAGCCAAACCAACCCCCGCCGCTTCCGCTATCCCTTCCTTCTCTACTTTCCCGAACAACGAGTTCCCGGTCACCACCTCCATCGTCACCGTCGCAGCAAACACCACCTGCACATGCCAAACATATATATATATCATATAACAAGTGTCAAACTCTGATCGGTTGAATTTCAGAAGCACTTGAAAAGTTGAAAGTGATTTTGAGGAAAAATACGCGCTTTTTTACCTATCTCAAACAAACCGTAAGCAAGTCTCTCTTACCATAGCCAGACGACCGGAGACGATCTCGAAATCCTGGCTCTTTTTGGAGCTGTCGATGTAGTCCGACAGAGTTGCGAAAAACGACATCGCTTCATCGCCTACAGCTCTACCATCTTTGCTTGTTTTCATTACACTGACGAGATCCGAGCCGTACGATCTCAGAGTGCATAGCCGAGGCTGAAGCACGATCTTTGCGTTCTTCGTCAATTTCGGAACTGGAACCTGAGCCGGAGGGAGAGGCTGATCTCCTCCGCTGCGGACAGCCGGAGTCTGGAACCTCCTCAGCTCGCAGCGAATCCCGCGCGCCGCCGTGGCCATAGAGAGGAAATGAAGCGAAGAAGAACGTGGAGAGGGATTCCGAGAATGTTGGGTTTAAGAGGATGGGATTGGTGTTGGTGGTGGTCTGTGAAACCACGTCTTTTGTACTGTTTGTGGAGGTGGAGATGATGGAAGAGTAGGGTCACAGTGGTTACGTGGTGGATGTTTGGCTCGTTAACGTCGTTTTCAGGATAGATGAGACTACTTGGGCGGCTGATGGACTCGTCGGTATATTAAGCTGTGGGAATGGAAGGACTTGTCGTTTTGCCTGAAAAGTCGTTGGAAAAGAACGTCTTACAGTACGAGGAAATTGGCCATGCTTGATTTTTTGGTGTACAGGAAGAGTGTTAAGTCGACAGTACGTATCACAACCACCACAATAACTCTACATATGGTCAGTGAGAGTTGGCTTAGGCGTTAGGGCATTGCCATGGCCGGTGGCTTGCCTATGACCCTGGTCGCAATGCTTTTTGACTTTTCATGTGCAAAGTGTGTTTGAGTGTAGTCTGACCATTTTCTATGTGACACTGCTTATGTTAAAGACTTTTTCTTGATCTCGTAATTTAGACGTAAAATAAAACAACTGCATGAATACACAGAAACCGGCCAATAGCATAAGTATATTGATTTGTCTCTACCCCTCGAAAACCCAAACAAGCGTGTATGATCATTATCTTTAATTAGGTGTTACTATGAAGAAGTTCGAGAGTAGAGATTAATTAAAGTATAATGAAGTCAAGTCAAAGCATGGTTTCTTTACAAGTCAATATCTTGGGGTCATAATACCAATCGAAGTCAAACTTGGACACCCATTTGTAGCTCATTGCAATGTACTGCTTCCATGATACTTTTGGCCTGCAGTTAGGAGCCGTCTTTCTATGCCTCATGTCGCTACATATAGGACGTCTTTATTGATCATAATTCACTTTTTTCGGTATGTGAACCGTGAACGCATTCTTTATAGACTCACATATATATATATATATATATATATATATAAAAGGTAATTAACAACCTAGCTAGCATGGAGTTAAGGTCCCGTTTGGGATTGCTTTGCTTTAAAAAAAAAATCAGTTTTTGTTCAAAATTTTAAATTTTATTGTGTTTGGTAAATAAATAAAAAGCAGCTTTAATTGAAAGTTATAGGTCACTAGCAGCAGATTTTAAAAGCAGGCCAGAAGTTGCTTTTAGAAGTTACTGTGGATTAAAACACGCTCTGCAGTTGTTTTATGTACTGAAAGTAATTTTAAAAATATTATTTACCAAACACAAAACTATTTTAATTCACAGCTGATTATTCTCACAACACAGCAGCAGCAGTTTTTTTTTTTTTTTTAAGTTACAGCAATCTCAAACTAGCCCTAAGTCAGTTAACTTCAATGAATGTGATCGATGTTCATCTACAACTTCACAGAAAAGGCAATCAAATATGAAAAAAGAAATACACATCTTTCTTAAGGAATAGAATGATCACACCCTTCTCCATGACATCAACACTTCTTTCTATCCTAATTCTTATGCCAACAATTCTATCCCTTCCCTTCCCTTCCCTAGTGTGTCAAATCCTTACAAAGAAAATACTGAGCTCTGGCCCATTATTCCCTTCCGGGCTCAACATATACAACGTTTCGGAATCCTTCGAACCTACAACCCGCTCGAAGAGGGCCCGCATGTACGCCATCTCGCCATCCGGGCCCTCAACGTCTGACTTCCCGGGCAACACGCCCGCTCCCATAGTCACAGCCTTGAGCAGTTCCATGACATTCAAGTCCTCCTCCGTGGCCTCCCTCTTAACCGCATAACCCGTCTTCTTCCCATTGCAAAACATAGTCCAAACAGGCTCGTCCATGAGCTTCGTCTTGTCTTTTTCACCTCTCTTCTCGCACTCGAGAGCTATCCTCACCATCCCTGAGCTCATCTCCTTCTGCAGCACGTTGGTTTGCATGGCTAGCTCGACAATGAAGCTAGGGAGAGTCTTAGAGCTTTCCTGTATTGACAGGCTCACCCGGCCCTTCCGGTACCCGAACAGCGTGCCGCTGACTCGGACACCAGAAGTAACGGTGCGGTTTGAATCGAGCTTGCCGCCGGGGAGGGACGGCATTTTGCATGCTGTGGGTGTGATGATGGGAAAGGACCGGATGACGGATCTGAAGACGCGGAAGACTTTGGTTTTGTTTTTCTTTTTAATGGAGGGCTGGAGGAGGCTCGAGTGTGTGCTGGGATTTGGAAGTGGCGGCGCCGGTGGTACGTTGGTTGTCTGGGTGGAGGAGGATGCTGACGGACGGTCCTGTTCTTTTGATACAGATTTTGTTGGCTCCCCCATTAATGGCACCGTTGGTGATCCAGGAATGGGAGAGTGCCATGAGAGAGAGGAGTGAGACAGAGAAGAACGAGAGAGACCGGGATCAGAGAGAAGGCTGGGTCCGATTGTAAAGTTTGTTATCGGATTTGTGGCATCGATTAGTTTCCTAACCTTAGATTGCGGTTTGTGATCTTATCTACCTATTTTCCTTGTTGGTGTATATATATAGCATGGTTTTTTTTTTCTTCTAGGAGAGTTTCATTCTATTTTAACTTCTGCATGCAAATTACTACGGTCATAGAACATCCAAAGGTGAATAAACGAAATAAGTACAAAGGGCATTTCACAAAGCCAATTACAATATAATAGATCGGAAAAAACAAAAGTTACAAAATATTAGCAAAAAAATTAGAGGAACTCTTGCGATAGCAAAAGCTTTTACTCGAGTAAAACACTAAGAATTATCTAAAAACTATATGGTTTCGAGTTGGTTGATTTCCACACACAAATGTTTTTTTAATGGAACTAACAAATAAACAACTTTGATTATTGGAAGTGTTTTTTATTAAACCGTTTGGTATCTACGACGTCCATTATGGCGTTTAAAATATTGAATTAGGATGAAAACCTCTATATTTCTAATTAAGAATTTAGGTTATGGCGATTGATGATGACGTTTGAAGGATAGAGGCTTCAAGGAGGCATTATCAGTAAGAAACCCTAATGTCTATTAGGTAGCTCTTGCTGCTACTAAGAGAATGTTCTAATGAGGAATCAATTAATTTGTTTAAGTTCTTATGGTCAAGATATTGGTTTGCCGTTCACTGTTTGTTTAAGTCCACTTCACAGATTGCTCGCTGGTCCTTCAGAGCTCTGACGTCCGCTTTGTTTGGCTGGTCTCTTTAAATGGGGTTTTCCCGTTACCGTGTGTAAATCCAATGAATACGGTAGTGCATCAAGGGTCTGCACAATCTTCGACTATCTGTCCCTTTGATCCCTCTGCGGATCGTTTCTTTTTTTCTTCTATTTTGGTTACTGTGATTGTATCGGAGGATGTTTTGTATGGTTTAGAGATTTGGGTTATGGAGCTTGCACGAGTTGTTTTGGTTGGACTACGTCATCTCTCTACTGGTAGATCTGCACCGTGGTTGAAGCTTGTAGGGCTGTTGGGCTTGTTTGTTTTTGTTTGTTGGGTTTATTTCTTTGGGCTCATTTTGGGTCTTTTGCTTGTAATGTAGTTCTTGTTGAAAAAAATCATTCCATCACCAAAAAAAAAAAAAAAAAAAAAGGTTTGCCAGGAGGAATAATTGATTCCTTGACCAGTGAAAGTGAAGACGAACCATATTTTAAGGCTTGTATTCCATATGTAATACGTCGGCAATTGTTGGAGGTGAAAAATTCCGACTAGGAATTTAACCCAACAATGAATGCAGATTGAAGCGGAAGTTGAATCGGGGACAATCGAAAGGTTTCTATTCGTCGTTGACTTGATGTTGACGAAGCGAAGACTCCTCTTGGCTTCGTAACTCGTCACCACTCCGTAACCTTTTTCCGTCGCCTCCCTCTGTAGTCTCCCTACGTAAGCTCCCTTTGTAGCCTCCTTATGCAAGCTTCCTCCGTAACCACCCTTCGTAGCTTCTCTCCATAATCTCTCTCCGCTCCGTCACTTCTCTATATAATCTCCTACGTAACCTCCCTTCGTAGCCACTCTCCGTAACCTCCCTTCGCTTCTTGGCTTTAATGAGGAAGCAGAGACTCCTCTTCCCCGTCAGTGTGAGAGAGGAAGGGGAGGGTACCTGCAAAAGACCCTCCGATGCCTAAGTCAGTATTTTCCTGAGTCGAGTATAGAAGTCTGAACTAGAGTTCGATGCCATATTTGATCATTTTGTCCCTATTTATAAGTGTCTTACAACTTGAGCTGCAAGTAAACTTGCATGGCAAGTTACCAATAACTTGGGTAGTAAGTCACCATTAAAGCCACAGTTACTCTTACAATAACCGTCACTTATTGGCAGCTATGATTGCCACACTGAATGTCACATTAATCGTCGCATTTACGGCTACATTAACTGTCGCCTTTACTGCTGCTATTACTTCTCTTTAATTGTCTTGATCGTAGGGTCAAATTTGTTGACCACCCCCACAATGCCACAAATTTTCTCTTTGGACACCTATCCGAAGTGAAAATTTCCAAAAAGCTTGAGCTTCGGAATAGGCCACCCGAGCCTCTCCTTTGGGCACCCATTCTAGAAGAAGTTTTCAAAGAACACTCTTTGGGCCCAAAATGGGATCTAGATTTCTCAAGCCCAATCTCAGTCAAACTCGGTCAAACTCAGCTCGGGCCCAAGCCTAAATTTATTTTTCTTCTCTTTTTTATTTTTTTTATTTTATTTATTTTTTATGAAACGGGTGAGATCCAACCCGGCCACAACTTGGCCCTACCTAGGCTTGAGTTAGTCCCAACCCGGGTAAGCTTTTGTCCCGCTTCTGCACCCAGCTCCTTTGTGAACCAGCTCCTGCCCAATCAGGCATCCTTCCGACCTGATTTTGACTTGCTTCCAGCTGGATTTCCCGGCCTCTTGCCGCTTCGAGAATCTCTGGATTCTCCTCTGATTGCTCCATGATTTATGACGCATCTTATCTATAAAAAAGCTCTCTGGCTTAGCTAGCTCTCCACTGTGAGAAAACATGGTGTGATCTTGAGATAGCAGAGAACACGAGGACGATGGCTACGGTGAGGAAGAAGACGAAGAATGATAAAGAGAGCTAAAACAACTTTTTTCTCTTTTCTCTGTGTGTTTCTGTTACAAAAATGCTTGGCTCAAAACTAACAGTAGCAAATAGAGTTCTGTTGGCTAATCCTTAACAGAATGAATGGATGACAGACACGTGTGATCTGCTTGACTAACTAAGCTCCCTATTCTTCTCATTTGCTGACTTCTGACCTTGACTTGATGCTGCTTCTAGTTGACTTCGAACTGATAATGATTCACTATGAGCTGATGATGCTTCACTCTTAACACCCCCCCTCAAACTAGTGCTAGGATCCCCAAGCACTAGGTTGCAGTAGAGAATGTGGCTCAACCAGGAGGAATGAGAGGAAGTGATTGCCACAAATTAGTAGACTCACAAGTTTGCCTACAATTCATTAGATGTCTGTCCGGATTAGAAGGAAGTAGCCAAGTGCCTGGTGACGGAAAAGCTTCAATTTTCTTGAGGAGAGTTTGCTGCAAACGAGGGCAAGTAGGAACTGATAATAGAGAAAATGCAAATGGCAGAGGCTTGACAACTTGTGATTGAGAAGCATTGGTATTTGGTTGAGTAGCAATGGACGGTGGCTTTGGTTGAGTGCAGATGGCAGCAGACAAAGCTTTAGGTGCTGCACAAGTTGGTGGTTGAATACCATAGTAGTGCCTATGGAAATCTGCTGCATTTACAGCTGCTCCTACTTCCACCATTTTATCATCATTATCAGCGATTCTTCTTTCAAAAATAGCTGGTACACATTCATCACGTTGCTTCTGCATGCCAACTAGCCAAACTTCATGAACAGATGCATTATCAGTGCAGGCAACCATTGCAGTATTCCCATTTTGATTATTGACTCTGTACCTGCAAGTTTTTGTAGTATGGCCTGATTTCTTGCAAATATGACATTCAACAGTAGAGCTAGAGGCTTCACCTTGTTTCTGTGGGTTTCTCTGAAAGCATTTATAAGCACTATGTCCAGGCTTCTCACAAATTTGGCATTTCAGTGGACCTTGATTTGAGTTAAACCTTGGTTTGAAGTAGCTCCCTGAGTTGCTGTTTATATTGTTATTGCCTCCATTCCTTGAATTGTTGTTGTTTGGAAACTGAGGGTAATTGTTCGGAACTGTATTGACTTGTGATTGAACATAAGCATTGTTTGAAAACACACCAACTTGTGGAGTGACACCAGTAGGCATGTATGATGTAGATGAGGCAATAATTGGTCCAGGAGTGGCAACAATGAACCCAGAAGGTGCATTAGGTACAGAACATGCAACTTCATTTGAACTAAATCTAGGGGAAGTTCCAACATAGCCGACATTATTTGCTACCATTGCATTCATTGGTGAGAAAGGAGGACCTTTTTGCTCTAATTCCAATTCAAACTTAGCAGATAAAAGCAATGACCTCACTTCTTCCATAGTAATATGATCTTTCCCTCTGATAATTTGCCTAGTGTGAGCATATTCATTAGGAAGGCCAGCTAAAATCATCATTTTGATATCCTGATCTGACATACTAACACCAACAACAGCTAAATGATTTCTGACATTTATAAATCGCAACAAATATTTGTCAATAGAATCTGATCCTTTTCGGATATTTTGCAAAGTCGACTTCAATCGCATAATGTGAAATTCAGAATTTGGTGCAAATTGCTGTTTGAGAGTGGTCCATACCTCCATTGAAGTTTCACAGCCAATTACCAATATAAGAGCCTCAGCAGAGAGAGTGTTGGTAATCTTAGAGATAACAAAACTATCTTGTTGCAACCATTTTTCATAAGCTTCGGTATTTGCTGTGAGAGAACCATCAGTACCAGCAATGAATTCTGGAGGACATGGATGAGTTCCATTCACTAATTTCAGTAGACCATGCCCCCTTAGATGATGTTGCATCTGAAATACCCAAGTTGGGTAATTTGTCTCATCTAGCCGCACAGAGACCGCATTGCAATGTTGACATGAGGTTGCCATATCAGATTGAAGATGCACAATTATCTGGATCTTGAAGATGAACAATTCTCTGAAACTTTGAAGATAAACAGCTACTAGCTACTGTATGAGCTAAAAGACTGAATCTTGAACCTTGATAAGTAACACAAACAACTACAGGAGGTAGCCACAAAACGCCCAATAGGTATAAGCCACACAAGTTGCTATGTAAATAGCCCCAAATCTTGATTCACAAACTAATTTTCACAAATCAAGAACATAATAGTAGATCTATGAGTAGAGAAAACGATTTCTTTTACTGATATATGGTATTTTCTTGTTGACTTTGCTTGATTCTTGAGTAATATCTTGAACAGTAACGATTTTCTACTGGTAATTTGAGTAAAGGAAAGGAAGAACAAAGAGAGAAGAAGAGGAACTTAGGGTTTTGATGGTGGATCGAATCGGAGTTACAGTGGAGAACTTGA
The DNA here is from genome assembly GCA_024704745.1 of Rosa lucieae. Classification (NCBI taxonomy): domain Eukaryota; kingdom Viridiplantae; phylum Streptophyta; class Magnoliopsida; order Rosales; family Rosaceae; genus Rosa; species Rosa lucieae. Next base: position 27,980,249 of record CM045493.1, on the reverse strand, counting down.
TGATGACTCAATCGGAGTTGCAGCGGAGAACTTGATGATGGATCGATGGTCATGCCGCCATGGGCTCTGATACCATGTGAGAAAACATGGTGTGATCTTGAGATAGCAGAGAACACGAGGACGATGGCTACGGTGATGAAGAAGACGAAGAATGATAAAGAGAGCTAAAACAACTTTTTTCTCTTTTCTCTGTGTGTTTCTGTTACAAAAATGCTTGGCTCAAAACTAACAGTAGCAAATAGAGTTCTGTTGGCTAATCCTTAACAGAATGAATGGATGACAGACATGTGTGATCTGCTTGACTAACTAAGCTCCCTATTCTTCTCATTTGCTGACTTCTGACCTTGACATGATGCTGCTTCTAGTTGACTTCGAACTGATAATGATTCACTATGACCTGATGATGCTTCACTCTTAACATCCACCTCTATCTCTCGACAACGCAGGAGATAGCACGATTCTGGCCCGGCCGCCTGCGGTCCGACTCGATCTCCGACTCCTCTCGGCTCTACCGCGCTTGACTTTCGATCTCCACTTGGCTGCTTCTTCCACTCGGATGTCGCCGCTCCCAGCCCGGAGTTCCTAGTCTTTCGACCAGCCGCCGACGCGCCTCAGCTCCATTGCTCTCACTGCTCTGGATCTTTGCTTCCACGCGCAGGCTCTAAGCTCTCAGGCCAAAAAGCACCGAGGCTCTCGGTCCCATATCCAGTCTCTGATCGCAGAAGTCTCTTCCTCCTTTTTTCTTCTCTTTCTTTTTTTTTCCTTTTTTTTTGTTCTTATTTTGTTGTTGACTTCCAATATTTTCTGACTATCTTATTCTCCATTCCAATGCTCCAACTGTTGTTTTTGGGCCAGCACGCTGAATTTTAATTAATCTGACCTCCAAGGCTACCTGTTTGTAAGTTTTTACTTTCTTATTCTTTTTCCCACTCTTATTTTCCTAATACCAGCCCCTGTTTTAGGGCCATGATTGAATCATGAATAATCCAAGCTGCGTCTACGCCGCACGCGAGTTTTGGCCTTTTATTTCTACTTCGATGCCAGTCTGTTCCTTTATGGTTAATATTGCTTCTTCTTAACCTCTGTTTTTTACTTTTCACAGCCTATTTTCTGTTTCATGGCTCCCATCAAGTTTACCGATTCAACCTTACCTCAGAAAGGGAGCTCAGAGTCAAGTGGTGAACCCACACCTTGACAACCGACGCATTCGATTATAGAGAATTGCGCTGAAGCGTATTCTATCCCAAAATCGGTCAAACTTTCAACCGTTCCTGCAGACGCTAATATCTACACGGGTAGGAATATTCCTAACGATGCCTCGATCTTGTCTCCTGAGCACTTGCGTTATTCAGGTTCCCTATTCACCCTGTCTTTCAGCTCATGTGGGTCGTGCTCTATCTGCATCCATTTCAAGTTAATCCGAACTCCTACCTTATGTTATCTGCTTTATTGATTATGTTGAAGTGGGACGTTTCTTTGGGATTGTCTGATTTCCTCTACCTCTACAATTGCTCCAAGCTAAGCAAATATTTTTGGCATTTCAATTTCACACCTTTTCCGAAGATGAAGGTATTCGTAGGGATTTCCACTCACGATAGTGATTGGAAATCTAGGGCTTTGATGATCTCCAGTGATTGGCGATCTCCTGAGCTGGACTTGCTTCCTCCGAAGGCCTTTGCTGATGACCTCGGTATATATCATATATCTTGATCAAACTATATTATGATCAAATCTTCGTTCCAATTGTTTATTGAATTTGATTTGTCATCTTGCAGCGTATAAGATTTCTCAAGCAAAGTTCGTCCTTCCTCCTAGTCGAGTGCAATGGCTGGAGACTCATCTTGCCAGGCGGGGATGGTATCCCTCTCAGTTTGCAACCCTCGAGAATTTTCTTGACATGGTGTCTAATCGTCCTTCGACTTTGTTTGGCTGCTACCGAACGCGTGTGAATTAGTCTCTTTTAGGAAAAACGTTAGCGCTCTAGGTGGCACGCATGGAGAGCTATTTTTATGTATCGAAGCATTGCGAACCTCTGTTCGCAGAATATCTTGCTATTAAGGACACATTCGTTTGTCCCTAGTTTTGGGGTCATGGTTGTTGGGGAGGACGACGCAGACGAAGGGTCAGAGGAAAGGGATGAGGGGTTCAATGGCGACGATACAGAGGAGTGAATGCATTCCCACATCGTGAGGGAATTACCTCAAATAATCCCCCCTCCTCGGAAATTGAGGAAGCGGAAGGCTGAAAATGCTCGACAGCGACAACCTTTTGCATGCTCCCTCCATCGATTGGTCTCGTGGTGCCCCACCACCCTCTCCGTCACGAGGGGGCTCACTTCTCCAAAGACTTTCCCCTGGCGAAGCTACTGATTCTGCTCTTCAAAGAGCCTCTTCGTCTCAAGAGGATCCAACCGCTTTCATGTCGCTGCCACCTAAGGCTTTGGAGCTCAAATTCAAGAAATGGGACGACACCTATATCTTAGCTGGGGAGTCCATTTTTTCCAATGGCTTGGCGGCGTTGGCGGTGGCTGGCGCCTTTGTATCATCACATCCTAAATTAGGAGGTCCTCCTAAGAGCCATGTGGCGCTGTACGGTAACGTTTGTGCCTCTCAGCTTGATGTGAGTACCTTTACCTTTCCCATCTTTACAGAATCTCTGCTTCCTTTAACTAATTCTTTCTTTTTTTCCTTTTTCTCTTGTGCAGGCTCTCTTGGCATCTCATTGCCTCTTGCACGGCATTGACGCTTTGCATACCAAATAATAACAGAAACTCGACTAGGCGAATCGTAAACTCGAGTTTAAAGAGAAAGAGCTCGATGATCAGATGAGGACAATGGTGGAATTGGCCTCCGTTCTTGAGGACAAGAACCGCGAGATAACGAAGTTGAAGAATGACCTGGCCTTAGTAACTCGAAGCAAAGACGAGGAGTTCCAAAAAGGTGCTGCTTAGATGAAGTGTGTGTCAGCTAAATACTTCCGACTCGGGTGGAATCAAGCTCTGATTGAATAAGACAAAAGGCGCTACGTAGGTCCTAATGAGTTCGACCATTTTTATGGGTTTGATCCTATGGGTTACTCTACCATTTGTGGCATGCAACCAGGAGATGTCCCGTCGCCTACCTCGAACGCTTCTGACGAGGATGAGGAGGAGGTGTCGTCCACCACTTGAGTTAGATCAGTCTCTCCTCCCGTAACATGTGGTCCCGACGGCGCTCCTTAGTCTTGAAGCTTTCGAGGCTTTCCATGTTTTACCTTTCTTTTTATATTTCATGCTTAGTTAATAAAAGTCGTACCAGAGGTGACTATTATTTCCTTTTCATGAATCGTGGCTCTAGTTGTACTTTCTTGATATTTCAATAATATATGCAATTGAATTTTAAATATATGCGTGTCGGTTTAAATATCACTTTTGAACGGCTCAATTACCTTTGAAAAGATAAACTAAACCTTTCCAAACATGCCACATTGACCTTGATCACCATTCTCAACAGCTTCAGCGACGGTCACCATGACCGTATAAACCGAGCTCCAAACCAACAACTTTGGTCTCCCTAGCGTTGATGGCGGTCTTCGTGGCCTCTCTTGGTTACTATTGTGGGCTCCATGCGCCCTTTTGATCCTTTATCGCAGTCATACAATGTGTAAATGCAATTTTGCCAATTCTCAAGCGTATGTACCTCACCTCATAGCCGACCTCGACATCGATGTTGAAGTCAACCTCGACGACGGTGCCTCAATCTCAGTGTCAACGTCGGTGTTGTCGACCTCGACGAGGGTGCCAATCTCGACGTCATCGACATAGATGTCCTCGCAATAACCTCATCATCGACCCCAACGTCGGCTTGGATGACGACGACGACAGTCTCTATGATCGCCATCGGTGTTTCCATGGCTTAGATGTGTATTCCATTCCCCTATTTGCCCCCTTGGTTTACTTGTCTGTGCTCGAAAACGCTCAGAAAGGAAAACAAAACAAAGGTAGAATATTCGAGGCACAGAGCCTTTCAAACAAAAAGTTATATTTGAGAATTTGAAACCAAACCGTATTGGAGGTTCTGCCCCCTGCGCACTGCTTATTTACATCTTCTGGGGTTAGGATTACCCTCATTTCTCCGTGCATAACCTACACATCCTGCAAGTTTAAAATCCATCACGCCATCCCACCCCCTCCTGTGGCGAGGGTGTGGTCCATCCACCCACCCCTGCCCGCAGCGAGGGGTGAGGCACGCCATCCTACCCCCGCCTGTGGCGAGGGTGTGGTCCATCATCCCACCCCCGCCTGCAGGGAGGGTGAAGCACGCCATCCCACCCTCACTGCAGCGAGGGTGTGGTCCAACATCCCACCCCCGCTACCTGTAGCGAGGGTCCAGGAGGTCTCATAAGTTGTTAAGCGAACAATACTTTAGTCATTCACACCACCGGCTTCCATTGCATTTCAAGATCAATTGTAAATGAAAATCATATGAGTAACTGCTAAATTCTAATTGGTGTTACCTGGGTTGGTGCCCATTTGCTACTTTGAATGAAGACTTACCGGCTTCCCCTTAGATTTCAACTGTGAGTCCTCGAGGACTGGTTCAGCTACACTCATCAATCACTTTCCTCAGCACGTGCTTCCTTAGAGCCCTCGCGGATTGGTCTGTACTGGTTCCTCCAGTTATTCATCCAATCAGTGTGCCGCTTGCCCCCTCGGAGTGAGGTCTATTTAAGCCTTTGTTGCGCAGCCGGCACCCGTGTTTGTTACTCTATTGGTTTAGCAACCACCATCGCTGGCCTCGTCGCTACCTCATCCTTTGCATCTCATCATTCAGAGGCAAGTTCAGATCTTACAATAAGTTCGAGGCAAGTCTGTTTGGGGATTGGATTTCATCACTACCAGTCCTCAGTGACAGAAATAAGATTCCTTGAGGTGCAGCTCCCGCCATCACTTTTAGGGAAAAGTATTCCCACAGACGGCGCCACTTGTTGGAGGTGAAAAATTCTGGTTAGGAATTTGACCCAACAATGAATGCGGACTGGAGCGGAAGCTGAACCGGGGACAATCGAAAGGTTTCTATTCGTTGTTGACTTGATGTTGACTAAGCGAAGACTCCTCTTGGCTTCCTAACTAGTCACCGCTCCGTGATTTTTCTCCACTCCGTAACCACTCTCTGTCGCCTCCCTCTGTAGGTCTCCTTACATAAGCTCCCTTTTGTAGCCTCCCTATGCGAGCTCCCTCCGTAACCTTCCTTCCTAGCTTCTCTCCATAATCTCTCTCCGCTCCGTTACCTCTTTATATAATCTCCCTACGTAACCTCCCTTCGTAGCCACTCTCCGTAACCTCCCTTCGCTTCTTAGCTTTAACGAGAAAGCGGAGACTCCTCTTCACCATCAGTGTGAGAAAGGAAGGGGAGGGTACCTCCAAAAGACCCTCCGATACCTAAGTCAATATTTTCCTGAGTCGAGTATAGAAGTCTCAACTAGAGTTCGATATCATACCTAATCGTTTTGTCCCTATTTATAAGTGTCTTACAACTTTGGCTGCAAGTAAACTTGCATGGCAAGTTACCAATAACTTGGCTAATAAGTCACCATTAAGGCCGCAGTTACTCCTGCAATAACCGTCACTTATTGGCGACCATGATTGCCACACTGAATGTCTCATTAATCGTCGCATTTACTGCTACATTAACTGTCGCATTTACTACTGCCATTACTTCTCTTCAATTGTGTTGATTGTATGGTCAAACTTGTTGACCACCCCACAACAATCTCGACCAATGCATGAAATTTATATGGAGAAGTTTGAAGAAGCTTGATATTCTTAACTCAAATGGACGTACGTATAAATGATATTCATCATCACCATTCTTGAAGACTTGAGTCTTGTCACGCCTTGACAATTTATTTGAGTAGGATTCCTGCTCTAACTTTTACAATATCAAACACTCAATAAAACTAGCTAGAGTTTTCACTCTTTGTAGTTTCTAAGTGAGCAAGACTAAAACAAAAGCCATTCTTCGACTATTTAGACTACAATTTTCTGAGCCCAAACATTCAACCCTATTAGTGGAGAAGTTGACCACGTTTTCTCCACGAAGAATAGATGAAATGGTCAGCTGAAGAAGTATAGGTATAAGGTTTACACTTGATGTGTTGGCATCCCTATAAAAAGCACTGAAAAAGCCTACAAAGTTTATCAAAACTGATCTCGGAGAATTTCAGATAATTTCATCTCATGCATAAGCACGGGTCAGTCCTAGTCAACCCTACGTTTTTGGGAGTCCAATTTTGGAAAGTATCTTTTGGTTTTTAGATTTTATTTTACAAAGAAATTTTTCAACTGATAAAATCATGGTTAAGTCTTAATTGTTGAGAATTTATTTTCTCCTCAATATATTCAGAAAAGTAGAGTTGATTGTGTAGGAATTTTGATGCAAGAATTATTGTGTGTCTTGCTTGCTTAGAAAGAGTTCCATAGGAGTCCATGAAACACTTGTTCCATGTCTAAGTGTTTTATTGTTAATTCATATACATGCATTGATTCTCTCGAGATCAGTAGAGAAGATTGGTGGTGCAAGTGGAGTGATATTTGTAGATCGTTTAAGTAAAGAAGAAGGTCAAGATTCAAGACAAACACCTCTCTAGTGAGTCTAGAGATTGTAGCCGCGTAGAGAGCTATATGTGTTTGTAAAGAACCATATCCTTCATCAATAAGTTGATTGATTTTATTTGGGTTCTCAAGAGTAAAAGCCCCGCAATATTTTTAATCTCAAAATTGAGGTTTTCACTGCGTAACCAAAATTGTGCTTTCTGTGTGAATTTTTGATTTTTGCCCAGTAAAGATTGCAACGTGTCTATCAATCCCCGAAACCCAGAAAAACGTTTCACCCAAGTATTTTCAAGAAGAATGAAAGAGGATGCGAGCACATAAAGGTACGAACTTTTTTTAAATGGACAGCTTCATTAGCCCCATATATATCTCTATAGTTTAATTAATTGTGTTAAAGTAACTATCAATGCTAAATAAACACTTAATTGGTTAGGATGAAAATTAAGCATGAAACAGTTGCCACGTCTCGGGAATATATGCAAATTATTGAAGTACGTGCATGAAATACATAAAAATCAGTTACTACTTCATAAGCACATCATATCAAACTTGGAGAAAAATCTCTGATTTCATCTTCATAGATTGGGTGCTTGTTAGGAAATGTCAAGAAAATCGATCGAGAACTCCTTTTGATCATGATCTTCACTGCTTTTGTAAATGGCGGCTTCTTGTTATCTTGTATGTGATTTGAACCCAGAGAGACCAATGTTGAAGGTTGAGCCACATAAAATAAACACTAATAAAATTGAGTAACAAACAAGTAAACAACACCATTTATTGAAAGTGATTGATTATACCAAGTGCTTGACCAACAAAGCAACAATGATGAAGCATCTTACTAAAAATCACTATATGTGCTCGAGTTGGTAAGAGCCTCTAGGTGTAAAACTCTCACATTCGGGTTTGAATCATGTCGACACTGATTGGATCGATTTTAAATCTCAATCTATTCTTGAAATGAAATCTCAATTTATTCTTGGTAATCAAGAGGAAGGAAACATTTTGACACAACTCTCTGTTACGGATTAGTTTTTGCGCCTAAAAGCCTTTGAAGATACCGTGTGTTCTCGATAAGAAAAATTAAAAAAAGTAGCCATGCCAAAAGAAAATGATGAAGTATATGGTAAAAGAAAATTGTTTCATATATAGATTATAGATATAATGAAAATTTTGAGGTGTCAAAATATAAGGTGAAATATTTTTAATCAAAAGCGAGACAACGATGGGTGAACTTACTTTATTTTATCACTATAGAACAGAACCTAAGTGGCTCTACCATTATTACAATTCAAATCATACTAAACACAAAAACCAAGAAAAATTTGAGACAAAAACTCATACTAAAACACAAAAATCATACTAGTATCAAAAATTTCTGTAAGATGCATTTTGAACTGTTGTCCACCCAGAAGAGCCACTAACCTTGTGTACCGGTGAACCGGACTCTGAAGATAACATAACCATCATCATTACCACCACTTCCAGGCTTAAGGCTATTAGCACTAAAGCCATGAGATGAAGAGTGGAGTAGTGGCTTCAATTGTTTTCATAAGGTGATGTGCGCTATATATCTTTGAGACTAGTGGAGTTGGCATGTTGAAAGGTTAGAGTTTGAAACATAAAAGAGAAATAGATATTTTATGTATCAAAAATTTGTGTTTTGTGCTTGTAATTTTCTTCCGACTCCTTATATATTTAATACTTATGACCAAAGTTCGAAAAATCGTTAGGCGTTAGTCGGGCGGTGGCCAGGGAACTAGAGCACAAACGCCTAGGCGGTTTTGTATTTATTTAATTTTATAGCATATAATAATATATAATTTAAATTTTTTCAATTAAACAATTTTAGATCCATATTAGTAACATAAAACAAATATCATGACTAATCAAGTAGAGTTCTAAGTCTTGCAAAGTTCTGATATTCAAGTTAGAATGTAACATTACCAAAAAAAACTCTCTCTAGGTTGAGAGCAGCTTGCTTTTTGTTTGAGCTTCTACACTATCATTAATACCCACCCAAATTATCACTCTTCTAATTCCTCTTTCTTTGTCTCGTTACCTCTATAGCTTTTCCTTCCCCCTCGAAATCCGCCCTTCTACTCTATAACCAGAGCTAGTATTACTTGGCTATACCATGTTTTCCCTCAGAATCGCCCACACTCTTAAACACTGGATCAATTAGAAGTGTCGATTGAAAATCTACTAAACTACACAATCAAATCAAACAACCCCTTCACAATTCCTTAGTACCTAAGAGCAATTAAGAAACAAAGATTTCAAAGAATGAGAACGAAACTTTGAATAGTAGATTACCAGGAGAGAGAGAGAGAGAGAGAGAGGAGTCAGAGGACTGAATCTGATTGAAGAGATATAGAAAGCCGAGCTGAGACTAAGGGAGAGAGAGGCGTACGTGAGAGACTGGCGGTGTGGTGAATTGCTGGGTTTTGGATTAAAGGAGAGAACAACGACTGATTCTGAAGGAGAGACTGAGACAGAACAATAACAGAGATGGAATAAAAGAAATCTATATAATCGAACCGCCTAGCACCACCCAACTGCCCAAATGCTTGCCCAGTTGCACCTAATCGCCCGCGTAGGAAGCCTGGGCAGCCACCCAAATGCCCACCGCCCACCTCCACCGATTTGGTATTAATCGCCGCGGAGACCCACCTTCCAGCCCCTAGGCGGCCTGGGCGCCCGCGTTTTAGAACACTACTTATGACTGATTAAAAATGATGTTTGGTTTTGATTAACTAGCTCCACATGTTAAAACATAGATAAAAATTTCTTACTATTATTTTATTTACTTTGGTGACATATACTACCGTTTCGACGATGAAGATTTTTGAAATGACGAAAACATGTTATATATGTAATAGAAATAGGTTGAGTAAATTACTTGCAAGTTAATATATTGTCCATAAACTCACTTGTTCATTAAACTCATCATTGATGGATTAACCCACAAATAACATGTAAATTCAATCATATTATTTTCTGCAGATTTCGAGTATGTTGTTGGACTGTAACAAAATATCAGTCATATCCATTTCAATATAACTAACCGACAACATACATCCAGGTTGATCTGCTTGATTTATTTATAGCTGTCACTTCTAATTTTCGAAATGATCGTTTTTGTTTTTTTTTCTTTGACAAGGATCTTATAAATGACCTTCAAGAAGAACTTGCCAAAGAAGATAAATTTAAATTTCGCGACAGTCCCAACTCCTATTCTAACTCGTGGTTAAATTACGCGCGGAGTCACGCGCGTGCCTGGATAATCTTGTTGTAAAATATTAATTAATTTCAAACTTCTGACCACTTTGTTGGCTTTATCTCCACCTTCCATATAAACATGTCAATTTCCCCGTCTTTTCACTCCAAGTTCCAAACCTGGATACCTTTTCTTTAATCACAATCATTCTCTTTTCTCAAAACCCAATTTTCTCGCCTAATATTCCTTCTCAAAACCCATCTCTCTAAACAAAGATCATGTACAATTTTGGAGATGAACTCACTTTAGAAACCTACAGGGTCCCCTGGCTTATATGGATCCAGGTGATAGTGATGGTCCTCCTCCTCCTCCTACTCTACTGCTTCAGCATGTTAGTCTTGGATCTCCCAGATGACAACACCAAGCCTTCGTCTTCCAGCACTCGTTTGGTTTCCAGTCACAACTTCATCACCACAGTTTCTACAAACCGTTTGCAGAGTACCCAGGTTTGGATTTTCCCAGCCCACCTTTTCTTCTTCTTCTTCTTCTTCTTGATTTGTATGATTGCTAGGAAAATGTAGGAGTAGTTCCAATCCTGGATGGCTAGTATTTGAGTTCTTGTTGTTCATGTGGATCAGAACACCACGAAGTACAAATCATAAAATTATTTTCCTTTCGAGTTTTTCAGGGGACACAACAGCACCATTTTGTGGACCTGTTCTTATATTGCAAGACTTGTGAGACCCACGCGCCAAAATACTTATTTGTCACTTTGTTGTGCAATAATTGCCTTTTTAGAACTGCCCAAGTTTTTTTTTTTTTTTCCTTTTTAACAAAACAGAAAAGATTGCGTAGGGTGGTAGATTCTGCATTGAACACTTCATTGAAGATTGTTATGCCGTTAATGGAAAAACAACCGAAACGTGATGATCTCTGTTTCTTTTTGTGATGAACATGAAATGTAATATTAACAACAGCATGACCTGTCGTCTGGTTTCGTTTAGTGTTCATCTTTTAATTTACTTTTGTGTGATTATATTTCATTTTCTTTCAAATTGTTAATCAGGATATGGTTCCTGCCGGATCAAAGATGTTTTTTTTTTTTTTTGAACTTTGGACCTCCAAATTTACAGGTTAAAAAAAAAAAAAAACAAGAACAATGTAGGTTATAACTTATAATTTATAAAGTAATAAAATTTGAAATGACCAACCAAAAAAATAAAAACCAACTGAGGCAAACATGTCTTGGGATAGAAAAGTTAGTACATGATACGATAAGCATGGAGTGTCAGCTCAGCTTTCAGTAGCATGTAACTAGTTCTGTAGATTTTGTTAATATAGATATAGTTTTTCATTTGAGCGACCCTTTGGGAAGTGATGAATGGGCAGGTTCAAATGTCCAGAACTCAACATTTTCAAAGGGGAGGGAGGTGCTACTCTCTTTTGTTTGGTTTTTAGCAATGTGCAATGGGAATGTCTCAATGTCTCAACAGAAAATCTTCACTTTTGAAATCTTTTGTTGAAAGGCTTGGTAGGCTTCCCTTGCACATTGGATTTTCTTTGATAAAACTTGGTTGAAGTTTTACTCTCTTTGCATTTCATTTTACTTTCTGCTTCATTAAGTAGTTGGTTCCTTGCAAATTCATTAAGTTTGTTTTTGCACTCCTCTTTCCCTTCTAATCCATCCTTGAGTAGGAGGATTCAAAATTCTTGGATTCAGTAATGCTATATGAACCACATTTTGGGATTACATTATAGATCACACCTTTAGTATATGTGGAACTAATCTATAAAATGGATCCCACCTCTATTAGGGATTTGGTCTAAAATGTGGTTCATATAGTTTTAATGATTGGAAATAAGGCCAGGATTTCAAATTCGTCCAGACCTCTTTTGCTCTCATTGACCTTCTGCAATTAAATCTGGAAAGTGGAAATTTTTCTTTTGATGTTCCTTCTCCTTCCTTCATTTCTCTCATATTTTCTTAATTCATTGGTGAGGATCATTTTTAATGGATCTTGTTCCTGGTCCACGTTGAATGCATCGATTGAGATCATGTTTAGTTGGAGAGAAGATGAAGGAAACAAAATGGAAGAACATTTCTTTAATTTTACTTATTGGGCAGCATATATATGGATGGAACTTAAAGTATTTGGAGGAAGATAATTGCTTCTAAGTATTTGGAGGAACATGTAATGTTAGTTATTTTATCATGCTTCTAATCTGTCTGTAGGACCTGACACACTAATATGCTTTGAATCATATAACAGGATCGTATTGAATTTATTATTCTCCCTGATACTGCGATGGGGTTTTGATGACTGTGCAAATATCATTTGTTTTAATAATACCACAAATTTGCTGACTTTCTGATACATCATTTTAATGATAATGACCACAATGTTCATTACTTTATTTATTTTTGCTGACAAGTTAAACATGTTTACCGCCTGCTGTTGTGTTTAGAATCTGTAATACATATACAAATTAAATTTGATCTTGTAAGGTCTTGTCAGGTAGGAGAAAGTATGAAAGGCGAGATAGTACCGAGCACCAGTAGAGTAATGAGAGCAGAGGACATGGTCGAAATGGAGGGCTCTGCAACACCCATCATATATCTCCACCCATGCTATTATTTTAGACTTGCGAGGCTTGCATTTCTCAAGTGTCTGGGTTTGGATCCTAGTGGTGAAACTTTATCAACCCCGCAGAGAGGGAAGAGAAAAGAAAGCTGACATGAATTCCACTCCCACGAAATAGAGATTAGCTTTTTCAGATTTAATGTTGCAAGGAGAGGAAGAGATGTATGTTATGTTGTCCCATGAACTTGAAGCAAAGCTTGCCAACAAGAACTGGTATAGACCTACAAATACAAACCAATTGTGAAGGTTGTGGAAGGAGAAAGTGTAGGAGCCTAGGAGGCATTACAGATCCAAAGCCAAGCGACATTCAACGGTAGAATTTATTGATTCACCCAATTGTAAGCATACCACATTGATTGTAAATGGTATTTGAGTAATTGTAGGACCATTGTTTGGCTGTACTTTAGAGAATAGAGATTGATTTTGTTGCCAAAATGATTTTTTTTTCCCCTTGAACAGGGAGATTCAAATTTAGAATGAGTGCTTATTCTCGTACTTGAACATTTGAGACTTGGACATTCCCAAATTTTCATAAATTTCTTTATCCCTTTCTGTCCTTTCAGAAAACTATAAATAAATGATAAAAAAAACAAAAACAAAAACAGAAAAGAAACAACTGAGCCTGTCATTTTCCATCTTCTTCTTCTTCCTCGCATAGACTTTCTCCTCACTCTTTCTCCTTTTGTTTCTTCACACACTTTTCTGTTTAGTGATGCTTTGTCCATGTATGTGGAAAAAGCTGTGCTATTCAATGGCTTACTCTGGTAAGAATTTCTCCGTCTGGTCCACAAATTAGTCGTCTCTTATTTGCGAATGATTCACTGTTTTTATTCGAAGTCACACCCTCTATTCCTCTAATGCATTCAATCTACTGTGTTTTCTACAATCTCGGAGTCTTGAGTACATCAAATAAACTAACCTAAGTCTTCTGGTCAGTTATTTTAGACCCATAATTAGAACAATTAACTCGGTTGTTAATACGATGGTAAAATATCGGCCATGAAAGCGACATTGATTGTGGTCATAAGTATGGTAATAACAGTGCACAATGATTACAATTATAAGTACGCAATGATTACTCGTCATAAGTGTGCAGTGATTAACTATCATAAGTTAGCAATGATTGTCAACATAAGTGCAGGAGTAAGTATAGCCATAAAAGCAGTGGTAATGGCGACTTGTTACCCAAATATGTTATCGCATATATAAAGAAGGCTCGACATCTAGGTAATACATCCTATTCCAACGTATTCTACTTCGCTCGACTTAGACAGTAACTAACTTAGGCATTGGAGGATTTTTTGCAGGTACCCCCCTCTTTTTCAAGTCGACGGTCAAACTCCAAGTCAACGTTCTAAGGAAGATTCTCAATCATTCTCGGTCAGCTCCCGCTCCAATCAGCAGCATTTATTAGTGAGCCAAAATCTCATTCAGAACTTTTCATTACCAACAAGTGGTGCGGTCTGTGGGAGACACTTTTCCCTAAAAAGTGATGGTGGGAACTGCACCTCAAGAAATCTCATTTCTGTCGCTAAGGACTGGGAGTGACAGAATACAAGCCCCAAAGAGACTAAAATCCGGGTAACGTTGACTATTGTTCTTTCCTTTAGTAATCATTTTTCTGATTTTCGCTTCCTTTTGTATTCAAAATATATTTGTGGTCGATGTTACCGAAATGTACGTGTAAGGCTGGTGGCTTAAGTAAATACCAAAGGCCGGTGGCCAAAAAGAATAAAATGTATTTATTAGATTCACAGGGAAATGGGGGCAATTTCATGTCTCATGTTGAAAATGACTCTTCACCTCGAGGAAAGTGTAATACTCCGAAAATTTGTTATTAATTTATGATGATTTTCCAGAATTTATTAAGTTGATTGTTAGGAAGATTTCGTGGTTCGTGGGTTGTGTGGGATTATTTTCGGACGAATAATTATTCGAAACGTGTAGTTTTAGGGGGGGGGGGGGGGTTCAAAAGTTGACTTTTTGATACGCAGAATTTCTCGAAAAACTTACTTCACGAAAATTGTAGAGCGCGTCGATACGAGTTTGTGGACAGCATCACGCATAAATCAGAGATCATATGAGAAAGTTATGGTCAACGGAAGAACCTACTATTTTTGGAAAGTTGCTATAAATAGAGGATTTCTGGAAAAAGAAATCACTTTCCTTTTTCGTCAGTTTCCAGAATTTTCAGGAAACAATTCTCTCTCTCCTAAACCCTTGACCCGACCCCGTCGGCTTTCCTTTTTCCGGCGACCCCCGGCAGTGAATCCAAACCAGATAAACTCTCCGGCACTTCCTCGTCCTCCTTGCGGTGGTGACTTGCGCCAATTCACATCCACGGCGGCGGATTGAAGGGGCAAAGATCAGCAATGACTGACCCGACCTAAACTTTCTCCTCCGGCGACGGCTGAGCACGAAATTGGTCAAGTTTTGAAGCCCTCTTCATCCTCTTTCAATCCTTGGTGGTGGTGTTGATCGATTTGAACTGGAGGAGCTTTGACTTACAATGAACAATGATTTTCATCTTGCGGCGGCGATCTAGGCCGAATTAGCTAGAGTAACAAGTATTAAAGTTGATCCTCGTAGTGTAAACTCCATTTTGGACAGTTGGATTGAGCTGGTGTGAAGTTTGGCACTGCGGCACGTGAAGCTCACGTGCTGTTGCCTGTGGCGGCACATTCAGCATCCTTTGGGACAGTTGTTTGTCATGTTAACATCTACTCGTCGATATGAGAATTTTGATATATAATTTATAGCATTTGGAGATCGTTTGTTTATGTTAAGGTTTTTAGTGGTTTCGATTATCTTGGTTTTTGATCTGTGAGGATCCGACCGTTGGATCGACTTGTCGTTTTGACATATTGACTGTAGTAGTGTTCTGGAAACTTTTGGAAGTCTTGGATGAAGCTTCGTCTTGATTTATGTAGTTTTTGGGCTCTAGTTTGCATGTTTTGAACTTAGATCCTTTCGTGCCTTAAGTGGAATTAAGTTGTGACCTTGATGTGATTAGGTACATGGAAAGGATGTTCAGTGGATTAAGGCGATTAGTGTTTTTCTCAATTTGTGTGTGAAGATGCAGCGGAATTCAGAAGTGAGTAATCTCACAATGTTCATTTATGAATGAAATTACCTTATCGTTTTTGGAGTTATTTACTTAACTGCAAACTATAGTTGGTATTAGTGGTATTTCTATATATATTTAAATTGGTGGATTGTTTGGTTGATGAAAGCAATTTGTATGACTGTGCTCATTTATTGTTTTGAGATGTGCCTATTCGGAAAACAAAATGTTGTGGAAATGATGATTTCTATTATTTGAAAAGCATTGAGATTTGTGTAACATTTTAAGTGTTGTACGACTTCTTTAAATGTTTTATTCCTAGGGATATAGAGGCCTAAGGATTCAAGGTCACAGGGTGACTTTGGGCCTTAAATCAAGTAACCATGCCTTTAGCCGGGTTATGGTTACGATTCAGTAAGAGCTCTAATCTGTCTACCATGGTAACTCATGGGATAACAAAGCGAGGTTATTTTCAACTCATGAGTACGTTTTTGAAAGGAATCAAAGTGTGAGTTGTTTTCCTTTCTACGTTATTGAAAGAAATCAAAGTGTGAGTTGCTTCTCTTTATTACATTTTTGAAAGGAATCAAAGTGTGAATTGCTTTCCTTTAGTTCGATTTGATAGGAATCAAAGTGTGAGTTGTTTTTCTTATTATTAGTGTGAGTTACTTCCTCAGGTTGATATGGGTGAATTTATCATGGATTGAGTGATTTTGTAATTCGCCTTCGAGCGTGAAAATGATTTCAAACATTACTTGAAATGGTTTTGTTTTGAACTATGATCATGAAATTGAGTGCTGATTTGATGTCTGAGCATATAGATTTTGTCATGAGTGAACTTGCTGATGCATGCTATTGAATGATGCGATTTTGATAGTTGATGCAGTGATATATGCTGATTAATTTTTAGGTTGAGAAATCTTAAGCATGTGTGTTTCTAGTTGTTGAGTTTACTGATACAAGCTTGCAAAGGCTTACCGGGTTTGTTGTTGCAACCCGGTGCACTATTCCATGGTATAGGGCTTTATCCTGCAGGTTAGGATGAGCGTGGTTGAAGCCGTAGAACTTCCTTATCCTTGCAATGGTAGGTTTATCACCTAGTGGTGTTGTGCACTTGTTAGTCTTCAGCTGTGTAATGAGTGTAGTATGTGCAGTTACTTACTGAATTGATGTTCATTTTAATTTGTAAACTTTATATAATGTAATATGTGACTCTAAAGAACGAGTCTATATTCACATTGTGGGTTCGGGATATCGTTAGTTGCCTTTTGTTAAAGGAAAAATTTCACGGCTATTTAGTGTTGATGTCTGAACCGTCACGCCTGGAACTGTTGTATTTGATTTAATTATATTATTATTTGTGATTGAAATTCGGGGCGTGACAGAAAGAATCAAGGCTGCTAGGGCCCGAGAAAAAAATCGAGGCTACTAGGGCCCAAAGAAAGATTTGGGGCGGCTAGGTCACAAGGAAAGATTCGGAGTGGCCAGGGTCCGAGGAAAGATTCAGGACAGCCAGGCTATCGTCCCACTCTTCACCAACTCTTACCATCTTTCTCCCCTATCTCTTTCCCATTCTGAACGTTGAGTTGAGCTCACTCATATAAGTTTTTTACTCTGGAAAACATAGAGACACCAGTGTTATTTTGTTTTCAATCAAGTTCGACCTGATCCTACATGTTTGGCCTATGCTACTTTTGAATCTGCCTCTGAGTTCATGGGGCATTGCAAAAGTCCGTCCACCATTAGGAACCATCTAGATCTGACACCATGCCCCCCTCCCAAACAAAATTGGTCACCTTCACAACTTTGCAAGATCAAAATAAATACTGATGTGTATTGCTACAAGCTGCCTTAATGTTGATCTTGCTGAAAAGGCAGAGGTCACTGTGTACCTCAGCTTCTATATGATACCACCAACTTCATAACCTTATATTTATATATCTAATTCCTCAATGGGCAACCCCATTAAATCATTCGAAAATGGGGAGACCGACCGTTAGATGACAATTATAAGAATATTGTATGCATGTAAATAAAAATTTAGCAAATTTCGTTATAGTTTCAAATTCGATCCACTTAGTCAATCATATTAACATTTATATCATCATAGTTGACCAATGACATAACCACCGCAAACCATGCCTATTTTTTCACATGACTTCTATAAATAAGTGGTGGATACATGTGAATGGTCAAAAATTAAACTTTTCGAATTCTATTTCATGGACCGTAAGAAAGACAAATGTGTCTACTAATGTTGTATAACTTGCACATTTCATTTGAAGTCATGAGGATCTTTTAAAAGGAACAATAAGGTGGACAATGAATTTGGAGAAACTGACCGTCAGATGGGAATATTGAGATGTTTTATAGCGGTTGTTAAAAATTCAGCCTATTAGGTGTTAGTTTCGACCTTGATCCGCTCGGTCAACCATAGTTTTCTTTGTAACTATATATTTATATATCTAATTCCTCAAAGGGCAACCCATCGAATCATTTGAAAATCAGGAGACCGACCGTTAGATGAGATTATAAGAATATTGTATGCATGTAAGTAAAAATTTAGCAAAATTCGTAATAGTTTCAAATTCGATCCATTTAGTCAACCATAGTAACATATATATCCTCAACCATAGTAACATATATAACATTTCATCAACTACCGTCAACCATCGTCAAACATCGTCAACTATTATTCAAGAGTTAAAACTTATTCTTCAACTGTTGTAATCTTTCGTCAACTACCATAAACTTTTGTTAACCGTCGTCAATTTTTCGTCAACCACCGTCAACTATCATTCAAGAGGTAAACTCATTCTTCAACTATTTTAACATTTTGTCAACTATCATCAACTATCGTTAACTATCATCAACTTTTATCAACCAGCGTCGACTTTTCGTCAACCATCGTCAACTCTCATTCAAGAGGTGAACTCATTCTTCAAACCACTAGTTGGGAGAAAAGAGAGTTTGCTAGAATAATTTCTTATATTCAACAGTGTGAAATATATACAGTAATTATATTGAAGAGTCTCCACAAAGCTAGGAGACAAATAAGGAAAACTATCCTAGGTGATTGATGTTGAATGATACATAATGAATGTTAAAGATATTGACAGCTATTCTAACAGATTCTGCTACACTTTATAGCACTTCCCCTCAAGTTGGAGAGTGGATGTCTTGCACTCCCAACTTGCGGATCATACGTATGAAGATTTCTTTGCCAAGAGCTTTGGTTAAAATGTCAGCAAGCTGATTTGCAGAACTAACAAACCTTGTCTCCACCGAACCATCTTGAATCTTGTCTCTGATATAGTGACAATCCATCTCTATATGCCTTGTACGTTCATGAAACACTGGATTTGCTGCGATGTGTAATGCAGCTTTATTGTCACAATATAGCAATGCAGTCTCTTGATGCAAAACCCCCCAAGTCTATAAGTAAATAACGAAGCCAAGTTAATTCACAACAAGCTCCTGTCATTGCACGATACTCTGCTTCAGCTGAAGAAAGGGAGACTATTTTCTGGCGCTTTGACCACCATGAAATCAATGAAGGACCTAAGAACACACAGTATCCTGTAGTAGACCTTCTCGTAAGAGGGCATCCTGCCCAATCTGAGTCACAGAATGCTCGCTGCCGCAGATCACTGGTTGAAGAGAAGAATAAGCCTTGGCCTGGAGCAGATTTCAGATAACGCACAACCCGTAAAGCTACCTCCCAATGTTCCTTTTGAGGCTGGTGCATAAACCTGCTCAATATGTGTACAGAGTACGTAATATCCGGCCTTGAAACTGTGAGATATATCAACCTCCCAACTAATCGCCTATATCGCCCTGGATCTTTGAGTGGCTCACTTTGATCAGATAATTTCAAACCACGTTCCATGGGTGTATCGATGAGAGCTGCCCCTACTAACCCTGGATCCTTAATGATTTCCAACGCATATTTGTGTTGAGAAATAAAAATGCTTTTCCTAGATGCAGAAATCTCAATACCAAGGAAATATTTCAAGTTACCAAGGTCTTTAAGGCGAAATTTATTATGCAAGAACTTCTTGAGATCAGCTATACTCACAGGATCATTGCCAGTAATTAAAATATCGTCAACATATATCAAAAGGGCAGTAAAAGACTTGCCTTGCTTTCTGATGAAGAGTGAGTAGTCAGCTCGGGATTGCACATAACCAGCTGAAGGAATAGCTTCGGAGAATTTAGAAAACCACTGCCGTGAAGCTTGTTTTAAACCGTATAAAGATTTATGTAACCGGCAAACCAAATGATCCTCCCCTGTCTCTGAAGCCCTGGCGGCGGAGACATATAAATTTCCTCATCGAGGTCTCCATGAAGGAAAGCATTGTTGACGTCGAGCTGGTGAAGTGACCAACCACGAGAAGCAGCTAATGCAAGCAGGCAATAGACTGAAATGATCTTGGCAGTAGGGGAGAAGGTGTCCTGATAATCAACACCCTCCAATTGTGTGAAACCCTTCGCCACTAATCGTGCTTTATACCGTTCGATAGAGCCATCTGACTTGTGCTTGATTTTATAGACCCAGCGGCAGCAAATGGGTGTCTTGCCGGAGGGAAGAGAGGTAAGGGACCAAGTGCCATTAGCCTGCAATGCCTCTAATTCAGATTGCATAGCAGCACACCATTCTGGGAGAGTAACAACCTCCGTATAGGACTGAGGTTCTGTGACAACACTAACTTGAGCAATAAAGGATCGATATGCAGGCCTATATCGATGATAGGAAACATAATGGGCTAGTGGATAGCGTGTACCTTTGGTCGGACCCGGGACGAGGGAGAACGATTGGTCGGAGCAAACATGGGAGCAGACATAATCATTGAGTTTGGTCGGGGGACCAGTCTGGCTGCTGGAGCGACGAAGGGGAGCAGGTTCTGGTGCGGGTGCGGGTTTGACGAGAGGAAGAGTGGGGCCAGGTGATGGTGGTAGAGGGAGAGACGGAGTAGGAAGCTTGTGCGGTGGGGAGTCCGGTGTGGAAGACAGAGAATCTACTAGGAGAGAAGGGAAAGGCGAGGGGACCGGTGGGGCTGGGGTGGGAGCACGGCGGGAGTAAGCGCGAAGGATGGTGGGGTGAGGATGAGGTGGAGGGACAGATCGGGGTCTGGGTTGGGAGAGGACGGAAAGGCCGAAGGATGGGGACGATAGTCAAAACTAAAGTCAAGGGGTTCTGGGCTCTGGGTCAGGACAGAGATTGGGCCTGGGGTGTGGGCCAATGGAGGTGTGGGCATGATGGAACCGGGCTGAATAGAAGCATAAGGAAAAATGCTTTCATGGAATTTGACATCCCGGCTAGTAAAAATCATTTTTGTCGATAAATCAAATAATTTGAAAGCCTTCTGACCGACGGGATAAAAAATGAAAATAGAAGGGATAGCACGGTGGTCGAATTTGTGAGAAGGGTGAACATTGGTGGCATAGGCTAAACATCCAAAAACCCGGAGATGAGAAAAAGAAGGGGGTTTGGAATAAAGAAGTTCGAACGGAGTTTTGAAAGAGAGTATTGGGGAAGGTAACCGATTGATAATGTGGACAGCAGTGAGGGCACACTCTCCCCAAAATTGGGTAGGGAGATGAGCTTGAAATTTTAAAGCGCGAGCCACTTGGAGTATATGACGATGTTTGCGTTCCACAACCCCATTTTGTTGGGGCGTGTAAACACAAGAATGTTGAAAAACGACACCATTATCTTGAAAAAAAGAACGAAGTGAGAGAAATTCGCCACCATTGTCACTTCGAAAAGTTTTAACACGAGATTCAAATTGAGTGAAGGCATAGCTAAAAAAACGTTTTAAAAGAGGTTGTCCTTCATCTTTGTGTCGCATTAAATAAATCCAAGTGAAAAGTGTATAATCATCAACAATAGTAAGAAAATAATGGGCACCAGAAAGAGAAGAATGCCGATATCAACCCCAAATATCACAATGAATAATCTCAAAAGGTCTTGTAGAAGAAATAGTACTAGCATTGAATGGTAAACGACTCTGCTTAGCCAAAGGACATATGTGGCAAGCTTTATTAGACTGAATGGGAAAATTCAAAAAGTTCTTAGCAATGAAGCTTAAACAAGAAGATGATACATGGCCTAGGTGATTATGCCAGAGGTCGGTGGATGAGATGGTAAGGTTGCAGACCGGTTGATTTGTGGATGAGGAAGGGTTGGTTATTGACTTCTCCGACGCTAGTGCCACTAGATAGTACAGCTCGCCACGTTGTTTACCCAAACCAATCGTCCTCCTCGTAGCCAGATCCTGTAACATACACCAGTAAGGGAAGAACGTCACTGAGCAATTCAGACCTCTTGTCAAACGGCTAACCGACATTAAATCAACTTTCAATGTAGGCACAGATAACACATCATGCAGATAATAGAAAGTATTCAGAGGCAATGATCATTTCACAACAATATTCACTTTTTCTCCACTAGGCAATAATACAGGCGGCAGCGAGCAATTTTTTTTTCTTATGTAATAATTGAGATGATGCGGTAATATGATCTGTCACCCCGCTATCAATTATCCAATTGCGAGAAGCAACTTTAGACAAACCTGGTGTTGTTACCGCATTTGCGTTGGAGGTAGAGCCTTCATTTTGTTTGTCGAAGAGAGACAAGAGCTGCTTAAGTTGACCTCTGATAATGAAACAGCAGGTCTTCCTTCATCATTGTCTAACGCCTCAGAGACTTGATTAGCGAAAGGAGTTCCTTTGTTCATATTTGGGCCGGAATTCTGCTTTGCTTTAGAATGGCTGGGTGGATACCCAATCAGCTTATAGCAGGTTTGGACCCAGTGGCCCACATCTCCACAATAGGTACATTCAGGCCTGCCTCTATCTGATCCACGATGTCGATCCGTGTCAAAGCAACGTCTTTCGTTCGACGTGAAGGAGCGATCTGGGCGAGCATCTTGCTGTGAATAAGAGCGATCGGATCGCTCAAATTTTCCTCCTCTAGCCGAACTGGAATTGGGCTTGTTACTGTTCCTTACTGCCATGGCTGCACTTGAACCAGATTCCACTGAGGTCTGCGAAACGCTGAGCAGGCATTGTTTTTCTTCTTGAGAGATAACAGAATATGCTTGAAGAACACTTGGAAGAGGATTCATCAGAAGAATTTGTCCTCAAGTTGCACTGTAAGTCTCATTCAAACCCATTAACAATTGCATCAATTTCTGTTGATCTGCCTATGCTCCATGTGCTGCATATGAATATGTAGATAATTCATCCCATAAGCTTTTCAATTTTGTATGGTAGGCTAAGACAGAGAATTGCTCTTGTCGAAGACAAGCAATGTCTCGCTGAATCTCAAAGATGCGTGGTGCATTGCTTTGAGAGAATCGCTCACTAAGGTCCTCCCAAACTTCATGAGCAGTAGGGTGATAGATAACACTATCTGCAATTTCTGAATTGAGAGTATTGACTATCCAGGAGTGTACCATGTCATTACACTGCGACCAAGTCGCATAACCTTCAGGATCAGCTTCTTCCGAAGGAGCCTTGATTGAGCCGTTGACAAAATTGAGCTTGTTCTTGGAATTCAAAGCGAGGGTCATAGCCCTTTTCCAACTGGAGTAGTTATCTCCATTCAAGGATTTAGAGACTAGAACCAATCCGGGATGATCTGAGTGATGAGTGAAGTAAGGATTTGAGATGTCAGATTTTGAAAAATCTGATGCAGTCTCTGACTTGGATGAATCAGAGTTGACAATTGACTTGCCGAAACCAGGAGGATTATCGATGGCCATGATGGCTGTAAATCAGAGATGTTACATGAGAGATTAGGGAAGAGTCAGGATCTCAGTCTTGCGCTGATACCATGAAAAACAATGAAAGGATAAGAGAGTTTGCTGGAATAATTTCTTCTATTCAACCGTGTGAAATATATACAACAATTACATTGAAGAGTCTCCACAAAACTAGGAGACAAATAAGGAAAACCATCCTTGATGATTGATGTTGAATGATACAGAATGAATGCTAAAGATATTGACAGCTATTCTAACAGATTCTGCTACACTTTCTAACACACACTTCCTCATCAGAAAACCAATAATGAAGAGGCTAATACTATAAAATTTATTTCATAAACTCAATTTTATGAATACCTGAATATTTGCAGCATATCTAGAATAGTTAAATATGAAAAAGCCATGATACAGAGCTTTCATAAGAGATGTCATGAATACTACAAATATGTAATGCAAGGGTTACAGCAGGTTATTTTACAACAGCAACAAGGACATTTAGGACAAGAGCATTTCCATTTGAAACAATTCAAACAAGAGCAATCGGGACATGAGCACGAACATGATGGTAAAATGCAGAATTTTCTGCTGCATGAACATGAGCTAGTTTTGCAGTAATGGGTTCGGGGACATGAGCAGCAACATCGCCACTTTGGTAGTGAAGGGCAACTGAAACATGAATTACGGTTCCATGGACTGCATCATGAACCCTTGTAACCACAGCATTTACCGCTGCATGAACCACAGCCTGAACTGTTGCATGAACCGCAGCAGGAGCAGCACGGCATTTCTAGGTAAGAGAGGACCCATCACAACAGCAGCAACAGCAAATCAATGACAAGCTAAAACAGGGCATTCCACTGTACCACAAACAATCTGATGTCATTAGGAAGTTTAGGCATTATGTCTAATTGATTGATACTGCATTACAGAGGAGGGAAAAGAAGAGGCCAAAAATACTGCTAATCAAATGTTAAGGTTAATCTTGTTATTTTTGGAATCAAGCCCAAAATGTTTTCTAGCGTTACCGCTACTTCCATCAATAACAGTAAGTTTTAGGCATCATTAAAATCATACTTTCTTAACAAATGACCCAAGACTGAGCATAGGATAAGTAATAACTATGAGAAATACAATTGAGGACTAAGGATGAAGATTGAGTCCACATTTCTATCTATAGAAAGAATTCAAATGCTTCATGATCTTTTAGCACAACATATTTTACATTTGCTAACAATTTCTTTGTTTGAAGCAATTTTATCTTAATAGTAGCACAGCATTTCTCTTGAAAATGATAAACATGAAATGAAAAGTAAAGAGAAGATGGTACCAGAGCCATTTACAAAAGCGACAAGATCATCATTTCTTTCGATTTCTGCTTGACAGATAAATACAAAATAATGATCACAATGCACATAATCCAAACTAAACTCTACAAAAATTTGGTGATATTCTTATGTTGGTATTAATGGATCTGGATTTGCAGTCACAAAATCAGCAATCCTGCAAAATATTCATATTCAATCTACTCGAAGATGACTAACATTATATAAAGAGAATCACCTCATTTTTCTTATATGGCTAGAACAAACAAATTTGAAAGATAATCAGTTGTAGTTCCTTTTACTATAAAACTAGGTGCCTTCAAAAAGTAATTGAAAAACTAACATACTCTTTGCAGCATCGGGAAGCAGGTTGGAGGCATTCAACAGATTTTGGTTCCTCCTGCCCAAGCGAAAAAGATCAATGAGCTTGTTAACTTTCCACAGAAGCTAAGAGACGAAATCAAGAAAATTTCCAGTCAGATTATTATTGCATAATATTTCAAAATATCTTGTTTCCAATCTGAACATAGGTTTGTTTACTATTACTACTATTAATTTATGAAACAGAAGAAAGCTATCACCTTACCAATAGCAGGAATCTGGTTATAGGTCTAAGAAGGAAGATTAGGAGGTATAAAAGTACACTTTTGGCAAGTAGCCTACAGACTTTTCCTCATTCATTTCAGTCCCTCATTCATTCTACATAGTGTTCTTGCATGCTAAATGTCAATATATTACTAGCATCATCTATATCTTGTAATGAGAAATCATAAGTAGGAGATTTGACGGTAACAAATCAAAACCATGAAGCAATTTAATTAGTTTCAATCCATAAACAAATTGGTTTTTACCAGAATAGCAATAGGCATGTGTCTTATTAAGACATGACTAATGATTCTTCCACTAGTTTATATATACGTACACCCCAATTTCAATTAACTAAACTTTCACATTGAAAACAGCTTGCCTATCACTCTTCAGATTTCATTCAAAACTTGAGAACTCAGTAATACTCAACATCCACAACAACACATATAAAAGACAGAAAGAAAAACAAACCAGAAGAAGTGGTAAACTGATGAACTTATAGAATTGCAACAACACATACAATTGCAGAACTGGTAAACTTATAGAAACCAGAAGAAAACCTAAACCATTAATGATTACAGGTCACCCAGAATGGATAAAATAGAACAATCAGGGAATTATAAAAATTTACCAGCAAATTTTTCAAGTATTGTCCACCTAAGTAGCTAAACTAGAGAATACAGAAAACAGATAGGATTCATCATAATATGTAACTTTACCTGAGGAAAAAGGAAAAAGGATTCCTTTTGCCGATGCACAAGAGCAACAAGTGGATCAACATCGGAAGCAAAAGTCCTCAAAGCAGGCTGCTTCAGAATTACTCTCAATGGAGCTCCTAGCACCACTTCCCTTACAGATGCAATCTTTACCAAAAGAGCATGTTTGTACTCTACACATCATCAACATCAAACAAAAACATGACAAGACAAAATATTAGAAACTCAGCCAAAATATAAAATCAAACGGAAAAATACATAATCTGGAACGTGGATAACAAAGGGACGCCTAAAAGACTATAATCCACTAAAAGATCATCTAAACCAATCCAAATAACGAGAAAGAACCAGGCGGGTTTTATACGAGAAGCAAGCAATCCAAAAAGCTCAACAAACACAACCAAAAACAGTTCAAGAAAACCTCTCCGAAAATTCATCATTCTACCCAATATACTCATATACATAACAAACCTCTCCGAAATGTTGATTGCATTTTGTCCTAAAATGTTTCAGCATCTTCATGGCAATATAGCAAGCTTACAATGACTGACCTTAGAAAAGGAACTCGTTGAACCTTCATCTGTAGGAAGTTTAGAGAGATTGAGCTTCAATGTAAGATTAAACCCATCTCTATGTGGGTCAAGAATCTGCACAACTGATCCATACGCAGCCTTTATAGCCTCTATAGCCCCAGCAGGAAGCCCACTGAAGAACACAGTTTCCGGCAGCGAAACCGAAAGCAGCACAATGTGTGGGTTTTTCATCTCGTCACCTGCAAAACCATCAATGGTCAATGACCCATTGGAATACTAGTCAAAATTCCTAACTGGGTTTCTGAGGAAAACCAATCAATCAGTCACCTGAACGTGGTACAGGACGTCAGCGAACTCGGCCCAATGGTAGTCCACCTCCACTGCTTTTTCAATGCTGCTTTTTCATTAGTGGTAGGCTCCATCAAAGTGGAGTTGATTGAGATCACTTTCCAGTTTACTAATTTAATCAAATGTGAATTTAATCACTTTCGGAAGGTAGGTGCAAAATAATTTATGCCTGCTTTATGGCTGTCATGAGTGTCATCCATTTAATTGTCGAAAACAATAATTGAGGAAAGACTTGGTTGACTGGACTTCATTCACTCGTTATATTCGAGTCTGGGTTGGGTTCCTACACACATTACCCTGTTTTCTACTTCACTAACCTCAGAATACCTCTCTTTCCCTCTTCATGGAGTTCGTCTACGGCATTGCAGTGAACGTCTTGGATAGGCTAGCTTCACATGCTTCCCAAGAGATCTCCTTGGCATGGGGTGCCCAACTTGAACTCACCAAGCTCAACAAGACCTTATCTACCATCAAACTAGTACTCGAAGATGCAGAGAAGAAGCAAGTGAGGAATTCCCTAATCACTCGTTGGTTGGGAAATCTCAAAGATGTCTATCATGACGTTGATGATGTCTTGGACGAACTGGACTTCCAAAAGTTGCGGCTGAAAGTGGAGGTCGACAACTGTGGGAACATCAAAGGAAAGGTACGCCAATTTTTTTCTCGTTGGAATCCAATAGTGTTTAACTTCAAAATGGGACGTCAAGTGAAAGAGATCAGAGAAAGACTGGTTGAAATTGATAATGAAAAGAGACAATTTGGTCTCCTTAAGTTTGCTAAGGTAGCTGAGGATCCTCGTTTCCTCCAAGGGATGCACGATAATAAGAGAGAGACTGACTCTTTGGTGGAGGCTTCAGATGTTATTGGGAGATATGATGATAAAAAACAGATTATTAGCCATCTCTTAAATAATACTAATATCTCTAGTGAGGAGAATGTTTCTGTTATTTCCATCCTTGGGTTAGGAGGGTTGGGGAAGACAACTCTAGCTAAATTGATGTATAATGATAGCATAGTAGAGGAGAATTTTGAGATGAAAATGTGGATATGTGTCTCAGAAAACTTTGATATCGGAGCATTAATTCGCAGCATCATCAATGCTGCAATTAAACAAAAATGTGAGGATGAAAGTTTGGACCTTATGAAGAGAAGATTGCAAGATACTTTGCGAGGTAGAAGATTTTTGTTAGTGTTGGATGATGTCTGGGATATGGAGCTGATTGGAATAACGATTGAAAAATGGAATGATCTAAAAGGCTTGTTAAATGTGGGAGCTAATGGAAGTAAAATCATCATAACAACACGACATGGATCAGTTGCTTCACTTGTGAATCCCGTATACATGCACCCCTTAGAAGGTCTTCCCCACAAAGACTGCATCTCCTTGTTCATCAAAAAGGCATTTAAAAGAGGAGAGGAGCAGCGCTATCCACATTTGATAGAAATTGGTGAGGATATTGTGAAGAAGTGTCGAGGAGTACCTTTAGCAGTAGCTACTGTAGGGAGCATGCTCTATTTGAAAAGAGATGAACACCAATGGTCGAGTGTCAGAGATGATGACATGTGGAGCATAAGGAACGACAATATTCTACCTGCACTCAAATTGAGCTATGATGCATTGCCACAACACTTGAAACCGTGTTTCGCATTTTGTTCACTTTTCCCAAAGGATTATGTGTTCAAGAGTCCAATGTTGGTCCCATTGTGGATAGCACAAGGATACCTCAAGACATCTAAGAAAAATGAAGATTTTGAACAGATCGGTTTAGACTATATAAGGGAGTTTTGCTCTAGATCTTTGTTTCAAGTCGAGGGTGATATCAAAACAGCCATATTTTTTAAAATACATGATCTCATTCATGATTTAACAATTTCAGTGGCACAAGTAGAATACTCCACAGTCAATTTTCGTCCCTCTAGTGCTTTTGAAATGGTTCGACATGTGTCAATATCTAAAAAGGACTTGCTTGGGGAAGAGGCACAAGTTTCTGATTTCATGCTCAAATCAAAGAAATTGCGAACCATTTTAGTTCCTGAAAAAGGTCAGATGAGTCAACGTTTTGTGAAGACATGCATTTTGAGATTCAAATATATGCGGGTGCTAGATCTCAGGAGGTCTCTTCTTGAGGAGCTACCAAGTTCCATTGGTAGTTTGTTTCATCTGAGATTTCTCAGCTTGTGTTCTAATAGGAAGATAAAAAGGCTTCCCAATTCCCTCAGTAAGCTGCTGAATTTGGAGTACTTGAACCTTGAGGGTTGCAACGCACTTGAGGAAATACCCAAAGACATAGGGAACCTGATCAACCTACGAAGCTTGACGATAACAACACAGCAGACGTATTTGCCAAAAGGAATTAGGCACCTCACCTTACTTCAATATTTAGAATTTCATGGATGTGTCAATCTTAAATCTTTGGGCGAAGAGATCCAATTCCTCAGCAACCTTCGCAAATTGTGGATTAGCAGTTGTAATAATTTGGTATCATTGCCACCAAATATGAAACACGTGACTGCTTTAGATACTTTTGGTGTCAATGATTGCCTGAAGCTTCAGGTGATGATGAGATCAGGGGAAGGTCCTCAACGTCTTCGATCATTGCTTATCGCGAAGTCAAGTTTGGAGGCTTTGCCCCCTTGGCTCATTGAAGATTCTGCAGACACTCTACAGAGCATAGTACTTTCTGAATGTCATAATCTCACGACACTTCCGCAGTTGATAAAGTTCAGATTCCTCGAGCAACTACGCATTGAAGAATGCTTCAAATTGTCGGCTTTGCCGCAGGAGTTGCATTGCCTTACTGAGTTGAGAGAACTGTATATTGAAGGATGTCCTGAATTGAGCAAAAGCTGCAAAAGGCAATTAAAAGGTGAGGAGTGGTCAAAGATGGCACGTCAGGTGAAGATTACACTCGACGCTGATGATGAAGAAGATGAAGCCCACAATCGCTTGGCCGACGGTAGGATCGCGTACTACACGCGACGACGCCGTTAGTCACCTCAATGATGAAGAAGATGAAGCTGAAGGTCAAGGAGGAGTCCGCTTCCAATCGGTCGCATACCTCACAACGCGCCACCCGTGACAACGCCGTTAGTCACCTCAATTCCTCGTCTCCAGGTAACGAATCACAACGTCTGGTTGATTGCACAAATGCCAAGGCTGAAACCCAGATTGAAATTTTCTCAAGGCCAGCTTTATATGCTTATTTTTCTTAGAAGTTTGAAGCTTGATTTAGGTTCATCAAGTTAATAAGACATATGCCTATTACTGTTCTGGTAAATACCAATTTGTTTATGGATTTTGAAACTAATTAAATTTCGTCACGGTTTCGATAATCTCCTACTTAACCTGGATTATGGCTCATCAAGGTAGTTGCTTTTCCATTATATATGCTACTGGTAATGGGGCCTGATATATAGGGGAGCCATGTTTTTCTGTTTTGAATAATGTTACATGGACTTCTAGTAATCTTATGTGCAACCGGAGTTTAAGTCTAGAATATCGTCAATCCACTTTATTTTTTCTCTTGCAATGAATATGGGGGATTGATATCTCGCAATGCTTTTGATATAGTTGTCAGTTCAGGCATAGACGAAGACTTATGATGCCCTCAAGGAATGCAAGTACTGCCTCTAGTCTATCACCAAACTGCTTTCTCTTTCTTTTCTTTGTTCATTAAGTAGGAGTCCTAATTGGTTTCTGAATTTTTTGTTTTGGTGTTATGTCTACCTATTGTTGCTGGAGCCTCAAATGGTTCCTTGTTGTCTGGAAAAGCTCTATGTAGAGTTGTTCCTCCTTCTCTGTTTACTAAAGCTACTGGGGTGTTTTTTTGGCCTTATCCATGAATCTCTTTAAAGCTGCTGGGTTGTGTTGTCACTGTTCGACCATATAAGAGATTTTGTAGTTGCTTTTCCTTTCCTATAGTTGGGTGTGCACCGGCAAAGTCGCTAACTAGGCAGTAGATCACATAGACCGCTTGGTCTGCAGGGGGCATTGTCCATTTGATTGGGTTCAGAATCCACCTACCTAGCCTCCTGGGCATTTCCCAACCTACTATATTCCTGCTTTAATTAGTTCCCTTTCTCCTCCTTATTTGGGGTGGGACGACAAAAAAATTTATGTTAGCTTATTTCTTGTTGTTGTATTGTGTATCTTTTGTTTAATAAAATTTCATCATTCCAAAAAACAAAATAAAAAGGTTTTATATCATATTTTGGAATATGGGTTTACCAAGTGAAACCAAGATCCTAACCCTAGTTCCATCTTTTCAATTTTCTTCCTATGGCGACCATCGTCACTGCTACCTTTGCTACTTCCTTGGCTTTGGCTGGGGGTGGTGGAGCAGTTTGGCTAGGATTGCAGTCAGCTCGGCTAAAAAGTCTCATTCCTATTTGTTGGAAAAGCTTCTAACATACAAGAAGTTTGCAGTGGCTAATCCACGCTTTTACTTTCAACGAATCTTGGTAGCTGATAAACCATTTCAGTTCTAAAAGAAGCCAAGTGATTTATTTCTCATCTCCTTCGATAAGGCTGTTTTTTGTTTGGTGGACTACGATGGGATTGATCCCATGACGTACTTATCTTGCTGATGATGGCTTGGCAAGAGTTCAAGATTTATTAGTGTTTCTTTGCCTTTTGACAATGATGTATTCTGTTGAATTACTTAGTTATATGGTTTACAATTGCACCACTATTAAGTGTCTAGGTTTTTGTAAACCATCTAGTTATTAGGCTAGATGTTTTAGATGTTTACCATTGTTAGTAGGCTCACTTTAATTAAGTGAGCAACTAGGTTTTAATGATCCGTGTCTGTCATGTTTGGTTGTTGTTTGGCCCTAAGATACATGGATTGAGTCTAAAAAACTGATGTATCTGTCGTTCTAGCTTTATCAATAAAAAAGGATATCTCTGATTCTTAAAAAAAAAGGGTCATTG
Source organism: Rosa lucieae (assembly GCA_024704745.1). Classification (NCBI taxonomy): domain Eukaryota; kingdom Viridiplantae; phylum Streptophyta; class Magnoliopsida; order Rosales; family Rosaceae; genus Rosa; species Rosa lucieae. The sequence goes on along the minus strand of CM045493.1, from coordinate 27,948,522 downwards.
ACCAAAAGCCCTAAAATGAGCCAAAGCTATCCTACTTACCCCAGCAACAAATTTTTATTCTCACTAGGGAAAATCGTTCGTACAGTACCTGACCTTTGCCCCGTTCTAAACTTCAGTACCTCACGTTCAGAAAATATCATAACGGTACCTGACGTTCTAACCCCGACCGAAGATTGGTACCTGGAGCCGTTAGCTCCGTTACAAAAATTGACAGCTGTCATATTTTGATCATTAAATGACCAATTTACCCTTTTTCTCATATAATAAAAAAAACAAAAACAAAAAATTTTGTTTTACGAAAATGCCAAAATGAAAGGGTGAGGAGGGTCGTAGGCGGGAAGGGGTCAGGCGGCGACGGTGGGAAAGCTCAAGTCGTGATTTGCTCCCAGAAATTTCAAGGCAGCGGCGTAGCACAACAACACTCCAACAAAGTCGATGAGCAATCATCCATTAGCTACAGCCACCATCACCATTACCACAACAGCACTCCAACATAGTCAATCGAGAGGCGAGAGTGGCTGACTTCTTTAGAAGGTAGCGGAGGAATTGGAAAGCCATCATCCATCAGCCACCATCACCACCACCACAGCCACAACCACAACCACAACCACACGACCCGGTCCCAAACAACACTCTAGAAAATTTCAACCCAAAACCACCACCAAAGTGGTTAAAGGAAAACAACTTGAGAAGATTTCCATCTTGATCACTTTGATTTCCCAAAACCCAGACAAAGCCAAGTCTTTGAGCAAGTCATTGGGTTTACTTCTTGGCCGAGTTTAAAGTTGGGTCCGACTCTGATTCAATGCAGAGCAAGAAGAAAGTGGAGCTACTAGAGAAGATAGTGGAGGAGAATGAGAAGATGGTGGGTTTGGTGACTAAGCTAGTTCACCGGAAAAACAAACCCGGCTACTAGGGTCGCTGTAGCAAAGGGTAGTGCAGCTGGAGAGAGTTCTCATCAATGAGAGAGTTAGGAGAAGAGGAGACATGCTGTAGAATGCAGAGAAGGGTTCTTCTAGATTCTAAAAAATTGTTTCTGGGTTTGGTGGGTTTGACCCAAAGACCCCAAAATCTCCATCAGCTCCGTCCAGCTCCCCTCCTTCTCCATCCTCAACTCTACCATCAACTTCACCTTCTCCCAATACGTCGTCGTCTGCAACCCCAGCCGCTCGTTGCCTTCCGCCACTACCACAGCACCAAGTTGGCTTCATGTTTATCCCTCCCAGCAAAATCGAGCCCGATCAGGCCCAATACATAGCCGCCACTTTCGCCATCAACTCCTTCCCCGTTTCAGATCCCAATCTTTCCGGGGTGGTCCATGGCCCGATAGTCTCTCCAGAGTTCGGCGACGGGCTGAGAGGATTTAACGGCTGTAGAGGAGGCGGGTCCACGATGGAGATAGAGTCGAGGCTGCAGACGAGAGAGAGAGAGAGAGACAGAGAGAGAGAGTAGGGAAGAGAGAGAGAGAGAGAGAAAATAGAAAAAAAATGAATTAGATAAAAAAAATGGATTAAAATATGAAAGGACCAAAATATCCTTTAACTCTTAGTTTTTGTAACGGAGCTAACAGCTCCAGGTACCAATCTTCGGTCGGGGTTAGAACATCAGGTACTGTTCTGATATTTTCTGAACGTGAGGTACTAAAGTTTAGAATGGAGCAAAGGTCAGGTACTGTACGGACGATTTTCCCTTCTCACTAACCCAATTTAAATTGAAATGACTATTCTACCCACTTTCTAATTAAACAACTACAGCTACCTGTACTCTTTATCTATCCTCCCTTCGATCTCTCTCTCTCTCTCTCTCTCTCTCTCTCATCCCTCCGATACGTAGACCGGAGCCTGTTTCACTCACCTATCTCTCTCTCGTCTGAGTCTTGGAGTCCGAGTCGCGGCGGTGGAAACTTCGCAGCAGAAGTCTATGTGGCTCGGTGAGTCGATGAAAGTGACGGAGTGGTCGCAGTGGTTGATAGAGGAGCTCTTCATGGTAATGGCCCGGCGCTGCTACTCAAGGAGGGAGTCCATGAAGCGGAGACGGCCGGTGAGCTTGGGATGGATGATGCAATTGACAAAGCCAGAGATAAGGTGGTCGTAGAGCATTCTCACCATTAATTCGTGGGCTGTGTTGGGTTGTGGAACTTGTGAGATAATGGTCATGATCGATCCAATTTTTGTTTGATAGGATGAAGATAAGGATGTGGTTTCGTGGAATGCTATGGTTACTGAGTTATTCTCAGATTCTTAGGTATGAGAATGCTATTAGTTTATTTGAAAAGATAAGGGAGTGCAAGATTGAGTTAAATGCTGTCAACTGGGGATGATGGCTTTGCATGGATATGTTTTGGTAAATGATTGCTTGTGGCTCAGAGCCACATGTTGTTAATAATGACATTTGTTTTAGTCTGCACTAGCTCTGTACATCAATTCTTTTGTTTTTTTTTTTTTTTATAAGAAGCTCTGCACATCAATCTTAAAATGAAGCTATAGCTTCTTCCAATTCCAATATTCTATGATTCGTGTAACCTTGAACTAGTTATGAGCTTATTGGCCCTTCTTCATTTATTTCTTCTTTTTTTTTTTTTTGGGAAAGGTTATTTGATTTTTCTTCAAAGAGCTCAAATGATCAACTGGTCTTGTTGGAAGTTGTTGATTTATAGAGGCAATAGACGTCTATAAAAGGTCTATTGGGGGGCAATAGACTTTTTGAATTAATGTAATCTCCTCTCTTTTTTTCTTTCCTCTCTTTTTTTCTTTAATAAAAAAAAAGTCTATTAGAGGGCAATACAGGTCTGTTAAAGGTCTATTGGGGGGCAATAGACGTCTATTGGGGCAATAGATGTTTTGAATTGATGTAATCTCCTTGTTATTTTTCTGTAATCAAAGTTTTATTTGTCCAAATTTAGGGAGATTAGTTCTCATTCTGGCAACTGAAAGTCCTATTGGGGGGCAATAGACGTCTATTGGGGGCAAAAAAACTTTCTGGTGAGATTTTCAGCAAATTCTAGCGGGCAGCAGTTGGTAACTGGAATCCAGCAGCCGGTGATCGAAATCCGGTGAAAGTTGACCGGATTCCAGCAAAAGTTGATCAGATTCCGGCGGCCGGTGACCGGGCTCCGGCGAAGTCTCCCATGGTTTCTCTCTCTCTCTCTCTCTCTCTCTCTCTCTCTCTAAGTAACAAAGGGGTGAGGGTAAAATGGTATTAAAAAAAATTAAAAAACAAAAAAAAACAAATCTTAATGGAGTATTAGGGAAGACCTCCTTAGAGTGTTTTGGGTAAGAGGGAATTAAAAAAACTTAATGTGGTAAGTGAGAAAAAAATCTCTAAAAATGGTGTAAATGGACAAAAATCCTAAAATAAATAAATAATAATAGGATTAAATACTTGTTACTCCTCAAACTTTTCCCTGAAAAACAGTTTAGTCCCTCGCCTTTCAAATTAAACTGGATAGTCCTTATTCTTTCTAATTCTCACACAACATGTCCAAAACAGGTCTAAAATAACTATTGTACCCCCAAGATCCTTTTTTTATTTTTGTCTCTCTCTTTTTCTAATTTTTCTCTCTTTTTTATTTATTTTTTCTGCTTCTCTCTCTCTCTCTCTCTCTCTCTCTCTCTCTCCTCCTTCTTTCTTCGTTCTTCTCTGCTCTTCCACGAGCCCAACAACTTTCATACCTACAAGAATGTCCAATTCCAAACAAAAAGGCCAGAAAACAGCCCAAGTAAAAGGATTTCCAGCGAGCTACTGTTCACCTTCGAATTTCTCCTCTACCGGTCGATTCAAGCTGCAATAAGCATACCCACAAGATCAGTGTTCTTCCAACAACAAGATTCACCAAGGTTTCCAGCCGAAAAATCACCGGAAACCAAAAACCCAACCAAGAAATCGAAAATTTTCGATTTTTCTCTCCTCTTCGATTTGCTTCAATCCAAGCCTAATCACCTAAAATCCTTACCAGAGATGGAGGAGGAGGAAGAGAGGAAGCTTTGATGGCCGGCGACGAGTCCAACTGGGGTCCGGCTGCAGTGATTTAGCTGGAATTTGGGTCCAGTCCGAGGAGAAGAGAAAAGAAAGGGGGAGGGGGCTGGAGGTGAATTTGGGTATGGGGTTACTCTTGGATTTGGGAGTGTGAATTTGGAGAGGTGGAGGAATTTTATGGGGAGGATTGGCTCTAGATTAAATTAAATTGGAATATGGAGTAGAGTAAGAATGGGAAAAAAAAAATAGTAGAGAAGAACGAAGAAAAAGAGAGAGAAAAAATAAAAAAAGATCTTGGGGGTAGAATAGTCATTTTAGACATGTTGTGTGAGAATTAGAAAGAATAAGGTCTATCCAGTTTAATTTGAAAGGCGAGGGACTAAACTGTTTTTCAGGGAAAAGTTTGAGGAGTAACAAGTATTTAACCCATAATAATAATAATAATAATTAATAAATAAAAAGATAAAAAGAAAAAACCTCTGTAAAAGATCAATTAAATTGGAGACTTATATTGAAATACATAGATGATTCATTATAATAGTAGCAATTGTTGTCAGAACCATCTATTTCTTTGATTTAAGGGAAAAAAATGCAAATAATACCTAACCTTTGGCCCATTAGTAACTTTGGTACCTGACAAAAAAAAATATCACTTTGATACCTCAAGTTCGAACCACAACCCAACATTAGTATCTGGACCGTTAACTCTGCTTAACTCCGTTAAGGAGATTGTCAGCTGTCATATTTTAAAGGGTATTTTCTTCTATTTGTATCTTAATTAATTTTTTTTTTCTTTAAGCATTTTTTCCTCTCTCTCTCTCTCTCTCTCTCTCTCTCTCTCTCTCTCTCTTCCTCTCCTTTCTTTTCTTCTTCTTCCCTCTCTCCAGATCAACCTGCAAATTCTTCCCCAAACGGTGAGAATGGATAAGGCGGTGGTGGACTCTCACGACGGTGCTCAACACGACGACGGAGTATGGGAAGTCGGAGGAGCTTGACGACAAAGAAATAGTGACTAAGATAGCGAGGCTGAAGCAGGAGCAAAGGAGCTTAGAGGAAGAGGTGGAGAATATGAGCAAGAGATTGGAGGCGACAGAGAGAAGACCGTAGCAGATGATGGCGTTTCTTCAGAGAGTCGCTGAGGATCCTGAGATTTTGCCACGTACGATGCTGGAGAAGGACCGGAGCCTCGCGGAGGGTTTGGGGGACAAGAAGCGTCGGCTGGTGATAGCGTCGACGTCGTCCACGTCATCATCGGGGATGGGGACGACGGCTTCCGTGAAGACTAAGGTTGAAGTTGACGGGGCGATGGGGGTGATTTCGTCGCCGGAGACAGGTTTTGAGATGGAGAGCTTTTCTTGAGGGTCGACGTCGCCAAAGGCGTCGACGGCACAAGGGTGGTGGAGCCAGAAGAGGGTTGTGGGTCGGAATCAGAGTGATAAGGAGTTGTATGGTAATTCTACGGGGTTAGCGACACAGTCAGGTCATGGAAATGGGAATATTAGTAATTCCGGGTACGGGTTCCCATTTGGGTATAGTGGAAATAGGAGTGGTAGTGGAGAAGTGGGTTATTTTGCAGAGCTGGAAGAGAGTCCACCACCGCCTTATCCATTCTCACTGTTGCATGAAGAATTTGCAGGTTGATCTGGAGAGAGGAAAGAAGAAGATAAGAAAGGAGAGAGAGAGAGAGAGAGAGAGAGAGAGAGGAAAAAATGCTTAAAGAAAAAAAAATTAATTAAGATACAAATAGACGAAAATACCATTTAAAATATGATAGCTAGCAGTCTCCTTAACGGAGTTAAGCGGAGTTAACGGTCCAGATACTAATGTTGGGTTGTGGTTCGAACTTGAGGTATCAAAGTGATATTTTTTTTTTGTCAAGTACTAAAGTTACTAATGAGCCAAAGGTCAGGTAGTGTTTACATTTTTTTCCCTTGATTTTTTTGCATAGATGATCTTTAATTAAAGGATGATTTAAAATGGATGGTTGGATTATGAAATTGTAAAGTGAAATTACAATAATCACAATGCATTGTGTGCATATAAAATAATTCATTCTCACTTGCACGTACAAGAATATCGAGATAGGAATTAATTGCATAGGCAAATGAGACTGTACATGTCTCTGTTAATTTTAATGAAGCCAACTATAATCTATGATAAACGACCGACTGCAAGCCTCCTAAGCATAATAATAGTGTTTGTGCTTCGTAAACAAAAGGTCGTGAATTCGATCCTCATCGGGGTTTTTTTATTTTTTTATTTTTTAAGGGAACATAATCAGGTTCCATTAAATAACGACGTCACTGCTTCAAGCTTGAGGGTTTCAATAAACCACTCATAATACAAGTTCAAGCACAATACAGACTTTCAGAGCAGCCATATCTTGACCAAAAAACTAAAAACCTAAAGGAGCTGCAACAAACTAAAAAGAAAAATGCGAGAAAATAAAACCCCTACACCTATCCAACCCTAAATCAGAGCAACCAATTTAACAAGTGTTGATGCCTAAGACCTTCTTGGTGTACATCGCCACTCATCAATCAGCCAACAACAACGATCAAGGGCCGAATAGAGTAAAAGCCGAGCGACGCTAGTATATTCAAAACAAACAAAAACTGAAATTCTTGCCACCCCACCAGCCCAAACCAAACCAGGCCCAAAAGAGAAGGGAAAGAGAAAAGGGTGAGCCCAGCCAGGCAGCAACCCAACCAGATTGGGCCCACGGCCCATCACCCACCTCGGCCCTTCTACCTTCAGATTTTTGTGTTCTTATGGCATTGCCTAAAAGGAAGGCAGTTCAAAGGTTAGGTAGCTTGTCAAGAAAGAACTGCAAATGCCTTGGCTAGAAAACTAATGTAATAGAATGACACAACTATGTAAATTGCATAGTGGAGGTTGCTTACATATAATATAGTTCCATTTTATCTACATTTTCATCAAAACCAATGAGCAAGAAACTATTCTAGCAATGAATTAACATAGAAATTATATCCCAGATATGGATGACAGAGATTCATTGACCTAAGAACTTAAACTGAGCCTAGTTATGGCTTGTAAAGATCAGAATGACTAGGAGACTCAAGAGTAGTAATTGCAGATGATAATGAACACACTTCCTCATCAGAAAACCAATAATGAAGAGGCTAATACTATAAAATTTATTTCATAAACTCAATTTTATGAATACCTGAATATTTGCAGCATATCTGGAATAGTTAAATATGAAAAAGCCATGATACAGAGCTTCTATAAGAGATGTCATGAAGACTACAAACATGTAATGCAAAGGTTACAGCAGGTTATTTTACAACAGCAACAAGGACATTTAGGACAAGAGCATTTCCAGTTGAAACAATTCAAACAAGAGCAATCGGGACATGAACACGAACATGATGGTAAAATGCAGCAATTTCTGCTGCATGAACATGAACTAGTTTTGCAGCTATAGAAAGAATTCAAATGCTTCATGATCTTTTAGCACAACATATTTTACATTTGCTAGCTAGGAAGTTGTTCTCAGTTCAATAGTGCTAACAATTTCTTTGTTTGAAGCAATTTTATCTTAATAGTAGAGCAGCATTTCTCTTGAAAATGATAAACAAGAAATGAAACGTAAAGAGAAGATGGTACAAGAGCCATTTCCAAAAGCGACAAGATCATCGTTTCTTTCGATTTCTGCTTGACAGATAAATACAAAATAATTATCACAATGCACATAATGCAAACTAAACTTTACAAAAATTTGGTGATATTCTTATGTTGGTATTAATGGATCTGGATTCGCAGTCACAAAATCAGCAATCCTGCAAAATATTCATATTCAATCTACTCGAAAATGACTAACATTAGATAAAGAGAATCACCTCATTTTTCTTACATGGCTAGAACAAACAAATTTGAAAGATATTCAGTTGTAGTTCCTTTTACTATAAAATTAGGTGCCATCAAAAGATAATTTAAAAACTAACATACTCTTTGCCGCATTGGGAAGCAGGTTGGAGGCGTTCAACAGATTTTAGTTCCTCCTGCCCAAGCGAAAAAGATTAATGAGCTTGTTAACTTTCTACAGAAGCTAAGAGACGAAATCAAGAAAATTTCCAGTCAGATTATTATTGCATAATATTTCAAAATATCTTGTTTCCAATCTGAACATAGGTTTGTTTACTATTAATTTATGCACCAGAAGAAAGCTATCACCTTACCAATAGCAGGAATCTGGTTATAGGTCTAAGCAGGAAGATTAGGAACCTATAATTTGGCAAGTAGCCTATGTAGACTTTTCCTCATTCATTTCAGTCCCTGACTGGGAACCTATAATTTGATAGTCCACCATGGAAAAAAAAAAAAAAAAAGGTGGCTTCCAGACTTCCAGTAAATGATTATAGATCAAATTTTACACAAAGACCATTCTGATGTATTGGTCAACAAAATATATCCATATTATTATTTGACCAGGTTAAACACAATTGGAGGTATCAATGAAGTCAATCAAAACTTGACAAACACGTTGAGTGTACCCATTGACTGGAGAGCAGATACAAGCCCCAATTAAACAGAACACACTCATGCACTTGGCCTACATTTTTATAATTCAATATCACCAATTTAAACCAGAACAAGAAGCAATAATTCAGAGAGCTCACTCTACATCTCGTTTGCTGCAAAAGGGTGGGGTTTATGGTGCTAAACAAAGTTGACTATAGCTCTATAGCAGACCAAAATTTTCCAACAAGACAAACCGAAGACGATCATTGAACGGATGAACCTCTAAGATAACTATCAAAGAGGGTCTGAATCTTTCAAGTTTATTAGTCCATAAAAAGTAATTAGGACTAATCTCCTACACTCTTTGGTTAAATTCTCAACTCCATCCTTAACTTTAAACAAACTGCTAAGCCAACATATGGTCTTAGCTATAAGAACACTTCCTCAGTAATGGTCTTACAGTTCACAGAGTGGAAGTCCTACCTTTTCAGTTTGACATAATTAAGCTAATGAAATCAAAAGGGTACTCTATACTACCTTCTGGAATCTAGAGTAATCAATGAACCCTCACCTCCCATAGAATTGTATTGGTGAAATTTTGCCTTCTACTTTCAAATATAATTATCCTGATAGTATCAGATAACAAATTCTACATAGTGTTCTTGCATACTAAATGTCAATGTATTACTAGTACCATCTATATCTTGAAACGAGAAATCATAAGTAGGAGATTTGACGGTAACAAATCCAAACCATGAAGCAATTTAATTAATTTCAATCCATAAACAAATTGGTTTTTACCAGAATAGCAATACGCATGTGTCTTATTAAGACATGACTAATGATTCTTCCACTAGTTTATATTTACGTACACCCCAATTTCAAATAACTAAACTTTCACATTGAAAACAGCTTGCCTATCACTCTTCAGATTACATTCAAAACTTGAGAACTCAATAATACTCAACATCCACAATGAATATAGAACTGCAACAACACATATAAAAGACAGAAAGAAAAAAAAAACCAGAAGAAGTGGTAAACTGATGAACTTATAGAATTGCAACAACACATACAATTGCAGAACTGGTAAACTTATAGAAACCAGAAGAAAACCTAAACCATTAATGATTACAGGTCACCCAGAATGGATAAAATAGAACAATCAGGGAATTATAAAAATTTACCAGCAAATTTTTCAAGTATTGTCCTCCTAAGTAGCTAAACTAGAGAATACAGAAAACAGATAGGATTCATCATAATATGTAACTTTACCTGAGGAATAAGGAAAAAGGATTCCTTCGGCCGATGCACAAGAGCAACAAGTGGATCAACATCGGAAGCAAAAGTCCTCAAAGCAAGCTGCTTCAGAATTACTCTCAGTGGAGCTCCTAGCACCACTTCCCTTACAGATGCAATCTTTACCAAAAGAGCATGTTTGTACTCTACACATCATCAACATCAAACAAAAAACCATGACAAGACAAAATATTAGAAACTCAGCTAAAATACAAAATCAAACGGAAAAATACATAATCTGGAACGTGGATAACAAAGGGACGCCTAAAAGACTATAATCCACTAAAAGATGAGAACGTCTTCCATGCTCCGAGATTTGCATGCTCGGATTCTCTGGGTCCACACACGTGACTTGCACGTGATAATTTATTAAACTGAAATCTACTTGGGAAAGCTTAGCCTGTTCCCGGTGAGATTGAGTTTTACGGTTTTACCTAGTGTGTTTTATGAATACTTGGGTGAATCAAGATTTATCCAAAGTGGGTGAATATAGAAAATCTGAGTTGTGTCCTCGAGGAATTCTAATACCAAATCTCCGATTGTTCTCTATTTCCAATGGAAGTTGCCGAAGAGAAAAGTGAACGCGATCATGAGTGAACGACCCGAAGAATCAACCGGGTGTTCTGTTCTTGTTGTATGGTGGAAAATGGAAAGGGAGCGCATATCATAGGAAGGAGTAGTCTGAAGAAGAGATTTAAGCTATGAAAAAGGTTTGGTCCACCTTTAATTGATTTGAAGGACGAGAAGCCGCAGCTCTCGTAGTTGATTCTTGTAATGAAGACCATCGAAAACCCAGATATATCGTGGTTGATTAAAAGTATACGTTGGAATGCCGGCTAATTGAATCAAAGTTTTGGATCGAATTGTCGGGCGACAGATGGTAACAGATCTGGTTTTCTCCTCACTTGTATGGCAATTGGTTGTAGGATCAAAGTTTGAATTAAACCCAGATTCTGAAGCAAATGTCCGTCTGAGTATCTCAGTTCAGGCAAAACCAATTCTTTATTACCTTGTACAAAAAAGTGAAGCAAATTAGATGCCCATGACTGTTGAGCGGAAAAACTAACTTTGGGGATCTACGAAGGCGGTAATCACTAACGTTTTCCTAGGAAATATATATAGACATAAAAAAATGGGGAAAAGATAGAATTTTTGAAGGAAGAAAGTAATGGGTTTTGTGAGTGGAGTTGAAGTGGTTTTGTTTGCAGCTGAAATTGGGTTTTGAAGAGGCAAAGATTTCAGATTGGTACAGAGGAGTGGTTTTGGATCTCAGAGAGAATCCCAGAACGGCGTTGCACTTCAAGTTGGAGCATTTGGATCGAAAAAAGAGAGACAGAGAAAAACTTAGCAGTAAAATAGGGGAACAGAGAAAGCAGCGGACGTTCATAACTGTTGATCAAGGTGGGCAGGGACACTAATGGGTTGTTCAATTCGAGACACCACTTGATCAATTTTTAATTTAAACTGCTTTGCTACCTCAAAATTTATGTAAATGATTAACACAAATCATTAAACATTAACCAATTAATTGAAAAAAAAAAATTCAGAAAATGTATTGTTAAATTAAATTTTTTTTTTTTATGTGGACTTTGACTTCTTCACAATTATGTCACTAATTGCCATACATGTGCAGAAGATAGAGATCGACCATGATCCCCTATATCAACCGAATAAGGCTTTATAACTCTAATTTATCGATTTTCAATTTCGATAATTTGGATCATACTAAATTCTTATATGTCTATTAATGTCGTCTAACTTGTTATTAGTTGTATCAAATAATATACATTTTATATGGAACAATGTGGAGGAAATAGACTTTATCAAAATCGATCGTTGAATGTCATCATGATAAGAAGATATGATTATGGTCAAAATTTTAGCTATTTTCGTAGTTTTTTAGGTCTCCATCTACTAGGTCAACCATAAACCCTAAATAACACATAAAACTAATATGTTCATAACCGCTCATTCGCAACTTATTTTTTCGATCTGTCAGCTCTCACACTCTAGTGGGTATGAGTTATATCAGCTAATGTAAAAATTTTAAGAAGTTTATCTCCTCGTGGTTCAGCTCCCCTTAGAGAAATAGAAGCGTATAAAGAGTTGATCGCTTTATTTAATATCAAAATGACAGCAGATCAGGTTAATTTTTTTACACAATTCCTACTAATACACTATAAATAGATGGGTAATGTCAAATTTATCTATTTTCAATTTCAATTATTTGGATCTCGCAAAATCCTTATTTGACTACTAATGTGGTCTAACTTATTTATTAATTGTATCAAATAGTATACTTTCCATGAGAAAGAATGTGGAGGAAATAGAATTCATCAAAATCGACCGTAGGATGTTGTCATGATAATAAGAAATGGTTATGGTCAAAATTTCAGCTATTTTCGTCGTCGTTTGGGTCTCTATCTCCTAGGTTAACCCTAAACCTTAAATACCACATAAAACTAATATGTTCATAACCGCTCACTCGTAACTTATTTTTTCGATCTGTCAGCTCTCACGCTCTCGTGAGAAATAGCTGTATCAACTAATGTAAAAATTTTGAGAATTTTATTTCCTCAAGGGTCGGCTCCTCTTAGGGAAGTAGAAGCTTTTAGAGAGTTGACCGGTTTATTTCATGTCTAAATGACTGCGGATCAGATTCATTTTTTTTACACAATACCTATTAATACGCTATAAATAGATGGGTAATGTCAAATTTATCGATTTCTAATTTCAATTTTTTGGATCCCACAAAATTCTTATATATATACTAATGTGGTATAACTAGTTATTAGTTGTAATGAAAAGTATATCTTCCATAAGCAACAATGTGTAGGAAATAGACTTTATCAAAATCGACCCTAGGATGTTATCATGATAAGAATAAATGGTTATGGTCAAAATTTCAGCTATTTTCGTCGTCATCTGAGTCTCGATCTAGTAGGTCAGCCTTAAACCTTAAATGCCACATAAAACTAATATGATCATAACCGTTCACTTGTAATATTTTTTTTTTCGATCTGTCAGCTCTCATGCTCTCGTGGGTAGGAGCTACATCAACTAATGTAAAAATTTTGAGAATTTTATCTCCTCAAGGGACAGCTCCCCTTAGGGAAGTAGAAGTTTTTAAAGGGTTGACCGATTTATTTCATGTCGAAATGACGGCGGATCAGGTAAATTTTTTTACAAAATACTTATTAATACACTATAAATAGATGGGTAATGTCAAATTTATCGATTTCCAATTTTGATTTTTTGGATCCCACAAAATTCTTATATATCTACTAATATGGTATAACTAGTTTATTAGTTGTAATGAAAAGTATACTTTCCATGAGCAACAATGTGTAGGAAATAGACTTTATCAAAATCGACCGTAGGATGTTATCATGATAATAATAAATGGTTATGGTCAAAATTTCAGCTATTTTTGTTGTCATTTGGGTCTCGATCTATTAGGTCAACCCTAAACCATAAATACCACATAAAACTAATATGCTCATAACCGCTTACTCGCAACCTCTTTTTTCGATCTGTCACCTCTCACACTCTCTTCTCTATGAGCTATACCAACTAATGTAAAAATTTCAGAAAGTTTATCTACTCAAGATTAAGCTCCCCTTAGGGAGTTATAAGTGCATAAATGGCTGACCGCTTTATTTGACATCTAAATGACAGCGGATTTGCTTAACCTTTTTATACAGTATCTATTAATACACTACAAGTAGATGGGTAATGTCAAATTTATCGATTTTCAGTTTCAATTTTTTGGATCGCATAGAAATGTCTACTAATGTGGTTTAACTTTGTTTATTAGTTGTATAGAAAAATATACCTTCCATGAGGAACAACGTGGAGGAAATACAATTTATCAAAACCGACAATTGGATGTTATCATGATAAAAATAAATGGTTATGGTCAAAATTTCAGCTATTTTCGTCCTTGTTTGGGTCTCTATCTATTAGGTCAACCCTAAACTCTAAATACCACATAAAACTAATATGCTCATAACCGCTCACTCGCAACCTCTTTTTTCGATCTGTCAGCTCTCACACTCTCGTGGGTATGAGCTATATCAATTATTGTAAACATTTTGGGAAATTTATCTCATCGTGGTTCAGTTCCCCTTAAGGAACTATAAGCGTATAAATGTTTGACCGCTTTGTTTAATGTCGAAATGACGACGGATCAGGTTAACTTTTTTACATAATACCTATGAATACGCTATAAATAGATCGGTAATTTTAAATTTATCGATTTTCAATTATAAATTTATAGATCGCACAAAATCCTTACATGCCTATTAATGTGGTCTAACTTGTTTATTAGCTGTATAAGAAAATATGCTTTCCATAAGCAACAAGGTAGGGGAAATAGAATTTACCAAAATCGACCATTGGATGTTAACATTATGTTAAAAAATGGTTATGGTCAAAATTTCAGCTATTTTCATCGTCGTTTAGGTCTAGATCTACTAGGTTAACCATAAACTCTAAATACCACATAAAACTAATATATCCATAACCACTCGCATATTTTAAATCCTAATTCTGCCCTTGTATAAATAGTTTTTTTTTTTCATTTTCATGGATTATATTTTCTCAGAACTTGATTTTCAGAAAAGAGAATATAAAATTTAATGATAAAAAAGTTTTTTTTTTTTTTGAGAAACTGATAAAAAAGTTCTTATATATTTAATATTTAATTATTTATTAATTCAAATACCCTAACCCCTCAAGACCCAAAAAAAAAAAAAAAAAAGCAAAAAGCTGCCTGAATCCCTTTCGTCTTCTTTACATCTCCATCACCCTTCTACTTTAGTTTTTTTTCGTTCTCTCCAGTTCACCCTCACAGACGCTGCATCTTCTAGTTTACTTTTATAAAAAAACCTAACCCCAAGTCCCCAACTCCATCTCAACTTCCTACGACGTCAAGACCGTCTTCTTCATTTGATTTTATGAGGTAGGAGACCGTTTGGCTTGGACTTTAGACATCGCCGGCGGCGTTAATCGAGGTAGAGGAGGGTAGATTCCGGGATCTTTTCGGGGGTGATATAGATGGATTAGCCATCAGTTGAGTTTGAAGGGAGAGAGGTTTTCGCCTTTGGTGGTATTTGAGAGGTAGAAAAATGTTCTACAAAAAACAAGTGTTCTAATAGAAAAACAAATTCTCTGCCCAGGTCCTCTCTCTCCCCAACTCTGCCACGACAACAACAAACCCAATTCGCAGAGATTTAGAATCTGAAATCTTAGATCAATAGTAGGGAACTCATATCCAACAATAATCACATGAGCAGGCGAGCAGCTCCTAGTCCATTTGATTAATTTTATTCTAGAACTCGTCTCACACCTTTTGAGATCTATCTCTTGCACTGAATTTCTGTTTTCAACCCACACCATGAGCTAATGATTCGTGAATTTTCCTCTCATCTAATATTGTGTTTTTCATGTGGAACAATTCAGTAAATTTGGTCTATTTAAGAGGAAGAATTAAATGAATAAAAAATAAAGATCAAAAGATCTTTGGCTCTGCTCTGGTTCGACTTTGTTGGAGTGTCTGCGATGGAGTATTCAATCTTGATTGTTTCGATGGATGGCGGAGAGTCTTCAGTACACGGCCGTGTACATGCACGGCCCATGTGCAGCGAAGATGATTGGATGATCCATATATTGATAGCTGAGCCCATGTATCGGACGGCTGAGACAGGATGTGCATTTCCATCGTACGGCTTACATTGCTGTGCACTAGCACCCGCCGTGCACTGAAGAATTTTCGGATGGATGGTGATATCACCGCGACACCACTGACACAAGGGAGGTGAGCAAATTCATTTCCTCCTTCACCGTGTTTGTTGCGTAGACAAATTGATTCGACTGCCACCAGTAAATTTCCGTGTGTGTTGGTTGTATAATTTTATTACTGACTCACTTTTGCAGTAAAACAATCAGTGCATGTGAAAAGTATGTGGGACCACTGTAGTGTTATTAAACTTCTTTAGCAGGTTACCAGTTTATCAAAATATGTGGCCATGATTTCACAATCAAAACTGACCATTGGATTGGCTGCTTAGGTGGCCGAGCACTCCATGCTTGGAGCATGGAAGAATTTTCGCTAAAAGATCACCTAAAGTCCTAAACCAATCCAAATCACGAGAAAGAACCAGGCGGGTTTTATACGAGAAGCAAGCAATCCAAAAAGCTCAACAACACTACCAAAAACAGTTGAAGAAAACCTCTCCGAAAATTAATCATTCTACCCAATATACTCATATACATAACAAGCGAGAAATGTTGATTGCATTCTGTCCTAAAATGTTTCAGCATCTTCATGGCAATATAGCAAGCTTAAAATGACTGACCTTAGAAAAGGAACTCGTTGAACCTTCAATCTTCATGTGTAGGGAGTATAGAGAGACTGATCGAGCTTCAATGTAAGATTAAACCCATCACTATGTGGGTCAAGAATCTGCACTACTGATCCATACGCAGCCTCTATAGCCCCAGCAGGAAGCCCACTGAAGAACACAGTTTCCGGCAGCGAAACCGAAAGCAGCACAATGTGTGGGTTTTTCATCTCGTCACCTGCAAAACCATCAATGGTCAATGACCCATTGGAATACTAGTCAAAATTCCTAACTGGGTTTCTGAGGAAAACCAATCAATCAGTCACCTGAACGTAGTCCACCTCCACTCCTTTTTCAATGCTGCTTTTTCATTAGTGGTAGGCTCCATCAAAGTGGAGTTGATTGAGATCACTTTCCAGTTTCCAGTTTACTAATTTAATCAAATGTGAATTATTGATATTTGATTCAGGCATGAATTTAATCACTTTCGGAAGGTAGGTGCAAAACAATTGATGCCTGCTTTATAGCTGTCATCCATTTAATTGTCGAAAACAATAATTGAGTGAAGACTTGGTTGACTAGACTTCATTCACTCGTTATATTCGAGTCTGGGTTGGGTTCCTACACACATTACCCTGCTGTTTCCTACTTCACTAACCTCAGAATACCTCTCTTTCCCTCTTCATGGAGTTCGTCTACGGCATTGCAGAGAACGTCTTGGATAGGCTAGCTTCACATGCTTCCCAGGAGATCTCCTTGGCATGGGGTGCCCAACTTGAACTCACCAAGCTCAACAAGACCTTATCTACCATCAAACTAGTACTCGAAGATGCAGAGAAGAAGCAAGTTACGAATCCCCTAATCACTCATTGGTTGGGAAATCTCAAAGATGTTTGCCATGACGTTGATGATGTCCTTGACGAACTAGAGTTCCAAAAGCTGCGGAAGAAAGTTCTGGTCAACAACCGTGGGAGTGTCAAAGGACAGGTACGCCAATTTTTTTCGCGTTGGAATCCAGTTGTGTTTAACTTCAAGCTGGGACATAAAGTGAAAGAGATCAGAGAAAGACTGGTTGAAATTGATAATGAAAAGAGAAAATTTGGTCTCCTTAAGTTTGCTAAGGTAGCTGAAGATCATCATGTGGCCCAAGGGAAGCATGATAATGACAGAGAGACTGACTCTTTGGTGGAGGCTTCAGATGTTATTGGGAGAGATGATGATAAAAAACAGATTATTAGCCATCTCTTAAATAACTCTGATATCTCTAGTGAGGAGAATGTTTCTGTTATTTCCATCCTTGGGTTAGGAGGGTTGGGAAAAACAACTCTTGCTAAATTAGTGTATAACATGGTGGAGGAGAATTTTGAGATGAAAATGTGGATATGTGTCTCAGAAAACTTTGATATCCGAACATTAATTTGTGGCATTATCAATGCTGCAATGAAACAAAAATGTGAGGATGAAATTTTGGACCTTATGAAAAGAAGGTTGCAAGATATTTTGAGAGGTAGAAAATTTTTGTTAGTGTTAGATGATGTTTGGGATACGGAGTGGATTGGAGTAACAACTGAAAAATGGAGTAGTTTAAAAAATGTGTTAAATGTGGGAGCTCATGGAAGCAAAGTCATCATAACAACAAGAAATAAATCAGTTGCTATATTAGTGAATCCCTTATACACGCATTCTTTAGAAGGTCTTTTCCATAAAGATTGCATGTCTTTGTTCATCAAAAGGGCGTTTAATAGGGGACGTTCTTTAGAAAGTCTTCCCCAACATTTGATAAAAATTGGAGAGGATATTGTGAAGAAGTGTGGAGGAGTTCCTTTAGCAGTAGCTACTATAGGGAGCATGCTCTATTTGAAAACAGATGAACACCAATGGTTGCGTGTTAGAGATGATGACATGTGGAGCATAAGGAATGATAATAATATTCTACCAGCGCTCAAATTGAGCTATGATGCATTGCCACAACACTTGAAACCGTGTTTTGCATTTTGTTCACTTTTCCCAAAGGATTATGAATTCAAAAGTGCAATGTTGGTTCCATTGTGGACAGCACAAGGATACTTCAAGACATCTAAGAAAAATGAAGATTTTGAACGGATGGGTTTAGACTATATAAGGGAGTTTTGCTCTAGATCTTTGTTTCAAGTCGAGTGGGATCTCAAAACAGTCATAAGTTTTAAAATACATGATCTAGTTCATGATTTAGCAATTTCAGTGGCACAAGTTGAGTATTCCACAGTCAATTTCCGTCCCTCTAGTGCTTTGGAAATGGTTCGACATGTTTCAATATCCAAAAAAGACTTGCTTGAAGAAGAGGCACAAGTTCCCGATTTCATGCTCAAGTCAAAGAAATTGCAAACCATTCTAGTTACTAAAGATGGTCAGATGAATCAACGTTTTGTGAAGACATGCATCTCGAGATTCAAATATATGCGGGTGCTAGATCTCAGTGGGTCGCCTCTTGAGGAGCTACCAAGTTCCATTGGTAGTTTGTTTCATTTGAGATTCCTCGACTTTTCTGGTATGTGGAAGATAAAAAGGCTTCCCAATTCCATCAGTAAGCTGCTGAATTTGGAGACCTTGGACCTTTGGGGTTGTGACGCACTTGAGGAGATACCCAAAGACATAGGGAACCTGATCAACCTCCGAGGCTTGAGGATAACTACACTACAGACGTATTTGCCAAAAGGAATTAAACGCCTCACCTTACTTCGATCTTTATATTTTAGTGGATGTGTCAATCTTAAATCTTTGGGCGAAGAGATCCAATTCCTCAACAACCTTCGAAAATTGCAGATTAGCAGGTGTAATAAGTTGGAATGCTTGCCACCAAATATGAAACAGATGAACGCTTTGGATACTTTGGGTGTCTATGGTTGCGAGAAGCTTCAGGTGATGATGAGATCAGGGGAAGGTCCTCAACGTCTTCGATCATTGATTATCGAGAATTCAAGTTTGGAGGCTTTGCCCCCTTGGCTCGTTGAAGATTCTGCAGACACTCTGCAGAGCATAGCACTTGGTGGATGTCATAATCTCACGGCACTTCCGGAGTTGATAAACTTCACATTCCTCGAGCAACTATACATTGGCGAATGCTCCAAATTGTCGGGTTTGCCGCAAGGGTTGCATTGCCTTACTGAGTTGAGAGAACTGAACATTGAAGAGTGTCCTGAATTGAGCAAAAGCTGCAAAAGGCAATTAAAAGGTGAGGAGTGGTCAAAGATGGCACGTCAGGTGAAGATTACACTCGACGCTGATGATGATGAAGCCGACAATCGCTTGGCCGACGGTAGGATCGCGTACCACACGCGACGACGCCGTTAGTGACCTCAATTCCTCGTCTCCAGGTAACGAATCAGAATTCAATGAATTAGAGTGATCTGGAGTATTGAATTGTTGAAATTTGAGATAATTTTGATTGAATTGGGAAATTTTGATTGTGATTTGTGTGCTGATTGATGTAATTGCTTGGTGAAGCTGGAGTAGGGGACGGAGCACTTAGAGGGGCAGAGGTGAGTGCTCTGTTCAGTTTCTCATGAAATCTTCCCTGCATTTGAAAATTGGGTGAGGTTTATGGTGTTAGGAGTACAATTACGGCTTCTACTGAAGTGTATGTTACTATTCTATATCAGCAGAACCTTAGATCACCACTTCTTTCCTTGAGTCAACTGTAACTTTCAGAAGAAATTAATACAGGATTTGGCTTCCTGAAACTGCATAAAGCAGAACGCAGAAAGTACTATATGAGTAGGTATACAAGAATCTGAGTATTGGTCCCGGCAAGTTATTATTTGTGAATTGTTATGTGGTTTAATCATATAAAGAAATTTCTCTAGCATAATATTTTTATTAATCGAATTGGTAAAATTTTGTCAAGTTCTAAAAACACAGATTTTGGCTCAAGATAGGTAGCGAATATAAATCACACATGTACTCATCTAGATTGACATTTGGGTCCAGTTAAGATACTTAGTGATCGCGGCCTTGAGATTGACAATGGGGAAAAACTGGGGATATCTCTGTTCTGTACTAATAATTGTTAATTTTTGAGTTTATTAGGTTCCTTTTTTTTTGCTTGATTTAATTTTACAAATTCCTACTTAGTCTCCAATGAGTTCATAGTCTGTGATTTGGGGTCTATGAACAAGTACCAGCAATACATATTCATACTTGGGCCTAATAGGTCTAGCCTACTCCCTAATGAACACAGCATAAAGAATCTTTAAACTGATTACAGTCTACATATTTAGAATGAGCAATCTTTCTATTTAAACTATACTTACCATGTCCTCTGTGCTCCAAATCAATGTTACTATCTTAATTCTTGGGGTCTGTTTGCTTTATTTTAAGGGGAGTCAAATATTTGTTGTACTTATCCCATTTGCTCTGTGTGCTGTACTTCATACATTTTGGTTATGTTAACTTTAAAGAAAAACTGTACAGATGTCTGATATTCCTAGTTGTGCAATTAGATCAGTTTTCATAACTTAAAGTCCACTTCTGATCTTGTGTAAACTTCTCCATGTCTATCTGCAAAAGTTTGCCTCATTTGTCATCATGCTATCTGTCTTATTAAGCTACTTGTTCTTATTTTTAGTATCCCTGCTGGGTTTGGAATCAGGTCAGAGGAAGAAGAAGGTCGCTAGCTAAAAGTTGTACTCTGTGGAGAGCTTCAGGTGGCTCAAGGAGACCTGTGATAGAGTGGTCTATGGCCGGTAATGGTTGTTTCATCAATTTTAATGAATATATATTGGTTTTGAGTGAGATATCTTGTTAACTCTACTTGTAACATAATATAGGCTTTGGCATAGTATGTGGAGTGCGCATACTATGAAGAACATGAAGCCGACAATCGCTTGGCTGACGGTAGGATCGCGTACCTCACAACGCACCACCCACAACGACGTCGTTAGTCACCTCAATTCCTCGTCTCCAGGTAACGAATCAGAATTCAATGAATTAGAGTGATCTGGAGTATTGAATTTTTGAAATTTGAGATAATTTTGATTGAATTGGGAAATTTTGATTGTGATTTGTGTACTGATTGATGTAATTGCTTGGTGATGCTGTTGCTCTGTTCAGTTTCTAATGAAACCTTTCCTGCATTTGAAAATTGGTCATCATGGTATCTGTCTTATTGAGCTACTTGTTCTTATTTTTAGTATCCCTGTGGAGGAAGATGAGGGTTGCTAGCTACAAGGTGTACACTGTGGAGGGGAAGCTGAAAGGGACTCACAGGAAGAGCTTCAGGTGGCTCAAGGAGACTTGTGGTCTATGGCCGGTAATGGTTGTTTCATCAATTTTAATGAATATATATTGGTTGTGAGTGAGATATCTTGTTTACTCTGCTTGTAACATAATATAAGCTTTGGCATAGTATGGATCATTGACCCATTTGTCCATCATATATGAGAACGATACAAACTTGTGTAATCATAGCTGAAAGGCCGAGAAAATGATTCAACAATGTTGCCATGCTTTGCTATGAGTCCTGCAAACCCATTTGACCCATTTTATATCAAAATTTCTTATCACAACACATGGTTTTAGGATTTTTCATGAAAAGTTTACTTCTAATTTGTTGAGTTTGTATGGTGGTGGTAAGTGGTAACAAAGAAGACTTTTATAAGTTGCAGGTGGCAACTTGGAATGTTTTTTAAATGTACGTCTTATGAGTCTTAGAAACCTCAGTGGGTTTTGCCCGAGATTGATATTTGACTTGGTTTATGTGAAAATGTCTTACTAGTCTTAGAAACCTAAGTCGGAGCTGTCTTTGGATTGATAATATTCAGGAACTGATTGATGCTTGCAGTTTCACCAATAATCAAGCCATTGCAATCCCAAACTCACCTGTAATTTGCTCATGGAACTACAAGTGCCTTTCCATCTAAGTCATTTTACTTCTCTTGGTCAGTGTCAAGTGAGATTGTGCATGCATTGAAAAAAAAAGAGAGAAAAAAGAGAAGAAGAAAATGGTTTACAATTGCTTTATTATGCTCAGTTGATGCCGGAAAACAAAATAAAAGAATGATCAGGCTGACCACTGATTCAATCTTGAAACCGCTCTTACTACTAGAAACCGAAGGAGCACACAATTTGGACCTTTAGATCCAACCTTAATCTGAGGTGTGTTTTTGCTCTATGTTTTGTTATTTTTCAAGTTTTTCTCTTTAGTGCCTGCTGATTAGTTCTTTTGCTTCATGTGGGTTTAAATTTGAATCTTTTTGACTTTTCTCTTTGTTACTTTGTGTTTCTGTGAATGTGAATGAGCTTACAAATGAAGAAAAACTGAACAGCAATTGATATGAATTTGGAAGAAATAAACATGAGAATCTGCTAGAGGTGGCGTATGTTCTGAATTATATGATTGTCATTGTAACCAAGCCTTAGTTTATTTGCAGCTGGGCTACATGGTATTCTGCTGATTTCATATAGCCTAAAATCTGAAATATCTGTTCTTATTTTATGATTGGCTTATGATGCAGCTTGCATTGGGTGAGTTTTTTGGGGTACAGCAGCTGATTGCATTGTAACTACTGGGTTTTCAAAAGCATTGGAGTTGAATTAGGATTTACCTGATTTCAGGAAAGAGATCCATCTACTGATTTCAGGTTCCATTTCCCTCTATTCCTCTTTTGTTCTGCAGCTAATTTCTTCCTAGTTTCCTCTTTCAGTTTGTGGCATTTTCTTATTTGGTTACTTTGGATGATTTACTTGACAGAGATGCTGGATTTATTTCTTTGGAGAACCTCTTGCTTTTCGCAATTACATTTTCGGTAAAATCCCAAACTTGATCTGCAAATAGCAGGATAAAAACCTGAAGAAGCAATGCCTATTGAACAAGCAAGGAGATTGTGGAAACATAATAAAAGCACGAGATTTATAAAATAGCATCAGAGCCATTGGATAGAGGTATAAGGAGATGATGAGCGTTGAATTATGTCACAGGCTGAACTCCGAAGCGGCCGGTGCCCCTTGCTTGAATCGGATGGGCATGGAACGTCACCCATGTGAGGAGTGATCAATATTGAAACTAGATGCAGAATGGAATAGCCCTAGCTGGCTAGCTATGTATGAAGACTTGTATTGCTCTGCTCACAGAAGGCTCTGGATCAATCTCCATACGATCAAGACAAATGCCTTCGCCTCATGAATTCATCGCACGAATGCATCCTCAACAAATTTTTGTTCTCTGTGAATTAGTGGCTTGATATGTTCCTCTGAGAAACCCAGTAATTTCATCCAACTAGTGACTCAGAATTGGATATGTTCTTGGGTTATGAGTTTGGATTTTAGATATATTTGAGTCTGGTTGATTGCACAAATGCCAAGGCTGAAACCCAGATTGAAATTTTCTCAAGGCCAGCTTTATATGCTTATATTTCTTAGAAGTTTGAAGCTTGATTTAGGTTCATCAAGTTAATAAGACATATGCCTATTACTGTTCTGGTAAATACCAATTTGTTTGTGGATTGAAACTAATTAAATGGCTTCATGGTTTCGATAATCTCCTACTTAGCCTGGATTATGGCTCTTCAAGGTAGTTGCTTTTCCATTATACTACTGTTAATGGGGCCTGATATAGGGGAGCCCTGTTTTTCTGTTTTGAACAATGTTACATGGACTTCTGGTAATCTTATATGCAACCGGAGTTTAAATCTAGAGTATCGTCAACCAATTTGTTTCCTCTCTTGCAATGAATATGGGGGATTGATATCTTGCAATGCTTTTGATATAGTTGTCAGTTTAGGCATAGACGAAGACTTATAATGCCCTCAAGGAATGCAAGTACTGCCTCTAGTCCGTCACCAAGCTGCCTTCTCTTTCTTTTCTTTCTTTGTTCATTAAGACAGACCTAAATGGTTTCTGAATTTTCTGTTTTGGTGTTATGTCTAGCTATTGTTGCTGGAGCCTCAAATGGTTCCTTGTTGTCTGGAAAAGCTCTATGTAGTGTTGTTCCTCCTCGTCTGTTTACTGAAGCTGCTGGGGTGTTTTTTTAGCCTTATCCATGAAGGCATCTCACTTCATCTTTAAAGCTGCTGGGTTGTGTTGTCACTGCATGTTAGACCATATAAGAGATTTTGTAGTTGCTTTCCCTTCCTATAGTTGGGTGTGCACCGGCAAAGTGCTAACTAGGCAGTAGATCACATAGCCTGCTTGGCCTGCAGGAGGCATTGTCCATCTGATTGGATTCAGAATCCACCTACCTCCTGGGCATTTCCCAACTTATTATAGTCCTGCTTTGGTTCCCTTTCTCCTTATTTGGGGTGGGACTTTAGTTTTATGTCTTTACGTAGAAATTGATTTCCCTTGATTAATCTTAGCTATTACATTCTATACATTATATAGTTATGAGTATTGACAGTTACATGAATCAATAATATTACATTAGCCGGAAATGGTAAACTAGCTGTAGACAAACTATTCAATGAAGGAGATTATGGGAGTGATTGGAGATTGATTCTCTTTAATAGCCCCCCTCAAACTTGGTTGTCCTGGGCGGACGAGTTTGCCGGAAAAGAGAAGATGACGAGACTTGTGAAGTGGTTTAGTGAGTAAATCTGTCGGCTGATCCTTGGATGGAATGAAACAGACTCGATGACTACCAAGAGCAACCTTTTCACGAATGTAGTGGTAATCAAGCTCAATATGCTTGGTTCGTGCATGAAAAACAGGATTGGAAGCCATATAAGTGGCACTCAGATTATCACAATGTAACAAAATAGGGACCTGAATCCGGGCACCAAGCTCATATAGTAAATAACCCCAACTAGCTCTACAGGTTGCTCTTTCATTCGTGCTAGATTTTGGAGGAATGGTGCTCTTCGTACTTCATATACGCCCTCCTCAATTTGGCCTGGTGTACGTAAGCATTGGTCTGTAATTATTGATAAGGCACGGTGGCTTATTGGATCAGGTTTAAAGGTGTCCTTTTGGAAGGATAATTTCATGGGAAAGCCTTTGATTGACTTCTTTGGGGCTATTGATATGGTGGATGGCCTTAATCAGTCTGTGGCTACTTTCATTAATCATGGTTCCTGGGAGCTTCCACACTTACTTCAATTTCACTATCCTGCTTTGTGTGAGTTGATTAGTAAGGTGCCCATTGCTACTGATCCTAGACTTGATGATACATTGATATGGTCACCATCTTCTTCGGGTGAGCTTACTGCTAAATTAGCTTTTCATTTTTTACGCCCCCACTTCCTTCAATGGATTGGGGTAAATGCATTTGGTCTAAGTACATTACGCCTCGTATCTCATTGTTGACATGGAAGGTGTTAAGGGGCAGGATGCTTACTGATGAGTTTTTGCAGAAAAGGGGAGTCTCTTTGAGTTCTCGTTGTGGTCTTTGCTCTCTTAATTTGGATTCTGTAGACCACATATTTCTTCATTGCCCATTTGCTCATGGAATCTGGAACCACATGATTAACCAGTTTGAATTGGGTGTTTTGCCTGGCTCAATATTAGGCGTGTTTCATTTGGGCAACTCTGCTGGCTTTAATCCACATTTAAAAGAGCTATGGTTGGCTTGCTTTATAACAGTTTTATGGTTCATTTGGAATGCTAGAAACAAAGCAAAATATGATGGCCAGGTGTTTCATGTGGGTGTGTGATTTGTCAAATGATATCAGGGCACATTCAGTATGCTAGTCGACTTGCTCACGGCAACATGCATAACACCATACGTGATCTCCGGATATTGAAGAGGTTTGGTGTCCAATGCAAGCCTCGCAATGCTCCTAGGATAATTGAAGTCAATTGGCATCCTCCACCTTCTGGGTGGATTAAAATTAACTCTGATGGTGCTTGGAAGCATGGTTCTAATGTGGGGGGTTATGGTGCAGTTTTTCGAGATTACAGGGGTCATGTTCTGGGTGCTTTCTCTGCTAATCTTGAAATTCCTAGCTTAGTTGCTGCGGAAGTGATGGCGGTCATCAAGGCCATTGAACTTGCTTGGGTTATAGACTGGAAACATATTTGGTTGGAAGTGGCTTCCTCTCTTATCCTTGACTTTCTTCACAGTCCTCATTTAATTCCTTGGATGCTTCGCATCGAATGGCACAATTGCTTGTATCGTATTTCTCAAATGAACTTCCGCTCATCACACATATTTCGAGAAGGTAATCAAGTTGCTGATGCATTAGCGAATTTTGGTACAGCTTCTACAAGCTTGTTTTGGTGGGACTCTGCTCCACCCTTTATACTTGCACATTGTAACAGAGACCTGTTAGGTCTTCCGAACTATCGTTTTCGTTAGTGTCTTGTACGTTTTCCTTTTATCTGGGAGGTTTTGGTTTTGGTCCCCCTCCTTTGTACTTTGGTTTTCCTTTTCTTAATTTAAGTGGATAGGTAGGATCTTTCCTCACCTATCCAAGCCTTTAAAAAAAAAAAAAAAAAAACCCCAACCAAGTTGTTTCGGCACTAGCATGGGCAAGAGAACGATGCTCGGACTCGGCACTAGAGCGAGCAATGGTAGGCTGCTTTTTAGAACACCAAGAGATGAGGTTAGAACCTAGGTAGACAAGATAACCAGATGTTGAGCGACAAGTAATGGGGCAGCTGGCCCAGTCAGCATCAAAGTAAGCAGACAAAGTGACCGGTTGACGCTGTGGTGTGAACAGTAAACCATGATCAAGAGTGCGTTTGATATAACGGAAGATACGTTTGACAGCTACAAGATGAGATACACGTGGATAGCTCATAAACTGTGAAACCATGTTTACTGCGAAGGCAATGTCAGGGTGTGTGATGGTGAGATATTGCAAGGACCCAACAAGTTCACGGAATGTTGTAGGGTCTTCAAGGACGACACCATCAGAGGCATTGAGGTCAGACTTAGCGGACATAGGTGTATTCACAGGCTTACTGAATAGAAGATCATGCTTGGAGAGGAGATCATAAGCATACTTAATTTGATTGATATGCAGCCCATGAGAGTGTGGAGTGACCTGTAAGCCAAGGAAATAGTGGACAGGGCCTAAATCCTTGATGTCGAAGCCATGCCCAAGGGTATCAACAAAGGTTTGGAAAAGCTGGTTATTGCTAGTCGTCAACACAATATCATCAACATAGAGTAGAAAATAAATTGTGTGAAGCCCGTGACGGTAAATGAACAGAGAGGGATCAGCAAGACTCTGAAAAAAGCCAACCTATAAGAGAAAGGTACACATTCAATGAAACCAGGCACGGGGAGCCTGCTTCAGTCCGTAAATGGCTTTGTTGAGCTTGCAGACATGAGAAGGTCATGCCGAATCAATGAAACCTGGAGGTTGAACCATGAAGACATCTTCCTTAAGAATGTCATGAAGAAAGGCATTCTTCACATCCAATTGGCATAGGGACCAACCTCGAGACACAGCAAGTGTAATCAAAGTACGAATAGTAGCAGGTTTAATCACAAGACTAAAGGTTTCATCGTAATCAATACCTTGCTGCTGGTGGAATCCCTTGGCTACTAGACGAGCCTTGTAGCGCTCGACAGAGCCATCAGACTTTCGCTTCACCCGAAACACCCTCTTACAACCTACTATATTCTGTGATAGGGAGGAAGGGACCAGAGTCCATGTGTTGTTCTTCAATAGGGCATTGATCTCTTCTGTCATTGCTGCACGCCATTCGGCTTTCTGAGATGCCTGAGAGTAGCAGGTGGGCTCAACGGTGTCAAGGAAGGTAAGAAGAGCCTGAGGCAGAGGATACTGGATAGTGTCATCTGTGAGTTGTCTGACCTGATGAGTTCCGTCACGAAGTCGAGTGGTCATTGGATGAACTAGTGGAGGAGGATCGACCGGGGCCAGATTGGGAGACTCGAAGGTGGCACTGTCCGGAGCAACGACCAGAGGAGGTGCATTGACTGGAGCTGCGATCTGAGGAGGAGTTGCGACCGGTGGATGAATAACAATGTCCAATGGTGATGGAGGGTGGGACGCCGTAGAAAGAAGGGGAGGGCGACTGGGACTGTACTGGATGACCGGCGCGACAGGGGAAGCTGGAGAAGAGGGAGGAGCATGGGAAGTAGACGGCGACCGAGAAAATGTCGTGTCAGATGCGAGGGATGATGCGTCGGCTGGTGCTGAGGCCGATGGCGGAGATGGCTGGCGGGGGTTGGAGTGAGGCGAGGATGGAACGGTCAAGGAAGGCAGCGTGAGATCTGTTGGGGTAGTGTCAGTAACTAATGGTAATGGGCTCGGCAGATGGACCTGCGGAGGAACTGGGGTAGACAATGAGATAAAATCTAGGGGGCCTAGATCAAAAGTTGATTGTGCCTGCAATTCTTTAAATGGAAAATTATTTTCATTAAACAAAACATGATGGGAGACGTAGACTCGACCAGTGGTGAGATTTAGACAACGATATCCCTTATGATAGGGACTATAACCAAGGAAGACACACTCAACACTATGACTAGAGAGTTTGTTGGAGACATACGGACCAAGATAAGGATAACAGGAACAACCGAAGACTCGAAGAGATGAATACGAGGGAGGACTACCATAAAGACGATGATGAGGAGTATCCCAATCAAGGACATGAGTAGGAAGGAGGTTAATGATATGAACAGAAGTCAATGCAGCTTCCACCCATAGATTCTGAGGAACCCCAGAAGTGAGGAGTAGAGTGCAGGTCATAGTGGCAATGTGTTGGTGTTTGCGTTCGGTGAGGCCATTTTGTTGTGATGTATGTGGGCATGAAAAGCATTGTTAGATACCCAAGGAGTGACAGAAATTAGAGAAAGCATGATTGACATATTCTGTGCCATTGTCACTCTGCAGAAATTTCACAAATCCATTAAAGATATTATGGATTAATGCAACCAAAGTTTGAAAGTGGGCAAGGACCTCATTTTTATGACGCATTGGGTAAATCCAAGTATAACGAGAGAATTCATCGGTGAAGACAACATAGTATTTGAAACCAGTAACCGACAAAATGAGAGACATCCAAACATCACTATGGATAATATGAAAAAGAGATGTAGCATACACATTATTGGAAAGAAAAGGTAATTCGTGTGATTTGCTAAGTGCACAATCACGACAAAAATCACTAAAAGTAGAACGAGACCCAATAGTAGGCCCTAAACGAGATAAAACTAGAGACGAAGGGTGACCAAGATGAATATGCCAGAGGGATGAATGGATAACTGCTAGAGCATAAGGAGTACGTGGTGGTGACAGATGACAAACGAAGTGGATAGAGGCCATCTTTAGAAGGGCCCTGAAACAAAAGACATCTAGAGCGTAAGCAACGGATTTGATTAAAATTAGGAGCAAAAAGAAAGTAGACAAGATTATCTTGAGTAAAACGAGCTACAGATAGAAGATTTTTGCTAATTGATGGAATGCGTAAGACATTTTCTAGTGAGAAGGGAAAGTTGACCAATGATAAAGGAAGGTTACCAGTATGAGTAACAGGCAGTGAATATAAACATTGTGCAGGCCACCGTAAGACTGAGAGTTGTTTAGTGGCATGGCCGTCATGTGGTGGGTAGCTCCGGTATCAGGATACCAATCTGGGTTACCAAGGGAATGGACTCCAGCAAATGGGGGTGCTGGAGTTGGGCATGAGAATCGGTGAGGGCACTGAGTGAGACCATGTTGATTTGTTTGACAATTGGGACACCATTGTGAACCTGGATCAAGAAGCCCAGTGGCCCAAGGAGATCGGGCAGCCCAATTGGCTGGGGGGGAAAAGAGAAAACATATTTGGAGTCGTGCCATGCCGCGCGTTTTAGAAAACGCACTCTGAGACGCAACTGGGTGTTGCACACCACCACGCCGATACCAATAGGTCCCAGTATTCCTACCACCACGATTGTCACGACGAGGAGCACGGGGTTGCTGCTCTGGGATTGGATCAACCACGATTGAATAAGGCAGTAGTTGCTGCGGATTCAGAGGAGGGAGTCTGTTGAGCATCAAAAGCAAGAATCCGTGCACGGAGGTCAGAGAAATCAGCGAAAGATGGAGACTGGGCAAGAGCAGTTCGGAGCATTAGGTAGTCGGGGCCAAACCCACGGAGGGTGGCAACAACCGAATCGACATTTGATAGAGGTTGGTTGATCGAGGCCAATGAATCAGCAATGGATTTGGCCTGCTGCAGATATGCCTCAATAGACTGTGAACCCTTTTGAAGGTCAAAGAGTTGAAGCTTGAGGCTTGTGGCGCTGGCAACAGAGCGTTGGGAGAAGTGGTGGGTGAGGCCTAGATGGCCTTGGATGTATTAAACCCAATGGTAAGACGAGCGACATTTTCGGTGAGTGAGGTGGTGAGGATGCTGACAATTTGTTGGTCGATGGTGAACCAATTTTCAAACTCGGGATTGGGATTGGGTTTGGCAGGGCTACCTTTAGTGGCAGTAGTTGTGGTGGTGGGAGAGGGTTGAGGAATTGATCCATCAACATAACCCCAAAGCTTGGCAATATGAAGATAAGGTTTGATCTGACGAAGCCAGACTAAGTAGTTGGATTCGGTGAGTTTGGTAAATTGGGCAGTGTTTTGGGAGAGAGGGGTTGAAGAGGTGGAAGCCATGAAACCAGAGAATTGGGTGACTGCACACGAGGAGGAAATTAAAATAGAAACTTGGGAGAGGTAGGTAAGGATCCTAGACCAAGGTTAATATCATGTAGAAATTGATTTCCCTTGATTAATCTTAGCTATTACATTCTATACATTATATAGCTATGAGTATTGACAGTTACATAAATCAATAATATTACATTAACAACAGTATCAAAACTTATCCATAATCCTAGGAAATGGTAAACTAGCTGTAGACAAACTATTCAATGGAGGAGATTATGGGAGTGATTGGAGGAGGAGATTGATTCTCTTTAACATTTTGTGTTAGCTTATTTGTTGTTGTTGCATTGTTTATCTTTTGTTTAATAAAATTTCATCATTCCAAAAAAGAAAATAAAAAGGTTTTAT
Organism: Rosa lucieae; assembly: GCA_024704745.1. Classification (NCBI taxonomy): domain Eukaryota; kingdom Viridiplantae; phylum Streptophyta; class Magnoliopsida; order Rosales; family Rosaceae; genus Rosa; species Rosa lucieae. The sequence continues at coordinate 27,917,483 of CM045493.1, read as the reverse complement.
ATCATATTTTGGAATTTGGGTTTACCAAGCAAAACCAAAACCCCAACCCTAGTTCCATCTTTTCAATTTTCTTCCCATGGCGACCATCATCACTGCTACCTTTGCTATTTCCTTGGCTTTGGCTGGGGGTGGTGAAGTTGTTTGACTAGGATTGTAGTCAGCCCGGCTCAAAAGTCTCATTCCTATTTGTTGGAAAAGCTTCTAACGTACGTACAAGAAGTTTGCAGTGGCTAATCTGCGCTTTTACTTTCAACGAATCTTGGTAGTTGACAAACCATTTCAGATCTAAAAGAAACCAGGTGATTTATTTCTCATCTCCCTCGATAAGGCTCTTTTTTGTTTGGAGGACTACGATGGGATTGATCCCATGACTTTATCTTGCTGATGATGGCTTGGCAAGAGTCCAAGATTTATTAGTTTTCCTTTGCCTTCTGACAATGATGAATTACTTAGTCATATGGTTTACAAGATTGAGTGTCTAGGTTTTTGTAAACCATCTAGTTATTAGGTTAGATGTTTTTAGATGTTTATCATTATTAGTAGGCTCACTTTAATTATGTGAGCAACTAGGTTTTAATGATCCGTGTCTGTCATGTTTGGTTGTTGTTTGGCCCTAAGATACATGGATTAAGTCTAAAAAAACTGATGTATCTGTCGTTTCTAGCTTTATCAATAAAAAAGATATCTCTGATTCTTAAAAAAATAAAAATAAAATAATAATAATAATATAAATAAATAAATAAATAAAACCTCTATAAAAGATCAATTAAATTGGAGACATATATTGAAATACATAGACGATTCATCATAATAGTAGTAATTGTTGTCAGAACCATCTATTTCTTTGATTTAATTAGATTGTTAAATGATTTTTGATTTGATTGATTTTTTGCATAGATGATCTTTAATTAAAGGATCATTTAAAATGGATGGTTGGATTATGAAATTGTAAAGTGAAATTACAATAATCACAATGCATTGTGTGCATATAAAATAATTCATTTTCACTTGCACAAGAATATCGAGATAGGAATTAGTTGATTAGGCGAATGAGACTGTACATGTCTCTGTTAATTTTAATGAAGCCAACTATAATCTATGATAAACGACCGACTACAAGCCCCCTAAGGATAATAGTAGTGTTTTTGTTTCGTAAACGAAAGGTGGTGAATTCGACCCTCACCGGGGTTTTTTTTTTTTTTAAGGTAACAAAATCAGGTTCCATTAAATAACGACGTCACTGCGTCAAGCTTGAGGGTTTCAAGAAACCACTCATAATACAAATTCAAGCACAATATAGACTGTCAGAGCAGCTATATCCTAACCAAAAAAACTAAAAACCTAAAGGAACTGCAACAAACTAAAAAGAAAAATGCGAGAAAATAAAACCCCTACACCTATCCAACCCTAAATCAGAGCAACCAATTCAACAAGCGTTGACGCCTAAGACCTTCTTGGTGTACATCGCCACTCATCAATCAACCAACAATAATGATCAAGGGACGAATAGAGTAAAACCGAGCAACGCTAGTTTATTCAAAACAAACAAAAACTGAAATCCTTGCCACACCACCAGCCTAAACCACACTAAGCCCAAAAGAGAAGGGAAAGAGAAAAGGGTGAGCCCAGCCAAGCAGCAGCCCAACCAGACAGGGCCCACGACCCATCACCCACCTCCTTCTCTTCTACCTTCAGGTTGATCCGATTGGAGCCCGAAGGCAACGTTCTGTCTATTCTTTCGGTGACCGACCGCGAAGCCCCACCATCGCCTTGGTCAAGGGAGGAGACCTGGCCCTGACCTCGAACAATAGAGAACGATCAAATCCCCGGAAAACCCCTGCCTCAGAAGTTGCCCGCAATGTCGCCGCCGTGAAACCACCGACAACCCAAAACCCAGCACGAAAGACTTCCTTACACACCTGAGCCGCACCCTCAACCACCTCTACAGAAATAGCCGGGAGTCGAAGCCCTTACCACCTCAACTTTTTCAGTTGAGTAAACGATCTGGAACACCGGCGCTGATGACCAAGACTGCACCGCCTCTCCTAGCCGTCGCTGCCTCATCGGTGCCTGATCTGGAGACCGTGAGATCGCCGCCGCCAGCAAATGAAATCCTAGGTTTTGCCTATCGAGGTCACTCCGTACTGCTCGGAGGCCTCCTTTTATCCTCACCGAGGCTTTATTTTTTCCTTTTAAAGAGAAAAAGAAAAAGTCAAAATCATAAAGTATCAACCAAAAGTCCGAAACTCAACCGGATCTTCATGAAATCCAACAATAACTATGGGTAGAGTATCTAAACCTCAACTATGTTGTTCATTTACTCTCTGAAGGCATAAGTTTTCATTTGTTAGGCTTTGGCAATGCAAATGTCTTGTAGTTTTTTATGAAGCAAAAAAGAAGCATTAAATTTAGGCTTGGGCGTTTGGACCCGAGAACCCAACTCGAACCGATCAAAAAAGCCTGATTCGGTTCGGTTTTGTGTTGAAAAATATCGGTTCGGTGCAAAGCTCGACCCGAATTACAGTTTATCGGGTCGGGCTCTAGCTTGATATTTTCTGGGACCGAAAGACCAAGACGGACCGATTTCTCCTCCATCTCAGCCTCTCTCACTCTCCTCTCAAGCCAACTCCTCTTCCTCCTCCTCCCAAACCTTTCCCCTCCATTTGCAAACCTAAATGGTCCGACGACCCTGAACAGCAGCCCATCAACCATAGCTGCATCATTTCCAGATCCAACACAGACACTAATAATATTTCATACACCTAGATCGGAGAAGAAGACTGAAAGGCTAAAAAAGATTGGATTTTGATTCCAATATCTAAAACCCAGTTTGTCTAACATGTCATTTCCACTTCCCACTTTGATTAATTCCAAAGCTAAACCACTCACAGTCACCAAACCCAAATCCAAAATCGAATGAGGAACCCATACCTTCTTCATTATCCCACTCTGCTACTTTGTCTTCTCTTGCACAATCACTATCATCACAACCATAGTCATTTGAATTCAGGCCCTTCTTCTTCTCCTTCATCGTCTTCCACTTCTTTTCTCTACTCTGCTTCGCTGGAAATCATTCCCTTCGGTGAGGATGATCTAATTGATGAAAGACGAGGAAGAGGAAAGAACTGAAGAAAGAATATGGGTTTTTGGTGAGGATGATCTAATGATGTTGATTTGATGAATATATGGTAAATAGAGAATTGCATAATGGGGATTGGGGAGGAAGAAAAAAAAAATAATAATAATAATAAATTAAAAAATAAGAAGAAGAAGAAGATATGAAGTAGAATTGCAGAAGAAGAAGAAGAGTGTCGAAGAAAAGAAAGAGAGAGGAGAAAGTAAAAAGAGGGTTCTGGGATGACCTAGGACGAGATAAATATAAACATTGCACATAATATATTGAGAGAGTCTCATGCTCCAGTGGCTGGGAGCAAGGCTTTCGTAACCCTCGACCTCGCCTCTTACCCAATTTTGTGCATATTTTGCATATTATTGGACTTGCAGGCAAAGCTGGGAAATTGGATTTTGGGCCCAAAAAACCCAAAGACCAAACCGGCCCGTTTGGGATCAATTTCTGTCGGTTTTCAATTTTGAAAAAGCCCGAACTGAACCGGCCCGAACAGATTGTTTCAGTCTCGATCTCGATTTTACCAAATTTCAGGTCCGGTCCTACCCGAGCCCAACCCTAAGTAATTTTCATTTGTTACGCTTTCACAATGTGAAAACAAAAGAGAAAGAAATATTCGAACTTGTTTTTTTTTGTGTGCAAAGAGATGTTCGAACTTGAGAATCTAAAAGGAAAGAAGAAAAAAATCTCTTATTCATGTCGGTGGTCACGCATCAGAAACGAGAATCGATTTCAACCGAAAATGAAAAGTCAAAATAGTCTCGGGAAGTGCATTGTATTAAATACCGAAGTGGCATGTATGGCAGGTGTCTCTAACATAACTAGTGGACTACCAAACCACCCATCAAAACCCCTAACAACAAAACAATCACACCTAAGAAGCAGCTGCATGACTGCACAGAGTAAAAGGCAGATCGAGGATTTTCTATAATATGAAAACTTCATCATCATCAGCAGTTGATCAGGAGCAGCAGAGAGAACAACGACACCGTTTCTGCATCCCCGTCAGCCATTTCTTTGAGCAACTCATTAAGGCTTGCCTCAACTGCCTGGGACTCGATGACTTCTCCACCGCTCAATACGATCATATAGTTTTAATGGATGATCCTCCTCCTGAGAACGCACGAGAAATGAAATGCAGCGTAAGAATTAATCCTCCCTCTTCCTCTTAACAATTCTTGGAATATTTCAGATCCATAATCTCTACTATTAGAAATGGAAGCGCCTGTTTTGGTGTCAACAGCTTCACCAAAAAGTGAACTCCCCATACTACCCATCATATATGAACAGTTCGACTTAAATACAGAAGGCTAACAACGTAAAATAAATAAAAAAACAATTGAGAAAAAATAAATACGGAAAGAAAAAAAATAAATACGGAATGATTAGACGTATACAGAAACTGCCAGCAGTTTGCACGATCTTCCCGAAGAACGACTGCCCGGCCGCACGATTGGAGACAGAAGATGAACGTGGGAGATGATCGCTACTGATATGGCTTCATCACCATTTACCCCACTCTCAATTTACGGTTCATATAAACGGAGGGAAGGGAAAGAGGAGCAGAGCAAAATCAAACCCAGAAAGAGGAAGAAATTAGTACCAAAATCGGTGATTCCATATTCACCTAGCCAATTGTTATTGGGTAATTTTCAGATTTCGTTTTCCGTTGATTTGGGTATCCTATTTCTGATATATCTGATATTCTTCGTTACTCTTTGGAATTGGATTATCGCTGTTAGGTACTTTGTCTGCAAAGCGGATTCTCGATCAAACCGGAAACGTAGAGAAAGTATGGAGGAACTCGGTTGACAGTGTTGCTAATTCACTTGAGGTCAGACTTGATAAGTGTTCCCACATTTCGAATTTAATTTATTTGGGTTTTCCCCCTCTCTGTTCTTTTATTCTTATATATCAACATATTTGCATTAGATATGTCTATTGAGAATGCCTTGGAATATTTTGGTCCCTAAAACGTTTTTGTTCAGCTGTATTAAATCTGTTTATGGTGCTATATACAGTACATGTCTCAATATTTCTCATGCTTTGTTTTAGTTTTATCCCTATATCTTCTTTTTCTTTGTTCAATTTAGGTGCAGAGCGGGTGAGATTGTAGTATGTTTAGGTTCTTCGGCTTTTGTTCCTGACTACTAGCCTTCCTGCACGCGCGATGCGCGTGCGTATTTTCCTTCCTCTCATGCTACACATGTTTGAAATGTAACTCATGAGTGCAATATAATTTCTATGTTGCATATTACCTAACTCCTATTTTTTCGTGTACAGATATTATAAAATATTGTATATGTCTTTAGCAAACCATTAGTAACAAACATAAAACATGCACCGATATATACAAATCTTTACAATCGAAAAGTACGTTTTAAAAAGAAACTTCCACAAAGTGCCTATACACATATTTGTTCGATAAAGTAAAGTCCACATGCTCCAATCAACTCCATCTCAGCCACCCATTTGTCTTCAGTCGTTGCCCAAACTACAAATTGAGAGTACGAAGAACAGAAAATTATTTAAAAAAAATAGAAAAAAAAAATAACAAAACATAAGATAGTGTGTTTGGTTTTTTACTACAAAGTGAAATTGATCTACTAAGTGAAGTACATACCATGAAGTTAGATAATTCCTTTACTGCAACACATTTGCTCCAATTATTGGATGACGTTAACTTGAAGGAAGCAAAATCTCTTTATAAACAACATTTGTTGTGAACACCCCTTCCTCACCTTCAAATGAGCCTTTTTTGACTAACACTTTGGTAATTTATTTGGGTTTCCGTATTTATTTTTTTTCTTTCCGTATTTATTTTTTCTCAATTGTTTTTTTTTTTATTCTACGTTGTTAGCCTTCTGTATTTAAGTCGAACTGTTCATATATGATGGGTAGTATGGGGAGTTCACTTTTTGGTGAAGCTGTTGACACCAAAACAGGCGCTTCCATTTCTAATAGTAGAGATATATCCTGGTTTTATAGTTAAATTTGTTGTTTATTCGTTATGCTGATATTGTATATTTTATAAAGAAATGCAAAGGGCCGGATCGGATGGTTTTCAGTTGCAACCCCGCATCGTAAAATTTAGGAAATATGCCTATGAGTATGACTAATAACTATAGAACGGCAAAAACTGTAAAACAGCGTTAAATGTGAGAGATTATATAATTAGCAGTAAATAACTTTGTCATGTAATTAATGTTTCTCTTGATGAAGTGATATAATTTTTTGGTGAATTATGGCCTTGATTATATAGTAATAGAATATCTAATTTTATATATATATATATATATATATTTTAAAGGATCTAATTTTATATTTAGAATATCTAACTTTGTAAAAATTATGGATGCAAATCTCAGTGACATCATAAAATCTAAATAAATAAATATGGTATTATCACTCTAAAACCTCACTGACAAAGAAGCTTATTAAACCCTAAACCATATTAGATTTTGTATTTACACAGCAAATCACAGAAGAATATTCCTAAATTGTTGGTTAGTTATCGACCGGAAGTAATACCCTAGTGCAAAAGCAAACCGTCCTAGGGCTTATTCATCATTAGATTTAATATTAAGGGTTGTGATTAAAAGAATGATTTTAAAGTGTAATTTAAACCCTTAAAATTAATTCTAATAACATGTGACTATAAAATTCTTAGTCACCTGGTGACTATGATCATGACTATATGAACACTACTTTTATTTGATGCGTGTAACTTTTTTTAACATAATTAAGCCAAATTTCATAAGTAGAAGGAAGTTTTATTTACTTGCTTAAGAAAATAATTTTCCAACAAAACTGAATTTAACATTTCAAGCAATAGTTTGATTAAAAAAAAAAAAAACATTTGAAGCAATACACCTTTGTTGTTGTTAACTTGTTGTAAAGGAAAATCGAAAAAGGAAAGGAAAAAATTTAAGGAAGAAAATCCCAGAGGAAAATCCAATGCCAAAAGAGTCTCGGTACTCTCTTTCTGACCAGAGTCAGGGAAGTTGGTAGTGCAGTAATAAACCCAATTCATGGCAGTTGTCTCTTGTGTGATAAATACATCTCAACCCCAAAAGGCCTAAAAACCACTACACTGCACCACCAAAACCGCCTATCAAGAAAATGGAGTCCTCGAGCTCAGCCGACCAGAGAGAAGAAGAACGACACCCTTTGTTGCACAGCCCCTGCCATTTCTTCGACCAACTCATCACCGCCTGCCTCAAGTGCCTCGGACTTGATCATGACTTCTCCTTCTCCGCCGCCGCTGGAAAGACAAAGGCAGATCAACATCAACAGTACCCTGCTCCGCAGACCGAAATGGAAATGAAATTCAGGGTAAGTCTCGATCTCTTCTCTCTCTCTCATGGACCTAGCTAGGGTTTTTAGAATCTTTTGTTTACTGTATGGTTTGTATGTTATGCGCAGGAAGAGGTTGTTGTGACAGCCACAGGTAATGCAAGGTGGACAAGAGCGTTGAGAGTGAAACGGCCTTCGCTAGGCTCTGGTTCAGGTCCTCAGATTAACCGTGCTTCGTCCTATTAACTTCAACAGCTAGCTGCTAGCTTCTTCTAGTTTTTCATCCTTCTTCTGTTTCTAACTTTTGTACGTTTTACTCTTTCTCTTTTAATCAAGTAGAACTGAGGCCTTCAATGTATCTGGATCTTCAACAAATTACTGTGCAGTAGATTTCGAACTGATAGTGAGGCACATATATGTGTTTGGTGTTGATGAAGTGGTATGGTGGTTTAGTGATTATGCAGATTATTCTATGTTGCAATATATCAGCGAAAGTTTTACCGTATTAAAGCCTGGAGGATCAGATATCAAATAAATGCGTTAAACTTTGAATTCTGGTTGTGTAATTAATTCTTTGATCTTGAGGACCAAAGAGATAATGGATGCATCTGTTTCAGGCAAGTCCAACAAAAGCGTTGTTGCTTTTTTCCTTTCGTATAAATATCTACAAAAGGATGAGTTATGTTTCTTTCTGAGTAGCTAGGCTTAATAGACGGTTGCAATTTGGAGCTGCACAAGTGAGATAGAAACCCTCTCTATAGAGTTTTCAAATTATCAAATGGGATGTAAAATACTCATTCAACTGTTAATTGAACTGGTAATTTGAAAGCTATATTGAGTCGTTATACTAATTAAAGTTCTCATTAAGAGATTTCGGGTAGAGATAATCACGAATTTGTGGTCGACAGTGCATCAAAGTAATAGAAATTAACATTCCAAGATGAAAAACAATAGTAGAAATCAAACAACACTCTTATTTAGTGGATAATGTGGGTGGTGGTTCCATTTTTGTCTTGTTTTACTTGGTGTAGAGCTCTTCGGCTTGGCATAGCAAAACCAGATTCTCACAGCTTTCAACACTCTTTGCTCCTCTTTGCCTGATCGCCCCATGTGGGTGCCTTTAGTTTCTGTCTGCAATATCTGATCAGATTTCAATACCATCTATCTGCCACCTCTACAGAACCACACCACCTACTAAATAAATACTTCAGTGAGTTGCTCATACTATTACTAATAAGGCTGTGCATGGATTTTTCACAGCTTTAAGAAGCTTGCAGTTTACGCCTGTGGACCAGTGAAGTAAGGGGCGGAGCCTTTTTCAGTCTTTTTTTTTTTTTAAGCTAACAAAGTTTGATTCCTCAAATGAAATATTATATCTCTTGCCCTAAAAAAAAAGGGTTTTTGTCTATTTACCCCATTTTTAGAGATTTTTTTCCCACTTACCCCATTAAGTTTTTTTAAGGGTCCTTGACCAAAAGCCCCAAAATGAGCTAAAAAGTGGGATATTACCCCAGCAACATATTTGTATTCCCACTAACCCAATTTAAAGAGAAATGACAACTTTGCCCTTCACCTAATTAAAAAACTACATGATGCCACTCTCTCATCTCTCTCCTCCCTCAGATCCGGTCTCTCTCTCTCTCTCTCATACCAGACGTCTACTCTCTCTCTCTCTCTCTCTCTCTCCCCCTCCTCGTCGGAATCGGACAGACAACGTCACTGGCCAGTTTGCCTCCGTCGTCGTCTCTGTCGCCGTCTCCGTAGCTTGCCTCCAACCCGATCCGTTTGGAAATTGGTTTTACGGTGTCAAAGATCCGTCTCCAAACGTCGGAGCTCCGTTTGCGTTCGCTCTCCACCAAGCTCAGATCACCATACTCGCTCCTTGAGGTTGCTCACACACGACGACTCAACCGGCACCAACCGAGCCAGTAGCTATAGCAGTAATAACTCCGTCTCTGGCGAAGCTGCACCACCCGGACGCCTCGTCGGAGGCCTCTTCGGAAGGCCGGGATTTCGAGATTCCGGAGTCAATCTGAGTTCAAGGGAAGCTCCGATTTCAAGGTCGGAGATGATCTGGGTTCGAGATGCGTCTGCTCCATGTGCAACTTCGCCTGGCTTTGCTGTCAGGGATTGGTCGGCGTCGTTCTGATTTTTTTTTTTTTTTTTTAGTAAATGGGGGCAGAAGGCATATAATGCAAGAAAAGGGGGAAAATGTTTTATTGGGGTCCACAAGTCAATTTATTTCTTTCATTTGCTTTTTTTTTTGGGGTAAAATGGGGGCAGAAGGCCCGGAAGGAAAAAAAATGAAAAAGAAAGGTTTCTGTTGGGGCAATAGAGGTTTGTTAAAGGTCTATTGCCCCCCCCCAATAGACGTCTATTGGGGGGCAATAGACGTTTTGAATTGACGTAATCTCATCTTTTTTTTCTTTAATCAAAGTTTTATTTGTGTAATTTTAGGAAAATTAGTTCCCATTTCGGTAATCAAAACATCTATTGGGGGGCAATACATGGTTGATAGTCATCTATTGGGGGGCAATACATGGCTGATAGTCGTCTATTGGGGGGCAATACATGGCTGATAGTCGTCTATTGGAGGGCAATAGGCGTCTATTGGGGGGCAATAGGGGCAATAAAGGTCTATTGGGGGCAAAAAACTTTTCCGGTGAGATTTTCAGCAAATTCCAGTGGGCAAAGGTCCGTGACCTGATTCCGGGGAAAGTTGGCCGGATTCCGGCGGTCGGTAACAGGAATCTGGTGCCCGGTGACGGGGCTCCGGCGAAGTCCCCTATGGTTTCTCTCTCTTCCATTCTCTCTCTCTCTCTCTCTAAGTAACAAATGTGAGGGTAAAATGGTATTAAAAAAATAATAAAAACAAAAAAAAAATCTAAATGGGTAATTAGGGAATACCTCCTTAGAGTGTTTTGGGTAAGAGGGAATTAAAAAAACTTAGTGGGGTAAGTGGGAAAAAAATCTTTAAAAATGGTGTAAATGGACAAAAACCCTTTTTTTAATTCTCTCTTACTCAAAACACTCTAAGGAGGTCTTCCCAGACTTCCCTAATACCTCATTAAGATTTTTTTTTTGTTTTTTAATTTTTTTTTAATACCATTTTACCCTTACCCCTTTGTTACTTAGAGAGAGAGAGAGAAACCATGGGAGACTTCGCCGGAGTTCGGTAACCAATCGCCGGAATCCGGTCAACTTTCGCCGGAGTCCGATCACCAGTCGCCGGAATCCGGTCAACTTTCACCGGAGTCCGGTCAACTTTCGCCGGATTCCGGTCACTGGTCACCGGCCGCCGGAGTCCAGTCACCGGTTACCGCCCACCGGAATTTGCTACAAAATCTCACCGGAAATTTTTTTTGCACCCAATAGACCTCTATTGCCCCCCAATAGACGTCTATTGCCCGCCAATAGAACTTTCGGTAGCCGGAATATGAACTAATCTTCCTAAAATTAGACATATAAAACTTTGATTAAAGAAAAAAATGAAATAATTATATCAATTTTAAAATGTCTATTGCCTCCCAATAGACGTCTATTGCCCCCCAATAGACGTTTCGATTACAGAAATGAGAACTAATTTTTCTAAAATTACACAAATATAACTTTAATTAAAGAAAAAAAAGAGGAGATTACATTAATTCAAAACGTCTATTGCCCCCCAATATAATCTTTTTTTCCTTTCTTTTTTCTTTCCTTATGGGCCTTCTGCCCTCATTTTATAAGAAATAAAAGAAAGGATAATGAAAAACAGTATAATCAAAAGCATAGGCGACCTTCTAAATCCAATTCCATCTTTTCCAATAAGGATGAGGTGAAACGATTACTCTAAACAGTAAACATGATGAATGAGTTCAAAGGCCAAATGGCAGCATCATATTCATCTATAGCTATAACACGTTCCTTTGAAAAAGCACACAAAATTCAATACTAAAATATAAAAAGAAGCCAAAACAGAGTACAGCATATGATATCAACAAACAAATGGCCTAGTCTTATCACTCACAACCGAAGCCAATAAATTGGTCAGAACTTGCAGAGGGATCACAATCATCAACAAAACTGACCAACCGGTTCCGATCAAAACAATCATCGCGAACAACAAAACGCTCAAATCAAATTCAAGGCTTTCATGAGGAACAACCCGCCCATGAGGATGTGGGTCAATATCCGACCCAAAATTCAGAGCGAAGAGCCTAGCGACGGAGAGAGTCTCGACGGAGCATCGAAGCCGGACGGGCCTCCGATTGGGCGAAGAGCCTGGCGACGGAAGGATTACGTTACAGTTTCAGATGACCGGCGACCACGCCGACGACGATCTGGCCGAGATCGTGACAGGCTCGAGAGAAGAGAAGAGAGAGAGAGAGAGGAGAGATGGAGTGTGATCGGGGAGAGAGAGTGTGTGGCGTTTGGTTGTAAATCTTTAAATGGGTTGAGGACAAAATGGCCTTTTGACGTCAAATTGTGTATGCTGGAATAAAAATCTCTTGCTGGGGTAAGTGGAATAACTTTAGCTAATTTTGGGGCTTTTGGTCAAGGACCCAAAAAAAAAATTGAAAGTATTATATCAATATATCAGTCTACAAAATATGTTTTTGCTCACTAATTAAGTATCCTATTCATTTCAAAAATGATCTTTGGGCAATGTTATTTTCACTTCGCACTACTTCAACAAATGCTTTACGGTAACAAATATCAATCTTAAAGTGTAATATTGTTACAAACCAAGAGTGTGAATGGCAGTTGCCCTTTTAAGTCCCTTCTCTAATATTATAGTTAAAACTGAACAAATTCAAAGGGAAGCCGTTCGTCAATTTCTTCCACTAGCATTCTCTCATGCCAGCAATTTTCCCAGCTTAGCTCTTAAATAATATCAGGTCAAACGTACAAACATGTGCTGTGATGGCTATTTTACGAGTTACTTGAATAGGAGGCCTAGCTCGGCAAAAACATGAAAGCGAAGCCACCAGACCATATCATTCCCCTTTGCCTATAATCATCTTTTCAATGCCTAATTCTACCCATGCTACTCTGTTATCCTCACTTCCAATGCCAATGCCTACCAATGCCTACCTCTACCCAAATTTAGTACCTGTTCATTCTGTTGCCTAAAAGCATTTTGTATTTTCGTTCAATGATCTTTTCAATGCCCTTACTCTACCCATGCTGCCCAGTTAACCTTCGTTACTATTCAATGCTCATCTCTACCCAAATTCAGTACCAGCTAAATGTACACCACCCCCTCTCCCTCCCCCTTCCCTTTTTCCGTAAGAGAGTTATCATCAAGATCGTTCCTTACTCCAAAAAATGAGAAATGCCTAGCAAAGCACCTTGGTACTCCACACCCAAAAGATATTAGTTTATTAAGACCTAAAGTACATCTCAGCAATATCATCATTTCTGTCTCAGGAGGTAATTTTACCTTCTTTGATGCTCGCGATGCTCGCTTTCAGTAACCAAACCCACACAATACTTCATCATATACAAGGGCAGTATCTATAAATTTGTGCTTATCAACTGAATCACTTATTCAAAACCAAGCATGTTCAATCCAACTACATAACTTGAATTATTTTAACAATGTAGTTTAGCTCTAGCATCAAAAACAATGTAAGTGCTCATATGCACATGGCTATAGTACCAACCCTTCAGTAAACTTTCATGAGTTAATACCAATTGTTAGTAGTGTTGTTAATTGAATTAGACACTAATCTATATTCCGACTAAAGCCTTTCCTCACCAGTCTAAAGCTTGTAAGGTGGGAAATGAGTCAGTGATCAATCTCAGTACAAATTCTTAACATAATTGGCACTTCAACTTGAGATACATTAATCAAGCTGAAACATATCGGGGTCCAGTTCAACAAAAAGATGATGTTATTAATCAAGTAGAAACATAAATAGGTGTTCTTGTACAAATCTACAAGAAATCAGTTGCACTTGCAAGTAACAACAGAAAGAAAGATGGCAAATCAAAGGATATTTAACTCAAAGGCGACTTCTGAAATGGGATGGCCCAACTGGAAGTACACAATGCTAACTTAAGATTTGAAACATGAACCAAGGAAGATTTATGTACATTGACAAAATTTGATGTTGCTCACCATGAAGCTCTGGTATGTGTTGTGATCTCCACTATTGCTTCTTCCGTCTGATCAAAAAGTTGAGTGCCAACCTAGAAAACCGGGTGATGGTGAAAAACATTTGCCAGAGAGCACGACCCTTCACGACTCCCTCTCGTATGCTTCTTGCAGTTGTAGCCAAAAGTGGCCCCGGCACCTCATTTTTCGGACTTGCTACTTCCTGCACGGATGCTAAGCAAGTAAAGATAAATTTTACATTCATTGCCCAATTCTATTGAAAACTCACAGTGAAACAACAAAAATGAAAAGGCTATAGAAAACATGGATAACCTGTAGGGGCCATGTTTGTCAAGCGACGCAACCTGTCCTCCGCCACACGAACAGCTCGAGTAGAACTCCTAACACCTTGTGTAATCTCCTGGCTGCACCACAAACCAAATGAAAAACGATAAGGATTTCAGCTAACTAAAGATAAGTTACACGTAACAAGAGTCTAGAAATAGTAATGCCAACCCAAGATCACTGAGCTCCATGGTTAGGTCACTGATCTCCATCCCGGATAAGCGAACAGCCGCCATTGTATCCGGAAGCTCTTCCCTCATAACATCCATCAGCTTTGCAAGTGAATCAGCTGCTCTCTTGAAAGCCTTCACCACACCACATTTGGTCATCACAATTTACTAACAAAACAAACCCAATTGCCAATTCTAACAAAAACCATCAAGCTGTTCAAGATCACATACCAGAAGCGTTGGAATCGCAGAACAGAAGAGCCACGTTGCAGAAACCGCCGCCTATGCAAAGAACCCAAAGTCAAAATCAAAACTTTGATTGAAATTAAAGACAATTTCTTGAAAATTGTTTACAGAATCGAATACAAGAACTAATGTGAGCTTAAAAATTGAAATGGTTCGGGAGAGAGAATTACAGCGCAAGCAACGACATTGAGGACGACGACGTGTCGTTGGGTGAGGTTCCACTGAAGAAGGTGGGACGAAGGTGATGGGGTTCCGATGCTCTCTGTGTAATGCGATGAAATTGACGGCTCTGAAGCTCCGTTGACATACTCTGACTGTACGGAAAAGGAGTTGAACCGCCGTGCGGGGAGTCTGAGATGGTAGGGGAGACGGTGGGGATTAGTGGCGGTACCGGCGAGGCCTCCGAAGTTGGAGTTGGGTTTGATTCTAGGGTTTGAGAGATTCAATTTCAGAGCAAACGACATTGTTTGGCTCGCTCTTCTCAGTGTGGAGGGAGGACCCTATGACCTTGAGGACCCTATGACCTTGAGGCTCTTCCCCCTTGAAATCTCCACCCGCAGGCCAGCGGTAGGAGGACGTTTTTGTCATTTCTTTACAATTTTTAGTGTTATTAACAATTTTTTGTTTTGTTTTTTTTTTTTTTTAACTATTGGTAACTTGGTATTCATACTTCTCATTCGATATGTGGCTTATTGTTCAAAACTTTGATTAAATTTTAAAATGATTAATAGAGGTCGATGTCCAAACTTTGGAGGTCTGGAGGACACCCTACAAGAAAACGAAAGCTCTGCAATACTGTGACTTGAGCTAAGAATGTGGATCAGTGATTAGTGTGTAAGGACATCTCTAACAGAGTAGCAAAATTTGATTTTCAGCTATATATAACTATTTCTGAAGCAAAATTCAACTCCAACAGACTAGCTATATTTAACTAGAAAATCCTCCATAACTAAAACAAAAGTTATATTTCTCTCTTCACTTTTGTCTACATGTCAGTTTACGATTCGATAAAACATAATATATCATTTACAAATAGTTATTATTGCTGGAGCAACATTGTTAAATGGTTATGCAAGTACTGGATTACAGTAACAAATTAAAGGATAAGAACTTCAGTAAAGTCACTCTAAATCAGTTCAGTAATACTCAGGTTCATCAGATCCCTCCAATTTTGACAGAAAAGGATGTGAATATTCTATTTTATTTTAATTTTGGAGTGAATTCCCGAATCATGAGTACAATTGTACACTTATCACTCTAGAGCACAAGGATTTTTCGTTGTTGCAGACAATTGTGTATGGAACAAATTTCATCAGATTATATATAAAAGGAGAAAAAAAGCAACTATAGAGCTGTCTGCTTTACTTTTCTTAATGCAGGCTATGTACCAATGAAAGAATAAAAGTTTTTGCAATCTGAGAGAGAGAAGACCCAAAAGATTTTCCTTGCCATTTACATCTCATATTTACAGAATTATGCCCTCTAAATTCTACTACAAAATTCTTAAACCCAACCATCCCGCTATGATCTTTTCCCCACCCCAGCACTTATGCTTGTAAATACATATTCACACAGTATCAATATAATTCTAACTGCACCAAAATGGGAGTAAATCATCTTCTATATAACTTACCCTTTTCCCCCCTCAACTCTTTTTTTCCTCTTGTGCTCTGCCAGTTCACAACCCTCTGAAGCCCCGACTTCTAAGCAGCAACAATTAATGAGTCGCAGACCAGCTCTCCTTAAGGAGGCAAGAAGCCCAACTAAAATGAGCAAACTACAAAACAATTTTTTCAGTCTGCCTTCTCACTAATCCTGACAACATCTAGTACAGTTGCGTTGCAGAAGAAGCATCTGTGGCAATTCAAAAGATGTCTGGTTATGCAGCCATAACAAGACCTATGGGAACAAGGTGCAAATCGTGCATCTGCTTCACATGCATAACAAATGCAGCACATGTTATCATTCACATTAGTTTCTCCCCCTGATATCTTATTTTCTTGTGATTGGCTACGAAGAAGGATGAGGTTCAGAAAATTCTCTAGCTCCGCAATTTTTCCGAGATAAGCATCTCCTCTTAAAATTCCAGCCTGGAAGATAAACAATTTATAAGCTCAGAAGGAAGAAAATGAAGCAGGTTCCTGTCAAACGAATGAACCATTTTATCTGTTCTTTAGTCGGTGTTTCTTTTCTTTCTTTTTTCTTTTTTGGTCTAATGAGATCTTACAAACCAAGAATATAGCTATACAAACCAACTAAGGACACAGCTAGTCAGCCTAGTAGGCAACACGGTGTAAGAAGATTAAATAGGCAGTATGCAACAAATGTGAAAATGTCTCAGTACTTGCCTAGCTATATAAAATTATCTTAGTAATGATTTAAATGCTCAACAGAAATCCTAAGATAATAAAAAGCAGATTACTGATATATAATACATTTTATATGGAATTATGGAAATTTTTGGTATCATTTGTAGGTTTATCAACGTTAGGGTTCAACTTGCATGACACAAAAAATACAAAATTTACAAAAAAAGTATTATATATGAGAATGAGAAAGATAAGAGTTTGCGGGAGCTAACCCAGTTGTAATCCAATAGGTACTGAAATCTGCAATTAAAACTGTCAAGGCACCCCATGCTTGCAAAGATGCTGACAACATCATTGTGCTCCCTGCATTCCATCTGTTCACTAGCATTTGTCAGGTTCAAGATAATACCTACCAGAGGTGCCAATACCATCCCTCGGTTTACTTTTTCTAAAGATTGACCATGTCGTCTCAAAGACCTGCAAAAACAAAATTCCATAAATGATACAAGAAGTTAGTTAACAGGCCCACATACCTACTTATCATAGATTACATAGGCAAGTTTACGACGCCAACAACGAGAACTTAAGATCATGCAATAAATTTCTGAGGGTCCAAAATGTTAAGTCAGTCGTGGATAACAAAAAGTGAGCAAACAAGTAAGGCTTCTCATCTTTACCAATGCCTTTGCAGCTGTCCCACAATAGACAACATGGCAATAGTAGTTTACAGCAGAATTGACCAAGAAATAGATTAAAAAAACAATGATAAAGGAACAAAGGATGGGATGAACTTAAGATTCTTAAGATTAAGGAACTTGATTTTTATTTCTTTTTTTTCTTTACTCCTCTTAAGTAATTTTTTGGGGTGCCTATGTCATCTCTGAAGATAACTGGAAAGTAATAGCAGACTTAGGTTTGCAAGCACAGAATCTTACAAGTCAAAAAACTCGGAATCTTCTGCTGAAGTGATGTGGTTCAGAATAAAGACAATCAGCTCAGTCAACCTCCGAAGGTTTGTATCAGCCCCAGATAGAAATGCTTGAGGTATCTCATGAGTACAGAATTCCAAAACCCTTGCAAGATTGCATGACAGATCATATATCACACTGCATTTCTTCTGCTGGAACTCTAACACCTGCAGATCATGCTTACTAAAATTATACAAATATAGAATGGTAGTATGAAAATGATAAATGGCCAAGTAAAAAAATTTTAAAAGTAAAAGTTTATTCATTTACCCTACACACCAGTGACACAATATTTCTGTCTTTGTTCGAACCGTAATAAAATTTGGTCGAACTTTATCCCCTGACCCTCTCTCTTCCCGTAGAATGATCAGTCCAGTTTCCAAAGTACTACCATTTACAGACAGCAGAACAAGGGAGGGTAGGGAGGAGAAAACTGACATTCAAATCTCCACAGAAGCTTACAAAACTAAAATCCATCTAGATTTGACAGACCCAGTTGAAATATGTGAAAGCCTGCTTGGTCAACTTTACTATTTTTTTTTTTTCAGCAGCTCAAAACAGTTTTTCTATCAATTCATATTATTAGACCGAGAGCACCGAGAAAACAGGAGAGAAAGCTAGGGTTTGGAAAGAGCGGCGGAGAGTTTGACGCTCGTCCGGCGGCGCCTCCTCGTCGACCGTGGCTTCCCGCCTCAGCGACGTATGGCAGGTGTTGCCGGACGGGAGATGGGGGTTTTGTCTTCTCTTCGTTGATCGGGGCTTTGCATGCTTCTTCTCTACTCTCAGGCAGAGGCGCAGGTGTGGAGGGGGAATTTGGCGGCGGCGCAGGCTTGGAGCAAGGGGCCAGAGGCCAGATCGTGGCGGCCGCATGCCATGGATCGTATGGCGCTGGTCTCTGTTCGGAGGTTGGTCGCTCGGCGATGTTTGCAGAGGTGGGTTCGGGCTCCCAGGCGGATGGACACAGATGGGTGGAGCGTTTTCGTTCCGAGGTGGAAGGGCACGGTGATTCTCTTCTTGTTTCTTGGTGGTTTGGTTTGGAGTGGATTTGTTTCCAGATCAGGATCCGGCCGACGACATGCAAATGTATCAATGCGGCTTGCGGTATTGATTGGGTATCTCTAGGGAGGTGAGCTCGAAGGGCAAGTTTTGTGGAGCTGGTCTGCGGGGAAATTGGAGAGAGGGAGGTTGATTGTAATAGCTTTGGTCAGGTCTTGTTTTGCGTTTTATTTTTGGTAGGCTTTTGCTTAGTCTTTTTTGGTCAGTAGTATGTCCCTACTCTTTTGAGCTAGGGTTGTGGATCAAATTGAGGTGTCATGGATTTGGTGTCATTCCTGGGGACGAGTTGGTTTAGTTTCGGTTTTATCTTATGGTCAATGTGCTGACAAACAATCCTTGCACGTGGTCTGGTATCATTAGAACGGTGTAGAAAAGGACGTTGGTTTTTATGGCGGTTGTCTATGAGGTGGTATCGAGATTCTCGGGATTCTCTGTAGCCCGAGGGGTTGGGCGATATAGGTGGTTAGGGGTTGGGCCCTTTCGGCTCGAAGTCATTTTGGATGACGGACCCGTAACTGGTTTACGTTTTAGGGAGGAGAGTGGGGAGTTCTTGTCCACCACCGGACATTCCCATGTTATATAATTTTGGTTATCAATAAAGGTTTCTTATTCTCAACAACAACAAAAAAATTCTATCAGAAACTGAAATCAGAGAGATGGATGAGAGCAATGTTCGACTTGGTTTTAGAAAGTTGCAAACTGAGTTACAGTTCACAGATAAATTTTTGATATTTTCACTGGTTTTTGAATTTTGAACTCATGAGATACATGGAGAATTACTTCCCCAGCCAAAATTGTTTCTCACATTAATTTGTACAGGCATCAATGAAAGCACTTCCACTTCCATCACGCATTCTGCCCTAAACTACTTACACCAGATAATACCACTGACACCAGACATCAAACTTATCACTTCATTATCTGTAGTGACCACAGATTTGAATGCTATTGTACATGGACCTAATCCAGTAAGACTGCACCAACCAAGGCACTATCAGAGGATTTGTGCAAGCAGAGAATTTTTTTTTCTTCCCAGATGCACATTACGGGTCTCATGATGATACTGATATGGGTAAAGTAGGCATATACAATAACAAGAACATATGCATGCCCTAGTAGGAACGAGATTATCCATACCTGGTACTTTTCTTGCATTTCTCTAACAGAAACTGAGAATTCAGTCATTGTCCAACTGAGAGTGTTAAACAGGCGATTGAGAAAAGCTGAGAATAACCCTTCATCACTGATGCAAGCTTGCCCTAACAACCTCTACATTGATTAAAAGGCCAAAGAAAACAAAATATGGTGATAATCAGAACCTACTCAGGGTAAAAAGGTTATGATTAAAGTTCTAAAGAATAGATGAAGATATTCACCTGGAAGATGATGGATGATGACGATGATTCTCCATGCTTTGATGAGCCAAACCCAGATCCCTTGCACAAACGCAGAAGAATGTTCGTTACTGGGATCCAGGATCTATTATCAAATGCTGACAGCAATGCTTTTGGCATCCTCCGTTTCGCTGCTTCATTGCTCTCAAACGCAGCCAAATATTCTTTGTATTGTACCAAGACCGAAATAGATTGGAGAAGCAGATCCCTAAGATCTGCACTAGATATTCGAGGATCGTTGAAATGCGTAACCACAAAGGTGATCTGAGAAACAAGAAACATTTAGCACTTGTTCAAATATCTAAAAGTGTAAAACTCGTAATCTTCATATATAGTAGCAGTCGATATATTAAGGAAACTAAGATGAAACTACAAGAAGCAAAAGGAGTATGTATTTTCAAAAAATTAAAAAACAGCTTGAAAGAGGAAACATACAAATGAAGCAAGGCCTTGCTTGATAAATATTGATGAAGGGACAAATGGAGGATCACACTTGCGCAACACGTGAAAGCAGTCAACCTGCAAGGGAAATAATCAAGCAATGAGTAATGAGAATGAGAATTACAGATCCAAGTGGATCAGAGAAATTGGCTTAAAAAGTCATTGCAATACGTGGCTCTATGATAGCTAGTATTTCCAGGAACTTTAAACAGAGTAGATGCACTTTTTCTATCCCATTTTTAGCTGTTTCTGTTTGCCACAAACATCAGAGATAGAAACTTTGAAGACAAATGTCAAACTTACTATCTTGCGCTAAAATTTCACCGAGCAATAACATCCTAATGTAATTCTAGAACTACTGTGTCTACCTGAGATGCTTCTGGAATATTTCAGTAACGTGCAAACATTATCACCAAAGAAACATTGAATGAAATAAATTGAAGAAAGATTATTCTTAAGGTGAGAATACAAGTGAACGTTTGTTCTTATCACATGCGACAAAAACAAGGGCAAATACAAGTGTTCATAATATAAAAAAATGATTGAACAATTTTATGAAAGAGACTCCTTGCGTATGTAAGAATGTTGTTTGAATAAAACAAAACATTTGATTTACCAGAGCTTCAAGATAGTATTCAGGGACATAAGTGAACAACAAATCCACTTTGCTAAGGACAAGAAGCAACTGAACAGTCCACATGCATGTTGCATACATTCCTCTTTGCTTCCATCTAGAGGATAGGGAGATACGGTACCTGTAAGGCACGAGAGAATGAGCAAGAGAAACAGAGCATTTAAATGCATGCAAAGAACCACATTACGTATAATGAATCAGTAGCTGAACTTATTTTTATCAGAATACTCCAGTGAACAGAAGACCTGAGATTATGGTTATTAAATTTCTGTAACACATTTTATAATGAACATATGTTTAAGAGAAAAGGAAGGAGACAAAATACACAAATTATGAAAACAAGCTGCTCCTCATAGTCATGATCATCTTACCAAGCGCATTGTCTTACAGAATCAATAACCTCTTCTCTATGAACATTACGAGCTTCTTTCAAATGCTTCAATTGCTCAAAACAAGGTCCTTCTCGAATTTTTTTATCAGTTTCTTCAAGATTGGCAATTGACTGCAACTGGTGATTCATGTAATATGATGCCTACAATCAGAAATTTTAGTAATTTAGATATATACAACACTCAGGATACAATCACAAACAAAACATACACCATAATTGATAAGAGTATGATTATGAGGAAAATAAATTCAAGCACAGACCTGACAGATCTACGGTTTTATATAAACATATATGCCGGGTTTTAAGTACAACAAAATTAAAATTGAGTAAATCTGGAATGCAGAAAACAACTTATTATATATTTTAGCTTCAGCAAAGTTGATCTTTTTAACAATGGGTTTAACTGATACTCAGCACATAAAAGATTAATCAGTGGCACTCTGAATTCTTTAATAGAAAAGAAAAAATATATATATCCCCACTATCTCCTTACCTGCTTAAAATTTGGCGCAAGACCTATATGATACAACAGCAATAGAACATCTAGAAGTTCTTCTTCTCTGAGTGTAGCTGACGACATAATACCCTCCCTTGGTACAAAACTCGAATGTTGCACCGGGCAATAACTAAAATCGGATTCAGATTGGTAGCTAGAACTAGGTTTATCAGCCATATCATCACTCAAACTTCCAGCACTGCATTCTGTAGTAACATGGGAAGATCTCTCTGGCATGGGAGTGCAATGGGCACGGGAACCTTTAGCTGTGTATCTAATTGGATTCTTTGAGATTCTTGTAAAATCCTCGTCGTAACTTGAGCAGCAGCATGGTTTTCTTGTACTCAGATGAGTCACTCTCGTTTCTTCATCATCCATACAACCTTCCTCCCACCGGATATCTTCTGCTTCCTGATCATCTACAGGGTGTGATTTTGAGAGATGACTAAAAGATCCTCCAAGCCTGGTATTGTCATTTCGATGAGGATCATTTCTAAGAAATAAACCTACTGGAAAGGTTCGATGACCACCCCTATGAAGAAAACCAACATCACGACCTTTTTCACTGTGCTTCAACCAACCGCATATTTCCCCCATTCCAAACCCCTCAGATAAAAAATGAAGTATAACTGTGTACAAAGAAACAAGAACAGAATTGCTTGAAACTCCAGGAGGTGGAAGATTGCGGTCAGCTCCTCTGTTCTTTAGTAGAAGGTTCTGTAGAAATGTCCTAAACACTGAACCAGGCAACTGGGGAGGTGTGACAGGTGGTATGAACTGTATGACCAAGCGACAGAGGTCCCTATGCTTCTCCTCAATCTGAATATGTAACATGCATTATTTTAAAAATTAGTACAGAACTTTCACAAATCTGAATAAAATTATAAACAAGGCAGGCCAGATAACCACAAGCTGTTAGTGTCAAACATTAAGGATGTAAATTAGTGTGTATGTTTCAACAATACACATACTAAATAATAAAGTTCATGTAGAAAGTAGACCCCCCACGCTCGGTTCACAGGTTACAACCATAAGAGAAAAAAAAATATCAAAATCAAAGCTTATATATATATATATATATATAACAGATGATAAATTAAGCATGGATTGTTTTAAGCCAACGATATAAGTTTTTGATTTTATATTTTTAATACTAAAATAAAGTTTAACTGAAACTTGATATTTCATGCAACATAGGTGCAGAAGTGTCCTTAAATTTGTCCCCAAACACGGGTGGCTTTGTGTGGGGTTATATTTGTTACACAACTTCCCTCCTTATCTTTGACCAGCTTATAGGATTGGGGATATTTGTGCACCCAACTGTCCTAACACTTGTATCTTTAGGATGCTTTACCTTTTATATTTCAACATGTTAAGAAAGAAGCCTGTCACTTACCACTTAATCAAAAGAAAATTAGTAAAACTTATGTAATTTACTGTAGAATCTTTTGCCTAGTTTAAAAGGATCACACACACACACAGATCTATGTATCTTGGAAATGTACATGGTTCACCTAGTGTTAGCGTGCTACTGACCTAATTGAGTTTGTCCATGAGGATAATAAGGGAGAATTAGAGAAATTCATGTGTTTCAATGAATCTTGAACTTTCTGTATAAGAGTACTTCCATTCTCACTCATATTTCTATATATTAGAATAATTCTAAAAGGTTCTTCCCTGTGCCCAACTTTTACATTCTAGATGTAATATCCACAATATAATGCAGATTATATTATGACAAAAAAAAAAAATAAAGATGTACCTTACTAACAGCTTCAGATAAAGCTGTAGTCGTCAACAGCATGCTACTTTCGTAGGACACATCCTCACATGAACCAGGCCACCAAACAGAAGGCATCATGGATTCCAGATCATTCTTATTTGGATCCTTTCGTGATAGGAACCTTTCAAAATGGTATTCAAAATCAGGTGATTTCCACCAGAGCACCATAAGTTCCTGCCGTCTCAGGATATGACATGCCAATGCAAGGTATGGATATGACCCTGACCATGGGCACTCTTTGAGAACCAATGTGGCCGTTTTGCAACCACATGCCAGGGCATTTATAATATGTTCAAACAACAAGTGTGATCTATTAAATTCTAGAAAGACATCCAGAACTCTATCTAAGCCTGAATAATCATGTGGCGCCTGCAATCCAAACACTTCCACCATGAATGACAAAAAGGGACCCCAGGCAACATACTCTATGCTCCAAACATCAGCTCCAAGTACAGATAAAAGTTCCTCACATATCCCCTGAGAAGCAGGATAAAAAATTTCGTCAGGAGAAACAAACCTCTTCAGTCTCAATTTCTCAACAGAAGAATGTTTGGCCTGCTCCACAGAGTGCAAACCCAACAGCCTTGACAAGCACCGCAGCAACTGAGTTGCAAACAAATTTAAAGGAGGAGGTGCTTGAAGGGGCTGGTAGCCTTCAATCGGAAATTTAAAGGGACGGCTACCAAAATTTAATTCACATCGTTCACCTTGTGAGAGAGAAACTGCAGGATAATATCCACATCCTGGTCCCATCTTACGAATACCATGGAATGCCAAACCAAGAGAGACACCATTTCTGTAGAATGATATTTCATTACAGTCCAAATCTATGCAGCATCCAATAGCATCACCAACAACCCATGACTGACCATATGACTCAGCATCCTTGTTCCATTTTCTAACCCTCCTCCCATCAAACGCATATGAATCATCAGCATCACCTACACCCTTATGGTCAGTGAAAGGGCAAGAAACAGTAGCCCATCCAAGCTGCTGAATCCCTGCAGTTTCTAGAATAACTTCATACATCCATTTTCCTTTCCAAACAGAAGCGTTAGCCCTAGCACTGCTGAACATTGCTAAGCTCTCCACAAGCAAAGGTGGCTTAATGATTCCAATATCACCCCGGATACTGACTTCATCAAGACCAATGGTGTAGGGTCTGCAGCCATTCCCAGAAATGCAAATGCCATCTCTGTCTCCATCCAAAGTACTTGAATTTGCATGTAATTTCGAGAACTCATTCTTTAAAATACCGCGAACTAGATTCCCATCAACCGGCCCAGACAACGAACCGATTGATCTGTTAGGGAGACCAAATACATATTCCAAGGTTCGCTCCACTGATTGGTAACCGAGCTCATCACATGATGAAACACGATGGGATTTCGACGAATTCTCTTTGCTGTCCTCACCATTCAATATCAAGAACAGGCCAGAAGAAGGCCCACCTAACCGTAGGCTGTCTTCCGCCATTTGGAATAAAAACAGGTACTATATCCCCAATATCAAACCCAAGCCCCGAAAAATTTATTCAAACTTGAGTATACCTTATAGAAAGAAAATTAAGATTCCAACACTGATCCATATCCGTTAAAATTTTGAAACACAACCAAATTACCAGCCATTCTGACCTGAAACTTCAAGGTTGCAATACACAAATTTAGAATATGTGAAATAAACTATGAAGAAGAAAATGAAATTCAGCAAATTGAACATTTTCCATTGAGTCGTTTCGTAACGAAATCACACAAAACAAACTCAACCTAAACTTCATCACAATTAGCCGGGTAAGCTTTCGAAAACAATTTCGAACATTTTACCGCGACAAATTGAGAAGAATTTCACACAGCCCAGTCCAATAAGGCGCAGGAGAAACCGAGTTTGATGATGAGAAGAATATAGGAATTTGAAAACAAAAAAACAAATTCAACAAAATAAAATAAAATTGGGAATTTCGAAACGAAACCGTTAGGAATCAAAGAGAAATGAAAGAGAGAGAACTCACGAGTTTGGTTCATGTTGATCGGGTTAGCGGCTAGGGTTTTGCCGCAGCCATTAATGAACCGCCGCCTCCTATACGCCTCAGAGAGAGAGAGAGAGAGGGAGAAGGACAAAAGTGGAATTTTGAAATGTTCGCCAAAAGACCGGGGGAGGCGAGCGAGAGAGAGATGAAAGAAGGAGGAGCTGCTTCAACCCCACGCACGCTTGACATGGCCAGCTCGCTAAAAAAAGGAAACGAAACCGACACGTGTCGCGATCTGGAGGGAGTTACCGGCTGCTGATGTGGTGGGTCAAGCTAATTTGCGCCGGGAGGATGGACGTCGTGTTGTCTTTCTTTGGTTTGTGACTGGAAACTCTGTAGGATACGCATTTCCCATTTTTATATATAAATGAATTTTCTTTTTTTGGTCAGACATTTTATAAATAAATTTGGTACTGGAAATTAGAAAAAACGAAACTACGTGGAAAGATCCGAGTATATGACGACACTTTAGGTTGCATGAGTTCGCGTGGAGGTGGTCTGATCTTCTTGATTAAGTGGGACCCACATGTTTTTTTTTTTTTTTTCCAAAAATCAAAACTTGATAGGAAAGGATCCTTCATAATATTTCAAGTTTTTTTCTATCTTCTAAAAAAAAAAAAAGTACTTTTTTTCTGAAGGTTTTTGTTTTTGGCAAGTAAGAAAAAGAAAGTGTATTTCAACAATGTTTTTTGTTATGTTGGATTTTTCAACACTTACTCAATTATTTAAATAAAAAAAATCTGAGGAAAATAATTGTGTAATTATCGCAAAAAGTATAGTGCTAGTGGCGACCTTGCAACCAACTCAATTTGTAAGGGTTTCGTTTCGAACTTGGTCCTGTGGCCTCATTATGTGGTGTTTAAATGCAATCTCTAGTTACATGACAAAATGAAGATTCCTATGCAATCAATCAATTCTTCTCCAAGTTGAGTCGAGATATAAAGTGTTCCAAAGCCACTAAAGAATGAGTAACTACGTATAATATTCGCCCCGATAACCAAATTGATGATTCTCCCAACCAAGATAAATAAATATTCTGTTAAACTTACCAAATTAGAAATAAATACTATATAAAGATATAAAATCACTTTCCAAAAGAGAATATGATACAAGAATCTATCTACTTTATTTCCTTTTTTTATCAAAAATGATACCTTACAAAAATATAAGAAATAATAGGTAAAGACTCTATTCATCCAAAATAAAATTTGCCACACCTACACTCCATACACGTTTTTTTTTTTTTTTTTTTGGAGTGAAAAAGTTACAACAAGAAATCTCTATGACAACCAGAACTAAAGTTATCAAAATTAGAAACTGTAAGGGCAAAGAGAGGGAGCTTCCTTTCCACGTGGAAGATACACTCCGTACACGTTGCCCACAGGCCACAGCCAAAAAGGAAACTCATTTTGTTTTTTCTTCACTAAAAAGATACATACATATCCATGAGACCATGACCAACCATAAAGCACATGAAAATTCCTAACCAAAATTATAAATCACATGAAAAGATTGAAAAGCCAGCTACCTCTGCTAAGATGCGCACTAAGGCGTTGAGATACCAGATGCCCCTCTATGCCTAGATGGGCCTTGTTATTCCCACTGGTAGTGCGTAGTGCGCACCATGTGGGTTCGAGACGGCTTTGGCGTCGCTTTTTCTGTAAGCATTAGAAAAGCGAGTCAAACTTCAACTGTGTGATCACGGAGTTTTAACAGTAAAAATAGAGGAAGGGTAGTATTGTAATTGCAGCGTGATGTAATCAGCACGTGCTTTGGGAAGGTGTTTTTGGTAATTTTGGCTTTGGCGGGTCAAGCTAAAACGTCAACGAAAAGAAAAAGGTTCCAGGAGAAACACGCATGGAGGTTTTTGTTTTGGTGATGTTGATGACAAGTGGCAATGAGCACTTGGTACACAGTTATTGAGTGATCCATGGGAGATTATTGCGTTTTTGGTCCAAAAGAAAATGGATGGAGGAGATTTTTATGTCATTTTCATGCTTTGTTTTCTAATTTTTTTTTTCTTATAATTCATAACATGTTTTTGTTTTGTTTTTCATGATGTGATTGCATTTTCTCGTAGTTAATGATGTTTAATGATTCAAATCGATGAAGTTTCTCTATTTTTTGAGATGAAATTCACACTTAAGGACGTTTTTTTTGTCAAAAAAAATCAAAAATACATAAAAAAAGACTGATGTGTTGAATGCTTCATAAGATCAAGAAAGTGTAAAATGTGGATGTTTTAAGCTTTCTTCGGCTGCTGAATCATGAGAGGTAATCCCTTGGTCCCTGAGTATGGTTTTGAACTTTTGATGCCTACAGCCCTCCACGAGAACATTTAACTTACTAGCTATAACTTATAACTTGTACTTCATTCCGGTTGTCAACAAGTTCACGAATTTTACAGTGACAGTACAAAAGGACTCAACATTCTTTTCACCCCCTGTAATGGATTCAGATCTAAATTACAAGGGTATTGCTGGTTCCAAAACATTCATCCATTAATATATGGCACCATGAAACATACATAAGCAAGCAGCAAATAACTACAGTAAACAAAAAGAGAGACAATTCAAGTTCTTTTATGAATCATAACTTCATTTAACTTTTCTGACAATACAAATCAATCTCTCAACTTAACTAGACTGCTTCCCTTCGGGGCTATCCGACAGACGCTTCACTAGTCCGAAAGTGATAACAACACGAAATGGCCCCTTTAAATTACTCACACATGAAAAATAGCTACTGATACAAGAGCCAAATACATTACAATGCAAGCTGCGCTGTTTAGGCCCGTTACAGCAGTGACAGCTTGACATAAGACACATATTCATGATTTTACAACAACTTCATTAAATTATCTGATGATACAAATTAAGGACCCAAACCCAACTCCTGCGAGCATATCTCTCCAACTTCATTGGACTCAAAATGATAATAGTACAAAATGACCCTTAAATTACTGATGCATGAGAGAAATCACAAAGTCATGCTGACGGTCAGAAGATACCTCCTGTTCCAACCCAGTAATCAACATCAGCAACCAGCAGCAAGAAATGGTGCTTCCATTCAGCAAGGCTCGCAAAAGGCAAAAGGCCACAAAGCAATGGCAGAAACAGGAACGTAATACTGTAGAACACCAATCTGCGTATCCAGTAAGGAAATACTGAATTTCCTTTTGTCCCTGGAGACACATCAATGGGTCCATGCAGGATATGGAACAAAACTGATGTAAAAACATTGCAGAAGAAATGCACGAGGCATAGAGTCTCCCAATATATAAGCCAGTGATATCCACTCCCTCCCAATGTGTCTACACAAAACTTGCCGGCCCAACCACAGGCAATTCCCAACAGCAAGACTATGAAAGTAACTGGCATTGTCTGTTTCGAAACTGCCGAGCGCTGGACGATCAAATAAGCAATTGCAAAAATCATGAAGAAACCAAACACCATCCGACTCACTACCTCAGCTTGACACCTTAGAACTTGAACGCCCGAATTGACAGATGCCATGGGATTCCACCAAGACTTTGAATCCTGAGACAGAGGAAACAACCGTTAAACTTCCCAGACTAAAATCAAGGCTAAGACATGTACCCAAGAAACCGTCTATTAATGTATATTGCAGCACATCTCTAGACCATGTGGCAAACATTTTCTTCACAAACTTTTCACAATTTTGCTAGCTGAAAAGTTTTTCACTCCAATCCACTCTTCAAACTTGATTAGGTTGTTATTTATTTCCTTATAACTTAAAGGATATAACACTGACTTGTAAAACATTAAAAGACTTGACAAAGAAAACTAAGATATTCAATGATTATTTAAAATTGCTGGGAAATGGTAGAGTTATTGGGGCATAATAAGAATTGAAT
This sequence comes from Rosa lucieae, assembly GCA_024704745.1. Lineage (NCBI taxonomy): Eukaryota > Viridiplantae > Streptophyta > Magnoliopsida > Rosales > Rosaceae > Rosa > Rosa lucieae. The sequence goes on along the minus strand of CM045493.1, from coordinate 27,887,842 downwards.
ATAATCAAAAACATTACAGAACAGAAGAAATTTGTGGTTTCTTCTGCATTATCTCTATTACTTTTAATTATCAAAAGTGAAAAATAGGAAAAAGGAATTTTCTCCCAGGCGATGTTCTATACGGATTAAGGTCCATTTAAATTTGCAGTTTATTACAAACAAAATGAACCAAAAGAAGGGACAAGAGCTACCAAACTCATTTGATAAGTTTGATAAGAAACAGAGTTGGGGGGTTATTTTGCTGTACTAACTCGACGCAACAAACTGGAGTAGCAAATTTTGCTACCTGAATTGCCGTATCAATTGGAGGCACAGAATGCCACATGGCACAGCAAAATAACAGCATGGGTTGGAGATGCTCTTATAGCTTCTTCACAGATGTCCAAGTGCTGAATTGACAATCCAAAAATTACTAAAACCTAATTAAACAACTGAAATAATTATTAAACCTAATCATTCTAAACATTTAAAGCTAGTTAACAACTAATTCTAATACAATGAAACTGAATAGAATGAACCTGATTTCTTAGTCTCTGTCCAAGCCTAAGGCAAACATAAATCTTAGTTTAGTTTTTCTTTCTGAGGGCCATCAGTTGGCCAAAACCAATTGCCAAACATTGCCTTTCAGAGGTTTTCAGTTGTTTAATTTTCTCATTACACAACTCAAAATCTCTTAGCAACTGTTGTTATGGATCACATTAATATCAATAGGAGAACCAAAAGACATCTACAGCACCAACAACTTAGTGAAGCTTATGCAAGAACAGAAAGGGGAAAAAGTACTTGCCTTTGAAGGTGTACATGATGCAGTGGCTTCCATTATTCTTCTGTATGAATATATGTAAGTACCATAAGACAGGGCTGCAGCCATGACCAATAACCCAGCAACTAGACAGTCAATGCACGTCCTAAGGAGCTCAGAGTGTCTTGTGTCTTCTAATTGAGTCTTAAATTTTTCAGCTTTGAAGGATGCCTTTGATGTGCCCATAGCTATTTTTGATCTCTCCAGATGATTTGAATCATGACCTAGAGCCACTTGTTCCTCTTTCAACGACAACTTTTCATTGCCAGACCAAGCTCCCAAATCTTCAGCTCATTAGCACGAGTTTGCTCCATGACAGATTTCTCAAAAGTATTAAACATGGATTGGTTGGTCACAGGTTCAACAGTTCCAGGGGAATACAAGTCAATTGATTGATTTGGCCATGCAGGGCAACCTCCAGGTTAACAGGGTTTGTCAGCATATTCTGATGCAATTGATCTCTATAATTTAATCGACCCTCAGTTGCAGTAGTGTGGGTCACTTCTTTGGAGTGATAATCTTCTGTACTGGAACTGCTTCTACAAGCTTCCCCTCTTAGACAGTCATCTTGTTCGTCATGAGTGACACGCGGACTATGTTCTTCTGTGTTTTGCTTGCTGGAGAGATATCCTGTGTTATCTTCGGATGATTCTTTGATCGACTTTAGAGTTCTTAAGGTGCTCCCAAATGATTGTTCAAGTTCTGGATAAAACAATCAAACGTGTTCCCGAAATCCTGTTTCCACATAGGCATCAAGGCACATAAATACAACTTTAGCGTCTAGGACTTGGGTGGTGATGCTATGAACTATTAGAAGAAACTTGTGAAACCACTTTCAATGCATAAGTCAGCAGTTAGGTCTGGCTTACATTAGAAAATGATCCTCTGACAGCTGAAGCACATATCTGCAATTGGGTAGAAAAATCAATATTTGTAAATGCCCTATTACGTACTAATTTTACAACAACATTCAGAAACTAGTACTAGAAAAGTATAAGGATTTTTTTTTTTTTGTTGTTCCATTGAAGAAAAGAAATCAAATATCAATGTTCAGAAACCTTTAGTGCGACAATAGCTTCATAAATCAAGGTAAAACAATAACATGATGTCATAGCACAGAAGGTTACTGGCAAGGAGACTTCACAGGGGTACCTCAAGAAATCGTAATTGTCTTGAGTTTGCAATCACTATTATGTTTTCATGAACACATTGGCACTGTTTGAATCAGAAAATGCAGAGAACTGGTGGAAGATTATTATTGATGTAGGTCTTTTTGAATGAAAAGAAGAATACCTTAGCAAGATGATCAGAAGACATCCCTCCACCTAGCTCACCATTCCTTTCCAGAATCTAGAATATAAAAAAGTATCACACCGAAAATATCAATAAGCAATCATTTCCAAAGATTACAAAAAGTTTAGCTGAAGCATGGAATATCTTTTACACAATGTTGTCAAATTAAAGCACAGAAAAAGTTAGCCTGCAACAAATTGAATTAGCTAGAGAATAATGGCCATGCAAACCATCACCATGAATCCTACACACAAGAAGGACTCAAGAAAAGAAATTAGAGTCAAAACAGAAATCAATGTTCGACAACATGAAGAAATTAAAATAACACCGTGTGACACCAAAACCATATCCACTGACAATGAGTAACATACCGTCCTCACCATCAAGTCAAAAACAAAACAAAAAAAAGTTCTTCAAATTAAAACAGATTATACGAATACCAAACCACAACAATATGTGTGGACCAGTGACCCAACCATGTAAACCTAACATCACACACCTTCAGAGCGAAAATAAGCAGAGAAGCCTACATTCAAACCTAAGTTGTAGAATTTGACTATCAATATATGAATCATCTACTATAATAAAGAGAGTATATTAGTTAACTATAGGATTATCTCAAGACTCAAATATACCCTTGCTAATTTAGACATTTAGAGTAAAAGAATTCAAAACTAATGATATTATACAATTTCAACCAATTGATTCTCTTTCAACATCCTGCACTTCCTTTATAACCTGTATCAGTATTTTCTTAACATACTTGCACTAGGCATCTTAAGTAAGATACAATTTCCAGTCTGATCAACAACAGGATTTCCACATTCTTATGCAGGAACACACACCGAAGGAATAGAGAGATTACTATACTACTCTTTCAGTTAGCAAAAACCAAATCCAGTTTGAACTTTAGGCCATAATAAATTGTGTTAATACAAGCCACAACCACAAACCAATTCAGACAAGTTCAATTTTTTCCTTTAAAGAGAACAATGAGCAAATCAATCGTAGCAATTAATACCAACTTTGTGCACCGCCCACCTCGAAAACTACTTCATCAATACTAACCATGAAAAGAAAAGAGAAAACTTTACCATCATTGTGGTAAAGACAGAAACTTTATCATGTCAATTTCAAAAAACTCCTCATTGTATTTGAAAAGCTACGCAACAAGTGTTCTAGCTATACAAAACTCAACTTGAACAGAGCACAACCTTTCATACAATGCAAGAAATCAATCAACAAATCAGATTCAAACCAATATCCAAAATCCAATGCCAAAATTTAAACTTTCGATCAACCACACAATTGGGATTCAACTAGTGACAAAAAAAAACAGAGCCAAATTGTCGAACCTGGTTTACAAACACCGCCATTGACATCCCCAACCGAAACCCTATATCATCGGAATTAGGGCTCCGCCGCGCCGCATTGACAACCACCTTCTGCCCTCGGCGCTTGCCCGTCACACGCGCGGCTCCTCTTACAGAGAAGCCCGAAGAAGTGGAAGCAGAAGAGGAGGAGGAGGAGGACGCGACCGAAGCGCCGTCCTTGAATAGCTTTTTCTTCCCCTTCTTCTTATTATGATCGACGGCGGGGATTGAGTTTTCATGGTGGTTGGCGGCGGAGAGATGGCGGGGTTGAAGGGAAGAAGGTGGGTCCATAGGAAGGTGGGAACTTGGGAATGGAGCAGCATTCGAGAGAGATTTTAAAATAAAGGGAGCGGTGGGAGGGACATGAAAGCAATACAAGAACGTATATTTGAAGCGGAGGACATTACCGTTTAAGCTTTGACACACCTTTTACGCAGAGGTTTGGGGTAGACACAAGTTATACGCGAACTGTGTTCTGTTTTGTCGGAGGTTAAATTCCCCCAAAAAAAAAAAAAACCCAAAGTAGTAAATTACTTTTTACTCCTAGGGTTAATTTTTGAACAAAGTAGTCTTTTAGGGTTAGGGTGATTGAAACGTTGGGAAGCAAACGTATTTGGAATGCAAGAATATTTTGCGATCCTTCTTATTCCATTCCGTAGTTGGTGTATTAGATTAGATGCATAGTAGTCTTTTATAGGGTTAGGCCCAGGGTGACATGGTGGAACGAACCTGAATCATGATCATATATCTCTTGGCGCGTATTGTGGTGATTTTTTTTTTCAAAATGAATGAACATGAGAATGGATCATTATTGTGATATCCATCAATTTACTTAGTTCGTTTTGTGGGCCTTGTTATTGCAGACCTTATTTGTTTTGGTAGTATGAAATTATATTTTTATGAGACTTTAGTTTATTTTTGTAATGGTCAGTTTTAGGATTAATTAGTAATTTTAGTAAAAGGAAAATAGGAATTTTAAACTAGTTGTTATAAAGAATAATCTTTTCATTATGTCACCGCTTTGTAAAAGCAAATAGAGTAGACAGTTGTGCACTCCTTACTCATTGATGCTTGTCAGAATATATAGACTTAGTGGAGACTCCCCATATAATTTCATGATGTTCTTTTTATGCTTATGCTTATTGTAATCAGGGGTTAAGGTTCTACGTCCCCCCTTGTATTATGCAGTTTCATTAATCAAGCATTGAGAGCAGCCGCACCAGCCCCCTTTTTTTAAAAAAAGAGGTTGCATGTGTTTACTTAGAAGTCTAAAATAAATTGAACTTATGAGTTTTGAGAGAGAAGAAAAGTCTTTTGAACCTGTTTAAAGTAGGAAAAGAAGAGAGAACAACGTCTGTATGCAAGGATAGGGAAATGAAAAAATAGGTTAGGCTGCACTGACTAGAGAATTAACCATAGAGGCTTGAGATGAAGTATCAAGTTTGAGATTACAATTTCAACCAGTTATTTTTCCTTAAATGATTATGGTTCTTCTAGTATTCGAAATTAGACTCATCAAGGGTTAATTTGGCATTGACTTCACAGAAAAATATTAAAAACCGAATTTATGGTGATTTTTCAAAGTTGACATAGAGGAAATAGATTTTCTGTTGATAGAAATTAGGAACGTGTTGCAGTCATTGTTTAAAGAGCCAAGTGATTTGTTTTAGTCTTAAAAAAAATTCTGGAATTTTTCTCTTTGCGTCTACTTCGTAGGATAAAAGATTTATGAATTTTTCATTTGAAGTTATTTTTATAAAATTCGTTAACCATCTGAACCTAGCTGTTTAGGTGGAGAGGCTTATTTTGGGTTCTGTTTTGAAGACAGCTTTTGGGTTCGGGAAAAACTGATTTCGCTCTCGAATTTTTACTATATGCTAAATATTGAGTCTTAAATAGATTTTCCAAATTTCAACAAATTTTTATTCATATTGAATCCTGTGGAATTTTTGGAAGAGTCATTGTTGGTGAAGGTCTTATTTCCTGGCAGCAATAGAGGTCAGCTTTGGAATATTATTGGGATAAGTTTTTGGTATTCTTTTGACTTGATATTTTTTTAATAGATACTTAAGCATGTCTAGTTTAATCCTGTAAATTTTTAAGGGTCTTGGTTAACGATTGTAGCAAGTGAGATTTTTCCTTCCGACATAGGCCCTGCCAGATTGCTTTTACCGCAGGTTATAAGGTTCTAGTTTGTATCTCATTTTTAGTTTTTGTTTGCTTTAGGCAGTGAAACTGCAACTTAGGACGCTATACCAGCTGCTTGTATAGCTTGGTTAGTTGAGGTAGTTAACTTTTGTTTGTTCTGGAACCATAATAAATATATTATTGATGATACGTTACTATATAATATATGCTTATGATTTTGAGTGCACCATTTTTGTTTCCGTTGTGATTGCTTTGGCTTGTACTAGTACGTGTGCATCATGAAAAATTTGATAAGTTTTGAAAGAGATTTCTACTAGGTACTCTCTTGGCATATCAATACCAGTAGGCTGTCTGGGGAGAAATCTGTTCTATAAGTGCAAATTATGCACTGTTTTGTCTTTGTAGGTTCTGCATTGTCTGTTATATGGCCCACATAATGAGTTCATCACCGACTGGTGACGTCTGTCTCCCACCTCTAATAAGTTTGGGTTTCATTAGTATGTTATGTTTAGAGGGACCTAGAAAGTTCAGTTTGATTTGTTTTGAGTGCACTCCATGTACTATACATTTTACTATATTGTATATAAGTATGGAATGCCTTCCTGTTTGTTATACGTGGTGTGTTATAGTTAGTGAGTTCATCACCGACTGGTGACGTCTGTCTCCCACCTCTAATAAGTTTGGGTTTCATTAGTATGTTATGTTTAGAGGGACCTAGAAAGTTCAGTTTGATTTGTTTTGAGTGCACTCCATGTACTATACATTTTACTATATTGTATATAAGTATGGAATGCCTTCCTGTTTGTTATACGTGGTGTGTTATAGTTAGTTACTGAGTTTATACCTCATTAGTAATTTGTTGTGGTTCCAGGTACTGAAGATGAATTGAATGCTTAGAAGACTTGGTAGCAGCTAGTAGTTGTGTCGGCGTTCCCCTAGAAGATTGTTCAAGTTAATTTCTTGTTTCAGATTGGATGCTTAGAAGAATTGGTACTTCCATTACTTTTTTTTATTTAAGGTTTTATTTTCAAAGTAACTAATAAAGTGTATTTTGAAGCTTTCTTTATATCATTTTAACTTAATTACCTCCAAATTTTGGGGGTGTGACAATTATAGCTAGGCAAATAGTGGGTTCCTTATTTCCTGTTAACATGGTATTTAATGCATTTATCCTTTAGATGTAAATACATGTTTTAAAGAATTAAGAGTCCATAAAATTTTTCTCACAAGTTGAGAGTTTAAAAACAAGTACACTCTTTAATAATGGATATGTTGCGTCTGTGTTTTATGATTCCTAAATCCTAATGCATCTCGATGGACATAGAATTTGGAGATGACTAGATCAAGCACGCCGTCCACTACAAGTGTTCGGATTTGATATGATGGGTGGCAAGTGTTTGGCCTCCACGCTTCAACTCAGTGCAAGAGACTTGTATTGCTAGGAAGATGATGATGGCAGCTCCAAAACCCGACTGGTGGTGCGGCCGGAGGTGGCCGAAAAAGAAGAACCGACCGGAGATGCAAAACAGGTTCAACCGAGAACTTCCACTACTCGATTCGCTCTAATGGTCGGCTGTTGACGAAAAGTGAGGCAGGAAACCGAAATGGCTGGAAGAGGTGCGCCGGATGGTGCCGGTTCGACGATTTGAAGAGGCCGGACTGCAAAGAACTTGTCAGGTTGCAGGTTCGAGTTGGTTGGAAATCCAGGTCGGCGAGAGAGAAAACTGAGTTAGGGTTGAAGTAATTTCCTGGAAAATAGAAATTACCAAAGGTAATTGGCTATTTATAGTAAGTTTTCTAAAATAGTAACTTTTATGTTTTTGACAATAAGTTCATCAACGAACTCCGATTTGAGCGTGTCATATGTCCATGGACTAGGTTTAACGTCCCCTACAATTTTCGTGAATGAAGTTTCCTAAAAAACTGAGCATAGAAAAAAGTCAACTTTTGGAGCCTCTAAAAGTATCGAAACGAAGTTAAAAGTGAAAGTAATTTTCGTTTACCATCCGAATGATTAGTAAACGGGTAAATTAAGGTACGAGACGTAACATTACTATGTCTTAAAATCTCCATAGTTATAGGCTTTAATAAGTGAGCATTTAGTCCAAACATAGGTGGTCGATCTATCATTAGGGTTTATTACTTCAACAGTGTTTGAACTCTTCGAGGACTTTTGAAATTATACCTGAACTTTCAAAGTGATCAAAGTGATACCTGGACTCTAATTTTCTTATCAACGGAATACCTACGCCAGAATTCCGTTACGGGTCCGTTATCCAGAGGCATGTGAGGCGCACGTGATAAAAAAAAGTGAGGGCAAAATAGACTTTTTATCCCAATTCCCCTTAAAATCGATCAAAAACTCAATTCCCTCCAAAGTTTGGAAGAGACATGAGATTCGAACCCCTAACCTCTCTCACAACAACTCAAATCCCCACCACTGGAGCACGAAATGTCCTCAATATAATGTCTCTACCTCCAAACTTTGTATTTATACTCTTTTTAGGCTATACCGAATAATTAAACAAAATATATAAACCTTCCAACACATGAGATTCGAACATCCAACCTCTTTCACAACAGCTCTACTCCCCACCACTGGAGCACGAGCTGCCGATGTTATAACCTCTACAAACTTTATATTTATACTGTTCTTAGGTGATAGAGTAAACACAAAACAGAATCTTCTCTCTCTCTCTCTCTCTCTCTCTCTCTCTGTCCTGGTCTTCGACCTTTCTTCTTCTTCTTCTTCTTCTTCTTCTTCTTCTGCGTTTAGTTTTGCAGTTCTGCAATTCTACTTCATCTTTTTTTTCTTTTTTCTTCCTCCCCAATCCCTATCAAATCAACATCAGCCAGACTCAATTTTTCATCTACCAATCCTTTCTTCATCAAAGTTTGACAACCAAACATCTCGGGATGATCCTATTCTCCAAACTGAAACACAAAATTATAGGATATGTGGGAACCATTGATGCAGACCATCCCATCTTATTCACCAGAAAATCCATTGTCTGCATAATCTTCTTCTCAGACAAAATCATACACTGAGGGCTCTTCCTAAAAGCAGAGATAACATCATCATCAGACCAACCCCAACTCTCTTGTAAATCTCGCGATTTCGATTCCATATGGCCCAACTGCTCTTCCCACACAATGCTCTCAGTGCAACAACAAAAGTTGACTTCTTCAAATCAAATCTCATCCCCTTGACCTCATTCACAAGCTAAACAAGCTCATCATGATTGTGCATCAACACTTGGTTGTCATGAGCAAGCAACAGAGAAATGCATGCTCTGGACAAACCCAACTCTGTCAAAGCCTCAATATTGGGCATCACATTCCTGGAATGATTCTCCAAGAACATCCAAGACTTGCGCTTCAAAACCGCCACAACATTCTCCGAGGAAATCATATTCCTGAGGAAATTATAAGAGGGCACAATCTGATTCTCCAAGCTTCTTGACAACAGATGTGGATTAAAACTAAGAACTCTAGCAAGGTCCACCCTTGAGAGCCCAACAAAGTTGAAAAACTCAATCTCGGGTGAAAGCTCAGGATCAGCTAAAAGGACTCTTGGGTGTGAGGGCAAATAAGCCATTTTGCTCTGTTTTACTGACACACGTGTGCCTCACGTGATAAAATTAACGGACCCGTAACGGAATTCTGACGTTGGTATTCTGTTGACAAGAAAATTAGAGTCCATGTATTACTTTAATCACTTTGAAAGTTCAAGTATTATTTCAAAAGTCCTCGAAGAGTTCAGACACTGTTGAAGTAAAAAACCCCTATCACTATATATCACAATAGTTCTCCTACTGCAACTTCTTGACCTGTCTAGTTGAAAGTAGCAGAATGATATGTTTGGCATGCGTTTAATGAAATCCACATTTACTAAAAAAAAAAATGAAGAATATGATTTATCTCTCTCTAGTGTTTCTATTATTTTTAACAACATAACAACTGACAATACACAATGAATAGTCCATGAGACAAACTCAAGACCTCCCTATACAAAAGAAAAACTCAATGCACCTAAACCAAATGATATTGGAATGATTTTACAAGTTTGTTTGTGATCGATTTGGTTTTCCGGGTTAAAATATAATGATAGTGGATTATGAAAAAATAAAAAATAAAATAAAATACATAACGTACTAGTGAAGGCATTATGAAATATTAAAGTAGTAACGCCGGCGAGAAGGGCCCAATAGAACATCGATCAACAAAACTAAAAAGCAGCCTGCTGCGCACGCACAATGCGTCGATCGTGCGAGATCAAAGCAAAAAAGTAGAAATCAAAATGATATAGGCCTAGCTAGGTCTAAACAGACAGACAGAATCATAACGTACAGTTGGGAGAGACTGTAAAATTAATAAAGGAATGTCGACGTCGACGTAGATAATGGATGTACATGAAACTTATTTATGCAACTATTAATTAGTTTATCGATCTTAACTAATTCTTTAGTCATTAATCTTAATACTCAGGTTCCATATATGCGATGATGATCAGAACTGGAGAACACTAAACCATGCCACATCAATGACTGATGTTGTGCTACAGTTATGCATCTATAAATGTGTGTGCGCACGCTCGCGCGCGCGTGTATTCTAAAACGCTGTCGAGTCCTGTGTTCTAGCTAGCTCGGACTATGTTCTACAAGACTTAAATGATATGTCTCTTTAGGGTTGGAACCTAAACAATCCCTACTCAACTTCTCTTTGTATTTAGCATGCAGTTAGCTGTCTACAACTAAAATATATAGACATTTATCCTTTTAGGCTGAGATGCTATCCTTGTTACAGCAAACGATCATTTGTATGTTTTAGCAGCTTATATAATTATATCCCTGTCGCTTTGTCTATAATTAAAAAGACATCAAGGTAATATTACTAATATTTCAATGCTAGTCTTCAGATATTTGAAGCTAGCTGTCTACGATTATCGTTTTATGCTGAGAAAATGTTATCCTTTTTGCAGACGAATGCGAGAGATCGATCAAGAGCTAGATTAGTTCATGAAATAAGCTATGCCAATTGTATCGCGTATAATGTATATAAGCTCCAGATTTGTTACATAAACTAGTATTTTCAAATGAGTGTACAAAATTGACTACAGCATAAATAGGATTTCTGGGAAGCTCCTCCGATGGTAACTGCTGGATCTGTACTTTTAACTTAAGCATTGATGGATCGCCAACAAGATCCCTTGTATACCAATTGTCAATTGAATTGCAATAATTAAAGAAATCAAATCAAACTATTACATATATTAGGTACCTCTTACATATATAGTTTTCGGTGTTTACCATCCTATCCCATTGTGAAGATGATTTGCATTTCCATCCCCATAAGCCACCAGAGTCTGATCTCCATAACCAATAACCCTTCCACTCTCTCCAAACCCTTTTGGAGCGCTCATCTGTTGCCCCCCAAGTGAATAAAACCCACCATTATTGAAAAAATCCACCTTATTAGTTCCTACTGTGTTGATCTCATTAGTACCATTATGGACTTGGTTGTTGTTGTTGATGTGATGACCATCATTAGATGAGTGGTTGTGATCTTCTTGTCCTCTAGTCATGGAGTTCTTCTCTCCCTCGGTCTCCCTATACTTGTTGAGATAGCCCTTCAAGGGTCCAACATAATTCTCAAAACCAAGGGTTGTCATGGCCCAAAGAAGATCATCGCCATTGATAGTCTTCCTCTTCTCTCGCTGGCACTTGTCCGAGGCTTCCCCGGTGATGAAGCTTATGAACTCAGAGACGCATTCTTGGACGGTTTCCTTGGCTTCCTTTGAAATCTTGGCATTTGCAGGGAGGGACTTCTTCATGATCCGGCTCACATTAGCAATGGGAAGGAACCTGTCTTGCTCTTTGGAACCACCATCGGATACATTCCCACCGGACAAAGGGCTTCCGACTGGGCTGGTTTGTTTTCTTTTTCCACTCATGATGGAAGCTGCCAAGTGAAAGAAAGTGTTGATGAGAACAGAAAACTTTTTTTTTTCCTTGTGTTAAGTGCTTGTTATGGGGTATCTAAAGGGAGAAGTGCTGGGCTTTTATGCTAGAGTTTCAGAAGCTAGCAAAACTGTTTTTTATTGTTTTGTTTAAATAAAAAAGAGTGGAAAGGCGGTTTGATGTGGACGAAAAATAAAAACAAACACTGGGTGTTTAGAACAAATGCAATGGAATCTTGGAGTGAAAGAAAAAACCTATATGTGTGGTGTTGATAAATAACAGAAGAAAATTAATAATGAATGATATTGTGGCCTTTTCTGTTATGGAATTTCCATGGGACCAAATAGAAGAATTGAATAAAAATAAGAAAGCTCTTTCGACATTTTGGTTCTAATTCTTTGTTTCCATGTTTGCTAATTGCGTTGGCAGCAAGGTCGTTTTCCTGGTTATGTCTTTCTCTGCCTAGCTAGCTTTTGACTATAAATATATTAAAATTAACATATTAATCCATTGGCAATGATTTCAGCCTGCAAAGGGAAACCTTCAAATTGCTTGAACACGTCCAATGGGTGCAGTGTTCAATAAGTTATTACGTACTGCCGGAACTGCCTTGAAACAGTTTTGATGTTTTTCCTTTTTAATTCATTACCAGTAAATAATGTGAAATCCACATATGTTTCACTTTTCCACCTGTTTTATGAGCTAGCTGCAGCAGTTGCTGAATGTATACAATTAACATACCTGCCTAGCTGTTTATTCATTTCTTAATTTTTTTGTTACAAGGGAGATAGGAGGGACCAAAAGGGAAGGGGTCGGGGTTCGAAAAACTTCGGTATTGGGTGTAGGCAAAATGCTTATTATATGATCGAAGAAGGCTTAAAGTCGAGATAGGAGAATGATCTCGACCTAATGTGGGGTTAATTCTAATGCGAAAATATAGCCAATTCAACTTTTAAATGTAAGAGTAAAATATTCTTATTCCAAAGCTATCCATCATACCAATATATTAACGGCATTTTAAATGACACCCCATCGACTTACCCTAAGCTGTTGAACCAACTGCATGTATAACATACATAAAACAATTACAGTTGACTCCCCAACAGGTTTTGCTGGCACCAATCAGAACATGCCACATCGACGCCGAAGCCAACATGCCCTGTTGCCGACCAAGGAATCAGCCACATCGATCATTATCCAGAAGTTGCCCTTGTCCAAAGAAGAAGCAAGCTAGGCCTGCTTAACTTGTATTAAACAAATCTGGCGTACATATCCTGAATAAAGGTTTTGGGTACATTCATGGAGAGCCAGAAACCTCGCCATGTTCCTGGTTTCATGAAGATATATTTGTCCATCAAAATATCTGAAAGACTCGATTTTATACCAATCCATCATGTCGTGGTAATATCTTCTTTGATCTCTCTTTAATGGACCTGATATCCTAATTTGTACGGCCTAAAAAGGACAAAGCAAAGCAAAAAGAGCCAGCAAGAAGCTAGCTTCGCTTAGATCTTCATATATTGTTGCGCTTGTTGTCTTTCCAAGATTCTCTCAAAGCATCACATCTAGGGACATAAAGAGTATCATCTGCTTGCCACACTCCTTTGTCTCAGAGACAGTTGGATTCCTCGAATCTCAGTTTAACTAAGTAGCTAATTCCTCCTTTCAAAAAAAAAAAAATGTAGATAATTCCTCTTAGTTGTAATTAAGTCGTTTTGATTAATGTGCTTAATTACTCTACGTACTAGGTCGATATTTTTGCTCGTTTAACAGCTATAAAGCTCATAACAAAATTAAAGATGCCCAGCCAATAGCATACACTTCAAAACTACTATGATATATATGACTATAAATCTATAATCACAACGGAAACTGCACAATCTCAGAGTCCACTGTGCTTAACAAAGGAGAGATTGTACAACATTGCCGAATTTTGGAAACGTTATATCTTCCACAGTCCTACTGTGCATTGTACGTAGCAACTTGCCTAATAAACTCCATTTAAGGGTAGACGAAGGGATATAGACTATGTAATTACCGGAAGACTAGATAGTTAAGAAGAGTACTAGACCCCCTCCACAGACTAGTTATGAGATTAGGGTATTCATTGAGAAATGAGAATAACAAGTATCACCAATAAGAAAAATAGTTAAAATACAATGTTCGGAAGTTATTTAATTAATTATTTGAAAAGGATTGCTTAATGCCTTAATCTAGTCGTTAGATATATGATTAACCAAGGTCTGATCAATTAGACAGTTTATTACGTTTGTACTATATATGTTCTTTCAATTATGAAATCTGCAGTCTGCTTCCCAATATTCTTATTATAATTCATCAAATGATGTCTACTCTTACTTGCTTAAATCTCAATTATCTTAATGCATCATACCTGTGCCTTTTCTGTTCATGGTCAACTAATTAATTATAGTCTAATTTAGTTCAGCTCATCGATCATTCTACACCAGCTATTGAGTTTTATAAACAGCATATATATAAAACTTACTATCAAAATCACAATAAACTAAACCATAAAACACAATTAACAAACCCTTTCAATCGGGCTTGTGCCAAATGGCTTCTTTAGCAACTGCCTTTATTTACCTATTCCATTTTGATATGTTCATCATCTCCTAGCTGCTGACTTCCTGTCCCCCTTAATGATCTCGAGGACGTTTTAAGTTTGTTCTTTTTATACAACAACCAAAAGATTAATTAGGTTTCACAAATGTGGAAGGACGTCCCAAGTCAAATAACTAGCATTTTGTTGCAAAACTAAATATCTTGTTTTGGCATACCTCGCTTTGCGATTGCATGCAAGCTCAAAAGCGTAAGACACAGAGCTGGAATATATAATGCAACCACATCAGAATATAAGGCGAAAGTTCCAAACGAAAGATTTCAATCACCAGAGGTAAGTATAGGCTAGGTGCATGCGGAGAATCTAGCTATTATAAATTAAAAAGTTCCTGGCCCCTTCAAAAAAAAAATTTAAAAAGTTCATTCGTAATTATGTACCTTAAGTTCTTTACTCTTTTAAGGTAGAAATTTAGCTTCATAAAGATCTTTTCTAATAAGATGTTAATAGAGTAAAAGTTAAATAACAGTAAGTTTGTAGATCTCTTATTTCCGTGATCAGGCATACAAGTTGGGAAGTAGTTCTAATTTAAGTAGTGATCATTAGGGGTTTGCAACCTCTTCTGTTATGTATGGAAGATGTCGCAAGTTTCTATATAGAGAAAAATTTAGCCATCGTTCCCAAATTATGCTGCCAAGACCAATTTGATACCCGAACTCTCAAAAGTATCAATGTGATACCCAAAGACATATTTTGACATCAACGTGATACTTCCGTAAAAAATCTCTAATGGTTCTGTCTGTTTGCTGACTTGGCAAGCACGTGGGTCCAAAAAAAAAAAGTTAAATGACCAACTTACCCTTTTTTTTTTGTTAATTCTTTTTTTTCCTTTTCATTTCTTTTTCTTCTTCTTCTTCTGGGATTTTCTTCTAGTCAAACCGCCGCAACTTTCACTGCCACATTTCCTTACTTACCTGACAACGTCGTCAGCCACCAACCACCCACCCCAAAATAAATTCGGACTCCATGTTCTCGACGCTCCTAGTGCCGCAATGTCCTCTTCTCCGTCGTCTCCGATCTCGTCTCCGCCGCCTCCTCTCATATGAGGATTACCCTATTGTTGTATTACCTAACCCCTGGATAAAATTTGTATTTGTTTTACCAACATACATATATCAACATAACATGCACAAGCCCAGTAAGCATGCATCACTCCTTTGTGCGGGTAATTCTAGGAACTTTGATTTAAACTGGAATCTCAAAACAAACTGAAAGAAGAGAATAACTCCAGCGACTGGTGACTCTTTCCCAAGAAATCAAAGAAAAATGGCTTCTTCTTCTCCAACCTCACTCTTCTTCTTCTTCTCTCTCTTCCTCTTCTTTCTCATCTCCTTTCTGAACTTGTTCTCCAAGCTGGAGGACGACCCTCGCAACTGGGCCCGCCTCCATCGTCTCCGATCTTGTCTCCACCTCCTCCTCCGAGTCTTCTGGCGACTGGTCCTCCCTCCACAAGCTCGCCGTCTTCTGCCCCGACCTCCTCCACTCTGGCGTCCTCTTCGAGAATTTTGATTTCGGCCTCGAACTTGAGCTCGCCCGATGACAGTTTTTCCCCCAATCCCAATTGGATCCCTCCTCTAGCCAAATT
The DNA here is from genome assembly GCA_024704745.1 of Rosa lucieae. Classification (NCBI taxonomy): domain Eukaryota; kingdom Viridiplantae; phylum Streptophyta; class Magnoliopsida; order Rosales; family Rosaceae; genus Rosa; species Rosa lucieae. The sequence continues at coordinate 27,872,043 of CM045493.1, read as the reverse complement.
CAACAACCGCTGCCCCCGAATCGATACACCAACTCCTCAAATCTCCTGGCGGAGCATCAACGCAGAACCACCACCTCTTGCCCACTTGTCGCAGGTCTTCTTTCTAGGAGAAACGTCATTCACCGGAAGCTGGAGCCCAGGGTTAAAGGGGAGGCGAGCTTTACGGCGGAAGTACGGTTTTCGAAGGGAAGCCAGTCCAGTTCTAGAGATGCTAGCTGGGGGGTTTTCAGTGGAAATTGAGAGGAGGAGTGAGCAGGTTAGGGTTTGGTTCATATGGGCCTATTCGAAGTCGTAATGGGCGAATTTGGAGGATCATCTCATCAGGGATGAAGTACGACATTGCAATTGCCTCTCTCTCTCTCTCCCAGGTGATTTGGGGAAAATGAGAGTCGAGAGGAGTGTATAGTGGCTACGGTGCATATCCAGTTTATTTTTTTTCTTTTAATTTTTTTTTATAAAAATTAGTTAGTAGTGAAAGACCATTATACCCTTGATAAAAATATCATATGGGACCCATGTGCTTGCCATATCAGCAAACAGAATGAGCCATTAGAGCTTTTTGACGGAAGTATCATGCTTTGGGTATCACATTAATACTTTTGAGAGTTCGGTTATCAAATTAGCATTGGTAGCATAGTTTGGGAACGATGGCTAAATTTTTCTCTATATAGAAACTTGCGACATCTTTCATACATAACGGAAGAGGTTGCAAACCCCTAATGATCACTACTTAAAAGTTACTACTTTAGTCCTCAGCTCAAGCCCATTCCGAACACAACTTAGCCCAACCAAAAAGAAAAGACCTTAGGAAAGTGTGTAACTTCAAGCCCGCCACCATTGTGCATGCCTTTGTCTTGCCATGATGGCAAGTCGTAACCACTAGCCTCCAACACCAAGCTATTGTCACCAATGATGAGGGGTTCATTTAAGCTGCCCCATGGCAAGCCCAAAAGGATATATATATATGAAAATAAAACCACATATAATAAGTCTTATGGACAAGCAATCAGAATGATAACGAAAGAAACTTAGGCCACATTAGGAATGAATTAGGATACATAAATGGATTAGATTGGAGAAGAAATCCTTAACCTTATACTCCGTTTGTTACACTAGATTTTGAATTGGAACTCTATCCAATTCAGAAGATATTAAAAAAAAAAAAAACAGAGACAAAGGAAAGAAGATTGCATCTACTCGTTAATGAAGCATGAGCTTAAGCTTCGCATCGGCAACCAGAGATGGCGGAGAAGAAGAACATAACTATAATGGAGGTCGGAGAGGGCCGAAAATTTCCTGGAGATTGTTGATTTTTAGCCAAAGAGTTCTTGCCGGAAACAAAAATTGCAGAGATTGAATTCACAAGCGACCAATCATTTTGAGGTTCCCTATGAGGATGTGATGATGTTTTGGGAACCAATAGATTGAGATGTAAGAGGAGGAAGACGTCGCTGGACTTGGCTGAAAATGTAAGGTTTCGCTAGATATGGCCGGAATTGACTAGAATTAGTCGTTGAAGATGGGATGAAGATGAAGGCTGGTGGTTATTGTTAGCGAGTATATGTTTCGCGATAAGTGATTTGGTGCTTAAATACAACTTACGCTCAATAAGGGCACGGTCATCAAAGAATGAGAAATATTTGATCCCGAAATTATCGTACCACAGGGATTGAAAATCTAACTTCAATCCTTGGTTATGCCGATTACTAAGTCACTAACAATATAACAAATAAAACCTAAAAAAAAAATAGCACCAAACTATTTACATGCCCGGCTCGGAACAACCAAGCCTAAAATTTGTCAAGAGAACCATAAATAAATGCAAAACCTCACAACCAAGTGGTACTGACAAAGAAAATGGTCTGTGCAATTTGATTTTTGATTGCGAAAAATAAAATTGACAATTAAAACTTAAAAATTGTAACTAAAAATAAAAATAATAGAAACTTATCAAGAAATGGAAATTAGGCACTAGGGTATCCTCCAAGCCAAATTTACTGCACAAATATGCTTCGACAATGATCATTCAATTCATAATGGCATCAAGAACCGTACCCAGGGGCTTTTCAAGGGTCATGGGTCAATAGATTCCTTAAAAGGTATTCATACTCTGTATTAAGGTCGTAGAAACTCAATTGGAACAATCTAGAGCCTTGTTAGGGCCTCTAGTTGCACCAAAAGGCCAAGAGTCCTAAAATCAAGGTTCCCAAGCTAGCCAATACGGCAATCGAAATTGGTATTGTAACTAACCATGTTCCAAATAAGTGTCCTAGCCGTAAATTAGAGAAGTGATTAGGTCCCCTAATTTGTTCTAGACATGGTCATCTACATATTCAAGAGTTAAATCAAGCTCCTAAGTATGCATCTAAGCCAAATATTATAGAATATAACATATGTCAAACACGAAATTGAAAACCATTAAATCAAAACAAATTTATTACATTAAATCCATGCTAGGGCTCAAACCCTAGTTTCCTAAATAGACTACTCACAACCCATCAACAAATCAACGACAATATACATCAATTAAAGAGGTAAATGTGAAGAAGAGTGAGAAATAACAAGAACAAGTCACAAATTGCTATGGAGCAATTATGACAAGCCTTGATTTATGGCTTCTCACTTTTACCCAAGCTCTATTCTTGATGCTCCTTGAATCTCTTAAGAAATTGTTGTGGATTTGATGTTGTAGTGTGAGAGAAAGATGGTGGTGTGGGTGTGTTGCTGAGAGAGAGAGAGAGAGAGAGAGAGAGAGAGAGAGAGAGAGAGAGAGAGTGAGTGATGGGACTGGTTGCGGCTACTGTTTGACAAAGAAGAAGAAATTGGAATGAATATATGTGTGGTTGGTCGTGAAGGAAAGAATGGATGATAAGGTGATGGTGAGGTGTCACCATAAAATTGGCTTGAGGAAAAAAGTAAAAAGAGTGGTGGCAGCTAGTTGCACTGCACGTGCAGCTCCTCCCCTCCTTAATTAAATTATAATTTAATTAAATCAAAGTTTAATTAATTAAACCAAATCTTGATTGCATCCTCCTTCTATATCTTTTTATTATCATTTTTTCTTCTTTCTTCATAATCTTCTTCCCATCAGGATACAATTGCACTCACTATCTTCGGGTGATCAAGTCTGCTCTCTCATTGACATTGACCATGGTTGACTAATGTTGACTTTTTCATCTTTTTGTCGAAAAATCAATTTTGCTCAATTTTCCACTATTTTCTCTCGATTTCCCCAATTCCGCTTATTTCCTACATAATAAATAAAATTGGATTAATTACATTATAATTGGCTCAAGGATTAGCTTATTTATAGTGTTTTAGATACAACTACATGCATATAAATGTGTCATCAAACACTTAACACTTGTCTAAGCAAACAAATTAAATGCTAATCCGAAAATCTACCAAGCTCAAACACAAGTAAATCTATTACAAAACAAATTCAAAGTTCTAGATCATGCTCAATCTATACACAATCACAACAAGCTAAGTGCATGGCTCGTCATTGGGGTTGGAAAAAGGCATTAACCACTAATATATAATTACAAAAGCTAATCTAAAAATGGAAAATCTTTTTTTATTTAATTTTTTTTTTGTGTGTGTGAAGAAAATAGGGCAGCCGAGCCCTCACCCCCACACTTAAAACCAACATTGTTCTCAATGTTGTAAAGTGAGCTCAAAAGCTAAATCCAAGTTGGATTTATGCATGAGAGTGAAGTCCGAGCGAAAGCACAAAAATTAACTACGAAAATGAAAATCTAAATGCGGAGTAAAGTTACAAAAAAAAACCCTTTGTAGAACTTCATTGCTCACGACCTTCAGAGAAGACAATTGAGACACCAACCTTAAGGCACAAGGCCTTGACTTCCTTAAGGTATGCTCCATAATAGCTCTAGGTGCTCATGTAAAGATCAACTCCATCGAGAAAGATATAATGTCCAAAGAGCAATGCATCACAAATAGCACATCAAAGAATATAGACAAAGATCCTCCATCAAAATCATAGGCTTGGCCACATCCAACACATCTCACAACAACCCTATATTGGCCTCCAAAGATGAAATGAAAGTACAAAGAAATCCAATCAACCCGAGTGAACAAAACTAGTGAGTGCAGAAAACTTCCAGCAATGACCTTTATGTCTTCAAATGCCCATATCTCAAACTCAAAAAGAGATAATGAAGTGAGACTACTTGAAATGGAAATGAGATGCAAAGATCTTTCTATCAGATAAAGTGAGCCACCTATCTTCAACTAAGAAGAAATCTATAGCTGGTCAAAGTTGCCAGCTAGTAATGAAGTCTACTGCTGACCCTCAGTCACCAAAACGACAATATCTGAAGCTCCAAAGGTGAAAAGAGTGTGAAACTAACTGGAAATGAAAATAGACTCATGAAGATACCTTTTGTTAAAATTTCACTAGAAAATTTTAACTGAGTCAAGAATCGTTGGCCTCCAAACTCACTAATTTGTTCTGCAGTTTCTGTTGTGCCCTGTTTCTGGCCCTTGTCACTTGGAACACTATATCTGAAGCTAGAATGGTTCAAATTAAAAACTGTTTTACCATCATATCAAGACATATGAAGATACATCTTTGAAAAATTTTAGCTCCAAATTGCTTTATATGTAGAGGCTGTAGCTTCTCAAAGTCACTCTACAGTAGATGTCTCTGTTCTGACCTTCATGCATTGACAAATAACTAGAGCTCCAGTGACTGAAAGTGGCTGAAATTTGGGTAGCCGTGAGTATACATATAGGAGAATAGCTCCAGAAAAATTCAGCTCAAATTACCATATGGATTAGAAGCTATAACCGTCCAAAATCAACTAAACTTTCTAGACAGAAACTGCTCACTACCACATTCAAATCATTCTTCACATTTCAAATTCAGTACACCTCCCATCCTCCCAAAAAGATGGCTAAATAGCTTTATTGATGCAAAATAAACAAGAAAATTTCAAAACTACCTAGGGTTGCCTTCCTAGAAACGCTTGTTTTTAAAGACCCCAAGCCGGTCTTCTTCACTTTTCTTCCTCAAGGTGGCTCAAAGGATGTTGTCATACCACCACAACAATTGTGATAGCATCATCATCATTTCCAAAACATCTAGCAATTGAAGAAGCGAGCTTATAGCTTAGAGGCGGAGGCCAATCATGCATGCCTCTTTGGCGTTTCCTTCTTCTTTACAACTCCACATGTCTCCCTTAATTTTTTGATGGACTCCTTTTGTGCCTCACTCAATGGTGAAATTTTCTTCTTGTGTTGCTCACAAGTCTCAAGAGTAGGGATTGTAGTCTTTTCAAGCTCGATAGTAGGCTCCAAAATAGGAGTAGGAATGACATCATCATGCTTCAATGGTGGCTCATGGTCATAGCCCACACTACTAGAATTATGGCCTCAGACATCAGCCAAAAACCGATGAGAAAAAGAATTCCGACCGATGTCTTAGTGGGTGATGAGAAAGGTCTGGAAAATCCAGACATCGGTTTTTAGCCGATGTCTGGTATCATTATATACATCGGTTCTTCATTATAAATTGATGTAAATACGTTTAAATGATGACAAATTTGTATGTTTATATATTGTTAAACCCTCATCTTTTTGCCTTTAATGCTTATAGAAATATAGATCCTACAGCCCAACTATATATTTTAACATCGTTATTTATTTAAAAACGATGACTAATATTGTTTCACACATCGGTTTTCTTGTCTTCACCGATGACAATACTTATACTAGACATCGATCTCTATCTAAAACACGATGTGCACTAGTTTGTGGCACATCGGTTTCAACATAGTAATTCGATCTCTTGTGGTTAATGGGACATTTATTTTTATTTTGAAATTGATATATTTCTCTTAATAGACATCTTTTTTTATAGTTATAACTTATTTAAACTTTATATATAGACATCATGTTATTTATATGAAAATGATGTCCACAAAATATGTAACTGCTGCTATAAAAGGCAATCTATATTTGACGAAAGTAATTTGAATATTGGAGTATTATGTCCAAAATCATTATCCTTGACGGTTCACAAAATAGGTAAAATAAAACCCCAATTAACCTACTACAAGGCTAGCCTAGCAATTACTATTGCAGTTTTATTCACAATTGCTGTAGTCACTTCATCTACCACAAAAAGGTGTGAATTGGGTGTGCTGCAAGACTGAAGAAATCATATGGATAGTTCATATTGTCTAAAAATTCTTGAAGATCTTCCAACTGTGCACCAGAGAAGCCTGCAAAAGAGAGTATTTTGTAACACAAACATGGAATGCAATGTTTCCTGTTAAATTCCACTTGCACCACTGACTATCATGAACATTTTATAGCTATTACCATTACTATCATTCATCACAGATGAATCTTTGTATCAGTTGTAGATCTTATCTATCTTATTCTGTTTCGCTGCTTCAGCCTTTCTGGTCTTCAGCTTTGCTGTTTTCGTCCCAAGTTGTGATGATGTTTTAACCATCTCTGCACAACACAATAATTTACAATGAGTTTTGATATAAAATTCATCAACGGATACTACCACCCACCAACAAAAGATAGATACACGCAAAACAATTTCAATATGGTAATTGTAAGGATTTTCCTATTCATTAGTCTTCAATCATGAAACCAGATACAGTAAAATTGCACATAACAAAATATAAGCTTGTCTGTTGAACAAATATAATTGTAGAGGGCCAAAAGAAAGAACTACTACTTCTGACAATTTGGGGACTAGCAGCTCGAAAATTACTCTCCATGTTAGATCAGTAAATTATATCTCATGAGAGCCAAACAATGATAGAGGACAAGAAGTCCTCAATTAAGCCTAGAAACACTCAACAGTAACAAGGGAAAAAAAACACTCAACAGTAACAAGGAAAAAAACACTTCAAGATAACGACATTAGTCAAAGTAATAGCAGTTTTCCAATCTTATGATAGGGCTGATAAGAAGTTATGTCTAAACTCTAGAGCGACTGATGCCCATAGAGCAGACCAAAAAATGATTCGATGCCCATAGAGCAGACCAAAAAATGATTCGATCCCAAAACATAACTACAAAACGGAGCACTATTTAAAACTGATGTGTAAGCCTAGATCAGAATGTTACCTATGGTGAAACATAGACTTTGATTAACAACAAACTACTTACTGTGATAAGGAGCTTGCCTTTTTCAAAAGCTCTTTGATCCTAGTTTACTTCTTCACACTATTGATTTTCACTGCAACTGGTTCTGAATAGTATGGACAACTTCCAAATAAAACATCAAATGACCCGTAATGCAAGTACAATAAATAAATAAATAAATAAAATAAAATTATTTCGTAACCATAAAAGGAATCCTATGTTCACCACTGTAGGTTATGACTTGACATGACTGATAGATGCAGCCCAAACAATTCTCAATGTCAATATTTTCAAATCATTACACTAATTGTCATGGTCAATTGAAGAGATTGTTTGAAGCAGCTTAAGAAGTAATGGAGGCAGTACTAATGAGAACAGGTTAAGAAGCTATTCTATATGTCCCTTACAGTTCCTTTTAGGATACCTATATGTTTTTCCTTTATGATATTGTGGAAAACTGGAAATGCACCAAGTCATTGAATGTTAATGTCAAGTTCAAGCCATGACTCATGAGTATGCTAGATAATTATACATTCTAAACCTACAATTTCTGTTACAAAATATCAAAGCAAGTAAAGCTATATATAATATATTCAGTGCAATAACCAGTGGAAAGATGACAGTGATACAAGAGCCTTAACATACTGCCTTGTTGTGGTAATGGAACGCAACCAGTCCACGAGACATATGCTATGAAAAGCCCTCTTGCAGCTGGTATTATCGCATGTATAGTCAGAGGTAATGGATCTACATGTTGCTGAGAAGGATCCAAAATGAGCGGTGTGAAATCTTGAGAACTAAAGCAAAGCACTAAAGCAATTTCCTTCACTTCCCCAAGAACCAAAGCATCAAACACCAAAACACTAAAATCCCAGTAACTCAAACTCCATTACCTTCATCATTCAAAGACCAACACAAGCTCAGATTCTGAAACAACAACCACACAACGGATCCCCACACAACCACCACACCCACAACCCCCAAAGGGTCTCTAAACCGATTGAACCTCCACTCATCCTTCATCTTTCTCAAAATCAAAGCAAACCCAATTACCAAAAAAATAACACAACCAAAACACTACAACTTTATCTCCAAAAACCAGTGTTGAAAAGGCAGCAGATGAGTAAAGATAAAAAAATGTGTACTAGTACTAGTTGCTAGCTAATAAGGGCCCCCCAGAAGTGTTTGAAAACGCGTTCCACTACCTCAGATTACATATATTCTAGATAATAAAAAAAATCAATGTAAACAAGTCAGAGGAACCCAAAAGATTCATACTTTAGCCTAGTAAAAAAAAAAAGGTTCATACTTTACAATCAACCAACCCAAAACGCGAAGGGGTCTAAGAACTAGAGCGCACTGCAAGCCTGAGGTAATTTGCTGAGATCTACATGTTGCCGAGATGGATCGAACTGGGTTTTGCAATTCTTGCAAGTCCTGAGATTCACAAAACCATACACCGCAACAAAAATGCCCCAAATGTTGAAGATCCCCTCGATGCCGAGAACCCAACATTGTGAGTAGCGAATTCGAAACCGGACCTGTTTAACAGTGGGCTCGCCCGAGCCAGTGTCATATTAGAAGAGAGAGAAAATCAGTGTTGGTGGTGCAGAGAAGAGAGAGAAAGGACCTACGCTGGTGGCGGTCGGAGAAAGAGCTCGAGGCGGCTCCAGGCTTTGAGCTGAGGTCGAGGGCGCGGGTCAAGTCGGAGAACGAGCTGAGGTCGGGAGCGTGAGTCAGGTTGGAGAAGGAGCTGAGGTTGGAAAAGGAGGCAGTCAAAGTGAGAGTATCAATTAGGGTTCGAAAGTTTCCGACAAAATGACCAAGTGTTGGGGGAAATTAAAATTTTAAACCCCCGCGTTTCTCAAACTTTTTAAGTTAGTCCCTCCGTGTTTTTTCAAAATTTTTGAACGAGACTTTACACATCGGTTAATTTAATGACCGATGTTTATAATCACAATAGAAATTGATATTTCATAAACCGATGTTAGGATGTATTTTTTACATCGCGTGCAATTCCGACCGATTTAATAGTGGTGATGTCTGATGGCATAATTCTAGTAGTGCCAAATAGGTGAAAAATGGTCTTGTGCACGGATTGTAGGCTTGGAAGGATTCAAGGGTCCAAAGATCCGCTCACTCTTGGCTTCATTACCCTTGACTAAATTAATAGAGACACACTCTTCACTATTTTCGGAAGATATATGGGTTCAAGACTATTGAGTAACACATTTTCTCCGAATACCTTCATTTTGATAGTGCCCTTTTGAACATTAATTTTTATTCCTGCGGTTGCCATAAAGGGTCTATGTTTTTTGTCACAATGAGGTCCATTATCCATATCCAATACCACCAAATCCGCTGGTAAGTAGAACTTATCAACCTTGATTAACACATCTTCAACAACGCCCATGACTCTCTTAATGCTCCGGTCCGCAAGTTGCAAGTATATAGGTGCAGCTTTAATAGGCCCAAGGTCAAGTTTTCAGAAAGTTTCAAAAGAAATGATGTTAACACTTGAACCAATATCCATCAAAACTCTATCAAAGACTTTCTCTCCAATAATGAAAGAGATATTGAAGCTCCCCGAATCCTTGAGTTTTGGGGGGATCCTTCTTTTCAAGATAGCACTAACCTCCTCACAAATCTCAAACCACTCATCATTCTTTATCTTCCTCTTATGGGTGCACAAGTCCTTTAGAAATTTTTCATAAACTGACATTTGTTTAAGGAGCTCAATCAACGGTATATTGACATTGACCTTCTTAAAAATATCATGTACTTCGGACATCAAACCAACTTTCTTCTTCTTCCCACTCTTCTTCACATTTTCCTTTCTTAGCACATTAGGGTAAGGAAGTTGAGGTTCTGGTGTGCTCAAATCAAGAGGTGGATCAAATGTGAGACTTCCGATGGTGCCCCTAAGGGTAGTCACGGTCCGACTAGGATCCTTAGCCCTCAAGGCCTCGCCTAGTGATGAGTAGACCAGGCCACTCCTATCCGTAGAGCTATCATACACATATAGGTATTCTTCCTTATTTCTCCCCTCTTTTTCAATTGAAGTAGATGACTCAAACTCATAGGGTATGGGTCTAATATCATCAAGAACCTTGCTAGAGGTGTCATCAGCCTTAAATGGGTTACTACCCTTCATGACCTCACCATCTAATCTTGAGGCCGAGATATGCTCATCCTTAGAAGTGTTGTTTCTCAACATGGCCATTTCCTTTCCACTATCAATCAAATCATATTTTCTCGCATAATTCTCATAGGACAAGAAACCATAACCTTTACCAAGAATAGCTCCTCCAGAAGGTACATTTTCTTCTCCTCCGGCTACCTTATCTACCCCTTTATTTCTTCTTTTGGCATTCAAAGTCACATCATATACTCCATATTTACCAGAATATACATTTTCTTCCCTTCCAGTCTCATCCTCCTTGTGATAAAAAGAATCATGATATGTATGCAATTGATCATCAACAACATATGGCCAAGAGGTACATTTTCTTCCCTCTTGTCCCCATATGAATGCAAGTCAACATCATCATCAAATAAAGGATTTGAATGAAAAGTAGAAGATGAGGGCATGTAAACTTGATTATCATATACCTTTCCCGAACATAGAGTGGTGAAGACATTGCATTCATGGAGTTTTCCTCTTGGGTTTGGCTCTGGTTGTGAAGGTAATGCTCATTGTTGACGTGTGCTAAGCTCCTTTGCCATTTGACTCATTTGCACTTCTAATAGTCCCATTTGTTTTTGCTGGTGGCTTGACCTTGGGATAGTATAGTAATGCATTGAGACATAGAAGAAAGAACATCCTCACTTGCACTCTTTTCTCCTCCGGTTGTGAGGCAATGGGAACACCTTGAGGCATAGGTGAAGAAATGTAGTTCCCACTTTGGTTTTGGCCTTGAAATGAGCTTGAAACACCTTGAAACTTGTTGGGACTATAACCACCACCTTGAGTGAACTCGGGAGGAGCATTTTGAGCATGAAATCCTTGACTTGAGGTGGATTGGCATTGAGAATTTGGCCCGTATGCTTGCTGTCCATGTTGACCAAATTGTGAAATTTGAGTGTTTCCTTAGTGTGCATTGCCGTAATGAGTAAAATTTGATAAGTCTTGACCTTGGCCACCCCTAAAGCTTTGCTTTCCACCTGGAAACCCACTAGATGAACCTCCTTGGTCTCTCCAAGAAAAATTAGAGTGATTCCTCCAACTCGGATTTTATGTAGGTGAGTCAGGATCATTTCTTGGGTACCCACCATAAGAATTCACGGCCTTTACTTGCTCTTGAAAAAAATCCGGATAATTAGGAATAAGATGACACTCACTAGTAGCATGTGAAGGTGAATCACATAGAAGACATAGAAGCGCCTTTGACATGATGTGTAGATGAACCACGCTCTTGAGCACGAAGTAAATCAAGCTTCCTCTCAAGCTTTCTATAATTGCACTAGAGCTCTCTTGGGCAACCATTGTCTCATGAGTGCTCTTGGTTTCATAATATATCTTTCCGCAATCTTTCCCTCCTAGAGTCATGATCATCCCATTGCCTCGATTGTCGACCCAAATACTCAAGTATATTCCTTGCCTCGGTTTGACCATAGCTATGAAGTGAACCTTGTGCGGCAACATCAACCCTCATCCTCTCATGTGTAACAAACCACCATAGAAACCTTTAATCATCATAGAATTAGTCAAGCCATGATGGGGACATGCATTGCAAATATCCTTGTATCTATCTCATGCCTCCCAAAAAGTATCATGATCACGTTGAGCGAAGAGTAAGAGCTCATGTCCCATGCTAGTGGTCTTGTGTGGTGGGTAGTAAGCATCCAAGAAAGTGTCCGTCAACTCATCTCATGAACGTATACTCCTCAGTTGTAACTTCAAAAACCATCCCTTTGCATCATCTCAAGTGAGAAAGGAAACGATCGCATCTTGAACTCACCTTCGGAAGTCCACCCTTTGACATAGTGCTCACAATCGCCTCAAAGTCTTGCATGTGGTTGATGGCCTTCTCGGATGGCATCCCACGGAAAATAGGTAAGATGCTCAATTGTTGTGGCTTGATCTCAAAGTCCACCTCTCTAACCGGAAGTACCAAGCATGATGCCTTGTTGACCATGGAAGGTCTAGAAAACTCCTGAATAGGTCTCTCCGCCATCTCTCTAACCGATGATCTAATCAGACTCGGTGAGAGATCTCTTGGAGGTACTCTTGGTCTTGGAGGTGTTCTCGAACGATCTCTTGGTCTTTGTCTAGGAAGTCTTTGCAAAGTACGACCACTTCTCAAATTGATAGGTAGTGAAGTACTACTCATGCACCTTGCAAAAATATGACCACGTAGTAAGTACTCAAGAATTCACAAAATAAGCACTTTGAGTTTAATTTCTCACTTCACAATAAATGAGAGAAGTAATGAGAGAAGGTGAGACAATAATTAAATAAGAAACTAAAATAAGCAAAGCTAAGAATAAGTGAAAAACTAACAACTCAAGAAACTAACGACTAATTAGGAAACCTAATAAAAAGCTAGCAAACAAGTCAAGGCAAGTAATTAACGATCGCTATCGATGCTCATGTCTTACATGTACTAAAAAGTAATACAAGGCCCGTCACTTCGATAGAAATAATCACAATGTCTCAACAAACAAACACACAAGTATGAAATATCAAAATAAGAAAAGTAAAATAAAGAAACACTTTTTTTATTTTTTTTATTTTGTAGGGTTAATTACATATAAGTGCATCTTAGAATGTTTTTTGAAAAGGCCACTAGATTAAAAAAGATGTTATATTTTGAATATTAAAAATCAATATATTTACATAAATGCCACTAGAGTACAAAATCAACATTCATTCTCTCTCTTCTCTCTGGCAAGGTCTCCGGTAAACTCCAGCGGGTCTCCAGCCGACCTCCGGCCGACTTACGGCCAACTTCCGGGGGTCTCTGGCGACCACAAAAGCTACTGTCCCCAGCAACAAAAACTACTCTAGTGAGATTTCCGGCAACTTCCAACGATGTCACAAAAGCTACTATGGTGAGATTTCCGGCAACCTCCAGCGAGGTCACAAAAACTACTATCTCCAGCAACAAAAGCTACTCTGGTGAGATTTCCGGAGGGATAACAAAAACTACTGTCACCAATACCAAAATCTATTGTTACCAACAAAACCTATGCTCCCAAAAACCAAAAGCTACTATTCTCACCAACAAAAGCTACTGTTTCCAACACCAAAAGCTACTATAATCAGCAACAGACGCTACTGTCACCAACACTAGAAAGCTACTCTCACCATCACCAAAATTACTCTCATCAACACCAAAAGTTATAACCAAACAGACCAAAAACTACTATCACGCAGAATAAAAGCTACTCCCAGAGACTGAGAAAACTATTCTCAGAGACTAACAAAGCTATGGATGGAAAAGTAATAATACAACCAGTAATAAAACATGTACAAAGCTATTGGACCAGTAATAAAAAGCTATTGATATAGGTATATGAAGTTACAATAACACATGTACCTTTACTGGATCAGCAAAAAAAAGCTACTGACATAGATACTGATTCCACAAAACAAACTAATTATACATGTTGATTGTGTAACACAATTTCCACCAAGAAATGCTAGAGATACGAAATCACAACAAGAAGAAAATTGAACTTCATTAATTCAAAATCATGTTTTTCCAATTTGATAAGCTATTGACAAAAGACCACTTGAAATCAATTAAAATGAAAACAAAAACTACTAACATCAGCTTTAAACGATACTAACATAGACATAGATAGCAACTATCACCGTATTGAAAAGCCACTATAACAGTTATAGTGAGCTACTGAATTGAAATCAATAAAAACAAAAATAGAAAAGCTACCGATATCAGCTTGAAAAAATACTAACATAAGCATAGAAAGCTACCATCACTGTGTTCAAAACCATTTTGTAATAGAGAGGTACTGACTTGAAATCAATTAAAACAAATACAGAAAAGCTACTGACATCAACTTGAAAATATATTAATGTAGCTGTAAAAAGCCACTATCACTGTGTTGAAAAGCTACTATAACAATTATAGAAAGTTACTGACATCAGCTACGTAGCTGTTAAATACTGTGTATTTAATCCAAGTTCCAATTGATCTTTGGAACCTAGACTCTTTTCTTCTTGACAATTATTTCATTTTCGTACTAGGTGATTTCAGTAGGTTCCTCTTCTACATAGTCCCAGTCATCATCACCATCGTCATTTGCATTTTCGATATGCCACAAGTATCACAAGGAAACATAAAAAAACCATCCTCATGACAATTTGCTCCTTTCAAAGTATTCCAAAATAAGAAGCAATTGATATTCCCTATGAATAGGATTCTCTCTTAGTCCTACCAAGCAATTAATGCTTATCTCAAACATGATAGAGTTCTGACGAAGCAGTAATTAAGCATCAAAGAACAATATATTTGTGCTTCCAAATTAACGTTTAGCCTACCATGGACATGTACACAATCATATATATATATATATATATATGTGAAAAATTTAAAAGCTGGAAATAACCGCACATCATGCAATAAACTAAACAAAGCAAGCACTAAATCAAAATATAAAGATAGATGAAAAAAACCTGTTGTGGTAATCTTCCGGAGCCTTAATTATGTGTTCCTCTTCTTCTTCTTCTTCTGCTTCGATTGTTTCTTCTTTTGAAACTCCATGGCTTCAATTTAAGCTCTCTCTTGCATAAACATGATCCTCACACTCTCGGACCTCTTGGATCTTGGAGCCTCGCCTCTTCTTCCTCACCTCATGCTCTTTGAGATCTATCTCATTCCTAGCTCCGATCTCCCACTACCGTGGTCGCCGACCACAGTACAACCTCTGTATCTGATTAACCAAATCGATCAAGCTCTCCGTCATCGTAATCTTTCAAAACCTAAGCTTTTCACAACGCAGATGAAAGGAAGAGGAGAGGAGAGGAGATTGGTTCCAGTCAGCCAACGTGATTAAGTTCCATTGAGTTAACTGGCATCGTGACAAACATCGGCGAGCGGGTCCAGCGAGTCGACGAGCACCTTGACGAAGGTTGTCGTTGTCCCGTGAGACGGATTAGAGAGAGAAAGAGAAGATGAGGATGCGATTTATTTTTGAAACAGATAAGCTTTATTGAAAAAGAGAGAGAGAGAGAGAGAAATGAGGCCAAAATAGGTATAGCCTAAAAAAAACTAATGTTTTTAAGCTCTAAGCCTTATTGTTAATTAAAGTTTCAAAATAACACTTATGAGTAATTTTCTATTTTTTATATCTAAACAAACAAAGAAAAATCAACTAAAATTAAGAAAATAATGCAAATGACCTAACAACCGAAAACCGAGGTATTAAAGCTATTACACTTTAATCCCCGGCAACGGCGCCATTTGATTTGGTGCTTAAATACAACTTACGCTCAATAAGGGCACGGTCATCAAAGAATGGGAAATATTTGATCCCGAAATTATCGTACCACAGGGATTGAAAATCTAACTTCAATCCTTGGTTATGCCGATTACTAAGTCACTAACAATATAACAAATAAAACCTAAAAAAAAAATAGCACCAAACTATTTACATGCCCGGCTCGGAACAACCAAGCCTAAAATTTGTCAAGAGAACCATAAATAAATGCAGAACCTCACAACCAAGTGGTACTGACAAAGAAAGTGGTCTGTGAAATTTGATTTTTGATTGTGAAAAATAAAATTGACAATTAAAACTTAAAAATTGTAACTAAAAATAAAAATAATAGAAACTTATCAAGAAATGGAAATTAGGCACTAGGGTATCCTCCTAGCCAAATTTACTGCACAAATATGCTTCGACAATGGTCATTCAATTCATAATGGCATCAAGAACCGTACCCAGGGGCTTTTCAAGGGTCATGGGTCAATAGATTCCTTAAAAGGTATTCATATTCCGGATCAAGGTCGTAGAAACTCAATTGGGACAATCTAGAGCCTTGTTAGAGCCTCTAGTTGCACCAAAAGGCCAAGAGTCCTAAAATCAAGGTTCCCAAGCTAGCCAATACGGCAATCGAAATTGGTATTGTAACTAACCATGTTCCAAACAAGTGTCCTAGCCGTAAATTAGAGAAGTGATTAGGTCCCCTAATTTGTTCTAGACATGGTCATCTACACATTCAAGAGTTAATCAAGCTTCTAAGCATGCATCTAAGACAAATATTATAGAATAGAACATATGTCAAACACGAAATTGAAAACCATTAAATCAAAACATATTTATCACATTAAATCCATGCTAGGGCTCAAACCCTAGTTTCCTAAATAGACTACTCACAACCCATCAACAAATCAACGACAATATACATCAATTAAAGAAGTAAAGGTGAAGAAAAGTGAGAACTAACAAGAACAAGTCACAAATTGCTATGGAGTAATTATGACAAGTCTTGATTTATGGCTTCTTACTTTTACCAAAGCTCTAATCTTAATGCTCATTGAAATCCCTTAAGAAATTGTTGTGGATTTGATGTTGTAGTGTGAGAGAAAAGAGGAAGATGGTGGTGTAGGTGTGTTGCCGAGAGAGAGAGAGAGAGTGATGGGACTGGTTGCGGCTACTGTTTGACGAAGAGGAAGAAATTGGAATGAATATATGTGTGGTTGGTCGTGAAGGAAAGAATGGATGATAAGGTGTCACCATCAAATTGGCTTGAGGGAAAAAGTAAGAAGAGTGGTGGCAGCTAGTTGCACTGCACGTGCAGCTCCTCCCCTCCTTAGTTTAATTAAATCAAAGTTTAATTAAACCAAATCTGATTGCATCCTCCTTCTATATCTTTTTATTATCATTTTTTCTTCTTTCTTCGTAATCTTCTTCCCATCAAGATACAATTGCACTCACTATTTTCAGGTGATCGGGTCCGCTTTCTCGTTGACATTGACCATAGCTGACAAATGTTGACTTTTTCGTCTTTTTGTCAGAAAATCAATTTTGCTCAATTTTCTACCTTTTTCTCTCAATTTCAGCAATTCCGCTTATTTCCTACACAATAAATAAAATTGGATTAATTACATTATAATTGGCTCAAAGATTAGCTTATTTCTAGTGTTTTAGATATAATTACATGCATATAAATGTGTGCAATCAATAAGGTCGGTGTATGTCAAATTTTATATCCACTTCTTATCACATCTATTCAACAAGATTAGATATCCCACTTCTTACGAGCAACATCTTTTTTTTTTACTAGCGAATCTTTTTCACTTATTTCAAACAAGGTGCCAAAAATTCTCATGGTTGTTTCATGATAATTGTGGTGAAGTTTGCATTAGTCGTTCAATGCTCAATAATGACCAGCCAAGCTATGAAAGCCTAGATTAGGGGCAACATCATTTCGATGGATTTGAAGCCAAACTCAAAGCAAGGCATTTAAGGGAGTTGAATGAAAAACTTGTTTATTTACGGATAAGATTTATCACATTATATAAAGTTTGTTATAAATATCTTGTTATTGCATTTGTTCGCTAACATGATTTTCAGTTTTGTGCCCTCTTCGGAGGCGGCATACCGAGTGTCCCTGCGACATTAAACAAGTGAGTATTCGAGACATTAAATGGTTTATCCTTTCGATATTAAACTAGTGAGTCCCTGAGACATTATGGTTTGTCCTCATGATGTTAAACAAGTGAGTCTTCGAGACGTTGAATGGTTCATCCCCGTGACGTTAAACAATGAGTCTCCGAGACATTAAATAGTTCGTCCGCTCGACGTTAAATGATACGTCCTCGCGACGCTAAACATAGAGTCTCCGAGACATTAAATGGTTCGTCCCCACGACGTTAAATAGTGAGTCCCCAAGATGTTAAATGATACGTCGTCGCGATGCTAAACAGTGAGTCTCCGAGATATTAAATGGTTCATCCCAGCGACGTTGAACAGTGAGTCTCCGAGACATTAAATTATACGTCCTCGCGATGCTAAACAGTGAGTCCCCAAGACTTTAAATGGTTTGTCCTCGTGACATTAAACAGTGAGTCTCCGAGACTTCAAATGGGTTGTCCTCGCTATGTTAAACAATGTGTCCTTGCAAACATAGAGTTAGTGCCTTAAAGGTGTCAAATATTCTATCGAGATAGAAATAAAGGGTTTGGATTCTCATTCATTATTTTTTTTTGTCGTAATATTCCGCGTATATGCTCTTGTTGTAATTTTTTTGGTTGAGGCATGGAATTGTTGTTGCTCTTATTTACCCTTATGGACTAACAATTTATTTCTTTTTAAGTATCTGGTAACCGATCGTTTTTCTTTCTACACTCGGAGCTTGTACAGAAAGGAAAAGGGGGCATTGTGGGGGTGTAAAATTTTGTCTTTGGGCCCCCATCATCAAACCAAGGTCGATGATCAAAGCCCTAAAGTGACTAACAACTAGATAAAAGAAAGACGGTAAAACACGATAGAGTAGTGGATAATGTGCAAACACTACTCCTCCCATTACAACATGGAGTAAGGGCCAAGAACCATGAAGTAAGGAATCAATGACTATAAATTGACAAGCTTATGGAGGAATCAGGGGGGAGGAGGGGTAACAACGGTAACAAGTATCAATCAAATTTCTTTTTATAATATTCTGGAATTGATATTTACTTGGGCGTTGGAGTATTTTTCTGTTTTGCAGGTCCCTTCTCCCAATGATTAATTGTAAGATGGATGCGTCTAGCGCTTCTCGAAGATTGAAGGTGGGAGATTATATGTTGGGTAATCTTCCTCCCGAAATTTTATGCACCAACATCCTACTCTGATAGGAATTGAAATTTCCAATCCATAGAAATCCAGATTGCTAAACAGGTGAAACAACTAGACAGGAAGTTTTAATGCTTATCAGGCCGGTTAACCGGGCAAACATACGCAAACTTAATTTCCACATGCGCTCAATCAAAGAATCATTATAAGGAAATTAAACTATAGAAAAACTAGATCGATGTTAACATATAAACCCAATAAAAGGTCTCACACAATACAAAATCCTAACTGCGACAACCCAAGTCGGTGATGCCTGCCTCAAAAAGTCGCCGAGACATCACTCAACGGGGTCCATACTAACGTTTCTTACCAAATATTCATTAGATTGAACGTATGAGGATGCAGATAATATCTTGCTATGTATCTAATTTTTCCCAAGTAGAGATCGCCAATCCTAGTCTCCTTTACGAATTCTTCTCAAACTTTCTCCCATTAAAATTTAGAGTGATTTCCCCCTAAGCTGACAACTGAGAAGAGTAATCCACTTCGGACATGAGCTTCCTGACCACAGATATTTTCAGCTAGAATCGAACCTGGAACCTGGGGTACACAGACGTGAAAGCTCGCCTAAGCTGAAGCCGAGTTTGCCAACTGGACAACTCCTTGTAACTTGTAAGGACATATGAGGGCAAAATTGGGAATTAAGTTTTCCAAAAAAGAACCAACTTTTCCTTTGTTGAGCTTTGATTGCTTGAGGGAGAGACAGCGCGGCGGTTAACGGTTATTCTCAGAAGTCAGAACATGCGGCTTCTCTTTTAAAACAAAAAATCGTAACAAAACCCTCTTTTACCTTCTTCTTCTATCTCTATCCTTGTTCGCAAGTCTCCAGTTTTGCTCCAAATCTCAATCAGATTTATGGATATCACATGCAAAACTAGTTCGTCGGAGTCGCCCAAGTTGTTCAAAGCTGCCATCTTCCCTGCAGTTCCGGTCAAATCTCAGCCGTCTGATCGATTAACGCCTTGGAGTGGTCTTCCCAAATAGCACCCATCATCGAATTTCGTACATACAAATCAAGGTACCATTTTTATGCTTTCTTCTTTCAAATTAATGTCTCAGTCAAATCCTCTGCTTGCTGTTATCTGCAAGATAAAACCCTCTGTGCTTTTTTCCCCCACAAAGCTTATAGGGTGTTCAATGGTTTTTTTTTTTCTTTTCCAAGTTGTAAAATTTAGCTGAATTCAAGTTGAATTGGAGTTTCATTCGTTGCAGTAGATACTAATTCTGTACACAACTAAAGGAAAGAAATGAAGATAACACTAGAGGCCCTCATTACAAAGGAAACTCGTATTAGGTGGAATGATGTGTTGTTTATAAAGTTAATGCAGCAGTGGCTTATGCTTATACATTGGCTAAGTTTCTAGTTTGTAAAAAGCTTGAGCATGACTTGCCAATATTGCGAAGCTCCTGACTGTCCTGTCACTGCATATTCGGCACGAATAAGAGCTTCAGGCATGTTAGATAGAACTAAGCATCTGTTGATAAATGTATAAGCTAAGTATCTGACAGTGCATGTTAAGATCAAAGAAAACATGATGTGTTTTACATTTGGAAATATCACCACAGATTATCCTTTCTTTTTTTTCTTCTCTCTCTGTTTTTGTTCCTGATGAGAGAGAACCTTTTATTAGTGAAGAAGAAAGGAATTGTGATGGCATTTGGTATATATAATTTACACTCGCTAGAAATTTTTGGGTATAACTTCTGTAAACTCTCTAAATGACATGATTGATTTTTTTTGTTTTTGTTTTTCTCTAACATTTCTAGTTTTATATTTCCCTGCATGGCAGGCTCCTGATTTCATTAAGTGTCGGTGGGTCAGTACAAGTTACGAACTCATCTTGCTAGCGTAGTGACTTGTACTTGACTATTTTTTCTATACGTTCATAAAGGCAGATGTCACAACAACAGGCGAAGTCTCGTGGTTGGGCTGCCTTTGACCTCAAGCAGCGTCAGAAAAAAGGCCTTGAGCCTCAAATTGAGAAGGACCCTTTCCCTCCTATAGCGCCCACTATCACGTCTCTGCACCCCTGTGAAAATGCACTGAGGAATAATGAGGTTCCGAGCAAACCTTTCTCATCTGTATTCCTCTCTTCTGCACATGTTGTATCTTTGGCAGAGAATAGGGATGGTAAAAGATCCTTATTAGATGGAAATTCTAGTAGGAAGCATACTTCCATGGAAGATCAGAGATCTTCCATAAAGAAGATCAAGGATCTTTACTCTTGGGCTGATGATAGTTTGGTGGAGGATATTATGGCTGCAGTGGATAATGATATTACTAAGGCCTCAAATTTATTAAAAACAATGGTCTCCCCGGGAAGATCTGAAGAGAATAAGGAAACCAACATTTCAAAAATAGATTCCAGTTCAGATGCTTCCTTGAGCGATAAAACAAGGGATAAAAGTTTTCCTTCAGAATCTGCTGCTGATATTGCTGGACTCAGCTCTACTATTGAGAAATGTCTCAAAGAGAATAACATAGAATGGTTAAATGACAATGATTTATATGGACCAAAGCTTTCTAATGGTGCTGGAAATGTGAAACTGACTACTGGGAGTCTGGAGTCTGTACCCATTGAACCTGAGTGGGAAGAGGATGATGTTTACTTGAGGATACGAAAGGATGCATTAAGGATGATGAGGTATAGTACTTGGCTCTTCTAACTTTTTCTTATTGCTACTTACACTTGCTTTCTTATGGTAGTGCCATTATGTTCGTCATTATATATACCTACAGTGAAGCTATACAGCTTGTGCCTGTTGACAATAGTTATTGAAATATTCTCTAGTTTTGATGTTAAAGTTTGTTATTATTATATTTGCTTCCCTCTATTTTTTTCCCCTATAGCAAACAGAAATTCATCAAGAAAGAGAACGAATGTACATGACGACAGTAGATAAGAAGTCCTTTAAGCTAAGAAAGCTGAATCTGAAGAAACAAAAACACAGATCATTAAAACAAACTCCAGCTGCACCCTGATATGAAAAAATAGCAAAAAGGAACTATCCTTCAACTCGAAGAAACTGAAGTCATAAATTGAACCCTCTCCCACTAGTGATCCACCTCTCCGCTAACAGCCCAACATCTACAAAAGTTCCTGTTTCTTTCCATCCATATGATCCACAAGTTATCCCTCGGAGTTTGTTAGTTAGCTTCTGGCTGTCCACTTATTACATTTTTAGATGCTAAATGATTGCTAAGGATACTAGGTCTGTGATGAAATGTTTGTTTTCCCACACTATAACGTAGAATTGAAGTTTTCCTTCCTTTAAATAAACAGGTCAGCGTCTCAGCATTCGAAAGCTGCCACTAATGCCTTTGTAAGAGGTGACCATTATTCTGCTCAACAGTACTCGATCAAGGCTAGAGAGGAATGGTTAGCTGCCGAACGCCTTAATAACAAGGCTGCTAAGGAAATTTTAAGTATCAGGAATAGCAAAAATGATGTTTGGAAATTAGATTTACATGGTCTTCATGCATCAGAAGCAATTCATGCATTGCAAGAACACCTGGAGAAAATTGAACGGAAAATACTTTCTAATGATTTAGTGTCGCCAAACAGAGTTAATATGGAAAGCAACATTAAACGTTCATCAGTTGAGTCTTTTAGTTGCATGGACACAGAAAAGTTGGATCAACTACAGGCATCATCAAGACAAAGACCAACATCCTTACAAGTCATAACAGGTATTTTCATTCATTCACTGAATTATATGACACAAGAAAGATAGGTTAAGTGCATACACCTTGCATATTTAAAGTGGAATTTCCAACTCCACAGCAAAAGAATCACTATCTTCTTGATCTTGTGTAAATAATTCTTAATTAGCATGACTACATGAATTTTTTGGAGTAATTTAGTATGCGAGTGATATTATTGTCATTTTGGTTATGCCTTTATTCCATTATCATGGATCTTAAAAGATCTCCATATTCTTGAACTCCATGTAACTTTCAGGGAATTGTTTCATCTAAATTTAACAAGAGCACCCCATGTTCTGTTATATATATATATTATGTTCGCAAATCCTGAATGTATGCTCCATCTTGTGGTGTTGGGATTTGATAAATTATGGACTAGAATTCATAGGTTTAACTTTAAATAAATAGGGGCTGACAGACAATATGGTAGGTTGCTTGAATTTTCAGGGTTTCAGGTTAACTTGAAGGTAATCTTTTGTCAGTATACTATGACTATGATAAGGAGGCATTGATGCTTCAATCAGTAAAACCAATCTTCACGATTGAAGAGCCTTCATTTGCAGTGTAATCGACTGCATTTATGCTCAACCCAACCATCATAGTCTAATAGAGTTGGCATTCGTTTCATTCATTGTTGGATCCTGATTCCTCTGGAGGCAAAAAAAAGAAAGAAAAAAACTCCAGGGACTCTCAGTAGTTTTTTGTTAATTTTCTGTTTAGGAAATTGCGTAATTCCACGTTAGTCTCTACACTTAAAATCGCTTTCCTACATAAACCGTAGGATAATATTAGACTTTGTGGCTTGTTGTAATCCAATTTCTCAGTGTAGAGAAATACAGCATCTTGATTTCTTATGTCTTGTTTGCATTATAGATTTTTATGATCTTGCTCGAATTACGGGTTTTCACAACATTTTATAATAATATTTGAGTGTAGAATTCTGTTCATTCTATTCACACCCAAAAAATCTGTGTACACACAAGTTTCATTAAAAGTTTAAACAGCAATTGTACTGCTCTTTAAATTACTAAAAAGATTAAAGTTCCTTTCCGAATTAATAAACTTACCATTGCCAGCTAACAAAGCCAGAGATGGTGAAGTCTAATCTCTTTATAGTATTTTGGGGGATGTACTAGGGTGTGTTGAGTTTACACATGTCTTGTATTTGGCAGAGCCTTCTGGGTGTGATAAGGTGAGCATTTTTTTCGGGTGATTGAAACTACCCTCTCTACAAGCCTCCAATTGGTTTACATGACCTTTTCTTGACTGTTCCAAATTCACTTCCTGCTTTTTGTAGAAATGTGCTTTTTCACCTACACGATCATGAACCAAGACTGGTAATGAGATGACATAGACTATTCTTGTTTAACTGGGAGTCCTGATAAATGTTGTAACCTAGTGAGCAGTTTCAGTTTTGTAAAATTTACATAGATTTGACTTCTCAGTAGCGTCTATTGAATGAAAATTATCTGAAATTGAATCAGGAAAACTATGAGTAGTTTACTTGTCAGAAGTATGAGCTGATTTATATACAAAGCAAAATACAAAAATAGACTAATAGAGATTATATGATATCATTATAGGCACTATTGAGTTGCATTTGAGTTTTGACAATAGTAATTCAACTTCAATTATATGTTCCTTTTGTCTTGGATAGGATCTGTGTTCAGCACTTGTTGCCAAGTGAGGTTTTTCTCTTCCAATTCTCTTTCTTTCCCTGAATTGTAAGAGAATGTATGCAGTTCACCATATATGTTTTTCAAGGATCATTGGATTGGTGTTGACATCCAAGACTTATCGATGATGTATTATAATTTCTAAGTGTCATCTAGGCTACTGTGTAGTAATTACGCTCGCCAAGGATATGTGGCCAACATTCGTTGCTAAGTGAGGTTTTTCTCATTTCTTATATTTGTTGCTGCTCTTGTATGTTGTTCCATGTAAAATGATTGGTCAAGGATACTCTTGATGAATCTTTGATAAGAGAATCTAAAGAAAAGGTGGGATGTTGATAAAAGAGAAGATAAACAAGCCTTTTACGCTTTGTGGAAACCCTAGAATGCATACGCTTTTTCATCAGAGTCGTTACATTCTCTAATGCTTGTATTTGGGTCAATGGACAAGGGACCAATGTCATCAAAACTGTTTTTTGTATGAATATTCAATTGTTTGATATGGATCCTACTTTGTCATTTTGTGACTATATTCTTTGTTATTATCCGTGATATCTGTAACATGAGGTCTTTCAGTATTGGTACTCACCTGTTCTTAAGCTAGATTCAAATTCTGACCATGTCTTGTTCAGAGTACGATTTAGATCTTAAACGTGTTCCCGTTGTTTGACCAACAGTTTACAGGATGGCAATCATGATTTCTCTATTGACACTTGCAGGTATAGGCAATCATAGCCGAGGACATGCTGCACTTCCAACAGCTGTGAGAAGTTTCCTTAGTGAGAATGGGTGATGCATCTTTCCTTTTTCCAAATGCTTATGCTTGACAGAACGGATTAGTTTCTTGGTATTCTTCCGTGAAATAGGTTAGCAGTAGGTTGTTTAGTTTGTTTATATAAATGGCGAAATTTTATATTGCAGATATCGCTTTGAAGAGTTGAGGCCAGGTGTGATCACTGTTCGGCCTAAGTTCCGTCATAGGTGACTTGTGAAGTAATTAAATCAATGCAACTGTAGACGGATTTATGTGCAGTAGCCACTCAGGACTCTTATTGATATGAGTAGGAGTAAAGATTTAGCTCTGTATTATTCAAAATCAGATCCTTTGTATCCGTAGTAAGTCATGTACTAATGTATTCATTTCCCAATGTAATAATGTCTTCATTTCCAGGATCCCTACATGCATATATACTTTTTTTTTTTTTTTTTTTTTTTTACAAAACCCGGATCCATATATTTGCCAAAAAGAAACCATAATGTTCAATGCATTTTAATTTTGTACACATCAATACATCCTTTTGAATATCAAGTTCATTCCATCTTTGTTCTTTCTTAGCGCAAAGGAGCAACAAAAAGTCACATTGCATCACCTGCAAGACCAGTGTTTTTCAAAACCACTTTTAATTGCTTATAATAGATACATATATATAACTTATTTGTATTTATAATTTAAAAGATTTACCGACTAATAGACTAGTTATTATATATAAATTATTTATTTCATTATAAAAAAAAAAAGCAAAAAAAATTATCTTGCAGAGTACTGGAAAGCCTTGAGGTTGAGAAATTTGTGAGGCTCACACGTAGGACAGGCCGCGGGAGTCTTACCAGCCAATCAAAACCCTCCGCACTCCAAAACACTCATCCATTCACTCGTCACGTGTCCTCCCCACCTCCACCCCTTTCCCTCCCTTTTTTTTATTTCCGTTTTTCTTCACAAAAAATTAAACTAGTTCTCTCAAAAACACAGAGACTTTCTGTCTTCTTCTTCTTCTTCTTCTTCTTCACTTCCCTCTTCATCTTCCCCAATCTCTCTCTCTGTCCCCGGCCATGAAAATTAGGGGTTAGGGTTTCAGCAAAGCTCACCGACCTTTATTGCAATGGCGTCCTGTTCGTTACTGTTACCGGAGCTCACCTTTCTCTCGCCGCGGACGACTTCTAAGCGCCGGCTTTCTCTCTCCGGAGTTTCTATCTCTAAATTTCCGATTTCCAGATACCAGAGGTGCGGCCTCCGATCGAGAATCAGAGCGGCGAAAGAGGAAGGGGTGGTGGTGGTGGAGGAAAGGGAAGCGGAGTTGATCAAGAAAGTGAATGGCGTTAGTGGTAGTGGATATAGTTCGAATGGCGCGGCGAACCAGTACTCGAATGGAAGCGCGAGGGTGGTGGAGAGTGAGAATGGGAGCTTGGTGAAGTATGTGAATGGGAATGGGGCGGCGGAGGCCACGGTGGTGGAAGAGGTTGAGGTTTTGAAGTCCAAGGAGGAAGGGAGGCAGAGGAAGATTGAGGAAATTGGAAAGGAGGACGCGTGGTTTAAGCAAAGCGGGCTGCCAAACGTTGAGGTATGATTCATTCAGTGAGGAAAAAAAAAAACTTCTGGTTTTGAATGTATGTATTAGATTTTGATGCAATCTCAATGTGCTAGTTTATTTAAGATATAGAGAGAAGATAGGAAATTGTGGTGATTTGTTATAGTGAAGACTGAAGAAAGTACATTTTACTGTAATGGACCATGTTAATGAATTAGTCGAAGCTAATGAGTAGCAGTCAAAAGCCGGTATTCAAATACCGAAACAAGGGCATGAGGACAGCGGACATGAAGTGACAGAAGATTATGTCACAAATATTGCTTCCACTGCAGTACTTTTATCAAGTGATGCAGCTTGTAAAATGTTCAGACTGTTGGAGAAACAAAGATTGAGCAATGTGTGGTGGTGTTTCTTGTTACGATTTTAGATATCATAATCTTTTTTGTGTTACTTTCTTTTCTTCTGTTCACCAAGAGTACTATGATTACCATTTTTTTTTTTGTTACGGTTGATTTGCTGATTAAAAGCCTTATTGCTGAGCTTTAGGGTTTCCATTATAGCCTTATTTTATATAACATTAAAAGCTGGCTTCATTTATAAGGTGAGGACACGTTGTTAGACTTTTAACAAGAGAAGATGTAAACAGAAAGAAACTTGGCTCAAGACTCTCTAAAGAGTTAGTCGATTATTGATTGTCTTAGAATGTCCAAGTTATGCCTGAATGATAATAGTATTTTTTGGAAAGCATATTGCATATGTGGACAGAATAGAGCTGTGTGCAAAGAGGCCATGTAATACTGTATGGCTCAGTGTTCTAATTTTGTAGGTTGCTTTATGTGGATTTTTGAGTTTTAGTATGTGCTTGTGCTTGCCAATAGTAATATATGGTTTCTGCAGGTTTCTGTTGCACCTGGTGGCCGTTGGAGTAGATTCAAAACTTACTCGACAATCCAGAGGACCTTGGAAATATGGGGATTTGTTCTATCTTTCCTCGTTAAGGCTTGGTGGAATACTAAAAAATTTGCTTATCGAGGTTAGTCCTTCCAATAGGGTGAATTTCAAATAGTGAAATACGTGAATTCTCCATCATTTAAGAATTCTGAGTAACAACAAAAGTGTAAGAAAATGTTTCAAGCAAGAAATAAACCTGCCTACATCGTCAGTAGATTACGAACAAAAGTTCTTGGGCAGTGTCATGATTTGGAAGGCTAAGTTCCATGTATGGTACAATAATAGGTTGGATCAATGTCTTAGAGGGAACCTCATGACATTTTTTTAAAGGAAGAAACTTAATGTTTCTCGGAACTGGTTGATTTCTGATCATGCTCTTCTTAGCTTATTCAGAAGTATTATGCTTTTGGAGGGAGGCAGAGAGAAAAGTGCTTTTGGAATTGAATTTTGGGGGTGGGGGTCAAATGAATAAATGGGTAGAGCCTCACTAGAGGTTCCAATTCTAGGGAAATAAAAAGTAATGAGCTTCTGTTCTTCATTTTTGAATGAAGAAAATTTCCATTTCGAAAACAATCAACACAAAGTTACTTTACCCCTTTTTAATTTTCATGATAAATTTGCTAATCCAAGGAAAAGTACAACAGAAATCACATTGAAATATATTTTTATTGCCAATCAGAACTGCCCCCGAGGGTCTATAATTGCCTCAAACGGTAGTGATCGCTTTATTTCAGTTGTATCAATGGGAAGGAAACTACATAAGTTTTGGAAAGTATAGGGCAGAGAAGTTATCTTTCTGAAGTTGTCTGAAAGGACAAATTAAAAAAATAACAACCTGATGTACCATCACTACCATGGCAGCGTCTATGCAACCTTAGCATTGCCTCCATGGCAGTTTTCCATGAGTGACCCTAATCAAACGAAAACTAACACAGTAACCAAAAATGTTAGGTAGGCTGGGATGAAAATTATGCCGCATATTATAATTTTTTTTTTCTGATAAAAGAAATGCTCCACAGAAACTATTTCTTTTGGCAAGTGTTGATTGTTATTTGAAATCTAGTATTCGTAGCCAGGCATCCATGTCTAAGGTAGCTGAAGTGTGTAGCGTTTGGTGCTTGTATCTAATTCAAGGGGTGCAAATGTTCAGGGGGAATGACAGAGGAAAAGCAAACCTTAAGGCGTAAGGCGCTTGCCAAGTGGCTAAAGGAGAATATTCTGAGATTGGGTCCAACATTCATCAAAATTGGCCAGCAGTTCTCCACAAGGGTCGACATTCTCGCTCAAGAATATGTTGATCAGTTGTCTGAACTTCAGGTTGGAAATGCTTGAATTCAATTGGGATTGCATATTGCATTATTGCTACTGTATTCTTCTGGGCTTATATCCCATTCCTATCTGTAACTTCCTAACTTACTTGCTTAAAATGTCAACAATGATTTGTTGAAAATTTTGATACTGTTCTTTTTCAGTTTTTCTTGTCACACTCCTTGTTACCATAGTGATTAAAGTTTGGCTATATAAGTAGGTGTCCATCTTTATTAAATGGGTGATTCTTACATTGACAACTGAATCACATTTTACTTTCAGGATCAAGTTCCTCCTTTCCCATCAGAAACAGCTGTATCAATTGTTGAAGAAGAGCTTGGAGCTCCTGTGAATGCTATCTTTGATCGTTTTGACTATGAACCAATAGCTGCTGCTAGTCTTGGTACTCTTGACTTCATTTCTGCAGTTTCTGATAGCAATATGATGACATTTTTTTTGTTTTGTTTTTGTTTTCTGGGAGACAGTTGAACTCGGTAAGAGATGATTTATCAGAACACTGTATGATCCTTTTTGCAGGTCAGGTTCACCGTGCAAGGTTGAAGGGACAGGAAGTTGTTATTAAAGTACAGAGGCCTGGACTCAAGGATCTTTTCAATATTGATCTTAAGAACCTGAGGGTCAGATTTCACATTGGCTTACAATTCTATATTACTATTTATTCTTCATTTAGTTTTTATTTTCTTACAAAAGAATTTGGCCCTAAGATCAACCCACACACCACGCATCCCATGACACTTGAGCTAAAGTTATGGTTATTGCTTGGGGTGAGATTTAGCTCGTAATATGTATTTTTCCAGTCATGGTTGAATTGCTTTTTATGTGTTTCCTACTTCCAGTGGCTGCCAAGTTGTGAATTTTCCGTTTGATGTTAATCTTGTAATACATTAGTTTAGTACTTTACTATAAAACTGTATAAATATACTGTTTATTTTTGCAGTTTGGTTGTCCTGTGCTGGTCCATGTTTTACATTGTTGTACATGTTTTAGCTTTTGACCTTTCCGGCTATTACAATTCTAAGAGCATCAACGTGTTCGTCAATTTCTTTTTTCCAGGTAATTGCAGAATATCTTCAGAAAATTGACCCCAAGTCAGATGGTGCGAAGAGGGATTGGGTTGCTATCTATGATGAGTGTGCTAATGTGTTATATCAGGTATTGATATTCTCCATTGCGTTAACCTTTTGGCACTGGATGGTGAGCCAAAAGGCACATGACTGACATGGGTCTCGTGCTTTTTAAGTCTTGATGAATGTCATATTGTCCAGTGACTTCTTTTCTCCCCTCAGCTTGTGTATGGGCTGTAGTTACTTAGTTTTTTTTTTTTTTTTGTTGATAAATTTCCTATCACACGAAAAGCAATAAGGAGGTCCATGCTTTATGAAGTAAGCTGCCAATGATGTTGAGTGTAGGCTGAAGGCTGTTGACGTGAATTAGTAAGGATGCTGGAGTGCTTTGGAATATTCTTAAAGACCTAAATCATGTGAGGGAAGCTTACTTTTATACATAACTAGGAAAAGAGTTCAATATGGATGGTTTAAAGACCAAAAAAGTCAATTGAATGATGATTGTATCATGAGTTATATAATGCCTTTACATTTGCCTTAGAAACCCTTCCTAACCATTGATTTTTATGGCGGAGGTGATGGAGAAAAACTATGTCTTGTTTGGATAGTTTCTCATGGGAGGCTGAATACTTTTGATAATATTTGATAGAGGAGGCCCATTGTGTACCTTTCTCCTTGGCATATTGCGTGTTAAAGTGAAGCTGGGTGACATCAATCAATTGCTTTTCTATTTTCAATTGTACTTAGTTTCTGGCAAAATATGCGCATAGGGGCAAGATTCTTAGGCTGTTCCTGAGTCCAGTGTACTCTTATTAGTTGAAGCAAAATTTGCTTTGGAGGGTAGTGGTCAAGGCAAAGTTTTATGGAAATGCGGTGTGGTGGTGTTTTTTTGGGTAATTAGAAAGGACTCAAAGGAGTGCTAGAATTTTTTTAAGAAAGCTACAGGAGAAGTTGACAAAAGTAAAGTGTGGTTGGGATTGTGAGCTTTATATACTGCTGAATCTGGAGATCTTTAGAGGCTTGTTTTTTGCTACATTGTGCGCTGTTTACTTTATAGGAGATATATTATGATACAGCATGTATAGATGCTGGACACTATATTGTGGTCTTAGATTTTAATATTGCTTTATTTTAGTGTGATCTTGTACTTAAAAAAGTTTAAAATGTTAGATGTTTCTTGCTCAATTTTGTGTGTGTGTGGATTTCAGTGTCAGTAAATTTGACCTTACTGTCCAATGCTTTGGTCTGCAAATTCTGTAATACACTTATCCTATTATTATTATTATTATTATTATTATTATTTAGAAAATAATCTAATGACTGAAATTTTTCAGGAGATTGATTACACAAAGGAAGCTGATAATGCTGAACTATTTGCAAGTAACTTCAAGAATATGGATTATGTGAAAGTCCCAACAATAGTACGGGAATACACCACACCACAGGTTTAAGATTTCAGCACTAATGACTTCTGAGCTGGTGGAAATTTTATGTTATTATAATTGTCTTTATTAAATCCCTCCGGTGTTACTATTAGGTTCTGACTATGGAATATGTCCCTGGGATCAAAATAAACAAGATACAAGCTTTGGATAAATTGGGAGTTGACCGGCAGAGGTCCAATAGAATTCCCTTCCTTATCCTGTCTGAAACCAATCTGATATGTGTTATCTATTTCTCAATGAGATGCCTCTAATTATCAATCTGTATTTCCTCAGGCTGGGTCGGTACGCTGTTGAATCATACTTGGAACAAATTCTGTCTCATGGGTTTTTCCATGCTGATCCTGTAAGTCTTATTTATTTTTATTTTTTTTCCATTCAATTTTTGATGCCAAAACATATTCAGGATGTGCATGACAGAATAATAAGAAAGTTGTATATGGCATTTAGGGTTTATGTTCTAGATATGAGTGTAGATACTTTGGAAACTATTTTAGCAGCCTTAGAGACGGAGGTACAATGCCGAGTTTTGAAGGTTCTTCTTCGGGATGAAAACATGTTTCCGTGCAGTTTAGTTGCACAAACTTCAGCTCATGCCAAGTTCAAGGCACTTAGTTTTAAAAATTCCATGATGTTAGGTGCAACACTGTTAACAATGAAATGGTTGACTGTGGAATTGAAGCTTACTATGATGGATGATAGCATTAAATAGATACATTATATAAACACATGATAGCCGTAGTTGGAAAGATGTGCAATTGCCAATATTTTACAGTTTACCTTCTGGATGAGTTTGGAAAGAATGAGTTGTCAGTTTGTTTTAGACACCAAGTGTCACACAATTTTAGTTCTGAACAATTAAAGCATGCACAGGATAGTTTTGTTGCTATTGGCATTATGGCAATGCCAAAAGCAGTAGTAGAGGAGGAGGAGGAGTAGTAGTAGCGCAAAGGGTTGGGCAGAAAAGCGGCATGGGTGTACTGATGGGTATAATGGGGGCAAAGCAGTGGTTCTGATGATGGTTGAAGAGATGGTCCTAGTTTCATCAGTGACTGAAATTGTGGTGAATTATGGTGGTAATACTGGTATGAGGATGGTATTGTACATATTATATCATTTTTGGCTGAGATAGGGCTCATGTTTGTGTGGGTAGTTAAAGAGAGGGAGGGAGGGAAGGCCGCGACTATCATTTCTAATTCATGGCTTGTGGTTATGGCCTCTTTTAGTTGTCTTCTCACTATGTTGGTTCAGTTACATATTATGGAAGAATATACTGATTTATGATTGCAATATGGTGTAGTCCAAAATGCAATTTCTGGATCTTGTAGCATAATAAGAAAAGGACCTGCTTTTATGCATGTGTAATCCCTCATGGGTTTTATTGTCTGCTACCAATGTGTAACCATAGGTTTGTTTTACCCTTCATGCAGCATCCTGGAAATATTGCTGTGGATGATGTCAATGGTGGAAGATTGATCTTTTACGATTTTGGAATGATGGGAAGGTATTTCCTTGACTGTGCTTGCTAAAGACAATATGCTAAAAACCATTCACTTATTTTTTATTATTATTATTTTTTAAATATTAATGTTACTTTCATATTAATAATTTGCAGCATCAGTCCAAACATTAGAGAAGGTTTGCTGGAAACATTTTATGGAGTTTATGAGAAGGATCCAGATAAGGTTTTTATATTTTAATTATTACTATTTTGTGTTTTGATCTTTTGATGGATGCAAGCCTAGGGCGGTTTTATTGCCAGCACCTTAATAATATCAAGGTTCCCGTCAATGTTTCTGATCAACTTATGGGTGGAACTGTTTATAATGTTGCAGGTCCTTCAGGCAATGATTCAAATGGGTGTTCTTGTGCCTACTGGAGATATGACAGCTGTCAGACGAACAGCACAGTTCTTCCTTAGGAGGTGCTTTGAATAAAGAAGAAAATGAAGAATTTGATTAGAATTTACGATGTGTTCCCTTCTTTTGTTAATTACATCAATTAGTGGTTCATTGTTCCTTATCCACTCCATTTTACTAGTATCATCTTTTCACAATACCTCACATTTCATAGTATTTAAGAGCGTACTTGGGAAATAATTTCTGTATGTCAAGTAAAAATTATTAAGTAAATAATAGAGAAGAAATCTAGTAATTGTGATATGTAATCTTCTAGAGTGCAATAGAAGGCCAATTATATCAGCTTTCGGTTTGGAGTCTAGTTTAGGATGTCGCACAGCTAGTGGCATTAGTCACAAATGATATCCTGTTTTATATCTGCTAATTTTATATGGCTGTGATATAATTGACATTGACTAACATCAACATGGCTGGATGTTGATGGAAATTCTAAAAATGGCAGCCTGTTGACTTTTGGTTTTAAAAGCAAGATGTTAGATTAAGAAAACCTTGTTTACAATGACTGGTTTTAAATTTTGACTCTATTTGTTGGATTTTCTTCTGACTACTCAATTGTTGCAGTTTTGAAGAGCGTCTCGCTGCACAGAGAAAAGAGAGAGAAATGGCAACAAAGGAACTTGGATTTAAAAAGCCACTGAGCAAGGAGGAAAGGATAATGAAAAAGAAGGAAAGGCTGGCTGCAATTGGTAATTCATCTGATTCAAATCTTAGGTCTTATATACTTTGACTATGTTTATGGAATCTAGCAACTAGCTATTTGATGGAACACTTGGGACTTAAGTTTTTCTTTTCTTTTTCTTTCTTGGTCAATAGCATTGCATGCATTATAACTTAAGTCATGCCTAAAAGCCGATACTTCTATTGAATTGCATGCCTCTAAAGTCTCCAGTGTCGTGATTAATTTGTTAGAATAATATCGTGTCCGCTTTTAGCTAAGCATTCAGACTGGTTTGAGCATGCCATGTCAAACTTGAGATAGTTAATAGACTTGTTTCATAGGTATGTATAACAGTATATACTTGTATGTAAGTACGACCCATATACTTACTCAGTTTACAATTCAAAAAGTAAGATAGATCCTCCATTTTGTTTTGTAATTAAAATTAAAATTAGAGTCCCAAGTATTTGTACTTCTCTCTTTCTCTCCTCTCTCTCTCTCTCTCTTTTTATTTTTATTTTTTATTCTGATCGGCCAAGTATTTGTACTTTGGTTATACAGTTATACTTGATTCTTATTATTTTCTTCTTGAGAAAGTTGAAATATGATTCTGATGGGTCGACCTCTCTGTGGATGCCCTGCAGATATGAGGTTTTTCTTTTTCCATCACACAGATAGGAAGCTACAAAATTCTCTGGCTAATATTGGTCTATGCCTGATGAGGGCTCTTGTGTATAAGATGTGGTTAATCACCTAGTATAGAAAAAGAAGATAGGTATACTTACCAAGTTCGCTTTCCTGATTGTACAAAAAGTTCCTTTTTGATGTAGCGTTTGAGTCTGGGTGTTTGAACTCTAATTAAGGGTAATGAGTTTCTGTCCAGCACCTGGATTTCCAAATCTGAGAGGAGATTAGTTAATTATGCAACTCAAATTGATGAACCCTTAGGTTGTTGTACCTATATCCATCAGACATTGATTATTGCTACTCATAACTTGCATTCTTTTGACAGGGGAAGATTTATTAGCCATTGCAGCAGACCAACCCTTCAGATTCCCTGCGACATTCACATTCGTTGTAAGAGCATTTTCAGGTAATAGAATAGAAATATGATGACAAACAAGTTTTTCATAAGCAAAAAATACACACACACACACACACACACATATATATATGCATTTGACATCAGTCATGTAATGTATTTATATATGTAGGCAAATAACTGTTGATGTATACATATACCAATCAGATGCCTACATATATAGATATATACATGATTGATTTCATGCAATGATGAGCAGGGCATCCATCGGCTCACCAACCAATGGGTCGAAATTCAATGATTCATGTTCTAAACCAATAATGTAGCTGCAGCTGTTTTGAATTTAATCCAACTTTTGGTGAACTTGAATTTCAAAGCTTACCAGTTAGAAGAAAAGATGACTAATATTCAGTTTCTTTATATGTGTATATATATAGTATTATATACGCTCATGATGCACTCTTAAGTTACCTTGTTTCTTTTCCCTCTGCAGTGTTGGATGGAATCGGGAAGGGTCTTGATCCTCGATTTGATATCACTGAGATTGCCAAACCGTGAGTTTAATTTTAGCTTTACAACTATTTCAAATTTGGACCATCAAAACTGTGTGATAGTTGGCAAGTTTTACTTTATCTCTTTTCTTTTGACTAATCTTGCAAACTATTCCTTGTAGGTATGCACTGGAATTGTTAAAATTTCGTGAAGCTGGAGTTGAAGTCGTTTGGAAGGCAAAATTTGGACCCTCTGTATTGTAATGTCATGTTAACAATCTTTTAATGCAAACTCCTATTCTTACAGTCAATCTTATTTACAGGACATCAGAAAGCGATGGGACAGGCAATCTCAGGCATTTTATAACTTATTTAGACAGGCAGACAGAGTTGAAAAGCTTGCTGAAATTATCCAAAGATTGGTACTCATTGATAATTTTTCTATTGAGCTATTAATACGACTATTTTGAATATTTTGTGACAGCTTCTCCATGATAGATTCTAGACTGATTTCCCTATTAAATTTATAGGAGCAAGGTGATCTGAAGCTTAGAGTTCGGACTTTAGAATCTGAGAGGGCGTTCCAGCGAGTTGCTACTGTCCAGAAGACTGTTGGAAATGTGAGTTCAGGTGGCATATTAGCTAGTGCAATTATGTGTAATGCATATCTTTTCGGAAGTTGTTTAAGTGCATAATAAGTTAATAACCTCACAATGGAACTTCTCATTATATACAAGATCCATTCAAACATAGATTGTTAAATGCATATACAGCTCACATGTCCCCAAGCACTGAAGTAGTTCATTTCAGTGATTTATACACATTTTCACCTTGTCTTAAAGATTGTTGGATGATAGGATCATAGGAGCAACAAAATATATCAATTTATGTAGTAACATTGTTATACTACATCAAATTTAGAAAGAAAGAAAGACAAAGCACATCGGTAGCCACAGTGAGGGAGGCAGAACAAGTGCGATATTTGTGTGTCATAGCTTAAGGTCTCAAAAATGTTACCTACACATGATTTTAGTCTCTCTAGTATCTGCCATCATATAGCTTATATCAGAATCCTGTTTATCATAAGTAGAAACCTGCTTAATCATGTTATCTTGATTGGTCAACCACTTGAACGGCTTAAAATATTGTAGCAATCATTTTGTGCGTGGTTTGATAGTATGTAATGCCCAACATAGGCAGATGGGGAGAGACAGATGTCCTCAACAATAGACTTGCTTATATAGATTAACTGATTTAGTTATGATTTTCAAGCTGTGTATATGTAATGAACTTAGAAATTAGTTATTTGTACACAAGTGTAAACAAGACTCTGAAAATTTATATGGTCTAGATAATAAGTTCAATGTCATGACGTGACATTAGGAAAATGTTAAAATTTCTGAAACTATTACCTTTTAACTATCTATCTTTGGCCTGTATAATTCCCTATAGGTTTGACATATGAAATAATTATACTGAGGCATTATGTACTTGATTTGATTTTCAAATTGACTAATTTGCAGGCTGTTGCTGCTGGAAGCCTGATCAATCTCGCAACAATCTTGTATATTAATTCCATTCGAGTAAGTTATCAAATTTACCTTTGCTTTTTATGACATTCTTTGACACCAGGGTGCTAGTTTTATTAATGCTTTCTGGTGATATCTATATCTTTTCAGGTGCCTGCCATTGTAGCATATATCTCTTGTGCATTTTTTTGCATTCAAGTTCTTATTGGCATCATAAAGGTCAAAAAGTTTGATGAACGGGAGCGGTTGATAACAGGGACTGCTTAATCAATTGGTGAGTAAGCTTATTATATTTTGTAATCTATGCTTCTGGTACTCATCCTAGAAGTAGAGAAGCAGGGTTTGGTAGTGAGAATTCAGACTCAAAATAGATTAGAACTGTTTAGCTTCTTTAACTTAAGGACTGTGTGCATGAAATGTGGTAGTTTCTTGTGCAGTTGTGCTTTCCTCCATTTAATTGTTTCAATATCCCTAGGTTTGACTGTTCCTTGGCGTAACAACTCCAAAAATTAATAATGATTTCCACCTTCATGAAAATGAGCAAGATCTTAAGATTCTTTATGGGTAGGGGGTAGTCTCTTTCAACTTTGAACTTCGAGGGTAACTTCAACTGTACAGCATTTTTCTGAACATAAGGTAAACTACTTGAAGTTGTGTGGAAGTAGTGTAGAGGGTCAGGGATCATCAACAGTCAGTAGTTTCTATCTTGTTCAGTTGAGCTGTAAGTAAGACATGGCGGCTCATGCGCATACTGTGGACGGGACCAGGAGTCTAAGAGTAAAATGGAAGAATTAGAAGGTCCCCAAAAATCTTGGATCAAAACCTGTGAAGTGTCAATAGCAAGTTGAACTGGCTTCAATAGAATTCAATTGCCTCAATATACACTGGTCATTTTGGACCAAATCCTATGAGTGATGAAATACTAAATGCTACTACTTCTTTGCAATACTAATTGCTGAAGGTAAAAGCTCTAATCACTATCTGGACTTCATGAACCTGTCGCATGTGGGCTTTTCTTGTAAATGATAAGTAATTATAGTTTGATACCAAAGCTTTTTGATATCTTGACTATCTTTACGAAGACATCATAGGAATAATTAATCATCCCTTGAGAATACTGTACATCATTTTGCATCTCCAAGGCATTATAACTTCTGCACATGTTTGTACTTTTTCAAATCTCTGAAAGGCTCCTGAATATGCTCTTTTCTTTTTCGTACTCCGCATTTAGATAAGTTGAATGATAATTATAGTTATAACTCTTATTGGTATCTGTCTTTAATTGTAGTGGATGTAAATAATTGAAAAACTGAATGACACTAATAGGGAGCAAGCCCCAATACACATTCGGTCATAAGCCAACTGTCCTTTATCTTAGATATTTTCTTAAAGAAACCAGATAGACAAATACTGGTTCCAATAGTGGTTGGACTCTTTGCATTGGTCTGTTGATGTAGCAGAATATATGCGTTTGCCATTTGCAACTACGAATGCCTGTCTGGATCCCTCTCATTCATATCATATCTTTTGTGCAAGACATCCTATTAGAATTGCTACAGCTGTTTTAGCTAAAAGCACAGAATGCTGTATCTGTTTTCTGTTTCTTTGATCTATTCATCTGTTTTCAAATTTTGATTGGGTCTGTTGCATATTTGAAGGAGATCCAGCTCATGCTTTTACGTGTCAACCTTCCAATCCTTGAAGAAAGTTAGTATATGGAAATCCTGGATTGTTGTTGTTTTATCAACGATATGATCTAGCACTTCAAACTTGCAAGTTTCTGATGAATCTTGAGAAGACGAATGCTTTCGGACAAAAATTGTCATATAAACACAAGAGTTAGAGTCTGAACCTCTATTAGGTCAGGTGTACTGTTTTCATTTTGTTGCTACATTCCCAAAATTATATTCCCAGATGTAGTTGATTGAAGATGTGTCGTCAGTTTTCCGGTTGATGACTGTATACAGCATCATATAAGCCCTAATGTAGAGGTCTTTGTAACAATCTTGTAGCCGAGACTCTGACTCTTTGGTCCCCCATCAAAATTTGGCCTGGTGGGATGTGCATAATTGTTGTATTATGTAGATTTTTCTCTTTTTTTTTTTTTTTTTTTTTTTGTAACGTCAAGCTCAGCTGTAAGTAACTATACATTGAAAAGGAATAAGATTTTCTTACCGTATTCGTAGATACAAGTGTTCTGTACTTCAAGTATCAGTTGGTGAAGATGGCTCGGAACAACTTTGCTTTCTCTTGCCTTTGTCTTTCAGCAACAAAAGGAGTGACTTGTTGATTCATATGGACATTTTTATCGATTAGAGGCAACTGGGTAATCAAAAGGTGCCTTTTGCAAGTGTTTTTATATGATACCAAATTATGCAGTGGTCCTTTGTCTTTGTAGCTCATGTCCTGCACAAGTTGACACATCAGCTAACAAGGATGAGCATGTTTTACTCACCCACTTCCACGATCAAGCACACCTACTTATCTTTGTGATCCAATTTTGGTTACTTCTTTTTGTATGTATTCATTTTCTACATGTTTCCAAGGACTGCTTGCTGGGATCAATAGCACAAGTCCATTTTGTCGTCTTCATTTGCTATATTTTTGGTCTACACTACATAGGCCGGTTTTACATAGGTTAGTAGGTGGTGGACTTTCAAACTCTTTTTGTTTCTTTTTTTCAAAATTATTTTAACCTGTTAATTTTTTTTTTTCTTTTTCATTTTGGGAAAGAAGTTGATTCATTTATGTTAGTGAATGACAAAATTATAGTGTGTCACTATGAAGAACCTAAGAAGTATATTACATTTGATAACGCTATAGCTCAAAGTAACTTCAGTACTTCCAATAAAATGATTCTCTATAATTTATACAAAGTTAAAGAGTTTGTTGTAAATATAGAGATTTTTTTCATTCTCTCTATTATAACTATGTATATGGAAGCTGTTAGAGCAATATAATGTATACTTTTGTTTAAAATAGAGAAAAAAATAAATTATTGAGAAGTTGTTGGAAATGTTTTTCGGTATTTTTTATATATTAATGATACACAATCTTATTATTGGTTATAAGTATTAAAAAACCACCACAATTTTTTTTTTTAAGTAGAAGGAGGTCAGCTATTTTATTCAATAAGAAAAAGAAATATTACACAGTGACCCGCCCCTATGGGGCCGTCAGAAAGAGACACCGCTAAACGCAATACCACTCCACCTATTGAGTGAAACTCAGGGGGGAGTAAACTAATAAAATACTGACAATAAAATTTTTCCACAGCATCTATGAGTAGACTTGCTGACAACCTCAGACCAATAATCCCTGCAGTTCCTCGCGGGTATTGATCCCAATAAAAAGAAAAAGTTAGGCATCGAGACGAAAATCGACCTGGATCCCAAAGTTTTATAAGAAATCCACCAGGATCCCAAATCCGGATCCAAAACAAAATAAGCCCACAAGCTGCAGCCTTAGTCAACCCATTAGGGCCCAAGTCCAAGTCAGAAAAATAGGCCAAAGCCCCAACCCAATTAGGGTT
The DNA here is from genome assembly GCA_024704745.1 of Rosa lucieae. NCBI lineage: Eukaryota > Viridiplantae > Streptophyta > Magnoliopsida > Rosales > Rosaceae > Rosa > Rosa lucieae. The sequence goes on along the minus strand of CM045493.1, from coordinate 27,831,462 downwards.
TGCCTTGCCAGCCAAAGCTGTGATCCTGCAGCCGCCGCACCAAACTGCCACCACGCCTCCGGTCTCCCTGCATCAAGGAACCAGAGATCTCCTGACTCCCTTACCACCAGACGACCCACGTAGAAAAAGGACGCCGACATCCACCGTGCCTTCAACTTGTCGGCAACGAGGGTGTGAATCAATCAATCCATCCAAGCCAGGGTCGACGACTCAGAAATCGGACCACCCAAACGGCAGATCCATTTGTCGCCAGACAACCAAGGGACGTCGAGTATCTAGAAAACGTCCTCGATGGTGGTACTGCCATCCATGGAGAGAAGACCCGAAAAGAGATTGACCCGACCCGATCGCAAAAGAGTCGGACCACCACAATTTCTTTTGTTTTCATCCAATTTTGATCAAAAGAGATGCATATGCATGATCATTATGTGCGGGGTCAAAAAAAAAACCAAAGTTTTCTTTAGCTTTCATCCAATTTTCGTCAAACTAGGTGTACATGCGTGACCATTTCATGCGGGTTGAAGCACAATTCTTTTATGTTACGTATGGTTCATGTGTTTTAGGTGATGTATGATGTGACCCTTTGCACAAAAATGTAACAACACCCTTGTGGTTTGCTATGTTAACCAATCTTTTATACTAACTATTTCAGAGACACACAGAGCTAAATTTGTCCTTATCAGCGAAATTCTAATTTAGCTAAAATTGTTTCACCTCAAATTACAAATAAATTTTTCACTAAAAAATTCACTTTCTAGTGTCGATCTTTACTAGAGAGACTTTCCCAGTTATGAAGGCGTTTTTTGTTTTATTCACGTATAGTCTAGCTCAATGACAAATATTCTCTCAATCATAGGCTAGAAGATAAAAACTACTATTCTGCTATTCACAAACTTAAAAACATAATGCTACTAGCATTATCACTTCTGTCCTGCACCTACAGATTCAATATTGAATTGGTTGAGAGCATTGAGACACATGGATTGCACTTGGAAGTTAACTTCAAGAAGACAAGAAGTATTGAATGGAACAATTTGATTTGATATATTAATGTCCAGAATGGTATGATTAATTAGTACAATAAGACAGGATATTTGTTCAAAAAGCTCATCATGGCCCCCAAGAAGGCCATGAATAATGTAGTTTTGTATAGAGATTCCCAGATGGTGGTCATGTTCCCATGTCTCTTCCTCTCTTTCTTTGTAATATCAAATCTTCAATGTCTCACTCATATATGACTTTCGTTTTTAATTGAAATAAAATCATAGTCATTGTCACATTGATCGAAAGCCAGGTCATATGAACCCAGATTAGAGGACAGACATGACAATATTAATCTCTTAATTTCACCATCCGAAAAGTATGTCGAAAGATTTGATTAAGATAATTGAGCCTTGGTTTGTAGTTTCAATTAGCCTCAAATAATTTAATGGTCAAAGTAACAGCTGCTACTCTAACTTCAAGATGGGGCAGATGCAGATAATTTGTACCAGAGTTAATTAACAACTCTTTGTAGTGCAACTAGATGATCGCTTGTGGCAGTTGCTTCATGACACATGCATGTATTGTCTTGTTCAAACTAGAAAGTTTGACATTATCTCTGCCATCAAGCTCAAATTTTGGATAAATAACTCGATGGATGACCACATATTACTAAAAAACTATCACTCTTAATCAAAAGGTTTACTTGATTTACAGAGAAGATGATGATCACCCAAGACATCGAGTATGCTCCGGGCTATCATAAAAGGTTTTGTAACGTTCTTCACGACCGGACTGACACAGAAATAGAAATGTAAATGTTAATTTTATATAATAAAATATGGTTAATTTTATTTTACATTTTTGACATTTACATCTTAAATCAGTTATGACATGTATTAGAAATGCATGTACTCCTATGCTCTCAAATTTAATTAATTTTGTCCAATTATTAGCTTTTTCGTTAAATATTTTGTATATTGAAAAAGTAGCTCTAGTGGGTTCCCCTTGTATGATGATGATTTACTAATGTAGTATGTAAAAATATTATCTCATAAGTGATGAGAATTTCAAGATAAATCACAAAATAATTGCCAAAAGAGTTGTATAAGATTAAATGCAATTGATAAGTACATAGGTACTCGTGATGAAATTAGAAGTGTAATATTTTTTAATAATATAAATTTTTAAAATCAATCGATAGTAGATAAAAGAGATTTGATACTTTAGATATCGGATATCCCCGAAGGGATGATTTGATACTTTAGATATCATCACGAAAGACTTCAAGCTTTGAAATTGCGAACTCTCCGCATTCAATCACTCCTCTACTTGATGTGGAATAAACTTGTAGAAAAAGTCGGAGGAAATTCAAACCACCTCTGAAGTTTGAACATTAAGTGACCAAAGGAGAACATGATACACATAAGGCACTCTTAAGACACATTTCATACGTACGTCTCCAAAGCAATCTAGAGAGCTTGAGCCTGAAATAAAACAGTTCAGTTGAAGGACATCCAGTAAATTATTTCTGTACAGAAGTCTTGAATACCGTAGTACCCAGCACTAGCTAAATTACAAATAATCTAATTAAGGGAGAGAGTTGGTGTAGATGTAGTCCTCATCCTCAAGAACATTATCTTTTGACCCTTCTTTGCAGTCAGCAACCTTCTTTCTACACTCAGCTCTTTCCTGCATTAACATAGTCACAGTATCAAACACATCAATCATATATATATAGCATGATCGATCATTTAGAGAGAGAGAGAGAGAGATTACTCACAGCCCTGAAAGAGTTGATAGAGCTCATCACCCCAAGTTCATTGAAGTCCACTTTCCCATGAACAAGTACTAATACCAAACAAGAGGATAAAACCAGAAAAATAAGAACGAGTTTTGAGAACCTCATAGTGTAAGTTGGTGTGTGAGAGACGTAAACAAACAAGCTAGGATTAGCTATAGCTAGCAGCTGGTGAGCTAGTCTCTATATATAGAGACGATCGATGAACGTTAAGAAGCTAGATGAAGTAATGAGATCAGAGTAGCTCTTCTTGGTTTGTAAATGTTCTCCGAGAAGAACTAATCTATACGATTCTTATGTATGTAAGAGCTTAAACTGTTAGGTTTTTTTTATTCATCTTCTTTAATAATTAACTTCACCTGTCTACTGATTCCTCGGCAAAAGGGCTCGAGCCTCAAGAGCATGGGTTGGCTTATTTTGGTGCCTTCTAACTAAAATATATAAGATGTTAAAATATATATATATATATATATACACACAGATCGAGAAACGTTTGTTAAAAGACTAAAGAGTTCAGTGCACCGACGTGTACTTGCACTAACATAAATGAATGGTTAGATTATATTAAATACACTCTTAAGTTATTAATAAAAATATTAATTATAAATATAAAAACTTGAGATCATCTTATAAATGTTGGGTCATTTACACCGTCAGTACATAGAATAATTTATACTTTATATCATATATGTTTTATCATCTATAAAGCAAATTACGTACGGAATGAGACTACGAGACCCATAGACACAAAAAATATACATTATCAGCTATTTACACCACTATTCACTAATTAGTCATAGTCATTAACCACAGTTGCATGCAGTCCCATGAGGCCATGACCTTGCAAGGAAATAACCGAAAGTAAGTAGGAAAAGCAATTTGTAATCAAGTGACGGCTATAGTACATGCATGTTTTTCGTATTTGATTTTTATATAATGATTTTACCACTACAATCATAGCTAGTGTTAAAACTAAGAAAATATTTTTATTGAAACAAATAAAATTAAGAGTAAATAAGTTTTAAAAGTAGTAATTGCATATATACCATGCATGTATAGAGTGTATAATTATCCGTATAATTTATGTTTTAAAAAAATATCCGTATAATAAAATCTTGGAACAGTCTCTAGTCTCTAGTCTCATTGTATATATGACTAGATATATTATCAAAGGGGACGAAGTGGTGTTAGTTCAGTGGTTAGAGCACCCACTACCTATGTACGAAGTCATAGGTTCGAGTCACCATGAGGGCAGGAGTGAAACCCTTTGATCATCTTTAAAAAAAAAAAAAGATATATTATCAGAGGTCAACTTAATTATAATTTATCTATAAAGTCAATCTTAGAAAGTGGTCGTTAAAAAAGCTTGAACATAATTTTATTCTCATGGCTATCAATAGAGAAAAAGAGATGTTTGCCTTCCCCTGAAATAAGATATGAAATATGTATGTAGATCATGACAGAATGGTGAATTTTTATATTTGAGTGAATATAAAAAATGGCTGCGCTTTTAAGATAACTCACATCTTCAGAGAAGGCAATGCATTAAGGCTGACAAACTTGTGGATTATGGTGCTACTAATATTGGTTCTATATGGTGGCGTAAGCTGCCTAACTTTTTTTTTTTTGGAAAAGGGCGGTGCGGCAGCCCTCAAGCCTTGATAGCCTTGATTAAAGAAACTGTCGAATACAAGGGAGGGACAAAGAGCCTAAACCCATGATTACAATAAGTAGGACATCCTGAAATACTATCCTGAGTCTCTACTAAATGCTTGTACTCAACAAAGCACCAACTAGCAAAGAACGCTCTATTGGGGACTCTATTTGCTTTTACTGCTTTAACGCAGCGGTGACACAACGGAAAGATAACTTGATCTGCAACCCGAATGCAGCAAAGCATAACTACCAAACGTTTGGTAGCTGCCTAACTTTGTTATTGGGATTTATGGAAAAGAGCTATGTATGCGTACTACTTATCGCTTTACTTAGTCCTTTTAATTTTTATGAGATTGTTAATTATAGTTAGACCTTGTATCTGTACTTTCTATGTTGATTAGTGTCTCGTGGAAGTGGTTTTGGCCTCTCTGTTTGCTTTTGTACTTTACTTTTCTATTAATAAAATTTTGAATAAGGGCGAAAAATTAGCCCTTATTTCGCTTCCCTTAAAAAAAAAAAGTGAATATCAAAATTGGCCAGAGCAATTGGAAAATTAATGGTGGCATTGTTAAGACAAAGAAAGTATTAGTTTGACGTCATAAGTTAGTCAGATAGCGAAATTATAACCACGCCCTCTCTACTTGATTCTTGCTTCACGTGTTCAAAAATAGAGAACAATAACAATGGGAAATGAATAAATCAGTAGTTCAGTACACATCCAACATTAAAACAACAGAGTGCGAACCAGGTCAAATTATACTATATACAATAAAAGTTTTTTTTTTTAAATAGGACGTCAAGCCTTTCATATATCAAATATAAGTGATTACACAACATGACTTAGCTCCGAAAGGGCCACGTCAATATCAAGCCATGCAGGCTACCCTAGAGCAACCAAATGAAATTACTATGGTAATAGGACCAAGAACCAAAACCTAGACAATGTTAAGGCAAGAAAAGAAAATAAAAACCCTAACTTATTCAACGGAACCAAGGACCTCCCTACGCAAAGGGGGCATCCCCAGGATTCACAGTAACCAAACACAATAAGGTGTCCTCCTCCACGGTAGCCTCAGTCACCGCCGTAACCTCTACCATTGCCAAAGCTCTTATACTACTAAGAGTTGAAACCCAAGGCCTATGGCCAAACAACAAGGCCTAAAACCCAACACCAAAAACTATAGCCCTAAGCCCAGATCCACTAAAAGGATCCAAACCCGAACCGGTCCTAGCATTGCTCAAATCAAAAGCTGCGGCAGCACCTCCGTCCTTCCCCAATGAGGGATCAACTGTACCATTGCCGACGTCTGCAAAATCTGCGAATCCACCATTGTGCAATCCCGACGTGGTCGCACTACTACCTCCACCAACCTCTGAGCAGCCTACAAAGTCATCAAATCGGCTCGCAGGCCTCCGCCACCTCCATGAGAAGCACCGCCAAGATAGCCACCATCAAGACCCAACACCATGATCAATAGATCTAGACCCGCTTCAGATCCATCATCGCCAAACACAATCGTCGTACCGCCTACGACCCAAGCAGCACAACCAGCATCAGACGACGTCCTCCCAATCAAGAACATATCAGACCACCCCAACCCAAGTGAGATGGAGAAGCCACTACCGCGTACAGTCCGCACTAAGCCACCATCGTTGTCCAACCCAGCCCTATCACCGTAAACCACAGCACCTTGGCCAGACAGAAAAACAATAGAAAGGAGGGAGGCAAAGCCAACCCATGGCGCCAAGGAGAGGCAACGATGGACAAGGTGACCCACGAGGCCGACAGTCGCAAACCCATGCACGATCAGTTTGACGGCTAGGTAAAACCCTAGCAGAGCAAAGAGACGCAAAACCATCCTGAAGATTATAAATTGTTAAAATAAATTATTGTTTATATACAATAAAAGTTAAGAAACTATATTCAACAATTTATGTATTTAAATTGTGTTTCTAACCCGCTCTTTTCTTCTTTTCTAATATTCTTTTATTTGATGTTGATATTTTACCATAATGACAATTTAGATGTGTTTATTTTATTCAAAGGACATATATGTCAATTTAAATTTTGATGAAGCTTGACACCAAAAAAAATGGCTTTCATTTATAATAGTAGAGATACTAAATCGTTAGCAACGACTCATTTAAGTGATTTTACTGTTTTGCCCCTAGTTATGAGGCATCATGTCATAATTAAGATGCTGATAGACAGAAAATCAAATAGTCTTAATAGGGGTACATATGCCAAGACAAAACCAAATCAATAATCCACTTACGCAACATCGTACATTTGGGACCATCTGGAATCATATCATCCACCACAATGTCAATTAAGGGTTTTTCTATTTTTGAGTATATCGATATTGGACAATCTTTTCCAATGTCCTTTTTATGGACGTACATTATTTTATTTCTTTAACAAATTCTCTGAGATCTGTTCATGATGTTTTTTCTTGACTAATATATTTTGACGTTATTTTGATAAATACATTGTCGTCTTCTATTTATTTTTTCTTGTAAGAAAATGATTTGTTGCTGAAAAGAACAATAATCAATAATAAAAATAAATAAAAAATGTTTTCATTGGCAAAAAAGAAAACGCTCTGCTAGGGTTTTTCTCCCTAGCAACGTTTTAGCAAAGCTGTCAAGGCAAGCAAAGGTGCTTGACACCGGGACCAAAGGTTGCGCCAGCGTTGATCTTTGGGGTTGGGTAACGGCATAGAGCGTGGGCGGTGGTGTTGTTGTGGTGTGTTACAAGTGATGTTCGATGAATTCGTGGTGATGCTTCTGATGCAGGCGAAGTGTTTGACAGTGGCGACATGGCTATTAGCGGCGGTCTAGTTGACATTGGAGGTGAAGACTACGATCAATAACATCTCGGTGCCCAGTCTTTGGGCGTTCATATCAGAATATTGGGGTGTATGGCTGGGCTGCCTTTAGGCCCATGGCAGAGCCAATTTGGGCTTGTTTTCTCCAAGAATTTGGGACCTAGGAGGTGCTATGCTATTCAATTTTCTACCGTTTACTCCTTTGAGCATGTTGTTCTTAATTTTTGGTAGATTAATCCTTTCTACATTCTATGAAGAATCGCAGCATAATCACACTGTGAGTACCACAATTGCGTGCCTTGGCGAGCAGTGTGTTGAAGGCTGGGACGAGTCTAGAGATGGTTGGTCTACCGATTTTTTACATGCCCAAAATGCAGATTTTGATGGTGTGATCTACAAATTTCAAGGTCATGACAATATTGCTATTGTTGGTAATTATCTTGAGAAGGCTGAGAACCTACCTTTAGTTTTTGCTAGTTACTTTGTTAGTGTTTCAGAGCAGTGTTCTATTGTACATGGACAACTGGTTGGTGTAGTACACCTTCTTGTTTGTTCTATATTAGCTCTAGAGTTTATCACAACTCCCAAAATTATAAGGGATGCCATTCGGAACGATTGTAATCGTTAACTGTTTCAATGAACTCTTCTTTAAAAAAAAAAACCAATAATGAAAAAAATGTACAAAGTTAGAACGCGCCTCATGCATTTGACTCACGTGGCAACGCGTTCTAGGACATGATCGTTTTACGGGATTCTCCTCAATGACTTTGTTGGTTTGGAGGCGGGATTTAGGCTTGAGTTTCTCCGCTTGGATGGAGGATGGAATCTCCATGACAAATGGTAAGTCAAGACTGCTACTTGAGCGCTCGACTTGGCGAACTAGATTGAAGTTGGAGGCAATTGAAGTTGGAGCAGGGTCAACCTAGATCAAAAGGGAGGTCGTTGATGACAAGCGGTCTGGTTTGTAGTTTAGGATGAAGACTCGAAGGGTGGATATGTAAAAGGGTCTGAGCGAAGGTTTTGTGGTCGTAGTTGTGACTTTTGGGAGCAAAGAGATGGTGATTGTGTGATCGAGGTGGTTTAATAGTTGTGGTGGTGATGGTGAGTTGATGTCTTGATGATGGCTGAGACACAAAGACAGGTTAGGACGTGTCTAGTTCAATTACTTTTCTTATCCCCTTACAGTTGGTGAGGGGATGTTAGTGAGGGAATGCTCGAGATAGGTAGATTTTGAAGTGTAAATCTACATCCATTTGTAACAGTTATGCGAGTATGTTGAGACTAGTGGATTAGCAAGTGTTGTTCGCGGTCTAGGTGGTGCTAATGGAGGTTGGAAGCTACAGATCATTGTCACGATGTTTCGATTTCGATGATGAGAGAACCAAGAAGGTAGATGGTGGCTGTTGGGTTGTGGATATTTCATTTCAGTTTTGTGTTAGATTTTAAGTTGTTTCTAATTTTTGGATCTATTTTCATATCTCAAATAAGTTCATGCTCTATCAATTCAAGGTTATCGTCTTGGATTTCGACTTGTCTAGATGTGGGACTTGTGTCTGGATGTGGATAGTTGTGCGTTGTCATTAGAATCCAGTATGTTGTCAGCTTAAAGCCTTGCGGTTTAGTACCAATATGTTCTTATGTCATCGGGGGATCTTGAGATGGCCCACCCACCAGTTCACTATTGTGGTCGCTTCTCTTAGTTATTTATGTTGTTTGTGATCGCTTCTCTTAGTTATTTATGTTGTTTTTGGTTAATTTGATATGGTTACTTACCCAATTTTGTCTTCATCGTTAAATCCATTGGCATGTTAGTCTCTCTTGTCTAAAGTAAGAATGTTAGTTTTAGTTTCTTGATGTTGTGCCCTTGTCAATGTAAATCCTTAATGAGTGTTGTGATTGCAGTTTGTTTATAGTTGTAGTATTAGATTGAAATTTCATTTGATAAAAAAATAATTCTTATTATTTATCAACTTTAACCATAGATATATACAAGGCTCATAGCTCACACTCAGGGACGGAATTAGGATTTAAACACGGGGGGGAGCCAGAACTCGAGATAGAAATTTAAAAAAAAAAACTACTCCAAAAATAAATAAAAAATAATTCATAAGGAATTTATAGTTTAGAAACAAAATCATATATAACACTTGCTTCAAAATTAAAAAACCAACGCTAAGAAAGAAAAAAGATAATTACATTTTTAATTAATATGTCATCGATTTCTATTATTATAATTATTTTGTTACACTTTTATGTAGGGATTGATCATCATATGGTTTTTTGGGGGGGGGGGGGGGGGGGGGGGGGGGTCCCGACCCCACCTGACAGTAACACAGCTCCGCCCCTGCTTGTGCTAGCTAAACATTATGATGAAAACTACAAATTAATTTTGAATATCAACACTCATGTTTTTTTTAAAAAAAAAAACCATATAATGTGGATTTAATAACCTGAGAGCATATATAGCAGACTCTCTATTTTAGTTCCTTAGAGGGGTTTCAGAACTCGAGATAGAAATTAAAATAAATAAAAAATTATATACAATATAATTCATAAGGAATTTATAGTTTAGAAACAAAATCATATATAACACTTGCTTCAAAGTTAAAAAACCAATGCTAAGAAAGAAAAAAGATAATTAAATTTTTAATTAATATGTCATTGATTTGTATTGTTATGATTATTTTGTTAAACTTTTATGTATGGATCGATCATCATATGGTTTTGTATTATATTGTATATAACACAGCTCCACCCCTACTTGTGCTAGCTAAATATTATGATGAAAACTACAAATTAATTTTGAATATCAACACATGTTTTTTTATAAAAAAAAGAAGTCATATAATGTGGATTTAATAACCTGAGAGCATATATAGCAAACTCTCTAATTTAGTTCCTTAGCTATTTTAAAGAGTTGGTTAACTTTTTATATATTTTAGTAGCTGTACCAAACTCCTAAGTGACTCTCTATTATAACTTTTAGCTATCTCGCTCCTAAATATAGAGAGCGAGATGAGACTCTTTATAATTTAAAACATTCATTTTCAGTTATTTTATATAAATTATAAATATATTTAAACTATTTAATCTTCATTTAAAAAGTAATATAAATTCAAAATTATCTAAAATAGAGAGCACTGATATAGACGTATTTCTAAAGTAGCTAGCTAAAATGACTTTTTAGCTACTTTGGCTAAAATTTGACCAAAAAATGGCTAGCATTGCCTAAAGATGCTCTGACTCAACCAACTCAACAAAATCTCGAATTGCTAAACAACATGACGATTGTCACAACTGTCTAGCAATCATATTAGAAATCATTTGCCCTTGTGACTATTGTCAAAACTCCAACCCTCGCATATGCCGATAAGCTTCATATCTCAGTTGCAGGCTTAAGCTGTCATCATCGAAGGATGAACTCTCTCTAAGATTTGGTTGATGAAGTTAGGGTTTGCCACTATTGTGTCAGTCCCGACCAAAGAGTGAAAAAATTGCAACCAATGTAGTTGGTCCGGTTCAAGTAAGGTGTTTTCAACCTATGAATTTGAGAGGAAAAAAAGAATAGGTTATTTTCATTGTAATTCATATACTCAGCTAGTCGTGGTAAGAATCGAGAATTCTAGTTAATCTTACATTACTTAATGAGTATGCAATTGACCCTAAAAGCAAGATATCCCAAAATAAACGAGCCTAAAACCGCCTAGGGTTAAGTACGCAAAAACTATTCTCTCCCTCTCTTCTATTCTTTTTTATAAAATGAGGAAAAATAGACATACAAGTTAAGTAGGTAACACACATATTTCCAATTTGGTACCACAGTAGTCCTATACCTTACTTTATAGGTAGCTACAAGTCATATTCGCCGTATTTATTAAAGAAGATTTTATGAGCTCACAATTGTCACTTAGGTTATATTAAAAATAGAAACTAAAGATTATGTAGTAGGTTTGATATACTAAGATCTTTAAAAATTGAAATATTGAAATCGAACAAGATAAGTTTAGAGGAAAACCGATCTAAATTGACTAGTTCGATTCAATTCAATTTTCAAAATTTTCAAAATTTTGGGCAACTCCTAGTTAAAAGTGCGTTGCATATTTGAATCTTCACAATTATTCCTCTACAGCTCTGCAACCTCATTATGGAGCTCGACCTCACTACCTCCTTGTTCACAACATGAAAAATGAGAGAGAGTCGATGAAAATGAGAAAGATAAACAACCGAATAAAAGACGACCTCTAAACTATTAATAGTTATGGAGAGGTAGATAATACATCTCAAAACAAAAACTAGAAAAATAAAAAAAATAAAAGCAATTTACAGAGATCCAGCGTTCGATCATTCACTTGTGAAAAACACTTCTTGAAGAGAGCTTTTATTCAAATCAGATCTCGAGTCAGTGAAATATTCTATCATCAAATGTGTTTCTTAGCTCCCGTCCAAGCCCCAAGTTGACAAAAGGCAAGTCCGTTAACGGCGTTATGAAGCATGTGACGTGGTGGGGGCAGTGACCCGAACCCTACTATCATCACCCTCCCCTTCTCCTTCCTTTCCAGACTGTAGTTACTCACCTTCACCAACCAACACTCTCCACCTGACCCGAAACCGCCATTTTTAACGGAAAAATTTTCCTCCTTTCCTTTTAACCCTAAAACCCCAACTTAATAACCCATCTCACCCCCCCACCCACATTCTCTCACACACCCTCTTCTCTTCTCTCTCTTCTTTGTCCAAATTTCCCCTCAAATCCCAATCTAGGGTTCCGAAACACCCTCCCACTTCCTCTCCCTCTGGTCTCCACACAGACCCAAAAGTCGCCTTCTTTCAACTTTATCAATGAAATGAATGATTTTTAGGGTTGTTGTTTCGGCTCCGATGAACAGTTTCACTCTCACTCTTCTCTACTGGTTCTTTGTTTTGGCGGGTTCCGCCTACTCGGCCACCGAGTCGGAGCTCCGATCCCTCTACGAGTTCAAGAAAGGGATCCAAATTGACCCGCTCCGGAAAGTCCTCGACACGTGGACCGACATCTCACTCAACCAAGCTCAGCCTTGCCCTCCCTGGACCGGCGTTTACTGCGACGACGGCGGCAATGTCGTCGCCGTGGCACTCGACGGCCTCGCCCTCGGCGGCGAGCTTAAGTTGAATACCCTCACTGGCCTCACTGCATTGCAAAACCTCAGTCTTGCCAACAATGACTTCACGGGTCGGGTCCCGCCCGCTCTGGGCGCAATGTCCTCTCTCCAGCACTTGGATCTGTCCGCGAACCGGTTCTACGGACCGATCCCGTCCCGGATTAACGACCTGTGGGGCTTGAATTATCTCAACTTGTCTCGGAATCTCTTCAAAGGTGGGTTCCCGGGCCCGGCGTCGAATCTCAATCAGCTCAAGGTGTTCGATGTGCATTACAATCAGCTGTGGGGGGACATTTCGGATTTGTTGCAGGAGTTTCATAATGTGGAGTACGTTGATTTGAGCTACAATGAGTTTTTCGGAGGGATTGAGCTGGGTTCTGAGAACATTTCGAGCTTATCCAACACTGTGCGTCACTTGAACTTCAGCCACAATAATCTGACTGGCCGGTTCTTTAAGGCTGATTCAGTCGGATTGTTTAGGAACTTGCGAGTTTTGGACTTGGGTGGGAATCAGATCACTGGGGAGCTCCCTTCATTTGGGTCGTTGCCGAATTTGCGGGTTTTGAGGCTGGCCAATAATCAGTTCTTTGGGGAAATACCGGAGGAGTTGCTACAGAGTTCTATTCCAATGGAGGAGTTGGATCTTAGTGGAAATGCTTTTACAGGTATGGACTTTAACTCCATTTCCATTATTTGAAACTGCTATGAAATTTTAATCTTCCAAGCATGGATCAGTGCTTGTTTTCATAAGCGTTTAAGTCACATGCGCTAGAACAGATTAATAGATTAATACACATTGAAGATGGAGATCTGAAGTTTAGTCTAAAGTCTTGTGTCTGCCTCAAAACCACCTCTGACTTTTGGACGTGAATCAAGGCGTATCATAGGCCTTGGTCATAGATATTTTAACTTCAAACTGAAGAATTTTGGTTGAGTTTATATGGTTCTGTGTTTGGTAGGAAATAGTGAAACTACTCTTGTATTTCTGTCTTATTTTTTTATTTTTATTTATTTTTAATATTTTTTAATTTTTACCATTTACTCCGTTGATTATTTGGATGTCTTCGAAGAGATTAGAAATCGTTGGACTATGCATGCAATTTTAGTCCAAACCAATTTTCCTCATCTTTACAAGTTATAAATTACCGCACAGCACACTATTAGAATATGGTTGTGTATATCATGGGTTCCTCTGCCTGAAAGTTATGAATTCAATGCTATAATAACATCTGATATTGTCATTATTTATATGCTCAGGTTCCATCACTGGAATTAACTCTACAACTTTGAAAGTCTTGAATCTGTCATCAAATGGTATGTCGGGAACATTGCAGAATGTGGATATGAGGAGTTGTGTTGTGGTAGATTTGAGCAGAAATAAGATTTCAGGAGATATATCAATGTTGGAGAATATGGGTACTGCTTTAGAGGTTCTCGATTTGAGTTCAAACAATTTTTCTGGAAGCTTAACAAACTTGAATATGCAGTTCGAGAGATTAACTACACTTAGTCTGAGAGATAATTTATTAGCAGGGTCTTTGCCTTCAATACTGAAGGCCTGCCCCAGACTCTCTACAGTTGACTTGAGTCAAAATGATTTCAGTGGGTCCATTCCTGGTAGTTTCTTCTCTTCACTGACATTGACAAGGTTGAATCTTTCACGAAATCACTTAAATGGACCAATTCCTCTCCAAGGCGGACATGTAAGCGAATTCTTAGCTCTTCCTCCAAATTTGCCAATTGAGAATGTCGATCTCTCCAATAATTCTTTATCGGGTTCCCTTCCTCGGGACATTGGTAACATGGTGGAACTCAAATTGCTAAACCTTGCAAAGAATGAGTTTTCTGGAGAACTACCTAGTGAATTGAGTAAACTTGCTAAGTTGAAGTACCTTGATTTATCAGGTAACAAATTCAAGGGCACAATTCCTGAGCAGCTTCCATCCAGCTTAATTGTATTTAATGTCTCCTATAACGATCTGTCTGGTTCTGTTCCGGACAATTTAAAAAGCTTCCCCATGACTTCATTTCGTCCTGGAAATGAGTTGCTAAACTTACCAAATGATGATCGGGCTAGATCTTCAGTTCCAGGTCGTATTCCAGAACAAGGAAAAAGTCATACTTCAAAGGCTCATATTAGGATAGCAATCATTGTTGCTTCAGTTGGAGTTACTTTGATGATAGTTTTTGTTTTGTTGGTTTATCATCAGACACACCATAAAGGATTTCATGGAAGAAATGGATTTGGCGGCGAAAATACAGGGACAGATGTTAAGATTGGCAGATTCACACGTCCTTCATTTTTGAATTTCCAAACGAATGTTCAGCCTCCACCAACTTCATTGAGCTTTTCAAATGATCACTTGCTAACTTCACAATCCAGGTCATTGTCAGGGCAGGCAGAGTTTGTACCAGAAATTGGGAAGCCTGTTTTACCTGGGGAAGCAGCAACGAGTTCTACACCTATGAATCTTCTTGATAACCAGCCTACAACTTCTGGAAGGAAGTCCTCCCCTGGTTCTCCACTATCTTCCTCACCTCGTTTTATAGAGGCATATGAGCAACCTGTAATACTGGATGTGTACTCACCAGATCGGTTGGCTGGAGAACTGTTCTTCCTAGATGCTTCATTGCAATTTACAGCTGAGGAATTATCTCGAGCTCCTGCAGAAGTTCTGGGCAGAAGCAGCCATGGAACTCTGTACAAAGCTACTCTAGATAGTGGGCACATGTTGACGGTGAAATGGTTACGGGTGGGACTGGTCAAGCATAAGAAAGATTTTGCCAAGGAAGTCAAAAGGATTGGCTCTATAAGGCATCCAAACATTGTTCCATTGCAGGCATACTATTGGGGGCCTAGGGAACAAGAGAGGCTTCTTTTAGCAGACTATGTTCAGGGAGATAGCTTGGCCCTACATCTTTATGGTAAGAGTCCTATAAACTTTTTAATTTGCCTAGTAGCAGTAAAATTAATTGCTCCCTTCAACCTATTTACTACATGGTTATTCGCACTCTTGAAAACTATATGATTTGGCCATTATAAAAATAAAAGTACACTTGATGAGGCTCAGGCCATAGAACTTAATAGTTTCACTTTATAGGTGTAGGTAAGTCATGATGAGAAAATTAGTCTCTTCAACCGTAGTGAATCATAGTAAATTGTGAAATCAATGTCATAGCCTACTGATGAGCAACATTGAAGGTTTAGTAGCGTGTTACCTACTTAGATGCGGCAACTCTCATTTCTTGTTATGAACATGAACATGATCATTTGTGGTGTGTTTGTCACTTTGTCTGCTGCTCTTTGGTTCATTTAATTATAGTGCTTGGTGTTGGTCATGATCAGTTTCCATGTCATTCTTAGAGTTATGTCAAACTAAAAAGCATGTTGTATAGATGTTTATGCTAATCTCTTTAATGGTTTTAGAACATTACTTTTTAGATAGGAAATAAAGAATATGCTGATAACGGAATCATTGTGCACTAATATACTGATTGACACATAATATTATTTTGGCAATCTTCTATGGAGATAAATTTCTACAATGCAAGGCTGTGTTTAGGTCTGCTAGCAGGATGTTTTTTTTTTGGGCTCTTTTCTTTTCCAGTAAATGACATTTTCATCAATCTACCAGGGGAAGCTGAAATTGGTACCCAAATCAGATTAGGTTCTAAAGTAATAATATTTCTCATGGGCCCATTCCCTTATAGTTTTTCACAAGTGCGAATAACCAATCTGTTAAGAAGATTGGTTCACATTACTGCTAGTTGTTCTTTCTCTTTTCAGTCAACCTTTGAATTCGAAACTAATTTCTATGTTGATACAACAAATCTACTTTGGACATAGTTACTGTCTATTAGGCTAATTTGTCTTGAGAAGTATAGACTCTTAATATGAAGATGCGTCTCAGAGGGACTTAAATTGACAGTCAGAAAAGATTGACAGGTGCTCACATAAACATTGAGCATGTAAATTGAATTAAATGAAGAGTACTCAAAGTAGAAAAAATGGATAAACTCCTAGTCTCCTTTTACTGTATGGTTTGTATGATACGGAGAGAATGAATTTTGAATATTGGTATATTGTACTGCTTATTTGTCGTGGCTCGAATATATGAATGGTAGCCAGTCCTTTTGTAATTTTGGTTAATGGTAAGAACTCTATGCCAATCTGACCCATTCGAATTTCCATGTCTTGTGGCGTGGACATCTCAGCATTTCATCTTTTGAGCCTTAACAGGTTGTATACCATTATTTTCGATACAATCAGAGAAACTATAGAGGAACCATTGTCTGAGTAATGGTATGTGACTACAAAAAAAGAAAGGAAATAGGTATATAGATGCCATAATGACCTGCTGCCTTGACAGTATGAGAAGGTGGGGGGTCTCTGGAATTTTGGAACTGCTATTAGTGGGTTGATGGATCATCATTATCTGGATCACTTGTTTTGTGTTTGTGTGCAAATGATCATGAGAATTGCAGTAGTGTGATAATCATTATGTCTCTGTTATGCTGCCTTTTGTTCTAGCTCCACATATAATGGAAATATAGATAAGATGACCGAGGGTAACTTGTTTGTTTGTTCTGAATTGTGGTAATTTGTCTATTTGTTGGCATGAAACAATTATTAGTATGTCGGTACTTGTGCTTTCATAGATACCATGATCTTTCAATCTTGATTTACATGTACTTGTTTTAGGTACAATGTGTTTTTTTCTGTTAGCTTCTAAGTTTTCATCCATTTTTATGTTTCTAAGTATCATGTGTGTATATTGTTCGCAGAGAGCACGCCTCGGAGGTACTCCCCGTTATCATTCAACCAGAGGCTAAAAGTAGCTGTGGAGGTTGCTCGATGTTTGCTATACCTACATGATAGAGGCCTGCCCCATGGAAACCTAAAGCCAACTAATGTAATCCTGGCAGGTCCTGAGTACCATCCTCGGCTTACTGATTACAGTCTTCACCGTCTAATGACACCAGCTGGCATTGCGGAGCAGTTTTTAAATATGGGAGCTCTTGGATACCGTGCTCCAGAACTTGCTACTGCAGCAAAACCCGTCCCTTCTTTCAAAGCTGACGTTTATGCCTTTGGAGTGATTTTGATGGAAATGTTAACCAGAAGAAGTGCTGGTGACATTATATCGGGTCAGTCAGGGGCGGTTGACCTTACAGACTGGGTTCGGCTTTGTGATCAAGAAGGACGAGGAATGGATTGCATTGACAGAGACATTGCTGGTGGAGAAGAACCCTCAAAAGCAATGGATGAATTGCTTGCAATATCACTGAGGTGTATTCTCCCTGTAAATGAGAGGCCTAACATCAGACAAGTATTTGACAACCTCTGTTCTATATCCCTTTGAAATTTTTGTAAATGCGTCTTGGAATTAGTTTTTTTTTGTTCCTTGACCCAATTTTTTTTTGTTCATTATTATTATTTTTTCCTTCTTCAATTGGTTTCTAGCCTTCTGATTTGGGGCTAATTATCACATTTTTTTTTGGAATTTTTTCTTGTAAAGGGATAACCCATCCATTGACTAGTTGACTGTGTTTTGAGTTTGATATTAAATTGACAACGATTGCCCTTCTTTGTGTTCTACGTTTGGAGTACTGTACAGATATCAAAAGGATGTGTTCGTTACCAATTATCTTTATTCCTTTTTTTCTTGATCACCTGAAAATTATGAGATATGTCAAAAGAAAATAAAAAGGTTAAAATGTCACTCTTTGAATTTAAACTATAGAGCAACCAAAGTAAATCTTGAGCTGCAAATTGAGCACTCCAACATTCCAACTTAACATTGGCCAATGCTACATAGCTTGGGTGATACTCTCGCTGATATTGTCCATGAGGTTAGCTTGGCGAGTGCACATTCCGGACCAATCACCTTCTGTTGTGGAAAAGTTTGTTTTTGGCATTATATTGGGAAAATACTCCGTCTAGATGAGTTTGTCTAATTTTTTTTATTCTCCATTAAATATTGTAATTTTCGTAATCTGAATTATTTATTTTCTAAATCACAATTTTAAAGATCATCGGCACAAAAAAAAAATGATCAAAACTTGATGATTCATGTATACAATTGCATTAAACTAATGAATATGTCAAAAAATGTTGTTATCATGATACTAGATACTCTCCAAGGTTCCAATGATCAATCTGGTGCGTTTCAATAAAGAATTTGAGGGTTTCTTACCTACTCTACAAAAATTTCTTTTCTCTAGGTACCTTCTCCTAATAATTGAACCCAGTAAGACTTTTCTAACCTAATTTAGCCTGAGCTGACAAATTAGCACCACCTAATCTGCCATTGATTTAGGCCTACAAAGTACCTAAACTCCCTATAGGACTTTTTTTTTTTTTTGGTAACATGGGGGCCTAAAAAGACCCAAAAATAAAAAGATTAATTGCACCGGTGTAAACTCCATATTATCAGAGTAAATACACCGGTGGACCCAATTGCTAATCAATTGAGCGAAAGGCTTGAATTGTTGAATGAGAGAGTCTTGCGTGGGGCAGACGCAAGAACATGTGGTGGGGAGGACCAATCACTGCCTAGTAGGGGGGTGTTTTGTGTATTGCACTTGAGGGAGCAGTGGCAGTTTCGGAAAAGATGAAAAATTTTCTTTCTTCTGATTGGGTGCCCTAAAGCCACGTGGTGGGGAAACCCCCACCTAAATCTCTTGTTGAATACAACAGTCAATTTTAGTAAACCTTAGTTTTCAGTTGCACCAATATATAGGGCCCACACGCCTTACTACTTTAGTAACCAAATTGACTTTGATGGTGGGCTCCACATGCATGTGGGCCTGCTATTAACGGGTATTTTTTGTTTGTTTGGCCATGTGCAACGGTCATTTCCAATGACTGTATTAATTTTTATTTTTTTAGTCTTTCACCTTAAGAGCAACTCCAACAAATTCCCTATATTTTGATTTTTCTCTACTTAGGGAAAAATGAGTCTCTTTTGCTCGAACAGATTCCCTATAACTATCTCTATTTTAGGGAAAGTGAGGAGAGAGAAAACCAAATTCCCTATATTTACAGCAAACTCCAAAATTTTAAAGAAGAATATGGAGATTTTATAGATTACTGTAAACTAGAGAATCTGTTGGAGTTGGAGAAGAAAAATAGGCTAAAGGTTTGACTTTTGCTTCTCTATAATACCAAAATTATAGGGAAGCTGTTGGAGTTGCTCTAAAACTAATCCAAAAGGAAGCTTCTATTAATACCTCCAAAATTGGTATTTGGACCTCTCATTCTAAAATTTACACAAAACTTCCAATCTTGCTATTTTTTGTATCCACACAATTTTTTCCAATACAAATCTACTAGTAATATTTTTTTTTATCACTCAAAACTCAGTTCATAGTCATGACTTAACACCATTCACCTTGTAAATTTGGATACTCTTATGAACCTCATTCTATTTCTTAATAAATCGTGCAATTTACAATACCACAGGAGGACTATTATCAAAATCAATTTCCCTAAACCCAAATCAGGCTAGCAACATAGTCTACTCTAGCAAAAAAAAAAAACCATAAAAAGAGACCAAGATAACAATTAACGATCAGCTCCATGAAGTGAATCAATTAAGCCAAACTAGAAAGAAACAAAAAGAATAGGAAATAGAAATTGCTTTTCGATCATTATTTTCTCAATTGTTCTTCTCTATATTTTTTGTCCTTTATTTGATTTTGCAATCTTTAACATTCTACCTTAATCAAAGTTGCTCAATAATCCTCATGTATTGGCTGTAAGAGAATGAGGGAGGGGGAAGGGGGGAGAAGAGAAGGTGCAGATTTTATTTAATTTTTTAATCTTTCATTTTGTTCATTTTTCAGAAGGGCAAAGTTGGTTTTAAAAACTTCCAAAAATTCTACAAATACCCCTTCCCTCATCTTAATTTTTCACACCAAAGTTTTCAAAAATTTAAGCTTTGTTTAAGGAAAACTGAATTGGGAGAGAATTGAGTCGTACTTTCATTGATAATAGGGGCCTCTTTATATAGAGGATTACAAGACATCGAATCAGAGTTGTACAAGGAAAGATAATCGTACAATTAATCGGATATCTATGAATATCTCAGAGAATATCTCTAATTCAAAACCCTATTACAACTAGGTCAAGTAACTTAGAGTTTGGGCCAGACACATATTCTGGATTTACTTGATCACTCCCCCTTATGTCGCTCAAACGTGATGCTCCTCTCATTGCCTTATTAAAAACCTTGTCGAGTAACAAAAACCCTGTGGGACAAAAATAACCTCGATCGAAGGGAAAAAGAGCACAACACACCCTTCATGTTTCGAGACCATACATGTAGACATCTCCCCTCGATGTATGCATCTCCCCCTGATGACTACGGTTATGGGAGTTATGATAACTTCCGCAAATGATATTACCAACATGTTTCTCGAAAGTGGAATTTAGGCAATGACTTAGTGAGCAAGTCTGCCACACTGTCCTCAGATCGAGCCTAGTTCACTTTGATCTTGAGGAGAGTCTGTTGTTACTAATTATCCTTGGTGTTGTCGCTTTTGATGTAGCCTTGCTTCACTTATTTCAAAATAAGCAGCATTATCCTAAATGCTTGTAGGCTCATCTGTAGCAGACTTCAAACCACAATTGTTCGAACATGCGTAATTATGGATCCAATCCATATACATTCACGAACCACTTCGTGAAGAGTAATAATCTCTGCATTGTTCGAAGATATAGCGACTAGGGTTTATTCTGTAGACCTCCAAGACATCACGGTCTTTACCCATGGTGAACACTTAACCAGTTTGGGAAAGACCTTTGTATAGGTCAGAGAGATACCCAACATCAGCAAAACCTTCCAAAACACATGCCGTTTTGGGATGGGGATAGTGGACGCAGGCCACAGTTGGCGGCGTTCCTGGTGTGTGATAGGTCTGAATCCATAATCTCTCTGTAGGGATAGAACAAGCCCATATCAATCGTACATCTCAAGTACCAAAAGATATATTTTACACCAATCCAATGGCGTCGCATTGACGCAGAGCTATACCTTAGCTAACAAGTTCACTACAAATGAGATGTCCGTTTTTGTGCATTGAGCTAAGTACAATAATGCGACTATTGTACTTAAGTAAGGCACTTCTGCCTCTAGCACATCTTCGTCATCATCCTTCAAACGAAGAGGATCATTTTCAGGATCAAGACTACGGACGATCATGGGGGTGCTTGAAGGTTAGACCTTGTCAAAATGTCTAAGCATCTATCAACACGATGCTCAAGTTGTAAACTGAGACATAATCGTAATCTCCCAAAATCCTTCATCTCAAACTCGGATTTCAAGTGTTCAGCGGTTTTCCTTAACTCTTTAAGGGCTTCCAATGAAGAACATGTACAACATGAACAGCGATATAATCTGAAACTTGTTATGGAAACGCGTGGGCATATCCATTCCCAATCAAGTAGTCACTTTAGTGAGCGTTTCAACCTCTTTGTAAAACGCACTCCGTGGTCTAGAGCCAATTGACTTGGGTAAATGAAGTTTACCATGAACCTTCATGTATATTCCGTATCTAGATCCCCATATAGATACGTAGTCACCACATTCGTAAGCTGCATGTTCAGTTATTCGGAAACTACCAAACTGACAGGGTAGTGGAGTGCACTGACATCCATTACGAGAGAATATGTCTTATCGTAGTCGATTCTAGGGCGTTTTGTGAGAAGCCTTGTGCCATAAGACGAGATTGCCATCTCTTTTTCTCATCACGCTTTCTAACGAAGACCCATTAGTCAATAGGTTTTATGTTAGGAGGTGTTGGCATCACTGGCTCAAAAACCTTCATCTTTGTTAGATAATTCAACTTAACCTAAATTGCATCTTTCCATTTAAGCCAAATTTCTCTACGTTGGCATTCATTCATCAACGGAGCGTGGTTCAATATCATCGACTCGACAAACTCATGCGCAACGAAATGAGTGATTACATCATCAATTATGATGGAGTTTCTATCCCACGTTTCATGTACACTAGTGTAATTTTCAAAGAGCTCTATATTCTTAGGAATAGATTCTGACGTTGAGGAGTCCCCCAACGATAACCATAAACCGGAAGATACTTATGAGAGGGATTTTGAGTGTCGATGATCAAAGGATTGGAGTGTGTCAAAGTATCCTTTGAACTCACGGGCCTCCCATGCATCCTAGCTGGGGCCATGGCCTATAACGCCAGAGTGTCACTCTCTTTGGCCTTAGTGCCATGCCTACCTCCATGTAGGGTAGCGCTACGTCCTTCCTTGCAGGCATGTTTGCAGCATATTTGTGTGATCTCGCCACTTTAACGGGGATCGAGATGCGACATAGTGGGGACAGACCACGACAATTCCTGTCGTTCCTGTTGAAAATCAGTGTTCTTATCTCTCCTTAACGACGGGAAGACTATCTCATCAAAGTGAGAACCCGCAAATCTAACGGTAAATAGATCGCCTAGCAAGGGCATTAAGTGGAGGACGATTGTTGGAGTCTCAAATCCAACATAGTTGCCCATCCGTCTGTAAGGACCTATCATAGTGCGTTGTGGCGGCGAAATTGGCACATAAATGACACACACAATATGTGTAAGTACGATACTTGTACCCAGTCACTAGCTGTAACGCCAAGGTAGATTGAGTGGCGATGGGTCGTAGACAAATTAGCATAAGCTGCATGTGATATTGCATCACCCCAAACAGATATAGGGAGATTGGTGCGCGTTACCAATATCCGAACTACCATCGTAGTCGTTTTTGCGAGACCATTTGGGTGTGTTCATGGGAATATGATGTCCGACATTAGTCCCATTGCAATAACCATCGAAAGTCTTCGATGTAAACTCTCTAGCAATGTCAAATCCAATTGACTGAATAGGATGATCCGGGGAGTGAGCCCGTTGTCGTATGATATGTGCTAGGAGTGTAGCATAAGCAGCATTTATAGGTGGACAATGGCACAACACGTGACCAGCGTGTTTGCTTGTCAACCAACATCATGAGATATTTAAACGTCCGTAAGTTGGTTGAATTAGTCCACGGAATCCCCATGGATTCTATGTAAGAACATAATGAGTATTTTCAAATCCTTTGCATAGAACAGTCTCAGTCCTAATTTCCCTAAGGAATGAGCTTTGTAAAATGAGCGAGAGGCCTTAGAAGCAACCAATGAGGATTTTGGTTGGGCCTAAGCGTATGAGACGCTATTTTAAGCAAAGTTGGTGATTGCATCATCACCTTGGGCATCATCACCATGATGGACGCCATCCATGGTGTCATGGATAGGGATTGTGCCAACCCTAGGTTGGTGGTGGACGGCGGCGGTGCCAGAGGCAGGGGCGGCGGTCACACTTAGTCCATGAATCAACTTTTGATTTATGCTTCGTTTTACTAGAGAGAAAAGATGTCCATGTGAAGTATTTAGTAAACGGATCATCATATCATGACTACGATGATCTATCCTATCGTGACAAAGTCAATATGTGTCTAAATCAAAGAGATCTTCTCTCATAACTTATTGGATTTAATAGCTCGAATAGTGACATAGAGTCCACTACAGAGACACATAAACTTTTCTAAGATGCGCCTTTGTTCGCAATCGTTAGAGGCATTGCAAAGGATGTCATTTCCGTTCTCTACATGCGTTTTCGCATGGAATTAGTTTGGCTATTCATATGTGCGATTTTCCCTAAGAGTGTGGAGAGTTTCTGTGACAGTAATCAAGGTGCCGTTTGGCAAGGGAACTTGGGCTATTCGTAGTCACAAAGTAATATGCTCAGAATCAAAATGGAGTCATAATGAAAAGAACTCGAAATTTTATTCATAAGCCAAAAGAGTACATCATTGTCTCTTAACCATTAGGAGAATCCAATCCAAATGCTAGCTAATGCAAGACAAAGGTAGTCGTTTGACTTCTTTCGGTAACTTCAAAATAAATATGACCAGGTGAGTAGAGAGGTGTCGGTGGAGCAAAGCTCGCTTAAGTACCATTTATCTCACAACCTTCCTTGACATCATACTTATGTTGGATGAGCCTATGTGAAGAAAAACTAAACCAATGGCATTTACTATAAAGTATATGACAATCGCCTATTACATCTCTTGGAAAAATAAAGACTTAAACAGAATTGGCGATCTATTGATCCCAGCCAATTTATAGTCTTCAACCCTTCACTCTAGATCATCTTCTTGATCTTCTTGTTCCACATAGTGAGCTTCTCTTGCTTCACAATATGCCTTGTAGGCTGTGACAATTTCTTCACGAGCTATACAAATGTGTGCCCAATGACCGGATACTCCACATCGAGAACATACATCTCTTCTCTTAGACTCCATTAATTAAGGCGTTTTGAAAGCGTCATTTAAATGGCTCTTAGTGTTGGTGGCGCCACCAACATGGCCAGAGGCGTTGCCTCCCTCTCTCTTTCCAAGTTCACCTCTTTGGTTCCGTGTTCACCTATTTTGGCTGTTACCTTCCCAAGTAGAGCGATTATATGGACCAGAACATCCAAAAGTATCCCTAAGATTAGGGTTTCGCTCTTGGCGCCCACTCTTAGGGGCGCCACTATAATTGGATTCCTGAATAAGCTCTGTTTATATGGATCTCGAATTATAGTTCTTCACAAGGATGTTGTCATGATTTTCAGCAACATTCATAACTCTAATAAGCTCATGAAACCTTGTGATCCGTCCTGCAATAGCATCGATTCAATAGTTCTTAGCAACCATCAATGCAGAGATGGGGAAGGTAGAGAGAGTCTTCTCAATCAACATAGTATCTGTGATATCTTTACCACATAATTTCATTAAGGATTTAATGTGAAGTGCTTCCGAGTTGTAGTCAAGAACTGACTTGAAATCATAGAAGCGGAGGCTATGCCATCTCACTTCTAGGTCAGGAAGCAGGGAGTCACGGACGTTGCCAAATATTTCTTTGAGTGAGACCCACAACCTTCTGGGGTATTCTTCATTCATACACTCGTACTGGAGCGAATCATCCATATGACGAGTCATTAGAATGATGACTTTCACCTTATTTTCCTCTAAGGATGCTCTATTTGGTTCCAAAGTTTGAGCTTGCTTAATAGTTAGTATGTCCTGGCTAGACTCGAGAATCGTATCCAGGATTCCATCGGCCTTAAGATGCTGGCGGACATCACGAACCCACCTGTGATATCTAGAGCCAGTTGTTCCCGATGGAGCAAAGTCTAATTTGTTTAGGTTACTCATCCTGAAAGAGAACAAGAAATTAGGGTTAGTTTTAGAGCGTAAAAGGCTTCCACGAAAACATATAAAATTTCTGAGCATAGTTGCTCCCAAGAAATTATGAATTTCTGAGCGTAATTGCTTCCAAGAAATTTGCAATTTCTTAGCAAAATCGCTTCCAAGAAATTCAATTCCAAGAGGTATTGGATTAGATAGAAACAATGACGTAAGTGGTCAATTATAAATTATCTACAAACTCTAAGTTTGGACATCTCAACAAGCTCCAAGCTTGGAGTGAGCCCGAACCCCCACTGTTCGGCTTAATTAGGTCTCCCCTATGATGAAGAAAGGGGGGTAGAAGAAGGGAGTTTGCGAGTCCCCG
Source organism: Rosa lucieae (assembly GCA_024704745.1). NCBI lineage: Eukaryota > Viridiplantae > Streptophyta > Magnoliopsida > Rosales > Rosaceae > Rosa > Rosa lucieae. Next base: position 27,805,458 of record CM045493.1, on the reverse strand, counting down.
AGAAAAAAGAAGGGAAATTGAATAAAAACTAAAAAAAAATGGGAACTTTTAGTAAAAATTACCTTGAAATAGGTCGCCAGAAAATTTGGCTTGAGAAAGTCACCTGAAAATGGTTGGAAAACTGGCTGGAAAAGTCATCGGAAAGTTGACAGGAAACGTTCAACCATCGTTAACTTCGTTGACCGTGCTGACGTGGTGCTGTCTCTGACGTGGCTGTGGTAGCTGACGTGGCTATGTTGCTGACGTGGCAGCGGCTGTGGGTCAGTGGGCCGAGTTGACTTTGGGCTTGTGGGCTTGTGGGCTTGTTTCTTTCTTCTTCTAGGCTGAGCCTTCTTTCTTCCCTCTTTCTTCTTCTTTTTTGCCGGTTCAAGGTGAAGCCAGAACTTTTGGCTGGTTTGGAGACTAAGTAGCCCGTTCCAGGAATTTTTTTTTCCTGTTCCTGGATTATGGGATCGAGACGCTGCTTCTATAAAAATTTGGTAGCAATTGGAGGTTTGGAAGGTGGTGAACCGGTGGAATATTTGCTGTGGGTAGTTTGGAACTTTCGGTGGCTGGTTCGATAGGTTTCCGGCCGGTTCTTGGGGTGGCGCCGCCGGTTCTGGACTCTTGGGATGGAGGGCTTCAAGGTGGGTGGCGGGGGCTGAAAGGGTTTCAAGGTTTTGTATTTAGATTTAGGGTTTTGGCTATTAGGTTTTACGGTTAGGGCCTCGTGCTGATAACATGTTTAAGGAAAACTGAATTGGGAGAGAATTGAGTCGTACTTTCATTGATAATAAGGTCTTTTTATATAGATGATTACAAGACATAGAATCAGAGTTGTACAAGGAAAAATAATCGTACAATTAATCGGATATCTATGAATATCTCCGAGAATATATCTAATTCAAAACCCTATTACAACTAGGTCCAGTAACCTAGAGTTTGGGCCATACACATATTCTGGATTTACTTGAACAAGCTTAACATTATTTTGAATTAATGAATTATTCAATTTTGAAGTGTGAATACTAAAAAGTGAATTGATAGACTTATTGCCTTTTATTGGTGCGTTGTACAAATCGGAGGCAATTGTCAATTTGAGATGAATAGTGGATTTGTAGTACCAATTTGGTTGGCAAGTGCCCTTGGTTCATGGGTGCATTTGCTCTAGAAACTTTCCCAAGTCTAAAAGCTTCACTCAAATCATCAAGGAGACATTGATAACTTGAGGAGGAGGTTGCTCCATGTAGATAGTGCCATAAAATAGTTTTACCAAAAGAAAATAACAAAACAAAATTTTACTCTTAACCCTAGAGCAGTATGAAAGGACAACTAAACCCCATTTTGAAAGCTCAAAACTTCACACACCAAGTATCAAGGGAGCTTCGGTTTGATCCTCTGCAAACACCATTTTGGGTTTCTCTCTCATATTTCCCGCCATTAACTTTTGAAAAGGCTTTCTCTTTGGAGTTTCCAACACAACCGATCTCTGCGCCCTTCGAATCCCAATTTGAGAAATTGAGCTGAGACCCTAATTGGCCAATTTCAGGTATTTCTAACTGTAAAGTTCTGATTTTTAATTTTGGATGAACTATTGGGTCCTTTGATTTACTGTGCATGTCTTGTGAATATCTCAGTTTTGATTTGGGTTTCCTTTTTGGCATAGAAAGTGCTCATCTTTTTATGGTTTGTGAAAGAATCTGTACTATGACATATGGGTATTAGAAATGGACTATTGGAATTGGTTCAAGTACAGCAAGGCCATTAGGGTTTAAGATATTGGAGTGGTGACTGAGTTTATGGGTTAGGTAACGTTTTTATTGTGAGAGTAGTATTACCAAACTGAGCTCTGAGTCTCTTTGGCAGAATTGGTCTTTGTTGATATCTTGTTCAAAATTTAGTTGCTAACTTCAAAGTTTGCCGCAATACAGAATTTACCTGGTAGTTATCTATCTCAGTTTAATCACGTGCTCTCTATGAAAATTTATCTTCTGATATCTCCCACATTGACCATATGAATGGCTGCTTGCTGTCTAGTGTATTCACTTTCAAGGAAGTGAAACATAGGTTATTATGGTTTCTAAGGTACACTGACTAGTCATAATGCCACTGTTTTAGAATTGACTGTCATCAACATTTTCTTCACCGCTGAAGCTGAAACCTTTATACTTCTAAACTAACCTGCAGCAGTCTGGATGTAAGAGTCTTTTTCGGACTCTACTATGCTGATATTTTGCCTTCGACATGTTGCTCTTACATATGTTTCTTTCTACTAATAACCTGCAGTACATCTAGCTTATGTATGAGAATCACCAATCAGCTGTTGTGCTTATAATGCTCCAGAGGAGTGGATTAAGGATATATTTACAATAACACAATGTAAAAGAAATGTTTTATATTTTTGTGTAGATATATACACAACTAATGAACAGTTTTCCTTCAAAAAGTGTGTTTAATTTGGAACTTGGTATAATTTGTATAGCTTAGCTTGACCTAGGATATACTTCATCATAAGTTTGAGTTGTAGCATAACAGATTGATATTGGTGAATGATATCACCATGTGGACCAGATCTCATACTTAAGTTCTGGATATTCTGCTTCTAGTTGTCCTTTGCTTTCTTCTTCTTCTTCTTCTTCTTCTTCTTCTTCTTCTGTTTTATCGTGAATGTGTATCTATTTCTGTATTCTGTATCGAACATGGTAAAACTTGTATCTCAAAGCTTAACCTTGTAAGTTCTTCATCATTTGTTTGCCATATAGCCAAACTCATCGTAGATCACAGTTCCTTGTTTCCAAAGTGGGATCTGTAGGTATTTTTTTATTATTCTACTTTGGTAGTTCCAGTTATTTCACTCTGTTCTTGTGCTGCATTCTACTTTCATTTTGTTTTGTTCCTGTTTTCTTTAATAATCCCTATTGATGAAGATGCATATACTTTATCAATTACTGGCAATCTGATTGTGTAATTTTGGTCTCAAAATTTGGTCAATTGTATTACCATAATTGTTGCATATATGCAAGAATTCAAAGTAGTGAACTCACCAGGGTTATGGGGTAGTTCAAACTGGTTCATGGGTCTTCATAGCTCACCTGCTGATGCTTTTGGTGTGGATTTCATGCGTGTCCTAAGATATCTAGTATTATTGTTTTAAACTTAGTGATATAAGCTACTTGATAAGTTCATATTGATGCATCTTGATAGGTTATCTTCCTCAGCCAGTAGCAGCAAGAGAAATGACAATATTTGGGTGTCTTGTCCAAGACTGCATCAAGTGATCGCAGTATTTTCTTCTCAACAATTTAAGAACATGACAGCAGCCATACACGCTGCTGTAAAAATGGTGTGCTTTGTGATCTAAAGAGATGGGAGTCTCTCTTTTACCCTTTCTCCCACGGTGAAGACAATGAGACATGGTGTGTTTTCAAAACTCTCAACCGCTGCTGCATGGAATTCCATTATACGAGAATTTGTAAACCAAAGCCATCCCCAAAAAGCCCTCCTTCTCTTTCGTCAGATGAAGCAAAATGGTTTGGAACCTAACAACTTTACCTTTCCCTTCTTGGCTAAAGCATGTGCCAAGCTCTCCAACCTCAAATTATCCCAGACCATTCACACCCATGTTGTAAAATCACCATTTCAGTCTGATATCTTTGTGCAAACAGCTATTCTAGATATGTATGTCAAGTGTAATCAATTGGGTGATGCTTACAACCTGTTCGAGAAAATTACCATGAAAGACGCGGCTTCCTGCAATGTGATGCTTATGGGTTTTGTGCAGTCGGGTTTTCTTGATAAAGTGTTATGTTTGGTCCATGACATGAGGTTTGCTGGGATTCAGCCTGATACAATTACGGTTATGGGGTTGATTCAGGCGAGTTTGGCTACAAAGAATTTGGAATTGGTGAAATCTATTCATGCGTTTGGAATTCAAATTGGGATAGAATGCGATGTTTCGATGGCTAATACTTGGATCTCTGCCTATTCCAAATGTGCTGATTTGGAGTCAGCCAAGGCTGTATTTGATAGGATTGACATGGGTGTGAGGACTGTTGTCTCATGGAATTCGATGATAGCGGGATATTCAAACTCAAATAAATTTCTTGATGTTCTAAATGTTTACAAACAGATGTTGTCTGATGGATACAGACCTGATATAAGCACTATTTTAAGCATCCTTTCTTCCTGCAATCAACCCAATAAATTGGTCCAAGGTATGCTGATTCATTGTCAAGGAATTCAACTGGGCTGTGATTCTGATATTTTTGTTATCAATGACCTTATATCTATGTATTCCAAGTGTGGTGATTTACTTTCTGCTAGGTTTTTATTTGATGGAATGCATGATAGAACTTGTGTCTCGTGGACTGCTATGATCAGTGGGTATGCTGAAAATGGGAATCTGAATGAGGCGCTTGAGTTGTTTCATTTTATGGAAGCAGCTGGTGAGAAACCTGATTTGGTTACTGTTCTTTCTCTCGTTTCAGGCTGTGGTCATACAGGAGCACTTGATCATGGAAAATGGATCCATAACTATGCCTTTTTAAATGGGTTAAGAGACAATACAATAGTTTGCAATGCACTAATTGACATGTATGCAAAATGTGGAAGTATAAACAATGCTCGAGAGCTCTTCTACGCCTTGCCAGTGACAACTGTTGTTTCCTGGACATCTATGATCGCGGGGTATGCTCTGAATGGTCAATACAAGGAAGCTCTGGACCTTTTCTATTTGATGCTGGAGACAGGCATGAAACCAAACCGCTTAACATTTCTTGCTATTCTTCAAGCTTGTACTCATGCAGGTCTGCTCAAGAAAGGAATGGAGTTCTTTAACAAGATGACTGGAGTTTATTATATGAATCCTGGGGTAGATCATTATTCGTGTATGGTCAATCTTCTTGGACGTAAAGGAAAATTAGAAGAAGCAGTGGAGCTTGTTAAGAGTATGCCAATGAAACCTGATGCTGGCATATGGGGTGTGTTACTTAGTGCTTGCAGGATGCACCATAACATGGAGATTGGTGAATATGCATTTAGCCGTCTCCTTGAGTTAGAGCCCCAGGTTGCAGTTCCATATGTGGAGATGGCTAACATATATGCATCACAGAGAAGGTGGGATGAAGTTGCTGCATTAAGAACAGTGATGAAATTTAACAAAGTGAAAAAATTTCCCGGGCAGAGCCTTGTTCATGTTAATGGGAAGCCTCATGTATTTACAGTTGAAGATAGTGGTCATCCTGAAGCCTTATTTATATATGCAATGATATGTACTTTGGATTTGCAGTCGAAAGAAGAACACACCACGCTCAAAGAGGTTGGTGACATGATTAATTAAAGAACACTATATTTTCTCAGGATAACATCAAATGATTGATGAGCCGATATTTCATTCAAATAATGATAGTCTGTACTAAAGAAGCCAAATGGTATCCTCTTATCAATCGAAACACTAATGGAGCTGGTGATTTTGAGAGACGCTGTATTTGAAGCCCTCCAATTTTGAATGTTCTTTAACAGATGAAAGTTCAGAAAGCTTTATTCCTTCCAATCCAGAACCAAGTCCTAGACATTTGCCTTTGATATCATATTATATGCAATTTGGTGCAAAAAGGGACGAAATGGGATCAGAAACAATTGGCACAATATTTACGTAAGCAGTTGATGATGAAAAGTTACCTGATGATAATTATTTGACATCATGTGGATCCATCCAGAGCCATGAGGATTCAAGTCTCTAGGAACTTCAGTTATGAATTATGGATGTCTAAAAAGTTGTTTCTCAAGGATATAGCAAAAGATTCAGGGCAGCACTCAGAGAGAAACAAGGTATGATTCATCACCAGATTAATACATCAAATACTCAAATAGACAAACTAAGAATTGGTCAACTTTATTAATTCCAAAACATCTTGTTTCTTCATTTTACATTTCTTATTTTATTTATTTTCATAATCATAAATTCCACAATGTATTTTTAAATACCATTGTAGGTTGTTTGGCAAGACACTAGAAGTATAGTTTTTCAGGGCCTCAAATGAATTAAAAAGGGCCTTTGTGAGAAAAAAATTTCCAAAATAAGGGCCTCAGAAAAGTTTGCCTGTTTTTGAATATTATGTGAATAATCTAAGATTTTGGCTGCATCTCCATTCTCCAAAATTGCACAGGAGCAAGTCTGAGTGAACCATCTTCTATATATCACCAGAACTAACATTCTTCCAGATAAATTGTCTAGAGAGGATTTCCTGAGTCAATTTTGGTCAAAAATTTATCTTGCACAACATGCTCTTTCGCTGTACCTTAGCTTCACTGTTTCTGTTGACAGGAATTGCCCTGGAAGCCAACACCATGCTGAGCTACCAAGATTGTGGAAATCTCAATATCACACTTCCATACCAAAATGATTTTGAGGTAGCAAAACTTTCTTCAACCCATCTAAGTGATTTAACAATCTTGGACTCTCCAAACAAGGTTACAGTCATAGATTGTGAATACTCCTTTGATTTTGTGAGAGGGACAAACAAGGCACCACCCAACAACAACACCAACAATAGTCTGACTCATGCATCTTGTTCTAGTAGTATCTGTTGCAGTTGTTCCATTCAGGTCCCAGAGGCTTCAGGTCTTTCTTTACTGTGGAAGAAATGAGCATTACAGGAAACACCAGTAATAACAGATGGAATCAAACTTTTGCAGCAGGATAGTGCAAAAGTTCTTTTAGAAGTTCTTTTAGTCGGAGCGTGGAAAAGTTGCCTAAGATAGGACGAAGTTTCTTGTTTGATCACTCAGAACCATTTAGCAGCAAAGCAGAAAACCTTCTTAAACGTGGTACAGTGAGAAAACCGGAAGCTTATGATGGAATTTCAAAGACAAGACGGCAATTGTACCACATTAAAAATGGTAAAGGTTCCAGTCCATACATCTCAGTCTTTCCGGTAAATCTGATTCTTGGTAAGTCATACGGTGCCCTGCAGTAGTACAGTTATTGATTGATACTAATTATATTTGTATTTTTAAAGAGTTTATTGAATTTAATATGTAAAACTTACCCTGCAGGTCTTGGCTCTTGTTTCTCGATTCTTTTGTTTGTGATATCTGGGGTTTATTTGAGTGTGAAGAATCTAAGGTTTATTAAAGTCAAAACCAATTTCTTCAAGAAAAATGGAGGGATATTGCTAGAGCAGCATATTGCTTCACATGGAGATGAAATGACAACAATATTTACAGCTGAGCAGCTAGAAATGGCTACCAACTGTTACCAAAGAATTTTACGCGATAAAGTAGTGGAGGGCCAAGGCGAGAGTTTTATAAATGAGATTATCGCTCTTGCCCAAATGAGTCATGAGAATTTGGTGAAGTTCATTGGCTGCTGTTTAGAGACTGATGCTCCTATTTTGGTTTATGAACTTGCCTCTAATGGAACCCTTTTCGACTGCATTAATCACACCAATGGGAAAGTTACATTGCCTTGGAATATCCTCCTAAAGATAGGGTCAGAATCTGCAGCTGCTCTTGCTTATATTCATTCTTCTGCAGGAATTCACTCCAAACGCATCATCCATGGCAATGTCAAGTCTTCCAACGTATTGTTAACTGATAATTTCACGGCCAAAGTCTCTGGTTTTTGGCCTTCGAGGTTAGTCCCTGCTAATGAATCTCAGATGGGCACATTGCTTCTAAGGACACTAGGTTATATGGACCCAGGGTATCTTTGCACAGGTCAACTGACAGATGAGAGTGATGTTTATAGCTTCGGAGTCGTTTTGGTAGAGATCTTAACCCGGGAAAAGCCTATTTCATTTGACAGACCAGAAAGTCAAAGAATCATTGCCTCTCATTTTGTTTCATCCATTGAATTAAAAGATGGTTTCTTTCATGTTGTTGATCCACTAGTTTTTAGCGAGGGAAATCGAGAACAAGTAAGAGCAGTTGCAGAGCTTGCAAAGAGATGCCTCCATATGAACAGTGAGGAAAGGCCTTCAATGAAAGAAGTCGCTGGAGAGTTGCAGAGGCTGTCTGGCATGTGTCCTACAGTAGTCTGAATAATTTGGCCAAAACAATGAAGAGTTGTAGTAGCTTTCCTGGCATGTGTAGAGAATACTTGTAAATTAATGTCAGTTTACTAGTGTTTCTATCAATACTGATGAATACTTTGGGACAAAATTAAAATAATGAAGCGATAATAGCAATGCAATCTTTTGAGATAAACACAATGGGCTTGCATGATGAGGCTTTTACTTTGTCTGTTAGTACTGAGAATCATCGTCGAGTACCAGCTAGAGAGTTATGCAAGCACATATGCTGTGCCAAATTGCCAATTCGATCAGTCTAGCTCAGAGCCTGTTGTTAAGAACAAGGTAGAAGATTACAAATAACTGCGTCACAGCCTAAACTCCTCTGTATACATCACTGAAATTGGATTCGGTAGAAGTACGACACGGTGGACTATTGATCTTTCTCTGGTACCAACCAATTTAAGTGAAGTAGGAAAACCTCATTGATCAAGTTAGTGATAATGTTCCTTGATCAACAAAAGAAGAAATTTGGTTGTGGCACAAACATTGGGGCACTCATCGTTGGATTATCTTCAACTTTTATTGTTCCCTCAGCGCAAGGTGTTGACAAGCATTATGAAACATGTGTGTTATTGTTAGCTAAGAGCCATCAAATTCTCTTCTAGTGTGAGAAGATCGATTTACGTGATTACGTGTTTTATAGATAAATACACTCGCATGACTAGGGTTTATTTGACGGAGCAACTAGCTAGCTAGAGAGATGTTTAACGCTCATGGCATTATCCACCAAACTTCCTCTGCCTATATTGATCCATTCACACCAAATTAGACTGTCGTTGGAGCGCAAGAGCCGGTTTGTTTGAAGTTGCCTGAGCCTTTCTCCTTGACATTTAGCTTCGATCAATTCAGTTTGTTGAATTATAGCTGAGCTTCAATCCATGTCTAATTCAACTGAACAGAAAAACAGAAACATAAAAAAATAAAAATTAAAGTTCCGGTGCCAGGATTCGAACCTGGAAGGTAAATTGATATTTTCCAAAGCTCTGTGCTACACCGGACTTGATGCTAAAGCATGATTTCTGCACTAATTTATACGTACGTTGGGAGAAGCAACAGGACACCATGGGAAAATAAAATAGATAGTTACCCTGCAGGTCTTGGATGTGGTTTCTTAATTATTTTGTTTGTGATATCTAGTTACCCTGCAGGTCTTGGATGTGGTTTCTTAATTTTGTTTCTTAATTTTATAAACTTCACTAACTTCATGAGTCTTGCATTTTATGGGAGTCGGATCCATCGAAAAGAATACACAAAAAAAGAAGAAGAAGATGAGTACATAAACCAAAATGAAAGCATCGGTTCTTAAACAGCAGCGTAAGAACTTCACCAAATTTTCACGATTCATTTGGGCAATACTGATAATCTCATTTATAAAACTCCCGAACTGGCCGTTCCTCTACTACTATCATGTAAAAGACTTTAGCAACAGTCATTAGCCATATGTAGCTGCTCGGTTGTAAATATTGTTGTCCTTCCATCTTCATGTGAAGCGGTGCTGCTCTAACAGTATCCCTCCCTTTTTATGAAAGAAATTGGCCCGTTTTGAGACATTTGACTAATATGTTTATAATATTAAGGCATCTCCAACGGTGGAGTCATAAGTCGTTTTGGTTTTGGCTTTTGTGGTGAGGCATCTCCAACCCATTGAGATGTGTAGTCATTTTCACTTATGAGTCAAAAGCTTAGCCAAAATGACGAAGGATTAAAGAACGAAAGCCATTTTGGCTTTAAAGGGACGAGACGTGGGCCCCAGCGGCAACTAATATTAATCGGACATAAAGCTCAACGGGCCAGAGGGAGTTTGGATCCCTTAATCAAGCAAAACGACAAAATAACGATGGAGCTAGTAGAAACATGCCTTACACACGCTTGATGGTGGCCGACACTTGGCCCCGCGTGTTACAGAAGCACTTGGGGGCTTCCAACGGTCATGAAATGAACGACCCAGATTCAATCTTCATTAATTTTATAATAAAAGGCCCAAATAAATTAGTTCTAGAAATAAAAAAGTAAATATATATTTATTGAATTTCTAATTTGACAATAAAAAAAATGCCATGGATTAAAATCAACGGTTAATAATAAAATATTTGTGTTTTAAACCAAAAAAACTTGAAAAAATAAAAGAAAATTTTCTAAAAAATCATAAAAATGTTATTTGCCCGTTGGAACAGTAACTTTAACAATTTCTACAAGTACCAACCCACTTCTAATTTTTCACTCTAAAATATCTCTAATTTCCTCCAAACTTCATCCTTTTTCAACATTGTTCTTCATCTGGCTAGCTTTCAATTTTTTTAGAAGATGCCCAACCCAAGACAAGAGTGTTGGAAACCCGCCGAAGATATAGCCTTGTGTGTAGCTATAGTTACCGTTGGTGAAGTTGGTTATGGGTACTAGTCAAGAGAAGAAAAAATTGTGGGAGCATACATGAAGTGTATGAGACTTGCAAGCCGGCCAGAGGAGTGATTAGATTCGGAGGAGGGTGTGACGGTCGTTGGAAAAAAGATTAGACCAGCATGCCAAAGATGGCGTAAGCTCTTAACAAAGCGGCACTTCTTCACAAAAGTGGTGATAAGGCCACCGATAAGGTAATCATCCTTATTCTTGAAGTTTAATTCTTATTTTGAAAATCAATTTTGCCGTTATTTTAGCATGTTATTTATATTGACTTTCGTATAAATATATATAGTACATGTTTAATATCTTCTTATTTTTAGGAATTACAAGCTAAATCAATATATCATCAATTATCTAAAGGAGAGAAGTTTGCGTTTGCGCATTGTTGGCCAATATTAATGGATACAAAAAAGTTTAGCAATCCTCCGTCCATGAATGTCGATAGCGCAAGTTGTCATACCTCTATCAACTTAGACGACGACAGCACACCTGCGAGTGACTAGCTCTTCAAATGCATATGCATGCCCCCTAGGTTCAAAAGCTTAGAAGGCTGCTAATTAAGAAAAAACCCAGGCAAGACAAAACAGGTGAACTCTTATTGCAAATGCAAAGGATTACAGACCAAGGAGAGCGCAATCTGGAACACAGGCTACGCTTCAGGGATGAGACTAGATTAGTTGAGTAGCGTGCGGGTGATGCTCGCATAATGATAGTGGATCCGTCAATCTTCACACCTAAAAAAAGGAGTTATTGGGAGAGGAAGCAAGCACAGATTATTGAGAGGGAGGAACAAGGCTCTAGTGTAGGCGCATTTTGTCAACCCTATCTTTTTCACTTGAAGCAACTACACCATATAGTGAAGATGACTCTAATTTGGACCTTTACGTGCCAATTCAAGAGACTCAGTGGATGGGGAGAAATTAGAAATGTATTGGTTGTACTTTTTCGCTTATATTTTTCAATTACAAAATAAAATTGTTGCTTTCTTTTATGATGCACAAATAAAAACAAAAGCTTGTTTAATATTCTCACTTTTATTCATAACAATAAAACGCACTGCATTACAAAAGCAAAAACACACAAACAATAAAATAAAACCACACAGCATTACAAAGCATAAACACACAAACAATCAAACTACACCATGGCCACCTGCAGTTCCGCTCTGCTTGCAGCTTCATGTTCTAGAGGTGATTAACCAAATCGCCTTGAAGGACTCTATGCACAACTGGGCATTTAACCCCTGGTAACGGGTCATGAACTCCTCAAGTTCACACTACACCACAAACTGAATCAGACGACACTTATCAGACAACACATCAACTTTTGGAGTTGTCTGAGTTAGTCAGACAACAGTTTCCTTAAATCAGTTGTGTTTTGTCTTCTCAACCAACACATAGTAATTAGACGAAATTTACAAAAATCCGGACAACAGTTGCAATGTATTTGTGTTGTCTGAAGAATTGATAAGCCCGAAAACAAAATTTTATTTCCCAATTAATGAAACCCTACTTATTTTGGGTTCCCTCCCTTAAGTCAAAAACTTCCCTCCTTTTCTGCCTCTCACCATCCAAAACACTCGCACACTCACTCACCCTCTCAGCAGAACAAATGAAGACCACCAAAGACCACTCTCATCATGAATCCTAGCTAGTTACGAATTGATGATCACTACTCATCAAAGACCACCCCGTCGATCTCTCTCTCTACATCGATCACGGCCACTGTTTTTGACTACCTCTTTCCACCTCTCTCTCCACTACGGGTGCTATCCACAACGGTTCTTCCTCGGTTGTGGCTCCATCTCTCTCTCTCTCTCTCTCTCTCTTGTAACTTCTTCTTTTTTCTTACTTCTCAATCGTTCTTCGTTTTTTCTGATATTGTTGTTTTGATTGGGTTATTAATTGGGGTTATCCAATGTTTTGGTTTCTTGTTGATTCATGGGTACAGTTTTCACAATTCAAAGTCCAATGCTTTTCTAATATTAATGAAGTTTAGCTTCATATTATCTAAATCCTTTCATCGATTTTCATCTTTGAAATTGCCAGACCGTAGCAACACCCAATCCAACCAAAGTATTGAACTTTGGTTCTTCCCCAATTTGCATATTTTTGATCTATTTGGTTTTAGTTTTAATTAAGTTGGGTTATAGAAATCTTACGGATTGGTATCATGTTACTATGTGTGTTTAGTGTGTTTAAAGATTTAGGCTTTGAGGAGATTTCTTCTTGAGGAGTAAACTGAAGGAGATTTCTTCTTGAGGAGATTGAGACACTGCAAGTGAGTAAGATTTCCAAGGTGACCCAGATTCTCCTTGAGGAGATTTCTTCTCACCGAAATTCACCTTGAGAGAATTACTCTTCATCCAGATTCACCTTGAGGAGATTTCTTTTAGAGACATGAGTGAATAATATCTTTTCCTTGTGCTTTGTTAGATCTTGCTCCTGCAATTTTAGAGGATTTGTACCACCTCATCAAGAAGACAGTCTCCATTAGGAAGCATTTGGAGAGATCGGAAGGATAAGGACTCCAAAGAAGCTTCCACCAGTTTGGAGATAGTAAGTTTTCTTTTTCTTGAAGATTCTTTTTTCTTTTCTAAACAAATAGATATTGCTTTCACTAGCTCACTTAAAATCTGTAAATGAATTTTATTGCTAAATTTGATGGGCATGTCTGATTAATGGGATTGAGTTGTGAGGACTTAGATGATACTAATATGGTGATACTCAAAGGGTGATCAAATAGTTGTGTCGTGTGTAAAAATGGATGTTTTATGAAAAATAAAATTCCATTAAGAAACATGTCTAGTTGTGTGTATTGCATATAGTGATATATAGCAAATTTAATGTGTATTCATAGAGTGATATGTAGCATATTTAGTGTCATGGAATGAAGGTAGTAACATTTAGCTTAGGTGATTCTGTTGGAGTTTTATCTTCGTTACTTTTGCTTCTCACTAGTGATATGGTGAGTGAATTGTGTCTCATGAATTATGTCTTTTAGCATTTAAGTGCACTAAATGGGTATTTCAACTAGTCATTTACCTAGAATGGCTAATTCTAGCAGGGCTATTTCATGACCTTTGAAAATTAAGTCAATGGAAAAGATCTAAGTTCTTGTGCACATGTGTGAAGCACTAGTTTACCTGGACAGAGTCCAAGGCATCTTTAGTGGTGTTGGATCTATTTGAAGTCTTCTCTCTAGTTGTTTCCATTGTTCCTTTGTTTTAATAGTGCTCTGTATTTTTCAACAGTACTCTGTATTTTTCAACAATAGACAGAAAGCAAAATTTAAACAGATAAATTTTGCATATTGTTCCTTGTTTTGCATTAGAGCATCAGATTATATTGTCTTACATATCTTTAAATTGCTCATGTATAATGTTGCCTATAATAAGTTCTCATTTTCACTCTTATATAGAAATGCTTCCTCGTTTTTGCTTTACTGTTTGATATATTTCTATGCTTGAATTTTAATACAGTTTTGCTTCTACATCTAACTTATACAAGATATCAAACAAAGAGAGGATTCTGTTGTAAAAGGTAAGGGCTATGAATATGCAACTTTGTATTTTGAGTTTATAGCTTTTTATAAATGCTTGTCTAGGTGGTAATTATCTTTTTCTGTACTTCATTATTAGCTGGTGTCCCCGATGATGGAAAAGATTGGCCTCCATTCTTTCGAATTATTCACCATGATATTACCAATGAAATTCCTGTACACTCTCAAAGGCTACAGTATATGGCTTTTGCTAGTTGGTTAGGTATGGCAGGTTATTTTGCTTCGATAAGTTGTTCTCTTGAAATAAATTGAGGCTTCATTGTGAAAAGAGTAGTTTGCATTGGTTCTTTTTCAGCATGTCTGTACTGCCTGTTTCCATGTTATGATTTACGGTTTAAGATACTACTGTTGATCATTAGTACGCAGCTCACTCCTTTTTTACTTTTAAAAGTATCAGTAAGTACCATGCTATTGCTAAGGAATAAATATAATCTCTAATCAAACACGAAATGTAGTGTTTGATTATTGACTATGGAAATCTTAGTTGAGTGTTGGCCAATAATTAAGGTAGTTCTTTCTGTAATAGTTGTTGTCATTGTTAAACAATACTTGCTGAAAATTGTATTTTGGTTTCTGTTAGGATATTGAAGTGAGTTGTTGCATGTACGACCGTGCATGTATTTGACAAACACAGATTCTGGAAGAGAGTAATTAGGGGTCATGTTTCAAGGTATATTGACATGATGGACCTATTGATAAAAATGTTTTTTTAAGTCGTGCAATCATTTTCCATGTATCTCAGTGATTTTGATGCTAATTGGATGGTGTTCACAAACTGCAGGTTCCAAATATTTTTCCTTGCAATCATCTATGCTTTACTTGGAATACCACTCTCATATGTGCTGTGGTACAGGACCCTTTATCGAGCAATGAGGTAACTATATATTGATGTTCTTTCTAATGGTTTCCAAAGTATGATATAAGATTTGTGGTTCCTCCCTATCATAAGATTTTGGTTTTTCATTTTCTGAGAATAATGTCCCTGTCTGGGTTGCTGCTGACAATAGTATAAAACCACCTTAGAGCTACCAAAATTCCTCCAAGCTAATGGGTTGTTCAATGGTAGAGTGAAAGCAGTTTTATGGTGTCAATGCTATCAATCTCGATAAAAAAATGTGTGCCTAGTTTTTCTATTTATTTTTTGTTTTATGAACTTATTAAAAAGATGAGTTTAAAGTGTATAAATGCTGCATTGCTTCTGCTGACTGTTGCATTCCAACTTGCAGGACAGATTCTGCCTTGAAGTTTGGTTGGTGTTTCCTGTTTTACATGGTATATACTGATGCAATATTATTGACTTTTTTTTTTGGTCGAATATATTCTTTTGACTTCCTACCGCTTATCTTATTGTTCTCATATTTATTTTGATACTGTCTACTAAACTAAAATATCTTTATTCTTACTTTTAACTTTTATTTGTTGGTTGTTGCATAATGATTACAAGGGCATTCTTGCTGCAATTGATGTCTTTCCTGACCATGCGGTGGTAGGGGTAAGTTTGGTGGTAATGCCTGCAGCCTTCATCTGTCTTTTAAAGTTTTTTTTAAAGGTAAATGACTAGGCAAAAAAAAAAAAAAAAAACAGAGAAAAGGTAAATGAAATGTGTGCATGTTTAATGTAAATGCTACTTGAGCTGTTGCCAGAAGTCTCTGAGAGCCTGTGTATGCTGTAGCTGTTGTGTCTGTGCGTGTATTTTTTTTTCCTCCTCTCTTAGCTGCATTTTATTAATATCTGCAGGGTATTAAGTTTTTAAAACGTAATATCAGCATCGTTCAATTGTTTTAGTGGGAGAGAAGAGGCAAAGCAACTTACACTCAGCAACATATTGATGAGGTCAGAATGGAGTGGGGAAAGTATAGTTAAAACTTATATGTAAGCAATACTATGTTGCGAGAAGTATTTTGGTAACCTTGATTTTACAAGATACATTACTTGCTAGATTGAGGCTTTTTTGGTTGAGATGGTCGGATTGTGATGTCTAGACATGAATTTGTAGTTTCGGTATGTTTTGGATGTGGCAATGTATGAGAATGATGTGCTATATAGCAGCTACTAAATGATGATGGAACTTATTTGTGCCAAAATTTTCATATCTGCCTATTTTCAGAATTTAGTTGTGCCAATTCTACTCAAACAACACATATAAGACAAGTAATTGGCCATGGTTATCAGACAACACAATGGTTCACAAAGAAGAAACATATATTGCCTAACATCCATTCAGACAACACGTTCATGAAGTAGCCATTGTCTAGAACTACTTACAACAATATAAACAAATTGTAAATCTTGTCCTAGCTACATTCAGGCAACACATACACTGAACAAACTGTTGAGTGAGATTCTAATAGCATAGCAGAAGAAAATTGTAAGTATAGTCTGAGTATATTTCAGACAATATATACAGACAACCCATTGTTGTTCGCCACGCAATTCAGACAACTGAAAGAAGTGAAACCTACTTGTAGGATAAATATCTGGGACAATACATTTCTAAAACCACTGATGTCTCAATTAATTTGACACAACGATGACAAGATGTACTCTTGTCTGAGATTCATATTAGACAACACAGCTATCATAAAGTTGTTTTCTCTCATATACTTCATA
The DNA here is from genome assembly GCA_024704745.1 of Rosa lucieae. Classification (NCBI taxonomy): domain Eukaryota; kingdom Viridiplantae; phylum Streptophyta; class Magnoliopsida; order Rosales; family Rosaceae; genus Rosa; species Rosa lucieae. The sequence continues at coordinate 27,788,833 of CM045493.1, read as the reverse complement.
CATCAGTCAGTTAAGGAAGGGTTGTTGGAGATACATCACACACAACACATTGCTGTAACCATTGTTGTACTGAAGCTCTTTCAGACAATTGTCTATTAATAAACTGTTGTCTGAAATGATACTCTACAACAGATTAACCAAATTATCAGCCAGTTGAAAAATACAGACGACATATATTCATCTATACACGTAGTCTGAGTGAATATCAGACAATAGTTTTTGACTGTTGTCTAATTGAGGGCCATCAGACGACAGGCTACTAGACAACGACATTTTTTTCATTCAGACAACAGTTATTTGACTGTCGTCTGATTCACTTTGTGTAGTAGTGTCAGGAAGCTTGTGCTCAACCCCATGATCATCCTCATATCTCTCATATATTTCTGCTTTCCTTGGTCTGGTGGGGATATCATAAGAGTCAAAAGGTGACTCTTCATCTTCTTGACGCTCATCATCGACAATCATGTTCAAAATAATGCCTGTCATCATGATGTATTGGAGATCCTCTCTATCCCATCCACGAGCGGGTTCTCTTACAATTGCAAAATGAGCTTGGAGAATTCTAAATGTCCCCTCCACGTCTTTTTTGTATGAATCCTGCATCTTTGTAAAATGAGCTTGCTATGGTGTAATTGGATTTCTAATTGCTTTCACAAAAGATCCCCATTTAGGGTAGATCCCATCGACTAGGTAGTAGCATTCACCATATTGTCTATCACCTACATGGTATTTCACTAGAGGAGCCTCACCTGTGCATATTTCGTTGAATATGGAGACATTCCAAGTACGTTGATATCATTGAAGGAACCTGGAAGTCCAAAATAGGATTGGCAAATCCAAGTATCGTATGATGCAACTGCCTCCAGAATGATTGTCGGTTTTCCCTTATAACCAGAGAAGTGCCTTTGCCATGAGGTTGGACAGTTTTTCCATTGCCTGTGTATACAGTCAAGACTTCCCACCATTCCTGGAAATCCCTTTTGTTAGAAACATCGAGCAACCGTCACAAATCTGACTTTGTTGGTCGACGAAGGTAATGCTTGTGGTTGTTGATACCCAAAAAAGCACAAGACATTCTCTACACTCATTTTAAGCCTAATAAGAAAATACATATGCAAACCACATTCAAAAATATAAAAAGTTACATATATTCTCGAACCGTCATGCTACACATGTGGACCCAAGCCACAACCACTCTCTTGGGGCTTGCAGAAGTGGGTGTGGTGTGGAAGGTTACAAAAATACATAATGCTCGTCTATTGATTTAGCGTCGTTGGTGATCTCGGTCTTGGATCCGAGATCCAAGCCCAATGACTTTAATCAATAGCGAAATGGCAAACATGAAATTTGGACCAACATTTTTCCTTTAAACTCAAGGCCCAAACAAATAGAAAGCCCAAGACAGAAAGCCCAACTTTCTTCCTCTTCATTCTAATCTTGCCTTCTTCCCCGCAGCGACCTAATACACAGAGACTTAGCCAAAATCCCTAAGTTCAATTGATTCTCTATGTTAGTCATTGAAAGAGAAACCTTGTGACTAGTTAAGGGAATCGTTCCCTCTTCCTTAAACAAAGAACTCCAACTTCCAATATACCTCATTCCCTATTTTCTGTCATTGCGGTGGCTTCTACTATAGAACGTACATGTCGACTATTACAACACCCCTGCATTCTTCAAAATCCTCATCTCCCAAGAAAACATATCTTTCCTAAATTTAAGGTAGATATTATGTATAGATTAAGAAGACCTTTCTTTGCCCAAAAATCAAAGTGTTCTAAAACATCAAAGCCCTCCAATGGAGTCTTTAAAAAGACAGCTTTGCCAATACAAAGGGCAGGGAGCACAATCGAGCAAAAACTTAGAAAGCTTAGAAACACCTATAGTAGTCAGGCCTTCAAGCTTTCAAGCATAAGCCCAGTCCTCAGCTACCCTTCCGAACTGTCCCTCAAACCTTCCCAGAAACCCCAAATCCAAAAACCCCAAAATTCTCTCACCGCAATGTGTTTCTAGCTCCCACACCATGCTTCATGCTTCAAAGCCTTATTTGTTTCCATATGATCTGAATCAGATACAAAGTCCTCCTAATAATCAGATTATTGGGTTGATTTTAGCCTAGTCGCTGTTTAATTTAAAAAGGACCGTCACAGTGGTACACATCCCAGATTGCCCTAGTAAAGTGTTTCATAATCTCTAAAGCTGTAGATTCAGCTATATCTAGAAACTCATCACACAGGTTGGCTGAAAGCCCATAAGAAAGCAACTTCATAGCCCAAGTCAGCTTTTGTTCGATAGATAAACCAACTCGATATGCTAGAGGCATCATACTTTTGGACGAAGTAAGGATCGTGGTTGGCGACATCATGCATCATCTGGTCAAACACATGATGTCACATTCTGTACCTTCTACGAAACTCATTGCCCTGGAACTTGCACGGTGAAGTGAAGTATAGAGCTTTCAGTCTTTGATCCATAGCTTCTCTATCTCTTGCGGTGTACTGGCACCTAGGCCGTGAAACACCCAATTGCGATTCTTCCCCTTAGATCCTCAGGATATGAGAGGAAGCTGCCTGCATCATCAGGGCTCTTTGGAAATTTCTTGTAATGGCTTCTTCTTCCTCTTGCATTAGCATTTTTCACAACCTATTCATTGCAACAACGAACCAAAAATATAAACTGAAAAGGAAGTTCAGAATTTCTAAGATTCTGATATGAGAAGAGAAATGTTTGTGAATTGGTGAGATATGATGAAGTGAATGACTCCATATTTATGAAGGGTTGGAAAAGGATATCTAAAGATAGAATATGACACGTGACAGATAAAAATCAAAAACGTAATCTAACAAACCTTTCAATGACTGCCAAGTGGCACTAAAATCAGTAATAAAGTTAAGATAGAAAGTGTTATCTTATCCATAATTTAATAAAGGGTGCGGCTATTGCCACCTTACAATTTTCTTTGTTCACCCTACTTGCTCATTACACTCTACATTTTAATTTCAATTATTAAATTTACTTATTTAACTCATTTCTCTTTCCAAGAATATCCTTATATGACATATTCAATTAGAAAATAAATATTTTTCACGAAAATCTCTCATTTAATTTATACTCATAAAAAATTAAAATTTATTAAAATTTCCTAATAAAATCATAATATAATTTACTCCTATTTTTAAATTTTTTTCTTTCAATTTCAATATTTTTATTTTTTATTATCAGGAATTTCAATGTTCTCTATGGGTTCGAGTCACCATGAGGGCATGGGTGAAACCCTTTGATCCTCTTTTTTACAAAGAAAAAAAAATCTATGTAAAAAGATGAGTAAATTTACAACTATGATCAATGAAGAAGAGATTGATTTTTTTTCTTCGTATTTAAAATTTTTACTTTCGGTGTTCACAAAGATTTTGATAAAGTTAAAGGTAATGGTTTTGTGAATTGAATAACGAATTAACTATGAGGAGGCAACAAAAAGACAAAAAAAAATAGTAATAAATTCAAATTTGGGTTGAGAAGATAAAGATTAATGTTATCCAATGAGAAATTAAGTAGTTTTTGTATTTAATTAATTACTTCTATATTTATTTTTTTCTTACATATTTGGATTTTAGAAAATTAGTGTATTTTTTAGTCATTTTGCACTTCGGTAATATAGTCTTTTAATAATTCAAATGTTTGTAGGGTGAACAAAGAAAATGATAGGGTGACAATAGCCACACCCTTTAATAAAACTCCTATCGACCGACACGTGGTGAATGAAATCTCAACCAAGATAGAGATAAGATATCGGATCTGAATAGTATGGACACGTGGCACGAATATATAGATTCCCAAAGATAAATAAAAAAAGGAAAAATAATTTTAAAATTCAATTAATGACGATATTGTAAAAGTAAAAATGATAATTGGAATGGTCTACTAATTTCATTTCATAGTCCCTTTATATAGGGAAGAAATTACAACAGAAATATTGATTACAAATGATGATATTAAATGCTGATTGATCTATCTTTTATGCTGATTGATTGGTAATCACTGATTCCTTGATTCCCTCTTCGTCAGTTACTTCGACGAAGGCACATAATATGTTTTTCGTTTAACACTCCCCCTTGTGCCAAGTCAAAGACGAAATGGTGCATAAGTTGTTGCCTCACTAAAAACCTTGCCAAGTAACAATAAAAACCCTGTGGGACAAAAAATAAAACTTGGTCGAAGGAAAAGAGCACAATTCACCTTGTACATTTGAGAATGACATGTGTGTGTTAGACTCCCCCTGACGTCTACACCTCCCCCTGATCTTTACATTAATCAAGGGAGCTTGGAAATTCTTTGCATTCCTATGCTTTTCACATGTTTCTCAAATATGGCCTTAGGCAATGATTTGGTGAACAAATTTGCCACATTCTCCTCAGACCTTACTTGATTCACTTGAATCTTGAGGAGGGCATGTTGTTGCTGATTGTAGAAAAACTTTGGCGATATGTGTTTTGTATTATCACCCTTGATATATCCTATCTTCATCTATTCGATGCAAGCTGCATTATCTTCATAAATGCAAGTAGGCTCTTCAGTGGTAGAGCTCAAACCACTAGTCCCTCGAATATGTGTGATGATAGCTCTTAACCATACACACTCACGAACCGCCTCATGTAGAGCGATGATCTCTGAGTGGTTCGAGGAGGTAGCCACAAGGGTTTGCTTGGTTGATCTCCAAGATATCGCCGTGTTCCCAATGGTAAATACATAACCAGTTTGGGAACGACCTTTATGTGGGTCAGAGAGATACCCAGTATCAGCAAAACCAACCAAAACATCATTTGGCTTTTCGGTGTAGTGTGTGGCACTTTCACCATCAATATTTCCTTCAGGGATTGCAGTTCCATCTACGGTCCCTCTTGTCTCTCTGTAGGGAAAGAACAGTCCCAAGTCAATGGTTCCTTTTAGGTATCTGAAAATGTTCTTGATACCATTCCAGTGACGCTGCGTTGGCGCTGAGCTAAATCTAGCTAACAAGTTCACTGAGAATGCAATGTCTGGTCGAGTACATTGGGCTAAGTACAATAATGTGCCTATTGCACTTAGGTAGGGAATTTCAGCTCCCAACACCTCTTCGTCATCTTCCTTTGGACGAAATGGATCTTTTCTTGCATCCAAACTTAGACCGATCATAGGAGTGCTAGCAGGATGCGCTTTGTCCATGTTAAATCGCCTGAGCATCTTTTGGACATACGCAGACTGGTGGATTAGTATTCCACAAACTCGGTGTTCTAGTTCAAGGCCTAGACATAATCGAGTTTTCCCAAGATCCTTTATCTCAAATTCGGATTTCAAGTAGCTCGCGGTTTCTCTTATTTCATCAAGAGTACCTATTATGTTCATATCATCGACATATACTGCTACAATTGCAAATCCGGAACTTGTTTTCTTTATGAACACGCAGGGGCATAGTTCATCGTTCTTATATGCCTTCCTAATCAAGTAGTCACTTAGACGGGTATACCACATCCGCCCAGATTGTTTCAATCCGTAAAGTGAGCGTTTCAACCTAATTGCAAACTCACTCCGTGGTTTAGAGTCACTTGACTTAGGTAATGTAAGGCCATCTGACACTTTCATATATATCTCTGAATCTAGATCCCCATAGAGATATGCAGTCACCACATCCATGAGCTGCATTTCCAGTCCTTCTGAAACTACTAGGCTAACTAAGTAGCGGAACGTTATAGCGTCCATTACAGGAGAGTATGTCTCCTCGTAGTCAATTCCAGGGCGTTGGGAGAAACCTTGTGCCACAAGGCGAGCCTTGTACCTCAGGACTTCATTCTTCTCATTATGCTTTCTAACAAAGACCCATTTATGTCCTACAGGCTTTACACTTGGTGGGGTTAGCACTACCGGACCAAATACCTGTCTCTTTGTGAGAGAATCTAATTCTGCCTGGATTGCTTCTTTCCATTTAGGCCAATCTGCTCTTTGTTGACATTCTGCAACAGAGCATGGTTCGATATCATCGTGCTTTATGATTTCTTGAGCAACAGTTATGCAAATACATCATCAATGTGTATGGAAGATCTTTCTATCAACTCATACGCACTCTCATAATCCATTGAGATTTCTTTGTTCTTTGGAATCATTTCAAACATCGGAGCGTCCTCCAGTATTGATTCATGGACATAACTATAATCAGAGACAATCTCATGAGAGGGATTCTCTACATTGATGATTAATGGATCGGTTTGTGCCTTACTCGCCTTCTTCTTTCTTGGGTGAGTGTTAATCGAACCTAGTGGCCTCCCCCTCTTCCTTTGAGGAGCCACGGCCTCAACCATACCTCCACTAAGTGTGGTTGTAGTGCATCTATCTGCGGCATCGTGCCCCTTGTTGGGGACTTCTAACCTTGCAAGCACATTTGCAGCTGGTATATGTGATCTCGTCACTTTTGCGATATCAGTAAACGCATCAGGCATCGAATCTGCTACGTTTTGGAGATCGATTATTCTTTTCACTTCACTTTCACATTGTGAAGTGCGGGGATCAAAATGAGACAGAGTGGGAATAAACCACGACAATTCCTGTCGTTCTCTTGGAAAATCCTTTTTCCTATCTCCCCCTAACGACGGGAAGACTGTTTCATCAAAGTGACAATCCGCAAATCGAGCAGTAAAGAGATCGCCTGTCAAGGGTTCCAAATACCGGATAATCGTTGGAGATTTGTATCCAACATAAATACTTAATCGTCTCTGAGGACCCATTTTAGTGCGCTGTGGGGGCGCAATAGGCACATATACTGCGCAACCAAATATGCTTAAGTGTGAAATGTCAGGCTCATATCCAGTTACCAACTGGTACGCAGAAAATGGTTAGCTAGCAGTGGGTCTGAAACGAATGAGTAAAGCTGCGTGCAATATTGCATAACCCCATGCAGATATAGGCAAGTTGGTGCGCATAACCAATGCCCTAGCCACCATTTGTAGCCTTTTGATGGTGGCTTCTGCGAGACCATTTTGTGTATGCACATGGGGTACAGGATGCTCTACATCGATCCCAATAGACGTGCAATAATCATCAAATGCTTTTGATGTAAACTCTCCAGTATTATCAAGCCTTATAGACTTGATAGGGTGATCAGGGTGGTGAGCCCTTAAGCGTATAATCTGTGCTAGGAGTTTTGCAAATCAGCATTTCTTGTGGACAATAAAACAACATGTGACCAGCGTGTCTAGGCATCCACCAGAACCATAAAGTACTTGAATGGTCCGCATTCTGGATGGATAGGTCCACAGATGTCTCCTTGTATCCTTTGTAAGAATGGAATGTTTTGTTTTGTATCTTTAACATAGGAAGGTCTCGATCTTGTTTTTGCTAAAGAGCAGGCTTTGCAAAAAGAGTGATGTGCCTTTGAAATAGTCGATGAGGCATAATGGGAGGGAGGTAGTGCTTCTGGTACTTCAGAATGTAATGGCTGCATTTGAGCAATACGAGGACCGACACCTTTCAGTGTGGCGGATTTTTCTCCAATTTTATTTTTCACTCGAAAGAAGGGATGTCCGTGTGAGTTCTTCAAAATACGGATCATCATGTCACGACCAGGGTGCCCTAGGCGGTCATGCCAAAGCCTGTATGAGTCAGTGTCCCACATTTCATTGTTGGTGACAACATATGATTCAATGATCCGAATCGTAGTGAGGTACAGTCCACTAGATTGACTCATAAGTTTCTCTAAAATGCGTTTCCTTCCACATTCATTAGAGGTAATATAAAGGTATTCAATTCCATTCTCACAGTGTGTTTCTACATGATAACCGTTGGCACGAATATCTTTGAAACTTAACAAGGTTCGATTAGCTCTAGGTGCATATAGAGCGTCTGTGACTTTAAATGTTGTGCCATTAGGCAGCAAAAATTTGGCAGTTCCTCGCCCTTTTATTACTTGTGATGATCCAATCATCGTAGTCACAGAGGAATTATAGGCTATTAATTCAATAAATAATTGCCTATTCCTTAATATGGTGTGGGTAGTCCCACTATCAACTAAGCACTCGATTTCTCCTCGATTCATTCCTACAAATAAATGGGATATATTATTAATTTTGAAAATATAACTCATATTCTTTAGAGCATGACTATTTTAGTAGAATGATAATTTTTTTTCATTCTAATAATTTTTTTTTCTAGATGTATTGCTTTACATCTTTATAGTGCTTTTTTCGAACCATGTGAATATGTGTGGTACATAAAAATCGAATAAATTCAATGCTTCATAATAAAATCCAAAATTTATTAATAAGCCAACGATAATCAAATCAAGGTCTTGTTCAGAAATCTAATTCAAACAATTATTGAAATAAACTTTAAGACTACGTAATAGTCTAATTAAAAATGAGGCATTATGCCTTCACAACTGTTTTTGGAAAATAAAATAAATAAAGCAGATCAGTCAAAATCTGAAGCATCCATTGACTAAGAAAGTTCCTTGTTGCCAATGAAGTCTGCAAATGTGAGGTTGATGTCTGGGTCATGGCCTCTTTCTTCCATATAGTGAGCCTCTTGTTCTTTAGACTCCCTATACCTCTTGTAAGTGGCTGCAACCAGGTTGCTTGCTTGGCAATTCTTGTTCCAGTGCCCCAAGACTCCACACCTATAGCATGGTTCATTACCAACTCTACCAGGTTTGACTGAAGGGTTCTTGGGTGCCCTTTGCACCTTGTTTCCATGACCACTAGGGCCAGTACCACCATCTCTGCGCCATACATTGGGAGGGCCTCCACGACCCCCACGTCCCTTGCCACGTGGTGCATTGTTGCCACGTGGGTAGGGATCAGCACGTCCAACCCTCTTTTCATTGGGGTGCGTTCTACCTTTGACTTTGCCATAATTAGCCTCAGAAATTTTCTTTGTCCCAACGGGCCTTGCATTGTTGTTCAAAAGAACCTCATTATGCCTTTCAGCCACTTGTAGTAGGTTGATCAGCTTGTTGAAAGTTGTGATTCTTTTGTTATCATACTCCAGCCTATACTGGTTCGCTAGTATAATTGCTGAAGTAGGAAAAGTGGAAAGAGTCTTTTGGATCATATCATCTTCTGTGAGTTCCTTTCCACAGAAATTCAGACGTGCCTTTAGGCGCAACATGTCCTTGTTGAAGTCATTGACCTTTTTGTAGTCAAGCAAGCGGATTTCATTCCACTGAATGGTCAGTTCTGGGAGCAAGGTGTCATGAATGTTCCCAAAACGTCCCTTAAGGGCATCCCACAGTTCTTTGGGTGTCTTCAACTGAAGGTATTCCCAGCGTAAGCCAGGATCAATATGTCGCCTCAGAAACATTAAGGCATTTGCTTTCACCTTATTAGACGGTTCATCGTCTTTTGGGTCAGTGGGAGTTTGGATGGTAGCAGTGTAGTCTTTTGCCACAAAGACAGTTTCTACATCGGAAACCCAACGGTGGTACTCAAGTCCTTATGAGTCTAAAATGTCAAATTCAGGTCTAGTTGGATCAACCATCTACATAAACAAGAGAGAAGATATAAATTACGTAGTCATAAAGACATCCACGTGAATTATTTTCCAAAATATGAATTAGATTTCAAGACCAAGATTCGTAATGGTCACATTTTTCGATGCTATGTGAAAATACTTTATCACAGTAAGTGTGTGTGTATAATGCGCATGAATTTTCATTATCATGGCAAAACGCAATTTTTGTATATTGCAGTCTAAAAATAGCCATAGCATATTTAATAATAAATCATAGCAAATAAATGCATGCACAGGAAAATTATATAAGCGTAAATAAAATAAAACATGCTAAAATTGTATAAATCACAAAATATATATGGCGTGCTAAAAAAAATATAAGCAATAACATAATGAAAATGCATGTGTACGCATAATTATAACGCGTAAATGAAAATCACAGAACATGCTTGAAATTTTACTAAATAGTAACAATATATAAATCATGCTTAAAGATAATCATATAAAATATAAATGACAAAGCATGCTTAAAATGATTAATATAATCTAACTAAACATGCTCAAAAAATTTATAGTAAAAGTATAAACAATAAAATATATAACATGCTCAAGAAAATAAATAATGAGAATCTACCATAGTATGAAATTAAATAAATTAAAGAGAACATACTAGGTTTCGAAAACAATAAAACAATCCTAGCGCACGCGCGTGTTGGTGCTGGCGTGCGTAGCGATGTTTTTGGGCTTATGAAACTAGACTGCTTCTTCTCCCTTTTCAGCAGTGGGCTTTGATCTTTGTTTTTTTCTCTGGGCCTGGTCTTTTCTTTGGGCCTTCTTTTTTTTTTTCTTTTTCTATTTTTTTTTCTTTTCTTTTCTGGGCCTGCAAGGCCTGCTTTTTTTTTTTTTTTTTTTTTTTTTTTTTTTTTTTCGGGCTGGGGTTCCCTCTTGTTTTTTTTTTCTCTACCGGACCTTTTCTTTGGGCCGGTTTCTTTCTCTCTGTTTTTTTTTTCTTTTTCTTTCCTCTCTTCTTCTTTCTCTACTTCTTTCTTTTCTCTCTGTTTGTTTTTCGGTGTGCAGGAAAAGGAAACTCGTGCAGAAGCCGGTCTGGACGAGGGCGCTGGGGCGGGGCTGGGACCGGTGAAGGAGACGAGCGGATCCCGGTTGGCCAATCCGAGCGTTGGCGGAGGCGCTGCTGCAGATGGGCTGCTGGATTCTTCAGCGATCCGTGCTGGGATCGGCGCTGTGGGCTGGCCGCGTGGGTAGGAGGACGGACCAGGCTGGAGCAGGGCTGCTGGCCGGTTTGGATCGGTGCTGCTGGTCGGTATGGATCGGTGCAGTGATGGGATTTGGTTGAGGCCGGTTGGAATGGTTGGTCAGCCGGTGTTGCAGGCTCAGGGGGCGGTCTGGGCGAGCAGGGCTTGCGGTCCCCGATCTGGTCAAAGGCGTGGGTGTGGGCTGCAGGTGGTGCTGTAGGCCGGAGACTGCAGCGAGCGGTCTGGAGGGCTGGGATCGAGGGGGGAAGGCCGTTGGATCGGGATGGAGGCCGGTGACGTGGGCTGGTGGTCACCGATCTGCACGAGTTTTTTTTTTTAATTGGTGCGGCAGAAAAAAAAAACTAGGGTTTGATTTTTTTTTTTCTCTTGGCTATTTGCTCTGAGCGTGCTGATAACGTGTAAAAGTAAAAATGATAATTGGAATGGTCTATTCATTTCATTTCATAGTCCCTTTATATAGGGAAGAAATTACAATAGAAATATTGATTACAAATGATGATATTAAATGCTGATTGATCTATCTTTTATGTTGATTGATTGGTAATCACTGATTCCTTGATTCCCTCTTCGTTAGTTACTTTGACGAAGACATATAATATGTTTTTTCTTTAACAGATATATTATATAAAATAATTATGTATGATATATGAATTCATATTGTAGTTAAATAATTATTTAAAATGATTAAAATTATGAAATGACTTTGGCTTTTGACTAAATAGGGTTGGAGATGCAAAATATGAATTATTTTTATTTATTTATTTGTTTTTTTTAAAGATAATCAAAATGTTTCACTCCTGCCCCCATAGTGACTTGAATAGTGATGACACTAGGGGAGCCAAATTTTGCAAATGACTTTGGCTTTTGACTCCATTGTTAGAAATGCCCCTAGGGAGAGATTTTGTAAACTCGTCTTTAACAGCATTGGAATGAGTCGCTGTATAGTTATCTCTACTGCAGATATTTGTGTTTGATCCATTCCAGAACATAAATCAGTAATAAAGCTACCCCTTATGCGTGGAATGAGAAGCAATTACTATATATGTCCTCTTTTCTTTTTCTTTTGTTAATTATAAATTTAAGCTACCTTCAAGCATTGCATAAAAAGAGACTTTTCTGGGTTACAGATATGGATTGGGAAAGGAAATTGAAAGGGGGATGGATTGAGAGAAAAGAAAAGGAAAAAAAAGAAAGAACATGATTGCTTCCTAACTCACTGAATGATTCTTAAAAAATTCCTCTTTGTTGAAGGAAAACCTAATTTGTGTTTAGCCCAAACTCTAGGTTACTTGACCTAGTGGTAATAGGATTTAATTAGAAGGATCTAGAATCCTAATCAATGTAGAATTACTTTCCTTGTATGATTGAGATTCTATGCATTGTAATCCTCTATATAAAGAGGCCCCTATTATCAATGAGAATACACAGCAAATCAAATTCCTCTCAAATTCAGTTTCTCTACAACACGTTATCAGCACGAGCCCTAACCCTGAAATCCTAAATTCGTAGCCTTCAAATCCCAGAAACCACCGCCGCCCTCCTTGAAGATCTCAACTCCAGGAGTCCAGAACCGGCGGCCCCGCCCCAAGAACCGGCCGGAAAATATCCGAACCGGCCACCGGAAATATCCTTATCCTCCCTGCCCGGTTCGAAGCTTTCCTCCCTGCCTACTGCTACCAAACTTCACCAGAACCTGCAACCAGATCCCAGATCACCGGAGCCGAAAAATATTCACCGGAACCGGCCTAGAACGGTCCGAACCGGCCACCGGAAAGGACTACTACCGAACCAGCAAAAAGAAAAAAAAAAAAAGGGGAAGGCAGCAGATAAGCCCAGCCCTGCGTCCGGCCCAAAACCTCACAGCCCAAGCCCGCCAGCAGGCCCAGCGAAGCCCACGTGCATACCAAGCCGCCAAGCCGCAAGCCGCCGAGCCGCAAGCCGCCAAGGAACCTGCCACGTCAGCAAGCCACGCAGGCATCCAGTCAGCAGCCACGTCAGCCACCTGTGCCACGTCAGCAGGCCGGTCAACCACAGTCAACGCCGCCGGCGACTTTTCCGGCCGACTTCCGGCCACTTTTCAGGCCACTTTTCCGGACACTTTTCAGGCGATTTTTCCGGCCAATTTCCGGCGATTTTTTCCGGTCAGCTACAGTAACTCCGGCCGCTACAGTAACTTTCCGGCGACGATTTTTCCGACCATCTTTTAAGGTAATTTTTTCTAAAAGTTCCCGTTTTTGAAGTTTTTTTTAATTTCTTCTTCTTTTCTCGGGGACTTCCAACATCCCTTCTTCTACCCCCCTTTCTCTACATAGGGGAGACCAATAGCCGAACTGTGGGGGTTCGTGCTTACTCCAAGCTTAGAGCTTGTAGAGTCCTCCAAACTTAGAGTTTGTTGAGAAGAAAACGATTGACCATATACATCGTCGTTTCGATCTAATCCAAAACCCCTCTTGGAATTGGATTTTCTTGGAAGCGACTACGCTCAGAAAACTCCTAATTTCTTGGAAGCGACTACGCTCAGAAATTTAATAGTTTTTCGTGGTAGCCTTTTTCGCTCCGAAACTAACCCTAATCTTGTGTTGTTTTTCAGGATGAGTTACCTGAACAAGTTGAGCTTTGTCCCACTCGAGACAACTGGCGCAGGATACCATAGGTGGGTCCGAGATGTGCGCCAACATCTTAAGGCTGATGGAATTCTGGAAACCATCCAAGAGCCTGGTCAGAACGTGCTCTCAATCGAGCAAGCTACTGCTTTTGAAGCAAAACAAGCTAAGGCCATAATTCTCATGACAAGGCACATGAATGACGCGCTCCAAAATGAATACCTCAATGAGGAAGACCCAAGAAAGCTATGGGTAGAACTAGAGCAGCGATTTGGCAACGTTCGTGACTCCCTGCTTCCTGATTTAGAAGTGCGATGGCATAGCCTCCGCTTTTGTGATTTCAAGTCTGTGCTTGATTATAACTCGGAAGCTCTTCGTATCAAGTCTCTGATGGAGTATTGTGGCCAAGCCATAACTGATACGATGTTGATCGAGAAGACTCTCTCTACCTTCCCCGTCTCTGCACTGATGATTTCAAAGAATTATCGGATTGATGTAAATGCAGGACGTATCACAAGGTTTCATGAGCTCATTGGCGCCATGAACGTAGCTGAAAAGCACGATAATATCCTTGTGAAGAACTATAATGCTAGACCCGTGGGAACTAAGCCTATTCCGGAGTCTAACTATAGTCGCGCCCCCAATGGAGGACGCAAGGAGCGAAACCCTAAGGATAGGGACAATTCTGGACGTTCTGGTCCATATATTCGCCCTAAAGAGGAAGGAAATCGCCAAGAGAGGCGTGCACGGAACCGTAGAGGTCAACGTGTGAGAGAGAGAGAGGCGGAGCCTCCGACCATGGTGGTAACGCCACCAAAAGGATAGGTCGTTCAAATCGCGCCCCAATGGCGCCTCGATCAAGGGAGCCTGACCATGATGATGTTTGTTTTCGATGTGGATCAACTGAACATTGGGCTAAAACATGTACCGCACCCCAGAATGTTGCAAACGCATACAAGACGTATCGTGAAGCAAGGGAAGCAAATTACATGGCACAAGAAGATCAAGATGGTGATCTAGATCTAAGGGTGGAAGACTACAAGGATCAAGACCCAGAAATTGGCGATTTTGATTGAGTCTTTTTATTTTCAAGAGATGTAGGCGATTGCCATATTCCTTTTATTGGATTAGATTTTCTTTGATCATAGAAACAATGATGTATTTCGTTGGCTTATGAATAAAATTTCGAGTTCTTTTCATTATGACTCAATTTTGATTCTGAGCATATGACTTTGTGACTACGATGGCTAGACCATCAGTATTAATTTAAGGACATGGAATAGCCCAAGTTCCACTTGCCAAATGGCACCTTGATTACAGTTGTCACAGAAGCTCTCTACGCTCTTAGGGTAAATAGTACCCTATGAATAGCCAACGAATTCCATGCGAAAATGCATGTAGAGAACGGAAATGAGTTCCTTTGCATTACCTCTAATGATTGCAAACAAAGACGCATCTTAGAGACGTTTATGTGTCTCTCTAGTGGACTTAATGTCACTATTTGAGCTATTACATCCAATAAACTTATGAGAGAAGATCTCTTGGATTTAGACACATATTGGCTTTGTCATGACAGGATAGATCATCCTAGTCATGATATGATGATCCGTCTACAAAAGACTTCACATGGACATCATTTCTTTTGAGCAAAATGAAGCAAGATGACGCCATAAAAGGCGCCAACCATGGGCACAATGCCATGGTTGTTCCTCCTTGTGGCCATGACGCCATACATGCAAATTTCCATGGCTCCCACGCCATGATGGGAGATGTAGTCACATATTTTGCTTCTAATAGCGCTACAGACGCTTAGGCCTAACCAAACTCCTCATTGGTTGCTTCTAAGGCCTCTCGCTCATTTTACAAAGCCCATTCCTTATGGAAATTAGGACTGAGACCGTCCTATGCAAAGGATATGACAATACTCATTCTGTTCTTACAAAGAATCCGTAGGGATTTTGTGGATTGATTCAACCAACTTGCGGACGCTTAAATATTTCATGATGTTGGTTGACACGCAAACACGCCGGTCACGTGTTGTGCCATTGTCCACCTATAAATGCTACTTATGCTACACTCCTAGCACATATCATGTGACAACGGGCTCACTCCCCGAATCATCCTATTCAGTCAATTGGATTTGACTATGCTAGAGAGTTTACATCGAAAGACTTTCGATGGATATTGCAATGGGTTTGATGTTGGACATCACATTCCCATGTACACACCCAATTGGTCTCGTGGAAACGACTACGATGTAGTCCGAACATTGGTAATGCGCACCAATCTTCTTACATCCGCTTGGGGTGATGCGATATCGCATGCAGCCATGCTAATTCGTCTACGACCTACCGCCACTCAATGTACCTATGCGTTACAGCTAGTGACTGGGTACACGTATTTTGTACTTACGCACATTTGAGTGAGCCATTTATGTGCCAATTGCGCTGCCACAGCGCTCTATGATGGGTCCTTACAGACGAATGGGCAACTACGTTGGATTTGCGCTTCCAACAATCGTCCGCCACTTAAATGCCCTTGCTAGGCGATCTCCTTACCGCTAGATTTGCGGATGTCACTTTGATGAGACAGTCTTCCCGTCGTTAGGGGGAGATAAGAACACGAATGTTCAACAGGAACGACAGGAATTGTCGTAGTCTGTCCCCACTATGTCTCATCTTGATCCCTGTTAAAGTGACGAGATCACACAAATATGCTGCAAACATGCCTGCAAGGAAGGACGTCCCTACTAGAGGACGTACGCGCCACCCTACACGGAGGTAGGCATGGCGCCAATGCCAAAGAGAGTGGCACTCTGGCATTACAGGCCATGGCCCCAGCTAGGATGCGTGGGAGGCTCGTGGATTCGAAGGATACTTTGGCACATTCCAATCCTTTAATCATCAAGACTCAAAATCCGTCTCATGAGTATCTTCCGGGTTATGGTTATCGTTGGGGGACGCCTCAACGTCAAACCCTATTCCTGAGAATATAGAGCTCTATGAAACTTACACTAGTGTACATGAGACGTGGGATAGAAACTCCATCATAATTGATGATGTAGTTACGCATTTTGTTGCGCATGAGTTTGCTAGTCCGATGATATCGAACCACGCTCCGTTGATGAATGAATGCCAACGTAGAGAGTTTTTGGCCTAAATGGAAAGATGCGATCCAGGTTAAGATGGATTCTCTAACGAAGAGGAAGGTTTTCGAGCTAGAGATGCCAACACCTCCTAACATAAAACCTGTTGACTAATGGGTCTTCGTTAGAAAGCGTAGTGAGAAAAAGAGATGGTAATCTCGCCTTATGGCGCAAGGCTTCTCACAAAACGCCCTGGAATCGACTACGATGAGACATATTCTCTCGTAATGGATGTCATTGCACTCCACTACCCTGTCAGTTTGGTAGTTTCCGAATAACTGAACATGCAGCTTACAAATGTGGTCACTACGTATCTCTATAGGGATCTAGATACGGAATATACATGAAGGTTCATGGCGAACTTCATTTACCCAAGTCAAGTGGCTCTAGACCATGGAGCGCGTTTACAAAGAGGTTGAAACGCTCACTAAAGTGACTACTTGATTGGGAAGGGATATGCCCACGCGTTTCTATAACAAGTTTCGGATTCTATCGCGGTTCATGTTGGACATGATCTTCATTAGAAGCCCTTAAAGAGTTAAGGGAAACCGCTGAACACTTGAAATCCAGTTTGAGATGAAGGATTTTGGGAGAACACGATTATGTCTCGGTTTGGAACTTGAGCATCGTGTCGATAGATGCTTAGGCATTTTGACAAGATCAATCCTTCAAGCACCCCCATGATCGTCCGTAGTCTTGATCCTGAAAAGGATCCTCTTCGTCGAAAGGATGATGATGAAGATGTGCTAGAGGCAAAAGTGCCTTACTTAGTACAATAGGCGCATTATTGTACTTAGCTCAATGCACAAGACCGGACATCTCATTTACCATGAACTTGTTAGCTAGATATAGCTCTGCGCCAACGCGACGCCATTGGATTGGTGTAAAGATATCTTTCGATACTTGAGATGTATGAATGATATGGGCTTGTTCTATTCCTACAAAGAGATGATGGATTCGGACCCATCACACACCAGGTACGCCGCCAACGCTGGCCTGCGTTCTCTATCCCCATCCCAAAACGACATGTGTTTTGGAAGGTTTTGCTGATGTTGGGTATCTCTCTGACCCACACAAAGGTCGCTCCCAAACTGGTTAAGTGTTCACCATGGGAAAAGACGTGATATCTTGGAGGTCTACAGAACAGACCCTAGTCGCTATATCTTCGAACAATGCAGAGATCATTGCTCTTCACGAAGTAGTTCGTGAATGTATATGGATTGGATCCATAATTACGCATGTTCGAACAATTGTGGTTTGAAGTCTACCACAGATGAGCCTACGAGCATTTAGGATAATGCTACTTGTTTTGAACAATGAGGCAAGGCTACATCAAAAGCGACAACACCAAGCATAATCAGCAACAACAGACACTCCTCGAGATCAAAGTGAACTAGGTTCGATCTGAGGACAGTGAGGCAGACTTGTTTACTAAGTCATTGCCCAATACCACGTTCGAGAAACATGTGGCAAGAATTGACTTGCGGAAATTATCTGAACTCCCATGATCGTAGTCATCAGGGGGAGGTGCAGACATCAGGGGGAGATGTCTACATGTTCGTCTCGAATCGTGAAGGGTGTGTTGTGCTCTTTTTCCCCTTCGACCGAGGTTATTTTTGTCCCACTGGGTTTTTGTTACTCGGCAAGGTTTTTAACGAGACAACGAGAGAAGCACCGCGTTTGGGCAACACAAGGGGGAGTGTTGAAGGAAAACCTAATTTGTGTTTAGCCCAAACTCTAGGTTACTTGACCTAGTGGTAATAGGATTTAATTAGAAGGATCTAGAATCCTAATCAATGTAGAATTACTTTCCTTGTATGATTGAGATTCTATGCATTGTAATCCTCTATATAAAGAGGCCCCTATTATCAATGAGAATACACAGCAAATTCCTCTCAAATTCAGTTTCTCTACAACACTCTTGAATATATCTTAATATTGATCGGAGTTGTACTTAATTCCTAATGACTATAGCCCTTGATAAATTTACCAAAGACGAAAAACAAAGGGTATCCGATCAACTTGTTCCGACGTAGGATGATATCATAATAAGCTCATGAACTTAATCTCCTCCCAGTAAAAGTTTTGTTTCTCATCAAAATTTATCTTAGAATAATTAAGAAAATCATAATTTATTTTATAATAATTAAAGTAAAATCCAAATTGGATTTCAAAATTTTTTCTAGTGCCAGGATTCAAGGTTTGATTGTAAACTAGCATCGGAATTGATTAATAAAAGCACCGATAAGGACTTTTACCCAACAGGGCTTCGGAGCCCATCCTAGAACTCGTTAAAATACTGATTATTTAAGTCTATGGCCTTATTACTATTACTGAATTCACCTTGGATGACTAAACCCTTCTTAATTTAGCTACTCCCTGCTGAAATATCTTGATATTTATTCTAATGATTTAAAAGTTTTACTAAAAAATATCATTGGAGTGGCTCAAGTCCATTACCTTATTACTTAACCAAAAGGGTCAAACATGTTGCCCTAAATATCTGACTACTTGTACAATGAAAATACCATAACAACAAAAAAACGATGAAGAAGAAAAGAAAAACAATTTCCTTATTCTAGCATGGAAGACTTATTGACTAGCTGGTTCATGAGGGGATCTTAGCAAGGCCAGATTAAGACGGGACGGGCGGTACTATTTTGGAAATTCGATCAGGCTTATCGATAGGTATGGGAGAAGTCAAGGCCACTTTGGAAATCCGATTAGTTTTGAGTTGATCCTTCGAAGAAGACGAGGCCACTTGGGAAATTTGATGCTTGAGATCCGTAGAAGAAGACAAGGCCACTTTGGAAATTCGATCACGCTTGAGATCCTTAGAAGAAGACAGTGCCACTTTGGAAATTCTCTCAGGCTTGAGATGATCCTTAGAAGAAGATAAGGCTTCCGAAAGTCGCTCAGGATTGAGATGCTCCTTAGAAGAAGACAATGCCGTTTTCGAGATTTGATCAGGCTTGAGATCCTTAGAAGAAGGAGACGGCCAGACCGTTTTGGGTGTTTTTTTATCCGCCGGCTTGGTATCTCTGCTTGGAGGTCCCTCTTTAAAACAGGAATGGAGACACTCGCAAGCTTCGGCAATGCATATGCCAAGCCCTCCAGTATACAAGCTCCCACACAACCCGCTGCATTCCAATGGCGTGCATGGAGTGGATGGATCTGTCACTTCCTTCGCCTTGCAGAGGTGCCATGGCTTAACAAAGTGGCTCTCAGCTGTGGAGAATAATTTCGTGCACGACATTAATTTTCCGAAATATAATATATGCAGAGACAAGCTATGGTACTTGTGGGTATTTCATACACTCATTTACAATTATTTGAACAAAAAATTACAATTATTTGAACAAAAATTACAACATTGAGAACAAAAGTTACCATATTCATTTACACAATTTACATATAGTTAAACAAAAATTACACTATTGACAACAAATTTGTTCAAAAGCTTGTAACAATGTCGTAAGTGGTGTAATTACTATTATTAGAACTAAGATTACAACAAAAATTACAACATTGACAACGAATTTGTTCAAAAGCTTGTTTGTAACAATGTCATAAGAGGTGTAATTACCATTATTAGAATTAAGATTACACAAAATAGGACTCAATATTACCACTCTGACATAAATTTATTATCACTTTTGTAAATGTGGGTATGAGATACCCATAAGTACACTAGAATTTTCGATACATGCATGCTAGTATGAAATAACAACAAGGGTTACTGAATCCCTGAGGTTTCCAAAGTCGTTGACTCGTTGCACATACCCTCCTAGGGGAGAATACAACTAACAAATGAACGGGTTATCGCGTTTGAGTTTTAGCAGATACACGCGCGCGCGCGCGCACTCTTCAAAAATCTTATTGCATGCAAGTTAATTGAATATGGGCTTACCCTGAGAAAGGGAGAGAAGAATGATGGAGAAGACTAAGATTCCACCCAAAAACTTCATCTTAGTGAGTAGAAACAAAAAATGAAGAAGTTGAGAAATTTATATATGTAGAAAGTATGATATGGAAGATATATAGAGTATGATCGAGCTGCAGGTTTATATGTTTTGGGGAAGCATACTTTCAGTGTGCCATGGGTAGTGGCTGACGTTAACTGTATCGATGACCTACCTACTTGAGGAGATCAGTTGTTTCACACGGAAGTTGGCACATCGCAATATGTAGAAATTAAGGAAGTGGAAATGGACAAATAAAAAATAACGAAATAAGATGATAATACATAGCTAGGTTGCATATGTAGAGAAATTTGTAACCTAGAATATTCAGCAAAAGAGCTAGTATACATGTAATCAACTAATGATAATTTGAAACTCTGTTGACTTTGGTTTAGGTTTGTAAGGTCCTTACAAGATCCTCAAAAAGGAACTGTATAACTCTTTCTACATTTTATGTGCAACTCATCAATGAGAAATGATGAGAATTCTTCTTATTTAGAACAAATTTTATATGGAGTGAAATCACATGTAATGGCCGTCCTAGAAGTGTACAACAAAAAGAAGTTATTCTCGAAGCAATTTCACCAGAGACTATCAGTACGTCATAGCACTAGGAAAAAATAGAAAGTACAGATCTTGTATTGTGACGCCTCTGCATCGAGCTCACTGCAGCAGAAAAAGATACTCCGAGGATTCGGATTCAAGTATACCGGATCCGATCCATAAAAGGGCCTTAGGAACCCCAACCTGGGTAAGGAACCAATTTAAACACCTTACAACGTAATCTTTTAAACCAGCCCAAATCCATCAGCAAAACCCTAGCTAATAGCACACTTAAAACCAGTATACTAAAGGAAAATTTTCAGAGAAAAAAAAATATGATAGTTCAAACGTTTCAATCAACAAACTAAAAGTCACTTTTTAAGGATTTTGTGAATCATATCCCTTAACTGATCGCAACCCAAGAATATGCATCAAACTACTGGAAAATTCTAGTGTATGGTAATGTATGCCAAACATTAACTTTTTTGAATATTTTAGATCGTTGGATATAATATAAATGAGAAATATATCTAACGGTTCAGAATATTTAATAATGGTAATTAACCTGCTTACCCATTTTTGAATCGGCCCGAGGGGTAATAATATCATTCATCACAAGCTAGAATAGGCTGTTACATACCTTCCGCTGCCATTTAAGGACATAGGCAGACAAGAATATAGTGATAGTACTCACAATGATACATAGAAATAGACCTACTCATTAGACATCAAATACGTAGAGGTAGCAGGGATCCTCCATTAGTACTACGCCTGAAGCGCTACAGATCTAGGTTCCTAATACAAGAAACATTATTGTAAGTAGACAAAATCTAAAAATATAGGGTTGGGCTAAGGGCCTAAACCCTAACCCAAAATAAACAATGGACTAGGGTAGAACGTACCCCAGCCCAACATTTCGTGGCCCAATAGGGTAGTCCACCAAGGAATTGGCCTCAGGCCCATCAAAATAGTACGGTCCAACTCACCTTCTCCCATCAACACCCCGTTGTGCATCACCATCTGGTCAAGATCCGACCGACTCACATCTGACCAGCATCATCACGAGTCTCCCACCAAGCCATCATCCCGGCAATCCAAGCCACTCCAAACCACGTCGCCGCCACATGCATCAGCCCAGAAAAACAATCCCTGATCCAGGCCTTGAAACGCCACCGCCATCGAAACCATGGCACCGCCAATCCAAAACCCAGCGGCAGAGATCTACCATTGGACCAGAAAGCACACACACCTCCTTCGCTGCCCACCTAGCCACACCTTTTGACCAAACCGTGCAAATTCCTCCGACCAAGTCCTATGGGCATATAGGTCTCCCATCTGGCAGCAAACCCATGACGGTGGAGAGGCTGGAGGCTAGCATCGATATCCGGGCGTCGCCAGACGAGAAAGAAATTGAAAATGGTTTAGGGCCTTAGGGTTTCTCGAGTTTAGAGATCGGGTTTTTATATTTAGTTAAACCTGTAACCTGCTTACCATTAGCTTGTATAAACTTTTTTTTTTTTTTTTTGCAAAATTCTAAATTACATATCAGCCATAAAATTTGAGACTTTCTCAGAAAACCCTAAATTGAAAGGGCTGGTAAGAACTTGTTCAATTTCTTCTAGTATAAATTTTCGATCCTTTTGCTATGATAAAACCCTAAGTTGAAAAGGAGAAGACTGGAGGAATGAAGAAGTGCGTTGAGGAAGGATAGGTCTCCCAATACTCGTAAGTTTTTTGGTTCTATATTTGTTTTTACTTCTTGTAGCATGATTAGTTGTAATTCTACAGCCACATTTTCCGCTCCAATCTCCACCACAACGCCTCCTTAGCCTCTACTGTCATCTCTCTCTACGCCTCTCTCTCTCTCCTCTACCCCTCGCTACACCCACCACGTCTTCACCTCTTTCCGGAACCCAAATCTCTCTCTCTCTTCGACCATGCCATCAGAGCTTTGACGAAGACCCCCTCGCTTTATTTCGAGGTCATGATTTCTTGTTTATGATTCTTATAATGAGTTCTTGCAGATTGGACCATCTTGGACTCTTTATTACTTCTAAAGAACTTTTCTTTGCCGGCGTCATCGCATATATATTTTTGAAGTAAGATTCTTCTTTTCTTGAATCTTGATTTTGCCAAATGCAATTACCTTTGATTGTTTCTTTCATGTCCATCAATTAGTGTAGATATGAGAAGATTCATGAGATGGTGAACGGCGTGGCAAGAAAAGTAGAACTATTAAATCAATTATATATTTAGAAGTTAGAGCGACATTAGTTGGCTTGGTGCTTGGGTTGAAAGTAATTTTAAAGACTGCATCTTAGCAATACTATCAATCTGGTTAAGTATTAGTTGTTGGAACTAGGTAGGTAGAAGAGCTGGACGTGAAGTGGTGAATGATTAATATTAATCATGGTCTTTGATATTTGGCATATGGGAAAAACTTGTTATACGACGTACGACAACAATTGATGCATGTACAATAGGTATTAGCTTAGCCAAAGGAACAATTGATGCATGTAAAATAGGTATTAGCTTATCCAAAGGTATAATTATGCAGGGGTCTTTATCGTGATACATGACCAACCATATAATTAGTGTTGAGAATTGAGATATATATTAAAATCAAAGCCCTAGTTTAGTTGGGTAGTTCTGATTCTAGTTGTTTTGTTTTTTAATTCCCTTTCTTTTGAATATTCTACTTGAAGGTTTCATGATGTAGAAGTCTATCATCTCCGGAAACTCATATTTACATATCTAGAATGATGTTTATAGGTCCTGTAGGATAGACCTGCATTCTTATGAGGGGTCAGCTAACTTAATTAGGAAAAGCATATACATATATTATGAACTTGGTCTTGGAGCGTAAGAATGTAATGCCTAAGAAAATCAATATATATGAGTGACCAAAATAGAGGGAAACTCTCCAAAAAAAAAAAAAAAAACCAAACTTGAGGGAAAGGGTATGTGAATATCACATCCCTTTTGTGAATGTGCATCATAGGCTATCATTATATGGCATGAAAAAATAACGGAGATCGAAATGATCACATGTTAGTGTAGTTCTTGCTCTTTGCTCTATAATTTTACTAGGTTCCCACCTTGAATTTCTTGCGTGTATGTCTCTGTTTGTTTAAGAAGTCAATGTATTTTGGAGTTGGTGTATTCTGGAATTTTGCACGCCAGTTCTCCAAAAAAAGTGAGGAGAGTTTTTTTTTTTTTTTTTTTTTTTTTTTTTTTTTTTGAAAAAGGGTGGTGCGGCAGCCCTCAAACCTTGATAGCCATGATTAAAGAAACTAACGAATATAAAAGGGGGGGGGGGGGCAGACATTGAGCCTAAACCCCTGATTACAATAAGTAGAACACCATGAAATACTATCCTGAGTTTCTACTAAACGCTTGTACTCAACAAAGCACCAACTAGCAAAGAGCGCTCTACTGGCGACTCTATTTGCTTTAACTGCTTTGACGCAGCGGTAACACAACGGAAAGATAACTTGATCTGCAACTCGATTACAGCAAAGCATAACTACCATACAGACAGCTTTCCCGTCATGATGCCACTGATCACTACAACCAGTGACACTTAATTTCACTCTGCTACTAAGAGGCAGCGACCATTTGCAAGTGCAAGGAACTCGCCGCCTACCTAGAGCAAAACAGGCACACAAGGTGCAAAGACTGGCACACAGGCCACTGTCTCCAACCAGAACACGGTTGGAGCTTATTACCTGCAAAGCAACAACAGAAAAGAAACAACTAACAAAAGAAAAAGAAACTAAAAACAAGAGCCCGTCCAAGCAGTAAGGCCCAAGCATAGAGGCTCGGCCCAACTTCCACCTCCAGCAAGCTTGCTGCTAGCACCCTCTGTCGTCACCACATCGTCAGCTTGCACCATCATGATGCCGTAACGCATCTCCACGCCACCGCATCGCCGCACCACAAAGCCAGCCGCCAGCAACACGGGTACTAGCCCGCCACCTTGGACCACACCACCACCACTCCACGTCCCTGTACCGCCGCACCACCGAGACCCATAGCAGACCACCCCACAACGCCATCAACAGACGAAACCAGATCCCAGATAGATCCAAGCCCTCACCTGGCTCATCGCTGCCATGGGATCGAGAGCCCAGCCGCTCATAGATCCCCGTTACAGAAAAGAGGTCCGAGATCACAGCCGGCCAGCAGCACCCCTTCGCTGCACTTTGGCTGCCTTCGTCCACGACCCAGACCACAGCGAGAAAGACCCATCGACAGCCAGCCATGGATTCGCTGCCAACAACCCATGCTAGGAAGCAAACAAGGAAAACGGGACAGAGCCCAAACGAGGAGGCCTCCCCCAACCCTCAAGCCTACGATCTGGATCTGGAGGGATCAAGATCCAGGCAAGAGGGGAGGGGGAGAAGAAACTGTTTCCAGATCTGTTTTCTCTCTCTAGCTTTTAGAGAGAGACGCTCTAGGGGTGTTTTTTTAGGATTCTGAAAGTGAGGAGAGTTTAAGGATGGTGTATTCTAGAGATTGTTTTCTTTTTGTATAGAAAATGTAGTTGAGACGTATCAACTTATGGGCATCTTTCTTTTCCCCCACCTCATTTACCAATCTGTTACTTTTGTTTCTTACACTTATTATGTTGAAAAAGTGGAAATGTTCTTAATATAATGATCTTTAGAATGAGTGGATTCTGGAACATATATTCATGACATTTGACTAGGGAAGTTGAAGAGGCGATTGGTGATTCCTCCTCAGCAACCTAAGAAACAATGAGAGGTTTCTTGGGTTCGTGGACCAGCCGTAGCCTGAGGTCTGTAGCAAGAGCAGAGTCGATGGCGCGGTCGGCGGAGCCTAGGCAGAGGATGACTTAGGAGCTTCGACGTTCAATTCGATCCAGAGAGCTATGCATTTTGTAAAAGATAAAGTTAGAGTCTGACAGGGTTAGACTTGAGCTGGAGTTGAGTGATTGTTTTTTTTTTTTTCTTAGTCAAGGCTACTTTTTCTTCTGTTTTTATCAAGGATTTTTTAAAATTATCCGCACAATTAAAATGTATGACAAAAATTGGGGGTGAGTCATTAATAGTGTAATGAGGTTCTCTGTATTTGTAACTATTGTGGCCATGAGTTAATTACTTATTTATGTTAATTAGTAAATATAATACAAGATATAATGTTAACTACATAGTTTTAATAAAGACTTTGTGTGAACGCGCCCCACACGCGAGTAAAGGCAAAAAATCCCGAATGTTGTTTCTCTCCAGGTCGAATGCTTCCGGGGCCACTGCTGTGGCCTTCCGGTCCGGGAGGGGATGATGATGATGAGATGCGGAGGGTTGTCTGAGAAGAAGCGGGGCCTGGGCAAGCAGGTTGGGTCTTCGACCTTGGGCTGGACAGACAGTTTCTGTTATGTCCCTCTCAGATCGGAGACGATGGTGGGTGTGGAGCAGCGACTCGATGACCCTTTCCGGTGGTGGGATCTGGAGCTACCATTCCGGTGATCTGTGATGCGGTAGACGAGATAGAAGCGAGGCTAGGACCGGTCACAATTTTGGATATGGCTGCGGTCGTATGTGGGTTGTCAGATCTGTCTGCAACGTGGCCAGGAGGTGCGGTGGCGTAGGGTTGCTGCGGCGTGGCGTGGCGATGCCTGGCGGTGGAGTGGTGACATTGGAGCTTGCCGGGGCGGGAAGGATGGTCTGGGGCATTTGCACTCTGTTGGGGAAAGGGATGTTTGGGCTGGGCTTTTCTTCTTGGGCCTCACTGGTTCTGTTTTGTTTTTAGTTTTGTTAGGTTTTGGGGTTTCTGTCCGGTTGGTATTATATTGAAAATAAGTCTCTCCTCTTGTGAGCAAGGGTTTGGGTGTTTCTGTGTCGTGTCAATGCCATTGTTATGGTGTCATGGTCTGGTCTTTGGTCGGTGCTTTTTGGTTATCAACATGATGGTGAATCACCCTTACACGTGGTCTGGCGGTTTTGGGTCGAGATGTCCGAACGGGTGAAAACAGTTCATCGTAAGGTTGGTGGCTGGGTTGTATCGGTATGGGTTTAGTTGTTACTCAGTGTAGCTCGGGGATATGCGCGTAAAATTTGGTTAGGGGTTGGGCCTTTTTAGCTCATGGAAGTCACTCATGTTGGCGGTCCTGTAACTATGGATCCAATGTTATGTAATCTGATGGGTTACTAATGGAATTTTCTTTTTCTCAAAAAAAAAAAAAAAGAGTTAATTACTTATTTAACGACATTCTATCTTGATTTTACGATAATTGAGATCAAAAGTAGTAACCAAGGCTCTATTTGTACGTAGTAATGTCTCAATATTCCAAGTCTAAGCCATAAGATTGTGAATTGTGGTAAAAGGTGGTAATTGAGTTGTTATTAGTGTTAACATTTCACTATTACATGTTTGAGATTAGAGGTCATCATTTGGCCCTTAGGCCCTAAACCCGCCCTAAGCCTGACTCGGCCCTTGCATTAGGGTGGGCCGGCCCGACCTTTTTTAAAATAGGGTAGGGTATGGGCCATGAGAATGAAACCCGGCCCGGCCCTCCGGCTTGGCCCGTTTGAGCCCTTTAGGGCCAAGCCAGGCCCAGCCCTTTAGGCCCGCCCGAATAAGCCCAAATAATTTTCTATTTTTTCTATTATGTTTCTTTTTTTTCTATAATATGCAATTTATCTCTTTTTTTGTAATTGATTTCTTAAGCTTTGTTTTCTTTAGTTTTTATTTTCTTTGTTACATAACAATTAATATTAGGAGATTTAGAGAGATAGTTAATTGAATATAACCACCTTAACTAATATTAATAAATGTTATAAGTGTTGTAGAGAAACTCAAATTGAGAGGAAATCGCTGTATATTCTCATTGATAATAGGGCCCTCTCTATACAGAGGATTACAATGCATAGAATCTCAATCATACAAGGAAAGTAATCGTACATTGAATAGGAATCTAGATCCTTCTAATTTAACTCTATTACCACTAGGTCAAGTAACCTAGAGTTTGGGCCAAACACAAATTAGAGTTTTACTTGAACACTCCCCCTTGTGTTGCCCAAACGCGGTGCTTCTCTCGTTGCCTTGTTAAAAACCTTGCCGAGTAACAAAAATGCAGTGGGACAAAAATAACCTCGATCGAAGGGGAAAAAGAGCACAACACACCATTCACGTTTCGAGGTGAACATGTGGACTACGGACGATCATGGGGGTGCTTGAAGGTTTGACCTTGTCAAAATGCCTAAGCATCTATCAACATGATGCTCAAGTTCCACACCGAGGCATAATCGTGTTCTCCCAAAATTCTCCATCTCAAACTCGGATTTGAAGTGTTCAGCGGTTTCCCTGAACTCTTTAAGGGCTTCTAATGAAGATCATGTCCGACATGAACTGCGATGGAATCCGAAACTTGTTATGGAAATGCGTGGGCATATCCCTTCCCAATCAAGTAGTCATTTTAGTGAGCGTTTCAATCTTATTGTAAATGCGCTCCGTGGTCTAGAGCGTTTCAATCTTATTGTAAATCTGCACCTCGAAATAAACGCTCTCCGTGGTCTAGAGCCACTTGACATGTTCAGTTATTAGGAAACTACCAAACTGACAAGGTAGTGGAGTGCAATGACATCCATTACTAGAGAATATGTCTCATCGTAGTCGATTCCAGGGCTTTTTGTGAGAAGCCTTGTGCCATAAGGCGAGATTTCCATATCTTTTTCTCATCACGCTTTCTAACAAAGACCCATTAGTAAATAGGTTTTATGTTAGGAGGTGTTGGCATCACTGGCTCGAAAACCTTCCTCTTCGTTAGAGAATCCAACTTAACCTGGATTCCATATTTCCATTTAGGCCAAATCTCTCTACGTTGGCATTCATTCGTTAATGGAGTGTGGTTCGATATCATCTGACTCACCAAACTCACGCGCAACAAAATGCGCAACTATATCATAAATTATGATGGAGTTTCTATCCCACGTCTCATGTACACTAGTGTAATTTTCATAGAGCTCTATATTCTCAGGAATAAGTTTTGACGTTGAGGCGTTCCCCAACAATAACCATAACCTGGAAGATTCTCATTAGACGGATTTTGACTGTCGATGATCAAAGGATTGGAGTGTGCCACAACATCATTCTAACCTACAGGTCTCCCACTCATCCTAGCTAGGTCAATGGCCTGTAACGCCAGAGTGCCACTCTCTTTGGCGTTGGCGTCATGCCTACCTCCGTGTAGGATGGCGCTACGTTCTCTCGTAGGGATGTCCTTCCTTGCAGGCTTGTTTGCAGCATATTTGTGTGATCTCGTCACTTTAACAGGGATCGAGATGAGACATAGTGGGGACAGGCCACGACAGTTCCTGTCGTTCTGCTGAACATCCGTGTTCTTATCTCCCCCGAATGACTGGAAGAATGTCTCATCAAAGTGACAACCCATAAATCTAGAGGTAATGAGACCGCCTTGCAAGGGCATTAAGTGGCGGATGATTGTTGGAGTCTCAAATCCAACATAGTTTCCCATTTGTCTGTAAGGACCCATCATAGAGCGTTGTGGTGGCTCAATTGGCATATAAATGGCTCACTCAAATATGCGTAAGTACGATACTTGTACCCAGTCACTAGCTATAACGCAGAGGTACATTCAGTGGCGGTGGGTCGTAGACGAATTAGTATAGTTGCATGCAATATTGCATCTCCCTAAGCGGATATAAGAAGATTAGTGCGTATTACCAATGTTCGGACCACCATCGTAGTCATTTCTATAAGACCATTTAGGTGTGTACATGCGAATGTGATGTCCAACATTAGTCCTATTGCAATATCCATAGAAAGTCTTTCGATGTAAACTCTCTAGCATAGTCAAATCCAATTGACTGAATAGGATGATCCAGGGAGTGAGCCCGTTGTCATATGATATGTGCTAGAAGTGTAGCATAAGCAGCATTTATAGGTGGACAATGGCACAACACGTGACCAGCGTGTTTGCATGTCAACCAACATCATGAAATATTTAAGCGTCCGCAAGTTGGTTGAATCAATCCACAGAATCCCCATGGATTCTATGTAAGAACAGAATGAGTATGTTCATTTCCTTTGCATAGGACGGTCTTAGTCCTAATTTCCCTAAGGAATGGGCTTTGTAAAACGAGCGAGAGGTTTTAGAAGCAACCAATGAGAATTTTGGTTGGGCCTGAGCATCTGAAACGCTATTTGAAACAAGTTGGTGATTGCAGCATCACCTAGGGCGCCATCACCATGTTGAATGCCATCCATGGCGTCATGGATAGGGACTACACTAACCCTAGACTGGTGGTGGACGGAGGCGGTGCCCTAGGCAGCTGCATCGGTCACACTTAGTCCAGAAATCAACTTTTGATTCATGCTTTGTTTCGCTTGAAAGAAATGATTCCATGTGAAGTCTTTAGTAGACGGATCATCATATCAGGACTAGGCTGATCTATCCTATCGTGACAAAGCCAAAATGTGTCTAAATCTAAGAGATCTTCACTCATAACTTTATTGGATTAATAGCTCGAATAGTGACATAGAATCCACTAAAGATACACATAAACTTCTCTAAGATGCGCCTTTATTCGCAATCATTAGAGGTATTGCAAAGGAACTCATTTTCGTTCTCTACATGGGTTTTCGTATGGAATCCGTTGGCTATTCATAGGTGCAATTGGCCTTAAGAGCGTAGAGAGTTTCTGTGACAGTAATTAAGGTGCCATTTGGCAAGTGGAACTTGGGCTATTCCATGTCCTTGAATTAATACTGATGTCCCAGCCATCGTAGTCACAAAAGTCATATGCTCAGAATCAAAATTGAGTCATAAAGAACTCAAAATTTTATTCATAAGCCAAAGGAGTTACATCATTGTCTCTTTGACTAAACAAAATCTAATAAAAAATGATGGCTAATGCAAAGCAATGGTAGTCGTCTAACTTCTTTCGGAAATTCCAAAATAAATGTGACCAGGTAAGTAGAGAGATGTTGGTGGAGTAAGGCTCGCTTAAGTACCCACAAATCTCAGAACCTTCCTAGACATCACACTTACTTTGAGTGAGCCTACTTTGAAGAAAAACTAAACTATTGGCATTTACTACAAAAATATATGGCAATTGCCTATTACATCTCTTGGGAAAATAAAGACTTAAACAGAATTGGCGATCTATTGATCCCAGCCAGATTTGTAGTCTTCAACCCTTCACTCTAGATCATCTTCTTGATCTTCTTGTTCCATATAGTGAGCTTATCTTGCTTCACAATATGCTTTGTAGGCGGTGACGATTTCTTCACGAGTTCTACAAATGTGTGCCCAATGATCAGACACTCCACATCGAGAACATACATCTCTTTGCTCAAACTCCATTGATTGAGGCGCTTTGAAAGCGTCATTCAGATGGCTCTTAGTGTTGGTGGAGCCACCAACATGGCCAGAGGCGTTTCCTCATTCTCTCTTTCCACGTTGATCTCTTCAGTTCCGTGTTCGCCTATTTTAGCAATTATCTTCCCAAGTAGAGCGATTATATGGACCAGAAAGTCCAGAAGTATCCTTAAGGTTAGGGTTTCTCTCTTGGCGCCTTCTCTTAGGGGCGCGACTATAATTGGATTCTGGAATATGCTCTGTTCCCACGGATCTCAAATTATAGTTCTTCATAAGGATGTTGTCATGCATTTCAGTGACATTTATAGCTCCAATGAGCTCATGAAACCTTGTGATTTGTCTTGCAGTAACATTGATTCGATAGTTCTTAGCAACCATCAATACAGAGACTGGGAAAGTAGAGAGAGTATTTTCAATCAACATAGCATTTGTGATCTCTTTACCATAGAATTCCATTAAGGATTTAATGCGAAGTGCTTCCGAGTTGTAGTCAAGAACTGACTTCAAATCACAGAAGCAGAGGCTATGCCATCTTAATTCTAGGTCAGGAAGCAGGGAGTCATGAACGTTGCCAAATCTATCTTCGAGTGAGACCCACAGCCTTCTGGGGTCTTCATTCATACACTCGTACTGAAGCAAATCATCCACATGAAGAGTCAATAAGATGATGGCTTTCGCCTTATTTGCCTCTAAGGCTGCTTTATTTGCTTCCAAAACTTGAGCTTGCTCAACAGTTAGCACTTCCTGGCTAGGCTGGAGAATCGTATCCAAGATTCCATCGACCTTGAGATGCTGGCGGATATCACGAACCCACTTGTGATATTCAGAGCCAGTTGTTCCCAATGGAGCAAAGTGCAATTTGTTCAGGTTACTCATCCTGAAAGAGAACAAGAAATTATGGTTAGTTTCGAAGCGAAAAAGGCTACTACGAAAACGAATACAATTTCTGATCGTAGTCGCTTCCAAGAAATTCAATTCCAAGAGGGATTGGATTAGATCGAAACAATGATGTTTGAGGTCGATCGTTTTATCTCAACAAACTCTAAGATTGGAGAACTCTACAAGCTCCAAGCTTGGAGTAAACACGAACCCCCACAGTTTGGCTTAATTTGGTCTCCCCTATGATAAAGAAAGGGGGGTAGAAGAAGGGAGGTTGCAAGTCCCTGAAAAGGAAGAGAAATTAAATTTAAAAACTCTAAAAAAACTGGAACGTTTAGTAAAAAATCTCTCGAAATAGGTCGCCGGAAAATTTGACAGGAAAAAGTGGCCAGAAAAGTCGTTGACCTAGGGTTGGCGTGGCAGTGGGTCCTTCTGCTGACATGGTAGTGGGTCTTGCTGCTGACGTGGCAGTGCTGATGTGGCACTGGGTCCCTGTGCTAACGTGGCAGTGGGCCTGCGTCAGTGGGCCTCTGCCTTGGGCTTCTGGGCTTCTTTTCCTTTCCTTTTTTGTTTCTTTCTTTTCTTCTTTTCTTTTTTCTGCCGGTTCAAGACGCAGATGCTCAGATGGCCGGTTCATGTATTTTTAGGCTGGTTTTTGAACTTTTTCTTCCGGTTCCTAAAACTTCAGATCAGTGGACTTCTGCTATTAAAATTTGGTGGAAATTGGAGGTCCGAAAGATGGTGAACCGGTGGAATATTTGTTGCGAGTTGTATGGAGCTTCCGGTGGTCGGTTTGGTTGGTTTCCAGCAGGTTCTGGATTCCTGGAATCGAGTTCTTCAATGTGTGAGGTGGAGCCAGAAAAGGCTTCAAGGTTTTGTATTCGGATTCAAGATTTTTAGCTTCTTCAATCAGAGTTTGGCTATTTGTTTCCGGGTTAGAGCTTCGTGCTGATAACGTGTTGTAGAGAAACTGAAATTGAGAGGAAATCGCTGTGTATTCTCATTGATAATAGGGGTCTCTTTATATAGAGGATTACAATGCATAGAATCTCAATCATACAAGGAAAGTAATCGTACATTGAATAGGAATCTAGATCCTTCTAATTTAATCCTATTACCACTAGGTTAAGTAACCTAGAGTTTGGGCCAAACACAAATTAGGGTTTTTCTTGAACAATAAGTTAATTCCTACACACACATATTAAATATGATCAACTAAAAACAATGTCTTATATTACCTATATAACCATTGAGCCACATTTTGAGGAAAAAAAAATAATGTAAGTTTTTTTTTATTAAACAAAATAAGGCCCTATTTGGAAGGTCGACCCGACCCAGCCCTTTCGGCCCTAATAGATCGGGCTTTTACGGCGGGTAAGGGTTAACTTATTTAAGCCCTGGCTCGACCCTAAATTTTGTTGAATTTGACTAGACCCTGCCCAGCCCGACCCTAAGCCCTAAAATTTAGGGTAGGGCCAGCCCTAGCCCGGCCTATGATGACCCCTATTTGAGAACCATTTTACCAATGAAACAACAAATTCTTGTAATTTAGTTGTTATTAGTGTTAATACTTCACTATTACAAGTTTTCAGAACCACTTTACCAATAAAACAACAACTGTGTTGTTATATTGGTAAAATCTAATATAAATTGGCAGTGAGTCTGTTATGGTGTAATGAGGTTGTCTATTTTGTAACTACTATCCTTTATGAGTTATTTATTTATTTGACTATATTCTTTACTGATTTTATGACAATTGAGGTCCAAAGTAGTAACCAAGGTTGTATTTGTGGTAATCTTCAATATTACAAGTTTGAGAATCATTTGACTGATGAGACAACAAATTGTTGTAAAAGTAGTAGTCAAGCTTTTATTTGCGGTAATTTTTTATATTACAAGTTTAAGAACCATTTTACCAATGTGACAACGAATTGCTGTGAAAGTGATAAAACTTTATGCATATATAGTAAATGAGGTGTGAGTCCTTAGTTGTGAAATAAAGTTCTCTATTTTGTAACTAATACTTTTCTTGTGTAAATCTCATCATCCATGAGATAATTACTCGTCTAACAATGCATTTTACTAGAAATTACGATAATTGAGGTGTACAGTGATAATTATGGTCATATTTATGATACTTACTTGAAATATGATTCTATTTACCAAAAAAAGGATCACTTTACCTATGTGACAACAAATGTATTGTCCATCTCGTAAATAATCATATTTGACCTAAAATTTGTCAAGTCCTTATTCTTGTAATTGGGTTCTTCTTTGTGTAACTAGAGTCCTTTCTTTCGCAAATTTCAACATCGATGAGATACTTTACAACAAACCACCACATTTGACATATTTAGTGATAATTATAGCTATAGTTGAAGTAATTACTATATTTATGATCTTTGTTATAAAATGTTGGAACGATTTACGTATAAAACAATTAATTTGTACTTAATATTGTAATTTTTTTTTAAAAAGTACACATGTTAAATTATAAATGGATAACCTATTGACCTGTACAACATGTTTCACCAACTAATCTAATTTAATAATATATTTATTAAAAAATTGATGTATGACAAATATCAAATGGACCTTACACTTACCCCAAACTACTTCTGAAAAATAAAATTAAAAAAATGTTTTAGGGAATCAGAAATTGAGAGATAATCGCTGTGTATTCTCATTGATAATAGGGGCCTCTTTATGTAGAGGATTACAATGCATAGAGTTAGAATCATACAAGGAAAGATAATCTCTAGATTCTTCTAATTAAACCTTATTACCACTAGGTCAAGTAACCTAAAATTTGGGCCAAACACAAATAGAGATATCCTTAAACACTCCCCCTTGTGTTGTCCAAACGCGGTGCTTCTCTCGTTGCCTCGTTAAAAACCTTGCCAAGTAACAAAAACCCAGTGGGACAAAAATAACCTCAGTCGAAGGGGAAAAAGAGCACAACACTCTTCACGATTCGAGGTGAACATGTAGACATCTCCCCCTGATGTCTGCGCCTCCCCCTGATGACTATGATAATGGGAATTCAGATAATTTTCGCAAGCAAATTCTTGCCACATGTTTCTTGAACGTGGATTTGGGCAATGACTTAGTAAACAAGAATTTTCGCAAGCAAATTCTTGCCACATGTTTCCTCATATTTTCCTCTCCTAATCTTCTTATCTTCCTAACCTACCTAACCTTTTAACACCAAACTGACACGTGTTCAAACTTAAATCCAATGGCTCACATGATTTCGCACTATTTTTTTTTTCTTTCAATCAGTGCGGCTAAAGAGAGAGATACATCCACTCTCTCTCTCTCTATACATATACACTTCGAATTACTCCGAGTAGCTCTCTCTCTCTCTCTCTCTCTCTCTCTATACATCCACTTCGAATTGCTCCGATTAGCTTCACATCCTTGGCCCTCCAAATTGCTCTGTGCCGCCGACAAGAAATTGCTGGTAAATGGAAAGGAGGCGTCGACGCTTCGATTGGTTTTGGTTTGGGAGATCTCGATTTGGTTTGGGAGATCTCGATCTGGTCTAAGATTCGACGCCTCGATTGGTTTTGGTTTCGGAGATCTCGATCTGGTCTAAGATTCGACGCCTCGATCGGTTTTGGTTTGGGTTTAGATTACTTTTGGTTGATTTTTTTTCTTTGTCTGGGCTTATTCTTCATCCCTCGAATTTGGGGATCTGCATCTTGAAGCTGCAGGTAAGTGTTCAAGCCTTCCATTCTAGGCAAATATGCAAATGGAAGCACTTTTTTATTTTACATTGCAAAATTAGCCCTCTTTTCATCTGGGATAACTCTAATCAACAGTTCGTCATGAGGTGTTGTCATGCAGAATTTGTATTCTGTTTTAGTTGCGTTATTGTTGTTTACTCTGATTGTAAAGAATTATTGTTGGGATTCCCATATGATAGTCGTCGTAATTCTATCTTAATTCTAGGTTTGCCATGTCAAGATGCGATTATTATATGTAGTTGGCAGGTCTTATTTGCCTTGGTCTTACGGTCTGTATTCTATAGGCAAATTTACAAGGGAAATTTATAGACACAATATTTGTACAGAAACTGCATATATGTGAACTAGTTTTGTTCATACAGTGTGATCATTGTATCAAGTATTTCAGCCAAATAATATTTCTAAGGCTAATTGTGTCATTGAGACTTGATGGTGGCAGGGAGAGACCTGGAAGAGGTCAGAGAGTTGTTTGGCCAAGCAGCATATCACTATTTGAACTTGAAGAAACTAGAAGGAAGACGATTACTAGCTAGCATTCTTAATGAATCGAGGAGACTGTAATTGTTATAAAAGAGTATCTGTACAATTGCCTTCTCCTTTTGGGAAATGTATAATGCAGAATTCTTTCGGGAAACCAATTTGTATAATGCCGAGTTCTTTTGGAATACCAATTTGTGTTAGTTTGTGTATAATGAAGAATTCTTTGGGAAACCAATTTGTATAATGCAGAGTTAGTTTGGGATACCAATTTGTGTTAGTTTGTGTAATGCAGAATTCTTTTGGGAAACCAACTTGTAAATTGTAATGCAGAATTCTTTGGGAAACCAACATGTAATGCAGAATTATTTGGGAAACCAATTTGTATAATGCAGAGTTATTTTGGGATACCAATTTGTGTTAGTTTGTGTAATGCAGAATTCTTTTGGGAAACCAACTTGTAAGGTTTGCAGAATTTACGATGACAAGAAAGAGCACTTCATGGAAAGGAATCAGTACAAAATAATTTACCCCAATAAAGTGCTCTTTCATAATTTCATGTAATTGGTGGATGTGTAAGATCCTAGAAGCGCATTACTACATTATTTGCCTTCTAGGGACGGCTCTTGTAATTCACTTTTGTTGTTATTATCAATTTCAGACTTTGATGTTACCTTAATATAGCCATCCTCATGTTGAATAAAATGGAAACTTTACCTGGCAATATGCATAGGCTTTCCCTGTTAGCTTTTACTTTTAAAACTTGTATATTGTGGATATGCTGTTGAATGTGCTGATCACTACTGGCATTTTACATTTCTTTGCTCTACCCCAAAACCTCTCTTTAACACACTGATATGATCAAAGTAGAAGCTAACAGCTCATCATATATGCAATTGTAGCCTTTTGTTGTCCCCTTCTTTTGGTCCCTATCCATGTATGTTGTTTTATGGTTCTCTGTCCAGAATGTCCTACATCACAATATTCTAATATCTATATTCTGAATCAAATTAGTGCTTGTTCAACAAAATCAGGATCGGCTACTCTTTCGAAAACAGAAATAATTGAGTAAACCCATGATAAGGTAAAAGGGGTATATGAATTACTGCTTGTCTACATATGATCTGCCAATGACTAGTTTTAGATGTCTCAAAGTTACTAACTTTCACATTCTATCCTCAATATTCGTAGGACTTCATGGAAGATTATAGCTACCACTCCTCTTACAAAAAATAAGACATAATGCTGCACAATTGCCCTCTCTTAAAAAAAATAAAACATAATGCTGCACAAATGCCCTCTTCCATTCTTACAAAAACAAGACAGAAAGGCTATACAATTGCAGAAGCCTCTTACAAAAACGAAGCAGAAGCCTGCACAACTTGCTAAGAACAAACCACAGAGGACATATTCACATAAATTATAGAAAATGAAAGACCATAGTATCATATAAATTGATTTGCATGATCAAAGCACATATAGAAATAGAAGCATCGAAGGGGTTTGAAGTGATAATTGATTTGCCTCAAAGAAACAACGAGATAGATGGAGTACAGTACTTTGAATTGAATTCAAATTAATGAAACTATAATATCAGAGAACCATTGAGAAGAGCACCAAAGCAATGCATCTTAGAGCCCAGAGAAGCAAAGAACTTCAATAAGAAGCTCATACCTTCCAAATAGCCATACTGATGAATAATTGATGATTGGTTAAAAGTTTAATGAGCTAGATGGTTCTAGGCCAGGGGAGAGAAAAGAATAAGCATCATGTGTCCGTAAAATGTTTTCTTTTTCTATTCATACCAGTATCACATTACGACATAATATACTTGATGTTCCACCAAAACTCATGTAAATGTAAACAAAACTCCTTCATATTGGTATAAATATCACATAGCTTATTTACAATGAATCACTAAACCCATCCAAAAGCCAAAATGGCCGTCCTATATATTCAGTCAATTGTTCAATAGAACTATATGTATACCAGAAATTGCTGGGAAGAGAACCAAAGCAATACTTCTCAATATCTACAGAAACAACAACAATAAATGACAGAATATTAATATGCCTGACTAAGTGAAGATGCACAAAAGTCTTGTTCCAAAAATTGATCTGCATTACTTATTATAATAGAAGCATCATTCTCTACATTGTTTGTTAGATCAAGAGTAGCATTCTCTTCATTACATCTTGGATCAAAAGTCACCTTGTATACATCATTCATTTGATCAGGAGTAACTGAATTGCATAGCATCAAAGAATGATATCTGTAAATAAATTTAAACAAACTAATAAGGAAGTAGTTTTATAGAAATAAGAATGGGAGAATACCTCCATTGCTTTTTTACTGGGTTGCCTCTGTTTTTTATTTTTGTTCATGCTTATCTCTACTTGACTCTTGATTCTCCGTTTTCTTCCTTTAGATGTTTCCTTCTTCTTTAGCCCTTTTGCATTCACCACATTACCATCTACATTGAGTTGTCCAGCAGGAGTGGATTGAGTTGTATGACCATTCTCATCCACATTAGCATTCATTTCAGATCGTAGCAATTCTTCAACTTCTTTTGCTAACTTCTTTGCATTTGTCATGACTAATTTGTATGCTTTTTCATTTTCAGAAGCCCTGCTTGATATTCTAATGTAGGTGGAACATAAAGATCTGTACCAAGAGGCTTGTTGCAACTTAGGGTCG
Organism: Rosa lucieae; assembly: GCA_024704745.1. NCBI lineage: Eukaryota > Viridiplantae > Streptophyta > Magnoliopsida > Rosales > Rosaceae > Rosa > Rosa lucieae. Next base: position 27,749,670 of record CM045493.1, on the reverse strand, counting down.
GGTTGAATTTCACCCCCATGCATGTCTTGAACACTTTCAGCTCGAGCTTTTTTGGTCCATCTTTTTAAGATATAATGCTCAGGAATTTCTTTGACTTGCATCACTTCTCTAAGGACCTTGATAATGTGCCTACATACAACCCCTTTCATCTCAAATAATCTGCAACTACAAGAGAGAATATCATCACTATCTCTCTTCACTTGCCGTTCTCTAGAGTAGCCATCTCTCATCATAGTATATATCTTTCCACCATTAACATCAACACAATCTGTTATAGAAGCTTCAAGAGACGATTCAAATTGATCTTGAAACTCTTCAAATATTAGTTTAGTGTAAACTTTTCTTGCTTCATATAGCATTTTGCCATGCATTTTCAGAATAGGCAACCTGAAGCACATATCATATTCTGCTTGTAACTCCTTGTACCTTTTATCAGCAACCATCCTCTCATAGTGTGTAAAAAACTCTGACAGATTGTGGTCAGAGTCTAAATATTTTTTCAAGGCAGAGTTAAAACTCTCACTTAGTTGAGTGCTTCTTATTCTAGCTGACCATGCTCGCTTAACATATGGAAAGCCCCACTTTTCTCTTAAATCATATATGCTACTCAGCCAAGTATTGTCACGCGCACCATATTGATCAAGCATAGCATCCCAAGCAGATATAAACTCATCTTCCTCCTCAATATTTTCCATGAACCTTGACAAAATACTTGTGATTCCACCATCCTCTGTCAAAAAACTACTCCCATGCTTTATGGCATTTTGCATCATATGCCATTTGCAAAGCCTATGATATGCATCTGGCATAACATGTCGAAGAGCCTTTGCCATTGCAGCATCTTGATCTGTAAATATAGTCTTTGGAGCCTTTCCAGACATTGCCCTAAAAAAAGGTCTCAAACAACCATATAAATGAATCTGCTGTTTCATCATACATTAAAGCCACCCCAAATATAATAGTCTCACGGTGGTGATTGAATCCAACGAACACAGCAGGAGGTCGATTAGATTTGTTAATCTTGTATGTCGTATCAAAACTAACAACATCCCCAAATTGGCCATAATCAATGATCATTTTAGCATTTGCCCAAAATAAGTTTGTTATTTGCTCCTCACTGTCTAATTGCATAGCATGGTAGAATGAAGGGTTTTCCAATGTTTGGTCTGAAAAATATTTCATAATATATCCAGCTTCTCCATACTCCAAGCTTCTTTGTCTCTTTGATCTAAGGTAATTTTTCACATCTTGTTTTGTATACCCCACAACATCTCTTCCACCGGCTTGCTTACCCATAAACTCATATAGAGACGTGACACCAATTCCAGAATCATGTGCTAAGTCTATATCAATGCCTTGATAGTCTTGTACTTTCCGTTGCGAAGGAAGCATGTGGGAACATTCTTTCACCACAAGAGGATGATTGTGCTCTTCAACAAAATGGGTAACAAAGAACTTATTGTTCTCCCTATTCAATTTAATACAAAGTTCAGCATGGCAACCTGTACGTGTCTCGGCTCTGGATTTTCTAATCATGTATTCCCTCTTATCTTTGGATCGAATACCTTCCTTACAGCAAACAAATACTCTTGAAGTGATTTCACCGGTTTTCTTGTTCTTAGCATGACTCTCCCTTCTAATACTAAACCCCTCTTTTCCTCCATATCAATTGTAGAAGTCATAAGCTGCTTGTTCAGAATCAAACTCCATTCCTTTTCTTGGTTTCCAATCCAATTCCAAATCAAAATCAAAATTCTCTACATTAACATCTGTTGCACACAATGCATTATCCATCTGCAACCAATTCATTGTACAGTAAACTGAAAAGATACAATCAATACAGATACAAGAATCAGTCCAAAAAAAAATAAAAGGTTACAAGAATAAGATCGGCTTGATGCTTTGTTATGGTTTGATTACTTTGATATCAATATACGAAAGACAATTGATACATGAATAGATCGAAACTTGAATGAAAATTGCATTTTGGGTCCTTTTTTTTGTAATAATGAAGCAGGGAATTCCTCTTTGTCAATAGCAAATATAGAGTTCCTAAACTCTAACACACACAATATGAAGAGAGTTCAGAAAAGAAAACCCAAAATAAAAGGGGATTACACTTACATGTCGTAATGGAATGCAGGGAAAGTGAGATAGATAGAAGAATCAAAGCTAAAGTTCTGAAATTTTGATTAGATCTCTCTGTGTGTATCCATTGAATTTCACAACTGAAGACTCGTTTCTACTTCATCAAGAGCGCCAGGGAACAAAAGAGGGAGAAGGGAGAAAGCGAGGGAAACAAAACCAACCGCGCGGCAACCTGAACTCAAATAAAAATGGAGATAAAAAAACCTAAATTTATTGTAGGCCATTGGATGGAAGTTTGGACACGTGTCAGTTTGGTGTTAAAAGGTTAGGTAGGTTAGGAAGATAAGAACATTAGGAGAGGATCCTTTCCCAAAATTTGTCAAGTCCTTATTCTTGTAATTGGGTTCTTCTTTGTGTAACTAGAGTCCTTTCTTTCGCAAATTTCAACATCGATGAGATACTTTACAACAAACACCACATTTGACATATTTAGTGATAATTATAGTTGTAGTTGAAGTAATTACTATATTTATGATCTTTGTTATAAAATGTTGGAACGATTTACGTATAAAACAATTAATTTGTACTTAATATTGTAATTTTTTTTTAAAAAGTACACATGTTAAATTATAAATGGATAACCTATTGACCTGTACAACATGTTTCACCAACTAATCTAATTTAATAATATATTTATTAAAAAATTGATGTATGACAAATATCAAATGGACCTTACACTTACCCCAAACTACTTCTGAAAAATAAAATTAAAAAAATGTTTTAGGGAATCAGAAATTGAGAGATAATCGCTGTGTATTCTCATTGATAATAGGGGCCTCTTTATGTAGAGGATTACAATGCATAGAGTTAGAATCATACAAGGAAAGATAATCTCTAGATTCTTCTAATTAAACCTTATTACCACTAGGTCAAGTGACCTAAAATTTGGGCCAAACACAAATAGAGATATCCTTAAACACTCCCCCTTGTATTGTCCAAACGCGGTGCTTCTCTCATTGCCTCGTTAAAAACCTTGCCGAGTAACAAAAATTCAGTGGGACAAAAATAACCTCAGTCGAAGGGGAAAAAGAGCACAACACTCTTCATGATTCGAGGTGAACATGTAGACATCTCCCCCTGATGTCTGCGCCTCCCCCTGATGACTACGATCATGGGAGTTCAGATAATTTTCGCAAGCAAATTCTTGCCACATGTTTCTTGAACGAGGATTTGGGCAATGACTTAGTAAACAAGTCTGCCATATTTTCCTCAGATTGAACCTAATTCACTTTGATCTTGAGAAAAGTCTGTTGTTGCTGATTATACTTGGTGTTGTCGCTTTTGATGTAGCCTTGCCTCATTTGTTCAAAACAAGTAGCATTATCCTAAATGTTCGTAGGCTCATCTTGTGGTAGACTTCAAACCACAATTGTTCGAACATGCATAATTATGAATCCAATCCATATACATTCACAAACCACTTTGTGAAGAGCAATGATCTCTGCATTGTTCGAAGATATAGCGACTAGGGTCTATTCTGTAGACCTCCAAGATATCACGGTCTTTTCCTATGGTGAACACTTAATAATTTTGGGAATGACCTTTGTATGGGTCAGAGAGATAACCAATATCAGCAAAACCTTCCAAAACACTTATATATTTTTGGGATGGGGATAGAGAACGTAGGCCAACGTTGGTGGTGTTCCTGGTGTGTGATGGGTCTGAATCCATCATCTCTTTGTAGGGATAGAACAAGCCCATATCAATTGTACATCTCAAGTACTGAAAGATATCTTTTACACCAATCAAAATGGCGTCGCGTTGGCGCAAAGCTATACCTTAGCTAACAAGTTCACTGCAAATAAGATGTTCGATCTTGTGCATTGAGCTAAGTACAATAATGCGCCTATTGTACTCAAGTAAGGCACTCATGCCTCTAACACATCTTCATTATCATCCTTCGAATGAAGAGGATCATTTTCAGGATCAAGACAACGAACAATCAAGGGGGTGCTTGAAGGTTTGACCTTGTCAAATGCCTAAGCATCTATCAACACAATGCTCAAGTTCCAAACAGAGACATAATCGTGTTCTCCCAAAATCCTTCATCTCAAACTCGGATTTCAAGTGTTCAGCGGTTTCCCTTAAATCTTTAAGGGCTTCTAATGAAGATCATGTCCAACATCAACCGCGATAGAATCCGAAACTTGTTATAGAAACGCGTGGGCATATCCCTTCCCAATCAAGTAGTCACTTTAGTGAGCGTTTCAACCTTATTGTAAACGCGCTCCGTGGTCTAGAACCTCTTGACTTGGGTAAATGAAGTTCACCATGAACCTTTATGTATATTATGTATCTAGATCCCTAAAGAGATACGTAGTGACCACATTTGTAAGCTGCATGTTCAGTTATTAGGAAACTACCAAACTGACAGGGTAGTGGAGTGCAACGACATCCATTACGAGAGAATATGTCTCATCGTAGTCGATTCCAGGGCGTTTTGTGAGAAGCCTTGAGCCATAACGCGAGATTACCATCTCTTTTTCTCACTACGCTTTCTAACGAAGACCCATTAGTCAATAGGTTTTATGTTAGGAGGTGTTGGCATCTCTAGCTAGAAAACCTTCATCTTCGTTAGAGAATCCATCTTAACCTGGATCGCATCTTTCCATTTAGGCTAAATTTCTCTATGTTGGCATTCATTAATTAGCGAAGCGTGGTTCGATATCATTAGACTCAACAAACTCATGCGCAACGAAATGTGCAACTACATCATCAATTATGATGGAGTTTCTATCCCACATCTCATGTATACTAGTGTAAGTTTCATAGAGCTCTATATTCTCAGGAATAGGTTCTGACGTTGAGGCGTCCCCCAACGATAACCATAGCCAGGAAGATACTCATGAGACAGATTTTGAGTCTTAATGATCAAAGGATTGGAATGTGCCAAAGTATCCTTCGAACCTACGGGCCTCTCCACTGATCCTAGCTGGGGCCATGGCCTATAACGCTAGAGTGCCACTCTCTTAGACGTTGGCGCCATACCCACCTCCGTGTGGGGTGGCACTACGTCCTCTCATAGGGACGTCCTTCCTTGCAGGTTTGTTTGCAGCATATTTGTGTGATCTCGTCACTTTAAAAGGGGTCGAGATAAGACATAGTGGGGACAGGCCACGACAATTCATGTCGTTCTTGCTGAACATCCGTGTTCTTATCTCCCCCTAATGACGGGAAGACTGTCTCATCAAAGTGACAACCCGCAAATCTAGAGGTAAGGAGATCGCCTTGCAAGGGCATTAAGTGGCGGATGATTGTTGGAGTCTCAAATCCAACGTAGTTGCCCATTCGTCTGTAAGGACCCATCATAGAGCGCTGTGGCAGCGCAATTTGCACATAAATGGCTCACTCAAATATGCGTAAGTATGATATTTGTACCCAGTCACTAGCTGTAACGCAGAGGTACATTGAGTGGCGGTGGGTCGTAGACGAATTAGCATAGCTATATGCGATATTGCATTACCCTAAGCGGATATAAGGAGATTGGTGCGCATTACCAATGTTCGGACTATCATCGTAGTCGTTTCCGCAAGACCATTTGGGTGTGTACATAGGAATGTGATGTCCAACATCAAGCCCATTGCAATATCCATCGAAAGTCTTTCGATGTAAACTCTCTAGCATAGTCAAATCCAATTGACTGAATAGGATGATCTGGGGAGTGAGCCCGTTGTCATATGATATGTGCTAGGACTGTAGCGTAAGCAGCATTTATAGGTGGACAATAGTACAACACGTGACCAGCGTGTTTGCGTGTCATCCAATATCATGAAATATTTAAGCGTCCGCAAGTTGGTTGAATCAATCCACAAAATCCCTACGGATTCTTTGTAAGAACAGAATGAGTATTGTCATATCCTTTGCATATGACGGTCTCATTACTAATTTCCCTAAGGAACGGGCTTTGTAAAACAAGCCAGAGGCTTTAGAAGCAACCAATGAGAATTTGGTTGGGCCAGAGCGTCTTAAACGCTATTCGAAGCAAGTTGGTGATTGCAGCATCACCTAGGGCGCCATCACAATGATGGACGCCATCCATGGCGTCATGGATAGGGACTGCACCAGCCCTAGGCTGGTGGTGGACGGAGGCAGTGCCCTAGGCAGCAACGTCGGTCACACTTAGTCCAGGAATCAACTTTTGATTCATGCTTCATTTCGCTCGAGAGAAAGGATGTCCATGTGAAGTCTTTGTTGACGGATCATCATATCATGACTAGGATGATCTATCCTGTCGTGACAAAGCCAATATGTGTCTAAATCCAAGAGATCTTCTCTCATAACTTTTATTGGATTAATAGCTCAAATAGTGACATAGAGTCCACTAGAGAGACACATAAACTTCTCTAAGATGCGTCTTTGTTCGCAATCATTAAAGGTATTGCAAAGAAACTCATTTCCGTTCTCTACATGCATTTTCGCATGGAATTCGTTGGCTATTCATAGGGTTCGATTTGTCCTAAGAGCGTAGAGAGTTTCTGTGACAGCTGTAATCAAGGTGCCATTTGGCAAGTGGAACTTGGGCTGTTCCATGTCCTTGAATTAATACTAATGGCCCAGCCATCGTAGTCACAAAGTCATATGCTCAGAATCAAAATTGAGTCATAATGAAAAGAACTCAAAATTTTATTCATAAGCCAACAAAGTACATCATTGTCTCTTAACCATTAGGAGAATCTAATCCAAATGCTAGCTAATGCAAAATAATGGTAGTCGTCTAACTTCTTTCGGTAATTCCAAAATAAATGTGACCAAGTGAGTAGAGAGATGTCGGTGGAGCAAGGCTCGCTTAAGTACCACTAATCTCATAACCTTCCTAGACATCACACTTACTTTGGGTGAGCCTACTTTGAAGAAAGACTAAACCATTGACATTTACTACAAAGTATATGGCAATTGCCTATTACATCTCTTGGAAAAACAAAGACTTAAACAGAATTGGCGATCTATTAATCCCAGCCAGATTTGTAGTCTTCAACCCTTCACTCTAGGTCATCTTCTTGATCTTTTTGTTCCACATAGTGAGCTTCTCTTACTTCACAATATGCTTTGTAGGCGGTGACAAGTTCTTCACGAGCTCTACAAATGTGTGCCCAATGCTCAGACACTCCACATCGAGAACATACATCTCTTTGCTTGAACTCCATTGATTAAGGCGCTTTGAAAGCGTCATTTAGATGACTCTTAGTGTTGGTGGTGCCACCAACATGGCCAGAGGCATTGCCTCCCTCTCTCTTTCCACGTTGACCAATTCGGTTCTTGATGCGGCTGAAATAGCCTCATAATTTAACCCTGCAAAATGTAGTTGTTAGTATAGGATAAGCAGGGATTGTTCAGTCCGGGGATTGTAGGGTACACCTACACTAAAAGGTCAATTAACAAATAAAAGAATAAAATGGGGGGTTTTGAGATTTGGTTTCTAGTTTACTTAAAATAAAAACAAAACAAATAAAATTATCTACAATGATCGACTTCCGTAACCTAAACCACTACCACTCGAAAATTATTAATTGTAAAAACAGAAAATTCATTTCAACATGCAACAAAAACGTGCCCATCTTAAATGCTAGATAAGAGCCCAAATGAAAAGCTGTCACGGTCCAATCCATTTATCTGATCCGTTCTTTGAATCAACTCACACGTGCAAATTAACCATTACTCATAGCAATTAACACGTAATTTCCAGAATAGTTTAATCATTAAAGCATGATTTTTACCACTCTTTAGAAATAATTACTTCTTGTTTAACTCAGTGTCTTAACAAATAATAATTACTCTTGGCAAATTAAGCAAACACACATGAATACTCAGCGTGATTCTAGCATGCAAACTTATTAACCGAACTCTGAAAATTACCTAACCACATAAAAGGGCACAAGATTATAACATGCATCATGAAAGAATTCTCAAAATTAACTCAATAATAAACTGAAAATCTCAAAAATATTAATAAAAATATTCTGAAAATCTCATGTCTCCAATTACACAACTCACAAATCCAAACACACAAAACCGAAACAATAATTATAAGTAGAGTCATAGTTACACTTTTGAAGCTTTCCTCAGCGGCTTAGCAACAAGGTGATGAACTCGTCTCCGCTATGGTGGTGGAGCGTCCTTGACTCAGCGCCTAAGAACTTCGTAGATTGATGGAAGGATGATGGTCACGGTCTTGTATGTGATGGAGGTTTGAGAAGAAAATTGGGCAGAGCTATGGAATAATTTTTAGCTAAGATCTGATAAGCTAGGAAGTAATCTTGGTCAGGAAGTGATGATTTTGGAGTAGAGAATGGCTTCTATTTATAGTGGAATTCTCATCTCTTGTGATGCAATCATGGCCAATCATCTTGAGGTGATTTCTCCTCCAAATTTGCTTGATTTTCTCTTGACAAAGTCATGAATTTTCTGATTTCTTTTCCCCTTAATGGTTTCATTGTATATGCCTTGAATAGCGACCAGATACATCCCTTATTCTGCTCCTTTGATTTGCACTAATTTCTTCCAAGAATTGTGCACACAATAAACTCCTACAATCAAGAAAAATTAGAATTTAATTAGAGTTTATAATCAATAAGAAATCAGATAATTAGGAATAAATATTGATTAAAAACAATTCATTTTATCTCCTCAAATTCTTCCTGATTAATCCTTCAATTTTTTCTTGATTTCATCACGCAAGAGTTTCTAATGGGATGGACTCTCATTAAAATAGGAACATCATAAATAGAAAAGTTCAAATGAAGAAAATTTCCTAAAACAAAATAGGAAATATTTCCTAAAATGAAAGAAGAAAGTTTCTAAAATAACTCATCCTTCATTTACATTCATTTATGCTCTTTTTTACCTATTTTCACCATTTTCGACCATGAAGTAACTAAAAACACAAACTTTATTATAATTATTAATTTTAAGAGAATAACTTAGCCAAATGAGGGAAAATACATATTAAAAATGTCACACTTTGTGCTCCTATCAGTTCCGTGTTTGCCTATTTTGGCAGTTACCTTCCCAGGTAGAGTGATTATATGGATCAGAATGTCCAGAAGTATACCTAAGATTAGGGTTTCGCTCTTGGCGCCCTCTCTTAGAGGTGCGACTATAATTGGATTCCGGAATATGCTTTGTTTCCACGGATCTCGAATTGTAGTTCTTCATAAGGATATTGTCATGCTTTTCAGCGACATTCAGAGCTCCAATGAGCTCATGAAACCTTGTGATCCGTCTTGCATTTACATCGATTCGATAGTTCTTAGCAACCAGCAATGCAGAGATGAGGAATGTAGAGAGAGTCTTCTCAATCAACATCGCATCTGTGATATCTTTACCACAGAATTCCATTAAGGATTTAATGCAAAATGCTTCCGAGTTATAGTCAAGAACTGACTTGAAGTCACAGAAGCGGAGGCTATGCCATCTCACTTCTAGGTCAGGAAGCAAGGAGTCACGAACGTTGCCAAATCTTTCTTCGAGTGAGACCCACAGCCTTCTGGGGTTTTCTTTATTCATATACTCATACTGGAGCGAATCATCCATATGACGAGTCATTAGGATGATGGCTTTCGCCTTATTTTCCTCTAAGGCTGCTCTATTTGCTTCCAAAGCTTGAGCTTGCTCAACAGTTATCACGTCCTGGCTAGGCTCGAGAATCATATCCCAGATTCATATAGCCTTGAGATGCTGGCGGATATCACGAACCCACCTATGATATCCAGAGCTAGTTGTTCCTAATGGAGCAAAGTCCAATTTGTTCAGGTTACTCATCTTGAAAGAGAAAAGAAATTAGGGTTAGTTTCGGAGCGAAATAGGCTACCACAAAAACATATGAAATTTCTGAGCGTAATCGCTTCCAAGATATTAGGAATTTCCGAGCGTAGTCGCTGCCAAGAAATTCGATTCCAAGAGATATTGGATTAGATCGAAACAATGATGTAAGTGGTCGATCATAAATTCTCTACAAAATCTAAGTTTGGAGATCTCAACAAGCTCTAAGCTTGAAGTGAGCACGAACCCCCACAGTTCGGCTTAATTTGGTCTCCCCTATAATGAAGAAAGGGGGTAGAAGAAGGGAGGTTGCAAGTCCCCGAAAAAGAAGAGAAATTGAATTTAAAAACTCTAAAAAATGGGAACGTTTAGTAAAAAAATATCTCGAAATAGGTCGCCGGAAAATTTGATTGGGAAAAGTTGCCGGAAAGTGGCCAGAAAAGTTGCCGAAAAAGTCATCGGAAAGTGGCCGGAAAAGTCGCCTGAAAAGTGTTGACCGGCGTTAACTGGCCATTGACCGGAGGGTTGACCGAGCTGCTGACGTGGCACCGGTTATTGACGTGGCAGGCTGACTGTGCGCTGACGTAGCTGATGATGCAGGGATGACGTCAGAAGGCTTCAGTCTGCTGGGCTTCTGGGCCTTGGACTGAGATCTGGGCCTAGGGTTGACCGGAGGCTGACGTTGACTAAAGCACAGGTTGATGATGCAGGCGGCGGTTCAGGTGGTTCAGGCGGTCGGTTCACGTGGTTGTAGACCGGTTCCTGTGGTGATTTTTCGGCTTCGGTGATCTGGGGTCTGGCTACAGTTGCTGGTGAAGTTTGGTAGCAGTAGGCAGGGAGGAAAGCTTCGAACCGGGCAGTGAGTATATCGGTATTTCCGGGGGCCGGTTCGGGTATTTGCCGGCTGGTTCTGGGCTCCTGGAGTTGAGAGCTTCAAGGTGGGCGGCGGAGGTTTCTGGGGTTTGAAGGCTACGAATATTAGGTTTCAGGGTTAGTGCTTCCTGCTGATAACGTGTTTTAGGAATCAGAAATTGAGAGATAATCGCTATGTATTCTCATTGATAATAGGGGCCTCTTTATATAGAGGATTACAATGCATAGAGTTAGAATCATACAAGGAAAGATAATCTCTAGATTCTTCTAATTAAACCCTATTACCACTAGGTCAAGTAACCTAGAGTTTGGGCCAAACACAAATAGAGATATCCTTAAACAAAAAACATATTCAACCATATACGCAAGTCCAAATAAGTTAGCACGCTACACGACATATGCCCTCCTAGCCTGGGCTACTTCTTATTGGTTGCTGTTTTGTAAGATTCATGATGTATAATTTAATTTATTTTATGCATGAACAGTTTCAGTTTTGAGAGTGCCGTGTCCCAAGTAAAATTAATGGGATGATATTTGTTAGATTCTTGATGTATAATTTAATTTATTTTATGCATGAAGTTTCAGTTTTGAGTGTTCAGCGTCCCAACTAAAATTAATGGGATGATACCTGTGCCCTTCTGACTAGGTTCTTTATCCACTGTCTACCTTCACCCGTATTCTCCTTAATTTATGATGCTGGACCAGCTCCTACTTAATAGTTGTATTCTGGCTCCTCAGCTTTAATTTGTTATATTTTTGCTGGGGAGTTTCTCTTATTAGTTTACATGTTTTTTCTAGTTCTCTTTGTTGTAATTTGTCTCTTTGTGGTTAATGATGATTACTTGACAAAAAGAAGAAGAAAAAAAGTAAAACTATTGGGATGTGTATATGTGTGTGTGTCAATATATATATATATATATATAAATATATATATAAGGTTATTATTACAAATGGTACCTGAACTATACCTCAATCTTATCGATGGTACCTGAACTTCAATTTTGATCACAACCAGTACCCGAACTGTTCAATTTATTTTAAATGGTACCTAGAGCCACATCCGGTCACTATTCTGACTAAAAACGACATGGGAGGCGATCATAGTGATGATTTTTGATGATTTCGAGGGTTGCGATCATATATAGTGATGATTTTTTGGTAATAGACTTGCCTTGGACTTTTTTTTTTGTTTTCTTAGATTTGGCTTTTTTGGCCGGAATAGTGAGCAAAGGTGGTCTTAGGTACCATTTAAAATGAAATCAAAAAGTTCAGGAACTGGTTGTGATCAAAATTGAAGTTCAGGTACCATCGATAAAATAGAGAATAAGTTCAGGTACCATTTGTGATAATAACCCATATATATATATATATATTTTATCCAGAGTGGAGGTCCGCTTTGAAATTAACCTGTAAAGTTCGAGTTTTCGGTAACTTTTGGATCGCATATCCACATCTCGACCGTTCAGTTTTTAGGTACTATTGTATATATCATCTCTGCAAATTTCAGCCAAATTGATGGTTGTTAAGGAATCTAACACGATTAAACCAATAGACGGACTGAATCTGTCAACCTGAACCGTACTAGATTTAAAGCCGTTATCAATGCCTTAACAATGATCAATTTGACTAAAAATTTGCAGAGATGATCTATACACTAGTACCTAAAAACTGAACGGTCGAGACGTGGATATGTGACCGAAAAGTGACCAAAAACTCGAACTTCACACGTTAATTTTCAAAGCGGAGCTCCGCTCTAGATAGGATATATATATATATATATATATAGGCTTGCTCTGTTAAGAAAGTCTGTTCCTTAGCTAAGGAATGAATTTCTATATTTTGACCACTTTTCAATCACATAATTATATCTTAACCATTCAGTTTTTAGGTCCTAATGTATAGATCACTTATGCAAATTTTCAACCAAATTGATGATCGTTAAGATATCGAACTCAATTAAATCAATGAACGAACCGAATCTGTCCAACCTGAACTATTCATGTTCATAATTGTAAATTGCAGTTTTGGATGTCTTAACGATCATCAATTTGGCTGAAAATTTACAGAGATGATCTATACATTAAGACCTAAAAATTGAATGGATAAGATGTGAATATATGATAAAAAAGTGGTCAAAATATGGAAATCTGTTCCTTAGCTAAGAAACGGACCTCCTTAGCAGAGCAAGCTTGTATGTATGTATGTATGTATGTATCCAACATTTCAGTTTTAAGTGTTCAATGTTCAAGTATTATTCATGGGATGATAGGCTACAAGTTCCACGTCATGAAGCTGCAAGGGAAATTTTGTTTCTTTCTATTAAAATTGTACATATACAAGGAGGGGGAGAGTTTCCTTTCTCTCATCTTTCTTTGGCATATTTGAATCTCATTTTGACTTTGTAACTTTTTCTCTATTTTTAATAAATCGAATAGGGGGGGGTGGGCAGTGGGTTCTTAGGGTGGGTTAGACCCTACGCCTTCGGGCTTGAGGGTGGGATAAATGTTGCCTACATTGTCTGTATCACCTAATCCTGTATTCTTCATTAATAGAGATGAAAAAATTATTCATGAGATGATATATCAACATAATCTGAAATTTATCGCAAATTTAAGTTTGTGTTCCAGTAAATCCAGAATTTGTGTCTGGCCCAAACTTGAGGTTACTTGCTCTAGTTGAAATAGAGTTAGAATTAGAGATAATATCGGAGAATCTTAGAGATATCCAATCAATGTATGATTACGTTTCCTTGTACAACTCTATCTCTATGCTTGTAATCTTCTATATAAAGAGACCCTTATTATCAATGAAAGCACAACAATTTCTCTCCCAAATATCAATTCCCTAAAACATGTTAGAGGTATGTTTTCGGTGACTTTTCTGGCAATTTTAGAAGTATGTTTTAAAGGTTCCCGTTTTTGAAGTTTTTATTCCTTTTCTCTTCTTTTTCTCAGGGACTTGCAACCTCCCTTCTTCTTCCCCCCTTTCTTCTTCATAGGGGAGACCAAAAGCCGAACTGTGGTGGTTCTTGCTCACTCCAAGCTTGGAGTTTGTTGAGATCTCCAAACTTAGAGTTTGTAGAGAATTTATGATCGACCACTTACATCATTGTTTTGATGTAATCCAATACCTCTTGGAATCCTATTTCTTGGAAGTGACTACGCTTATAAATCCCTAATTTCTTGGAAGCGATTACGCTCTGAAATTCATAATTTGTTGGAAGCGACTACGCTAAGAAATTTTATATATTTTCGTGGTAGCTTTTTCCGCTCCTAAACAAACCTTGTTCTTGTTCTCTTTCAGAATGAGTAACCTGATCAAATTGGACTTTACTCCATTGGAAACAACTAGCTCTAGATATCATAGGTGGGTTAATGAAGTCCGCCAGCATCTCAAGGCCAATGAAATCCTGAATACAATTCTCGAACCTAGCCAGGACGTGCTAACTGTTGAGCAAGCTTAAGCTTTGGAAGCAAATAGAGTAGCCTTAGAGGCAAATAAGGTGAAAGCCATCATCCCAATGACTCACCATATGGATGATTCGTTCTAGTACGAGTATATGAATGAAGAAGACCCCAGAAGGCTGTGGTCTCACTTGAAGAAAGATTTGGCAATGTCTGTGAATTCCTGCTTCTTGAACTAGAAGTGAGATGACATAGCCTCCGGTTATATGATTTCAAGTTAGTTATTGACTACAACTCGAAAGAACTTCGCATTAAATCCTTGATGGAATTCTGTGAAAAAGATATTACATATGCGATGTTGATTGAGAAGACTACCTTTACCTTCCCCGTCTCTGCTTTGATGGTTGCTAAGAACTATCAAATTGATGTTACTGTAGGATGGATCACAAGGTTTCTTGAGCTCATTGGAGTCATGAATGTTGCTGAAAAGCATGACAACATCCTTGTGAAGAATTATAATTCGAGACCCGTGGGAACTGAGCATATTTTGAAATCCAATTATAGTCGCGCCCCTAAGAGAGGGTGCCAAGAGCGAAATCCTAATCTTAGGGATACTTTTGGACTTTCTGATCCATATAATCGCTCTACTTGGAAAGGTAACCGCCAAAATAGGCGAACACATAGCTGAAGAGGTCAATGTGAAAAGAGAGAGGGAGGCAATGCCTCTGGCCATGTTGGTGGCTCCACCAACACTAAGAGCCATCCTTATGATGCTTTCAAAGCTCCTCAATCATTGGAGTCTGAGCACAGAGATGTATGATCCTGATGTGGAGTGTCCGGTTGAAGACTTCAAACCTGGCTGGGATCTTTTGTTTAGGTCTTTATTTTTCCAAGAGATGTAAAAGGCAATTGCCATATACTTTGCAGTAAATGTTTCAGCTGTCTTGAGAGGGGTTCGGTCCAGCTAAATCACGAGTAGAGGTGGAAAATGGGCCGGCCTGGCCTATTTTAAGTAGGCCTAGTCGTGCTTCGTGTCATACTTGGGCCGACCCATTTATTATCGTGCTGGGCTCGTGCTGACCCATTTACTTAAACACTAAGCCTGGTCTGGCCCATGGCTCGAGCTCATATCGTGTTGGGCCGTGCTCGTGCCTACCCACTGTAAAGCACGATTTTAAAATCTTAATTTGAATAAATTAAGTTCTACAATGTTTTCCTCAATCTTAGCTTTTTAAGATTAGTTTTCTAATAATTTTTTATATTCCCCTACAAAAAAGAAAGAAAGAAAGAAAAAACTCAAAATATATTGCTTTTAGGATATTATTGTGAGATTAATCTTTATTAATATAATGAAGTTTTAGTATCATATTATTCTTTCCTTCATTCTATAGTTGTATTATTATTATTTTTTGAGGGAAAAGGTTCTGAGATTTCATTAAGATGAAATGGAGTTACATTCTTTCATGACCAGATCATGAATACAAGCAGGAGGTAAGACCTCCCATGTTTCACGATGAGGTACTTCATAAGCATAACTAGCGATTCGGTGTGCAATACTATTGCACGATTTATGGGTGGAAATAAGAGTTTCACACCTTGCATAGAGCGAATTTGGGTTCTAATGTCTAGAACCATATTACTAAGTGCAGAGAGATCTTCAGCATCATTGTTAATACATTGGACTGCTAAGAGACAATCCGTTTCCACTTCCACCTGCTGCAGTTGCATTTGTTCAACATATTTCAGTCCTTCCATAATGGCATATAGCTCAACTTGCTGTGCAGAATTTGCATGAAGCACCGGTTCTGCAAAAGCAGCCAGAAACCTACCATGTGAGTCTCTAAGCACTCCTCCAACTCCCCCATGAGAAGCATGTGCCCCAAAAGCTCCATCAACATTGAGCTTGGGGATACTTGCCGGTTTCCACCTCTGCACACCCTTTTAGACCCGACCATTAGGATTTTCTCTAGCACGTTGAAACTCTGTGAGCCAAGTAAAACAGCCCAGCATAATGTCAGCTGCGGTCTGAACCTTATCCTCCCATAGCTTCAAGTTGCGGTTCTTCCATAATCCCCAAACAATCATGAGTAGTTTAGCAAACAAATCAGTGTTAAGACGCAAAGATTGTTCCAACATCCACTCTTTAAAGTTTGGATGTGGTAAGCTGTTATGCAAAGAGAAGGGAGTACCTGAGAGAATGGTTCGAGCTGTAGGACATTTACAGAAGAAGTGTGCACCGCTTTCAATTCTGTAGTTACAGAGTAAACAACCCACTGCTCCTTCATAACCTTTCTTGAGAAGTTGCTTTCTAGTAGGCAGAATGTCATTACATGCTCTCCAAACACAAATTTGTACCTTTCCTGGAACCTTAGCTTTCCAGAGATGCTTCCAAAGCTCCAAGTAACGGTCGCCATGAGAAGTAGATGTTAACACATGGCCTAAAACTTGTTGCCTTGTAATCCAGTACGTACTTTTTACAGTGAAGGAACCTTTTTTCTCTGGGTTCCAGCTCAATCGGTCAGGAGCAGCAACCTGCCTAAGAGGTATGCATAAGATGCTATCTGCCACATGGGGGAGAAATAGAGATTGAATAGTTTCTCGTTTCTAAGTTCTTGTATGGGGATCAATCAGCTCCGCTACATGAACAAGCTCTGTGTTAGCCGGTTTTTGTATCATGTATCTTGGACAATTAGGCACCCAGTTATCATCCCACAATTTGATATGTGTACCATCACCCACTTGCCATATCGCACCTGCCAATAAGAGAGGTCTACTTTCCAGAATACTCTTCCATGAATATGAAGGTGCATCACCCAAATCAGCTTCCCAAAAAGAACAATTAGGAAAATACCGTGCTTTGTAGACTTGAGCAATCAAAGAAGTAGGTTTAGTAAGAAATCTCCATCCCTGTTTAGCAAGCAGTGCAAGATTATAAGCGTAAATATTTTTGAACCCCATTCCACCTTCATGCTTAGTCAAACACAATTTTTCCCAACTTCTCCAATGTATTTTCTTTTTCTCATCTGTCGCACCCCAAAAGAAGGATGCACAAAGCTGATGAATATCATCACACAAGCTCTTAGGAAGAAGGTAGCAGTTCATAGCATAAGTAGGCATCACTTGGGCCACGGCTTTGATAAGAATTTCTTTTCCGGCACAACTAAGGATTTTAGACTTCCAATTCACCAACTTTTTGGACACCTTTTCCTTCAAGAATTGAAATCGTTTCGTTTTGGACCTCCCAACCCTCAATGGTAATCCAAGATACCGATCATGCTTAGAAACACATTTCACGTCCAAGATGGAAGCCAAAGTGGACTTCAAAGCAGGTTGAACATTATTGCTAAAAACCACACTACTTTTAGTAAAGTTTACCTTCTGACCAGATGCATGTTCATAAATGTTGAGAATATTTTTAAGAATTGTACATTCTAGTATGGTAGCCGCACCAAATAGAAGACTGTCATCTGTAAAAAAGAGGTGATGGAGTACCGGAGCTTGAGGACTCATCTTCAAACCCTTGAAGGTGCCACACTGAACCGCTTGAGACATTAGAGCAGATAATCCTTCAGCACAAAGGATAAACAAGTAAGGTGAGAGTGGATCCCCCTGACGGATACCTCTTGTAGGACGTACAGTAGGAGAGGTTTCACCATTTACCAAAATAGCGTAGCTTACAGAAGTCACACATGACATCACCATGGAAACCTACCACGGAGAAAATCCTAACTTGGTGAGAATGGCTTGCAAAAATGCCCACTCAAGGCGATCATATGCCTTACTAATATCAAGTTTGAGTGAAAAGAAACCCTCCTCCTGGGACCGGAGTTTGTACATAAAGTGTGCTACCTCTGTGGCAACCAAGGTGTTGTCCGAGATTAATCTACCATGAACATAAGCACTCTGCAGTGGTGAGATAATATCTGCAACCATTTTTTGAGTCTATTAGCCAGAACTTTGGAACAAATCCTATAAATAACATTGCATAAAGCAATAGGACTAAAATGAGCTGCCTCAGTAGTATTCGGGATCTTCGGGATTAAGCAGATGTGAGTAAAGTTGGATTCCTGCCAAGCTTCACCTCTCTCTAAAAAGTTTCTGATAGCCAAACAAACGTCATTGCCAACTATATGCCAATATTTCTGATAAAAGAAAAGGGACATACCATCCGGTCCAGGACTTTTCGAGGGGTGCATTTGGAAGAGAGCAGCTTTGATTTCATCATCAGAATAAGGCAAGGCAAGGTCATCATTCATGGCAGTTGTAACTTTCAATGGTGTAGCTCTGAACACCTCAGATATGGCCTCATCATTAATTGTATCCGAGCAGAAAACTTGATTGTAATAATTTGCTAGCAGCTGTCGTAGAGCTATAGGATTAGTCTCCCAAGTGCCATCAGGAGTTTGAAGACCCTTAATCGTGTTTTTATTTCTTCATTGTCAGGCTGCCCGATGAAAGTAAGCTGAGTTACGATCACCTTCTTTTAGCCACAGAGCCCCTGACCGCTGCCTCCAATAAGTCTCTTGGAGTGCAAGCAATTGACTTTGTTCTTTATACTGGTTGGGAGAGTACGGCTGTTTCATGAGTGCAAAAAACTTTTGTTGAACATCGTGAAGCTCTGCCTTCTGCTGCTGCCTATCAACCTAATGTCATGTAAGGAGTTGGCGTCCCATATTTTGAATCTTCATACCTAGCTATTGTAGTACATTACCAGTAAGAGGTGTAGCCCAATTTTGTTGAATGATAGTGTGGCACTGCTCGTTTCCAAACCAACCTTCTTCAAAACGAAACTACTTAGGTTTTCCTGATTGAGGGCTTGGATCAGTCCTCACCTCCACAAGTAATGGATTATGGTCTGAATCAGATGGTGGAAGTGTGATAACCCTACTGAAGGGGAACCTGTTCCTCCACTGCATTGATTGGAACCCACGATCTAATCGTTCCTTAGTGAACCTATTTGACCAGGTAAAACGACATCCCACAAATCCCATCTCCAATAGACCAGCATTCATCATCGTTTGCTGGAACACATTCATAGCTGCTGCAGCCCTAGGGGGACCGCCTGACTTGTCTGCCCTACACCAGACCTCATTAAAATCACTGACCATTAGCCACGGTAATCCACAGTTCTCACCCGCAAGATGTTCAATGAGGTTCCATGTTTGACTGCGCACCCCTCTAGCTGCAAATCCATATATGCCAGTGAAGCGCCAAGATTCAACATGCCCAATTTCAGAGACAATAGCATCAATATGATGAAAAGATGAGGTGCGCACATCAACATTGAGATTATGACTCCATAACAGTGTAAGTCCTTGACATTCAGGCTGTTTGGTAATACAGACGTTGCCGGCAAAGCCAAGCCTGTTTGTAAGGGAATCGATAAATTTCTGTTGAGCTAGGGTTTCAGAGAGGAAGATGAGTTGAGGGCGTTTAGTTTGAACCACGTCAATTAGCACCCTTTGTGTTTCAGTGTTGGTGATGCCTCGACAATGCCAGACAAGAATATTGCCTTGCCACATGGTGATAGTGCTTAGCGGCGACGCACAAGGACTAGGAGCCGCCATAGAGAAGAGACTAGGGTGAAAGGAAAACTCTCCTTTTTATTTGTGAGTTTGTGCCTTATAATAAGAAGGATATGCTTCTGGTTGTGCAAAAGATGATCGTAGGTTTGGTTTGAAGGAAATTGTTCAGGAAGCTATGTTGTTGCTACTATAGTTGTATTATTATGAGATTGGTCTTTATTCATAAACATGTATTTAATATTTAGGAAAAATACTTTATGTCAAAACAAGGATATAATGTTTTTTTTTTTTACTATTTTGACAACATAAAAGAAATAGCATTGGTGGAATTGTCATGAGATTTTAAATAAGGAGGTCTAATATTCAAATCTCATCATTGAGGTTTTTTAATATTTTTATGAAATTTTGTGTTTGAAACAGGCCAACCCAAATATGTCATGCTCGGGCCAGGCCGGGCCAATGGGCTAATATTCCTAGGCCCAACCCGGCCCATTATTCTAACGTGCTTGGGTAGTGCCAGGCCACTAACGGGCTTGAGCCGTACCGGGCCCGTGCCATGCTCATGCTTAGCGGCCCGTTTACCACCTCTTATCCTCTTATCACGGGGTGTCTCGACCTGCCACTATTGCTATCAGTCTCGCTTATCTATAAAACAAACGAAGGTCAGAGGGAAGATCGGGTGTGCCGGCCTTCGATGCTCTGATGCCTAAGTCAGTATGGTTATAAGATAATGATAATGGAAAGCGATAGTAAACAGTTACCTCTTTTGGTCGTTGGAGATGGTCTTCATGAAGTGGGTTTCTAGGAGCTTGGTTTCATTTCGTTCGGTGTGGGACGTTTGGGCTCCCGATACCGCCCCAAGGGGTATCGGGACCCCTGACTGGGAGCTCTTTCGTTGCCTTGTGATGGTTGGATGAGCCTTGTGCTTCCGGTGCTTGTACTTGGGAGGTATATGCATACTAACAAGTTCCCCAAGTTCCCGGTCAAGAGTTCTCTTAGGTGGGGAGTTTGTCCTTTTGGTAGAACTATTGGAAGTGCAAGGCGAGGCATTGGCCACATGGCTTCCGAACGACCAATACCCCTTAAGTCCCCACCTAAGAGGAGTATTGGCTGGGGTGAAAGGACCATTTTCTGCCTTTAGAAGGTGCACTTTCAGAGCCTCCAAGGCAAACTAACCTCCCTCTCGTGATTCATCTCCAAACTCACCGACAGGTGCCTCCCATTTTTCAAGGTTTTGAAGAGGATCCACAAGAAAGTAGTTGACTGGACCCCAGACTGTGAGGCGGCGTTCCAGAGCTTAAAGGAATACTTGGCAGTAGTCCCACTTGTGTCCATCTCTGTACAGGGAGAGGTATTATACATCTACCTAGCGGTATCACAATCAGCGGTTAGTTTCACCATTGTGCGACAAGAGAATCATGAGGAGCTCCCAGTCTTCTACGCCGACAGAGGCATGAACGGGGTAGAAACAAGATACCCCACTGGAGTAGCTCGCTCTCGCACTCATCGTCTCCGCTAGGCGACTCCGCCAATACTTTCAGGCCCACACAATTCATGTACTAACAAATCAGCAGCTGAGGCAGGTGATGCAGAACTCTGAACACTTAGGAATCTTCAGCAAGTGGGCCATCGAGCTCAACGAGTTTGATATCGAGTACAAACCGAGAATTGCCATGAAGGGCCAGGCGGTGGCAGATTTCATCGCTGAGCTCACCGAGGGTCAGGATGAACCCAGCCCGAAAGCGGAGGTCAACACAGAAATGGTAACCGCTGATAAGGTAGTCCCCGAGCAACTGTCAGACTGGAACCTCCATGTAGATGGCTCCACCTGCACCAAAGCCTATGGCGTCGGAGTTATCTTGACTGGGCCAGGGGGACTCGACGTGGAATACGCATTAAAATTCAATTTCATAGCCTCAAACAACATGGCGGAGTATGAAGCTCTCATTGCAGGATTACTCCTCGCCATCGACTCAGGGTTGACAACGTTAACATATTCAGCGACTCCTAGCTAGTCGTCAACCAAGTCAACGACACTTTTCAAGCCAAAGACAAACCGTTGGCGGCATACTGGGGATACGTCAAGACGCTTCTCAAGAAGTTCAAGTTCCACACCATCACACAGATCCCCAAAGAGAAGAACGCCAAGGCTGATTCCCTGGCAAGGTTAGCAACCGCTCAACCGTACTAGAGTCCAGCTGACACAAGGGTAGAGGTCCTCGATAAGCCAAGCATCACCAGGACTCTGGCGGAAATCTACAACATTGAGATCAATCCTAGCTGGATGGACGATGGGCTAATTGAGTACAAGGTCAATGGAATGCTGCCAACCGACAAGGTCGAAGCGCGGCAACTTAAGCGGAGGGCAACCCGCTACAACATCCAGAATGGCAAACTTTACCGCCAAGGGTTCACTCATCCCAATCTTCGGTGTCTGACCCTTGGGGAAGGCAAGGTTGATCTATCAATGATACACGCTGGAGAGTGCGGCAACCACTCGGGCGCTAGATCATTGGCAAATCGCACAATGCTGACGCCAGACAAGTCTCATGGTCGTGCCACAAGTGTCAACAATATCGTGACCTACCCCACGCCCCAGCAGAGCCCCTCTCCATCATCATCGGTCCATGGATCCATTCCACTTGGGGCCTTGACCTACTGTGCAAGTTTCCAACCGCTAAAGGTCAATTCAAATACATCATTATCGCCATCGACTAGAACAGCAAGTGGATAGAGGTAGAACCGCTGACTGTAATAACTACCCCAAGGTAACCCACTTCCTCTGGAAGAATATCTACTACAGCTACGGAGTCCATTACACAATCATCACAGACAATGACCAGTGTTCTAAAACTCGGCCGCCCAGCCCGCTTAGGCGCCGCCTAGGCGCTGGGCGGCAGGTGACCGCCGCGAGTAAGGCCAAGTCGGTGAGGTAGGCGGCCTGGGTTTTGGGCGGCCGATTAGTCGGCTTGGGCGGGATATTAATCGGCCTAGTCGTCTGGGCGGAGTAGGCGGATCTACTTTTTTTTTTCAAGAACTTTCTCATCGCAGAGGCTTTCTTGGAGGAGGCGGGGGGATGCGGTGGATCGTCGTTCTGGATGTCTTTGGAGGAGACGAGAACTGCGAGGTTTGCGATGATGTTTTGTGAATCTAAACCACTAATTTGCTCAAACACCCACCACATTTGAAGGTTGGGATTTCATAGCTCGATTTCCAGAAACACCAAAATAGCAGATTAGAACTTGGTGAATTGGGTAGCACAGAAATGAAGAAACACGAATTGGTTTTTGATTTTGGTTTCTGGGTATTTGAAATTTCAAAGAGAGGACTGAAAGATTGAAACTTTAAGATGAGGGAAAGAATATGGATTGGGTTTGCTTTATTTGTGATATGGGGTCTTGGGTTGCTTAAGGTGAAGACGTTGGAGATTGAAATCAACAGAGGGCAAAAGTGAAAAGGTATGAGCTTTTGACTGAGAGAATGTTTAAGGCTGTGGCGGTGTGTTGCAGTGTTAATTTTTGCTTTTTTGGCTTGGTAGGGTTGAAGGGAAGATGGGTGGCTCTGATTTACATTGGGCTAATTAGGATTTAAGGTCTAATTATAGATGAGACGTCCAGTTTAAGTAGATGAAGGAGACTAATTTTGTCTAATTTTACATGTTATTAATTTATTGTTGGTCTTTAAACATTTTTATTTATATAATTAATTAATTATATGTCATAAAATTAACTTAAAAATTAAAAAATACAAAACCGCCTAGGCGCCGCCTAGGCACCCGCCTAGCCGCCTGGGCGCTCCTCCCCAGCTCACCGCCCGACTAGCGCCTAGCGATTTTTCGAACCTTGACAATGACACACAGTTCAACAACAAGGAACTCATATCCTTCACCGCTAACCTGGGCACTAAGATGAGCTTCGCATTCGTTGGCCACCCCCAAACCAACTGCCAAGTCGAAGCAGCAAACAAGATAATCAAGAGGCTGGTCAAAAAGAAGCTCGACAATGCCAAGGGTTTATGGGCGGAAAAACTCCCAGAAGTTTTGTGGGCCATCCGGACCATCCCAACTTCTGCCACCGACGAAACATCATACTATATGGTGTTCGGCACTTAGGCCGTCCTACCCAGTGAGGTCACACAACCTACCGCCAGAGTCGAGAGCTACTACTCTGAGATCAACGGCAAAGGCATCAACCTCGACAAAGACCTCCTCGAAGAGAAACATCACAGAGCCCATCTACACAACTTTCAAAACAAGCAACGAGTATCACGTTTTTATAATGCCAGAGTCAAAGCTAGGAACCTCCAACTGGGATACTGGGTCATAAAGGAAGTCATTCCACTACCAACGGCACTCTGCACAACTTAGGAAGGACCATACAAAATAGTGGAGGTCGTCAGCCCTGACACTTTTGACTTGATACATATTTACGCAAGCGCACGTATCGTTGTCAAGATAGGGAAATATTATGCCCAAAGTTTATCATACCATGGGGATTAGTGGCTAACCCACAATCCTTGGGTAATCGGAAATAAAGACACTTAGCAAACAAAGAAAAGAAAAAGAAAATAAATAAAAATGTTAATCTAAGGCACCAAGCCCTAGCAATGCTCGGTTTTGGTTCTCACCAAAGCCTAATCACAACTAAGAGCCTAGTGATGATTATCTACAATGGGTCGAAATTCAATATTTTGAGAGATGATTTTAGATTAACAAAATGTAATGAAATGTAAAGCAATTAATAAAAATGCAAAGAAATTAATAAAAGTGTAACCAAATAAATGGGAATGTCGGGTGCTAGGGAGGTTTCTTTACCAAATTTCATGTGTCGGAAGCTAATCTAATGTAGATGCATATTTCCTATTTTGGTGGTAGTCGTATCCAACGCGGTTCAAAGCTCAAGGACCTAAATTTCCTTTCATGGTATTCCTACTCCGGTTCAAGGGCCGTAGGAACTCACTTGGCATGAATTAGAGCCGGTTCAAGGGTCACTAATTCACATCAAGAGGCGTAGAGATCGAGGAATTAGACTACTAAGCGACCCGCCCGCGCAATCACGCAACGGGTGTAAATCACCATGCTTATAACCCCTCGAATACGAAATTGAAGGTTTCTAGCTTAGGAATTAGAGGGGGTCAAGCCTCTAACTCCGTCCTAGACATGCTCAAAATACACACCCTAGAGTTGACTAGGCTCCTAGACATGCATTTTAACCCAACAAAAATAGATATAAGCATCCATCATATGAAAATTGCATCATTATATTAAATTAAACATCTTTTACACAAAATTTGGGTTAGGGACACAACCCTAACCCCCAACAAGGAAATTACTCACAACTCATAATCATAGACATCAAAATTACAAAATTCAAATAGAAAAGAGTAGAGAAGTGTAGGAGAAAACAAGAATAATCACAAATAACTAAAAAGCTAGCATGACTAGTCTTGAATTACAACTCCCACAAAATACCCAAATATTGAATCTTGTAGAGGTTGAGCAATTTGATAGATCATTGAAGCTTTGTGTGAGTAGTCCTTCAAATCTTAAAATAAAATAGAAAGAAATTAAAGAGGAAAAATGGAGGAGAAGGAGGAGAAGGAGAGAGCAGCCCAAAAGGGCTGCCTCTATTTTTTTCGGTGGTGCGGCGCTCCTAGGTGTTCCCCCCGCTACCCTATAGAGGAATAGGGTTTTAAATATATATCGCTGCACATGTGTGAAGGTGGAAGGATAATTAAGGTAGTGGAGAGAGATGAGGGATGGACGGCTGGGATTGAGGAAGTAAAGGAATGGCCTGTGTGAGTGATTGGAATTGAAGAGGTCAAATGCCACGTGTCACATGGTGAATGGAGGAGCCTTGCCTTCTCTTCTTCTTGATTGCTTCACAGCCCACGTGCTGCAGCCATAAACCAAACCACATACCATTTGCTTAATTAATTAATCATGCCAAACCATGATTGATTAATTAATTAAACAGCCACTTTTTTTTTTTTCTTTTCTCAATGCACTTTCGCATATATTTTTTTTTTCGGAGACAATGAGATTCTACTTTTTTTTACGACATCGATCACGGTTGATTTGGCGTTGACTATTTCGTCCTTTTGTCGGAAACTCCAATTTGCTCTAATTTTTGCACCAATTTCTCTCGTTTCCGCACAATTCCGCTTATTCTACAAAATAATAAAAAATAGATTAATTACATATTAATTGACACGGGGATTAACTTATTTCTAGTGTTTTTAGATATAATTACACGCATATAAATGCGTATAATCAACCTTCTACTTAATGGACAAGGATGGCGTCACCACGACCCACCCTTGGAATACCGAACACTTTCGGTATTATTACAAATAGTTATGCCGCTACCCAAGAGCATCTTGACTTAGCTAAATTTTTGTTCCATATTTAGCTAAGGGAAGCTACCCAACGAGTATAACCCCGCTTTTGCAAATGCTGATCAATCAGCTATCAATGAAATGAGGAATTATTCATACCATTGTCACCAAGTCCAACACAAGAATTAACTGGCAACACCAACAACATTCGGCGGACCACATCCACTACATTGTGCACTTGGAACAGTTTTAATTCCTTTAATGTTTCGTTGACAAGCAAAAGCACAAGTCAAAACTCTGGCTATATACCAACATTCAAACAACGCAATCAGTAGACGCAATCCCACACTTGGAAAAATTTCGGAAGAAATAGCAATACTTCATATATCTAGGGTCGGGACTCCCTGCCCAAAAATATTGTCAAGTTACAAAAAAAAGGGCCTCAGCGGCATTGCATTACCAAAAAAAAAAAAAAACTAGGGAACTGGCGGTCTTCAAGGATTGTCGGGATAGTCGGCAGTGTTCTCTTCGCCCACTGGCGGCTGAACAATAACCAAGCGGCTGGTCTGGTCCGAGCCACGAGCAGTGGGGCTCGGTGTCATGATGGTCCTATTAGAGAGAATGTGCGCCGCCAGAACATTGGCCCGGGACACTTCAGACTGAGTGGGCATTGGGGTCCTCTGAAGGTCATCCACCAGGGCATGATCACTCTCTCCGCTACCAGAACTCACCCCACCTAGATCAGCGGAAGGCCCTCATGCTTGCACGGGCTGCACATGCGGCCGACTTAGTGTGCTCGTAGGCTAAGACGCATTTACCCAATCAATGGCTCCCTTCTACTTCAACAGCACCCCACTTCGCTGACTCCATCATGGTACACTGATACTCCACAGACTACTTAAACACCTCTATGGCAGCGACCTTAGCGTGATCTTTCTCAACACTCAGCCAGGCTACCTCAGCCTCCAACCTTTTCAGCTCCCAGGCCTTGGATGCAAAATCCTTCTGAAGGATGTCGACCTTCTTGCCCTTAGCCGCCACTTGCTTCTTCTGTAGAGCCATATCTTGCTCGAGCCGGGTAATCTTGTCGTTCCGCTCATGATTTTGCTCAATGGCTACGCTAAGCTTGCCGTGAGCATCTAAGGAATCACACTCCACCGCTCCTTATCCGCCAGCCTGGCCTGAGCATCCGCCAATTGCCCCTGAAGACCTTCAAGTTCCTCCCGCAGCTGACGCTCTGCCTCAGGTTGCTTTGAAACAGCCAGGAACAGCTCATGCAGCCCGACAGACAAATGGTTGAATGCCGAGCTGAACGGCGATTGTTGAACAGCAGTTAGGCGGACCGTCCCATCCAGTCCTCCAAAGCCCAGCCTCTAGCACAGGTGGAACAGGAATTCCCGCTCTGGATTGGTTAGAAACTCCGCATAGGAGGAAAATGAGTCCAGCCCGCCCTGCGGTGCTTTCCCAGACACCGCTACGGTCACCTGCTGGGAGGCCTGCTTTGTCTTCTTCTTCTGGCGGGCCCCAATGGTTTCCGCGTCATCAGCCTCATCCTCTTCTTCATTTTCGTTCTGCAGCCGCTTCCTTTGCAGAACCGCCCTTGTAGTACCAGCGGCGGTAGACCTTGAGGCTACTTGTGGCTCTAACCCCGCACTAGTAGCTGTTTCCTGCCTCGAAACCCCACGCTCCCTCTGGGACCTACGTCGGGTGGTGGACACTCTCTCTTTCAGCTGCGCAGGGGTAGTAGGTACTTGGCTCTCACAGACAACCCCGCGATCGGCTCCAGCTACCGCCTGAACAACGGGTGAACCGTTAGGGCCAAGATGCTAGTGGTGCGGCATTGGCAGCACCATTGGAGCCTTTACCTAGCTCACCGCTAGTGTTTGGGGGTCGACGACAGTGTATTGGGCCACCAGCCCAGATGAGTACATGCTCTCCAAAAAAATCAGTCAACTCTGCGCGGTCCATAGCTTTGTCAAATGTGTCGCAACTTGCTTTGTTGCCTGGTGAATAATCTAAAAAAAAAAAAAACAAGAAGAAACACAGTTAGCCCCAAACAAACTGAGTTAGGGCACAGATCAGTCGAAGACACTTTCCAAGTGTGCGAGTTAACTCTTGACGGACTAACAACTCCCAGCCGGTGAGAAGAAGTAGGTCAAGCAGATTGTGATTCCGCCAACAACCTCTAATCCTTGCCACGCGACATTTTTCCTCGCACGTCAAAGTATACCGCAAGCCCGCTACAAAAAAAAGAAGGGGAGTTAAAGATTAGAACAAAATCAAGCACAATACAAACAAAAGCCGCCAACTTTGGGCAGCGGAGATCGAAGACAACCTCGGATAGGTTGGAACTCCTACTTAATCCTGAATGACTGCACCCCCTCATTCAACCCCGCTTGGTATTCCCACCCCGCCGTGGCAACATAGAAGGAGCCTCGCCAATCAGACATGGAGTCCTTCAAATTCTCAATTAGCTTGGGCACCCCCTGGCGGCAGCTCAAGTTCACCTGCCTGGTGCAACCTTGGCGCCTCACGTACACCAACTCGTAGAAGTGCAGCACCTCTGCCACAGTTGGACCCTCACAGCCAGACAAGCGTCATAGTGAGTTGAGCGCCATAAGCAGCGGCCACATATTGGGGAAAACTTGTCCAAAGGCGACTTCGAACTGGCATACCAGGATCTGGAGGTTGGGGAGTAGCGGTAAGGCGACACCTTGGAGGAAGATGGCCTCATGGACGGTCGCATACCCCGCCGGCAGAATGGAAGCCTTTTCCTCTGCGGTAGGCTGGCGCAGCTTCACCACTCCGGGTAGGCGGAAGACCCGCTTCATACGTTGGACGGCAGCCACAATCATGGGCCCTTCTAGCTCATCCACGGCGGTACCGTCACTCAAAACCTAGGCAGATTCTATTTCTCCACAGCCAGTCTCTCCCTCGTCAGCAGAACCGCTAGCGGCGCTATTGCTTGCTAACCTCTCCTCGCACCTGTTTTGAGCGGCGGCCTCCCCCCTCTCCCTAGAACTCTCTGGACGATCGGCACGACCCATGGAAACTTCCCATGGTATGGTCTATAATGGGACGATGTCTAGCGGTTCGGACAGTGGGGTTCCTGCAAGGGCAGACAGACACAACGAGTCAATAAACACCCTATCCACCACTCTAAGCGACACATCAGACCCTGAATCCTCAGTGCTTGAGATTTCTATGACGCTAGCCATCACAAACCCTAAAACCTAAATATGTTAGTTCCAAACCGATTTACACTAACCCCATAACAGTTTTCAGTCAAGAACACCAAGAACATTTACCCAGAAAGCACTAAAATAAGAACACAATGCATATATACCCAAAACCCAGATTCGACCATCCAGCTAACAGATGAATCCCAAACCCCGATCAAACACATACACCCACCCCCAGAACCCAGTCTAGACCCTCAAACACAGTAGGGACTGCTAGAACTCAATACAAATAGCAAACACAGAAACTGACATACGAAAAACCCAATAAAACAGGGATGGGTTAAAAACACCAACCACGAAGATGAAAATTCTGGTACGCTCAAGGACACTTGTCTTCGATGCAAGAGGTCTTCGTCCTCTGGAGATTGAAAACTTCACAGAATCGCAGAATCTTCTTCTCGGATAACAGAGGGTAGCTTGAAGATGATGATATCAATTCAAAGTGCAAAGTGTTGAACCACTCGGTTTCCCTCTCTTTTATGTCAACATCAAACAAATCTTCGCCGTCCGTTGAAAAACGACATCACACGACAATCGTACACGTGGCCCACTATCGCACTTACTCTCTGGATTAACAGAGGCGTCGCCTCAGTTTCAAAATCAATAATCACTCGCATTAATGGCGAGGAGACGGGCGTGCTGTAGAGACGTTATTCCACATGCTAGCCCAATACATGCTGGCCAAGTGTCGGGTACCGTTAGAAGAAGAATCTAGCCAAAGCAACAATCGAAAAGGCAGGTAACAAATCGTTAAAGGCGAGAAAGTCCGAGCTAAGTGCAACACCACTAGCGGAACTTCGCCCTTTTCATCTTGCAAGCGTGACAGTCTCCGTTAAGCGCAACACCGCTAACAGAACTTCTCCTTTTTCATCTTGCAAGCGAGACAGTCTCCACTAAGCCCAACACCACTAGCAAAATTTCTCCCTTTTCATCTTGTAAGCGAGACAGTCTCCGCTAAGCACAACAGCGCTAGCAGAACTTCTCCCTTTTCATCTTGCAAGCGAGACAGTCCCGATAAACAAGGTTCTAAAAAACGCTAGGCGCTAGTCGGGCGGTGACCCAGGGACTAGCGCTAGGGGCCTAGGCGGTTTTTATTTTAATTTTTAAATTATTTTAATGACATATAATAATATAAATGACAATATTTAAAGTCTAAAAATTAATTATAAATATAAAAATAGTCAAAATATAAAATAAATTAGGGTTTATGACCACCTAGGCTATGCCTAGAACGGCCTAGTCCCCGCCTAGAACCTCCTAGTCCCCGCCTAGCACCGCCTAGCACCACCGCCTAGACCTCCTAGTCCCCACCTAGCAAGCCTAGGTGACTGGTACGCCTGAATTAAGCGCACAAAATTACCCTGTAAAAGACAATTGTTAGTATAGGATAAGCAGGGATCGTTCAGTCCGGGGATTGAGGGTACACCTATAATTGCAAAAATAAATTAATAAAAGTAAAAAGTATTATGTACAAAAATAACAAATAAAGAATTAAAATAATAAAGTAAAAAGTATTATGTACAAAAATAAAACAAAGAATAGAAATATATACAAGTTAATGTAAAAAGGGGGGATTGGAGTTTTCAAAACGCAAACAATAATAAAAGAAAGAAAATGTTTCAATTTTTAGGGATTCCAAATCAGATGTATGGACGTTGAGAACTTCGTAATCCACCACTAGCTAAGATAAGAGAAAGACAATTTAACCTAATCTTCAATTACTAAGGCATGTGAATGAAACCAATCAAGAACTTTAGGATCGCCGCTAAAGCCTTATTTTTCCCAAAATTATTTAGAATCGTGAACGCACTGCATCCTAAGCTTGCTTATATGCAATCAAGGTGTAGAACGCTACCTTATCAAATTAACTCATTAAGCACACATAAACACATTAAGCTCTTTGGAAAGATTGATTTTAGAGTACAAAACTAGTGAGGAACGCCATCCTAGCATGCATTCTATTTGTTTGATTTCACCTAACATGTAGGCTTTACTACTTGAGTGTTTTAAGACCGTGAACGCACTGCACCTGAAAACTAGCTCCAATTACATGCTCATATTTTAGGTGATCAATCTAAGACATAAACATATAAAAGATTTTATAAAACAAAACCAAACAAAGCATTCACAAAACCTTGTAATCGAAAAAGAGATTCAAAAGCTAAATATCCATCACATAACTAGAATTTCATACTAGTTCTCAACAAGAAAATTACTCACTCATAGTTTGGAAATCCAAAAAAAAATAAAACCAAAAGAAATTACAAGGAAAAAGATAGAATTACACCATGAAGGGAATGGATGATGAAAAGCTTGAGACGTTGATCTTGAATCTTGAAAGCAAGACTTCACTATCACGGCACAAAGTGGATGATGACGGCTAGGAGGCTTCATGGCTTGTTCTTCTCTTCTTCTCTTTGCTTGGAAATGCAGAAACTTGAAACTAGAGGATGGAAAGGAAAATGGAAAGGAAATGGAGAGACAAAGAAGATGGAATGGATGAAGGAATGTGTGTAGGAAAATGGAAAGAAAATGGAGAGACAAAGAAGATGAAATGGATGAAGGAATGTGTGAGAGAATGAGAAGAGAGGAAGTGATAACTAAGGAAAATGGAGAGGAAATGGTGAGACAAGGAGATGAAATGGATGAAGGAATGTGTGAGAGAATGAGAAGAGAGGAAGTGATAACTAAGGAAAATGGAGAGGAAATGGTGAGATAAGGAGATGAAATGGATGAAGGAATGTGTCTTAGAATGAGAGGAGAAGGTGTTTATATAGG